>OY974083.1:45477436-46677436 GCA_963854165.1 Sylvicola cinctus
TTTTGATGCATGTATTTAGACTGTCGCAAGCTGAAGGATACATCCTTCAAAGCAGTTCATTTTGACACAATTAATGACACATATTTCACACACTACTGCAAAAACTTTGTGTCCGACCACAATAAGGTTTTATTGCTTTGCATAGTTGTAACTTTTAACACATGTTCAACATTTGAAAATAAATCTTTATTAAGATAATAAACACTAGCAATATTAGGTTAACAATCAAAAATGAAGTATTATTGAATTTTGAAATTAAAAATGAACAACAGCAACAGGTTTTAATACACACCAGCTCCTTAGCGCACACATACTCGATTATGTTTGCCACAACGAGGCATGAGTGCAATAACAATATACATTTGGAATGGGCTTTTGGCGAAAACAACACAACCTACTCACACATTACAAGTGCAAAAATGGAACAAAGGCATTTGTTGATCATTTTTATTGACAGGACAGCATTTCGGCAGGGTGGAAAATTTTTCCAATCCCTTGATACCTTGTTGCGTTTTAAATTCTTTTTTTTTTTGGGTGTACTCATATGCATCCTTGAAATTCGATACATAATTGAATTGGGCAAAATAGTAAGTGCGTTCAATTCAAATCTCATTTAGTTTATTTGAATAGAACGATATTTGGTATAAATTTTAAACAGCTGAGATACTTTTTATATTTGACAAGAGGTGTCGCCTTTTTTAAGGAATGAATTCAGAAGGATGTATCGCTTATTTTAAATATATTTCAAACAAAGTAAATTGTATATAGTAAAATTAGTCGTTAAATGCAATTAAAAGGCAAAGTACCAATTTCAATCGTACCAGGATTATAGTTTAAACAGAGATATTTTCTTAAGTTCGGTGAAAGACGGTGCACTTTTTAATGGACGAATTGGAAGGATTGCATAACCCTTGAGATTATTTTGCAGCGCCGTAGAGTAATAAGTATACCGAATAGTTAAACAGTCTTAAAACCCAATGTTTATTTTATTGTTTTACTGCATGTAAAATAACAAAATAAACTAAATGAGATGTCAATAAAACGCAGCTCATAAACCCTAAATGTTCAATTTTAGCTAAATGGGCATTAATCCTCACAATAACTGATACAAGTGATGCCAAATAATTTCATGTAGCGTTATCTAAAATCAATCAATCTGAAATTTGAGCCACAACACAATGTATTGAAATGTAAAATCAACCATCACAATTCATATTAAACTGAAATACTGGTACTACTCGTAAATGCGTTGTTCAATTCTTTATACAAGTGTTCTATAAATGCCGCACATCGTAAACATTTAAGAGTTGGCAATTCAATACGATCATTTAACAATCTACCGAATGTGCAATTTGTTTTGGCCCGCAATAACGTGAAGGAGTTGGGTGGAAAGCTCCATTAAATTTTGAGGAATTTCAATCAGAAAGTATGCACATTGTCGCTCAACCATTTATTTCAATTAAATTGCTATTCGAGAGATATTATGGGAACGCTTTTATGGATATAACATGTAACCGCAATATAGCAATATGATGACGTAGTATAAGTTCTAAAAGGAAGGACAATGTACTGAGGGTAAGTTTGTAGTGACATTAAATGGTGTTATATCATAAATATTATATAGTCTAGGAGTTATGACGCTATCCAATTAAACTTATAAACTTAGTAAGTACTGAACATAAATAATAACTAATAACCTTTCTATCTACAACAGGTTCAATGCAATGATCATTCTCCACGTATTTCTTTATAAAAACACGAAATTTACCAAGAAAAGATGCCCCTCAATTCAGAACATAAAATCTATAAATAAATGAAGGCAAAACCAGGCAATCGATAGAATAAATATGTTCTATACGGTATACTTAATTCCCATCCCCCTTTGAAAGTACGACGGACGTAACCGAATTGCATTTTGAAATGTTTCCATAACTATCTACCATCTGAGAGTTTTCGCAACTGTTATAACGTATTAGATTTGTAAAATATCAAAACCATCCAGACATGACTAATTTTTCTCGACATTTAATTACTTAAAGATGATGTACAAGAAAAGAGACTGTCAAGAAACACTGCAACACAGACATCAGCTTAAGTCTTAACAGTAATTGCACAAAATAATACTTTAATTAAACCATGGATAAAGTCATTAAAAACATAAGCTTTAAAGCACACAAGCAATATAAAAGCGTATGCACACATCAATTTGCATCTGTATACGCGTTTAAAGGACTCACTTATGTGGTTGTTAGCCTCGACTTATGCGAAACATCGCGATAGCTGAGATAAACACAAATGTGTAAAAATACAAGTAGGCACCTGCATGATGCTTGTGAAGATATAAAAAGGCATATCAAGCGGCAAGTGAGATATCAACCATAATACTATCATGTAAGAGAACCCTCTTTGCAACATAAACACTACAAACACCGGGGGGTGATAATTTCGTGTGTGTGTGAGTGTGTGTGCAAAAAATTCGAGCTTTATGCATGCGCTCAATTTTCATTCAATACGATGTTCGACTGACGTGTAATACAAGCTGCGGGTCACCCATTATTTCAATACACATAAAACTTGTACAGATTTGTGAAATACATACTTCAAAACTTCAAAAATTAGTTAAAATAATTAATGAATTACCGTTATTATTGGGTTAAATTTTGTTCAATCCCTTTATGGTATTGACACATTGAACTGTTATGTACATTGTAGCAATTTCTAAATACGTACTCATAAATCGAAAACTCCACAGTATGGAGAATTACGTAAAATTTTTTGTTACTACTAACAGTTTTAAAGATCAATATGAAATATGTATGGGATAAGTGACCTTGAAATGTTTTACTAAATTTGGCGTCTCGTTAATAAAATGCCGTTACTGTAAATGTAGTTATCCATTTCAAGGTCACATAAAAAATTGTCAACAAAATTCTTATCAAATAAAATTTTTTGAAATATGTATATAATAAGTATATTGAAACGTTAGTTTTTAATTTCTAGTAAGTATAGTTGCCATTTTCGATTTTTACTAACAGAATGTTTAGATGTGTGTAAAATTTCGTAGCAATCCCATAAACAATTTTAGTGTGATATTACATAAATACATGCATACACGGTCGTTTAAATTTTTATTTTGTTAAATAACAACTTTGATTCAAGCAAAAAAAGAAAAAAAAAATACTGAGGTATAAGAAATGGTCAATCATAAATTTAAATGCTAGATGTGACCTTAATATTTTTAAGTTTTAAGGCTATGAAATTTTGATCTTCAAAATGTATCAAAGCGTGTTACTGCATCATCACCAACTTTTAGTTCAAAAAAATCGCGAACGCAAGAATCTATATAATAAGGTGGGATATAAAAAATTGAGATGAAAATAATGTATTTTCAGAAAAATTATATATTTTGAATTGAAATCGTGCAAGGTGGTCAGATAAATTTAATAGTGAATTAAATTATTGCTAGATTACAATAATTCTTCATCGATTATAAATAAAAAAAAAAATAACTTTCGGATAAAGCACATAAAATAATTCACAAGACCCAAAGTCTATTTACAAATTTATTATGTTTATAGTTGAATACCTAGTTGGTTTGGTAAACATCTATTGTTATACCAACTGTCATCACATAACGTTATTGTGTCGGTATCGAAAATGAAGGCACAAAAAACACAAAATATAAAACAAACAACGAAACAAAAAGTATTCCTAAATTGTGGCATTTAGTATTATGGGGCTGAACACAAGTGCATTTGTATAATATGATCCATTGTAAGGATGGTAGTAAAAAGCATGATATGCCCATCCCCTATTTCATTGAAGTGAAAATGAATAGCGTGGCTTGACGAGGATAACATTTCAACGACATTTAAGCATAGCCTTGCAAACCAGAATGTAGAAGAAAAGAAAACCATAAAGAATCGTTGCGCCAGCCGTCAGTAAAGTAAGCCTTTTCCAAACGGACTACACATGCACACTTACATGAAAGCTCAATTGTTTCATAAAAAAATTATTATTTTTCAAGTTTTGACATGTACGTACATTAAACAATGTAAAATGTACATAAAATATCTGTTTAGTGGTAATAGAACATGAGCATTCTCGCAATCCATTACCATGACCATTTTGACATAATTGAATAACTTTCTATAATCACAATTTTGCAGCGGGCGCAATGTGTTATTTCAGAACTGTGTATTTAACGTATGTGTGTTTATTTATGATTGAGGAGTGGGAGTCGCAACTCGCAAATTACCAGGAACACTTGGTGAAGGCTGATTTTCATCATGCGATGAACGTCGCCGCATTCTCAAGTCCTCACGCGATAATGCTTGTGGCTGGCGTTGCATTCCAGCAGAGTTCATCTGTTGTCGCATGTGGTCACGAAAGTCAGTGACCTCCTGTGATCGATGACGACTGTATTGCAATTCAAGTGGTAAATTGCGGTCCAGCGAGCGCATATGATGCTCAACGGGAATGGGACGCTGCTGCTGCTGCTGCTGATGTGGTTGTTGTTGTTGCTGCTGATCCATCATACCTTTCATTTTCATTTCATCCATTGCTGAGCGCAAATTTGGATTCGATTCCATGGTTCGCATATTCTGATGCATATTCTCTAAACGCATTTGATCCATACTCATACCACGCTCCATACGCATATTTTGCGTAAACTCCATGCCCATACGCATATTCTCAATAGCACGTATATTTTGACCGGCAGACCCATCTAACGATGTAATGGAGCCTGCTGATCGCATCGGTTGAAATTCCATCGGATTGTATGCATTGATGTTGTCCATCTTTATGTGATTGGCAGCGGCAGCCGCTTCCATTGATCTGATACTCATTTGTTCGGCCATTGCACGTTCCATGTTTCTCAATCCACTCTCGATGCCACGCAATGCATCCTCGGAGCCAAGATCTTCAGTGGGTGACAGCGGTTTGATGGCGGTTCGTGATATTTGTTGCTTTGCTTTCATTTGTGGTGAATTCGCCACCGACGAGGTGGCTGATCTTTGACTCAACTGTGGCGAATTACCCGCCCCAATTGCGCCGCGCATTGGAAACTGTGGCATGCCGGGTAGCTTTTGCAATGGCAGCGGTGAACCAGTCTTATTATTGTGATGTTCAAATTTCGTTGGCATTTGTGGTGTGCTGATGACAGAGGCAGCTGCAGGCATGGGTGCCGCTGGTCGCACACCGACCCCCATTACACCGTTACCGCCAATTAATTGCGGTGAATTAGACATTATAGGTTTGTTATCCTTAAATTTAGCCATTAGTTGGGGAGAATTTTGTGCACTGTTTGTCGGCTTTTGCGGAAGTGGTGGTGGCGCTTTTCGCAGCGGCACTGGCATGTCCGCATGGGGTGGGGGTGGTTTCTTTTGGCTCAGTCGTTTGGGTGGTATTTCCGGTGCACGACCACCATTATCGCCACGTGCTGGTATTTCGGGTACTTTGTGCTGATGTGTGTCAACGTGGTTGTTGGCCTTTTGTTGCATCTCTTGGGCACGCTGTGCCGCTTGAGCCGCCAACGCTTGTGTTATTTTGGGGATCTCGGGAGCTAATTGGGGCTGCTGCTCTTTGTTGCTGCCAAGACCACCCATGGTTGGATGTTGAGTATGTGACATGATGTGTTTTATTCAATATGATATGATTTAGTATACTTGTTTAGGTAAACTGATATTTAATTGTGCGTTTTAATGGTTAATAAATATTAAAGCAGATTAGATAAATATGTGGATTTATATTAAAGCTTTTGTAGCCCTGATTATGATTACTTCTTTTAATATTATGTTTTATTTTTTAATTACTACTTAACTACTTTGAATTGATAATTAATTAGAGCCAACAACTAAAGCACAAATGCACCAAAATCAATTTATATGTAAATCGTCTTTTTATCGGCAATTGCACATCAGCAGACTATCTGCACTAGTCACAGATATGAATAGCAAGCGACACGCTAATTAACTGGCGAATCTACCATCACTCAATCAACAAACTTCAAAACTGATACGAATTATTTAATCACACTTATTTAACCCACCATCATATTTCTTTTCATTCTTAAACACTATTACTTTTCTTTCTCTTATTCTAATATTTAATTAATGTACACAAACAAACAATCGAACTATCCATTTGTTCGATGTACGAGTATGTGCGTATATATCAAAGATGCCCTAAACTTGTGTCAAGCACATTTATGTATTTCCTGTAAAACTCAGGTGGTTCAACACAATCGCTATCCGTATAGTTATCCAATAAGCGCCACGCCTAATACAACCCTGGTAAATGCTGTACACTGTCAAAATTTAAAACCGAGTCGACGTGAGCAAAGCATCGACGAACAACACAAGGAGCAAATAACACGGGGAAGAGTTTCACATTTACTAAAACGGGCTTCACGCACTCTGCATCCAATGACCACTATTTCATGTAAACACGCCACTCGCGTATATGTTGCATGGAAATTTTAAACTTTTGACACTAAATAAAACCACACAAAAAAAGCACAGATCCGACAACTTTGTTGTTGAGTTGCTACCAAGGCTGGAATCCAAACGATTACTTCATTAATAATTGAAATTGAAATGCGGGTATTTTAAAGAGATGCACTTTTCAAAACCATAAACCACACACCTGAGTGTGTATACATGAAATGAAAATGTTCACTATGTTAATTAGAAAAAAGGGGGGATGATGGCGACCGCGACGCGTATGATTCCGAGAGTTTTAGCCGACTGGGGTAGCACACACTAAAATTTTGGGGTTCAGCCATGAAAAAACCAATAAAACAAGGAAGACAGTATGGCATTGCTACAAAATGAGGCACAAATCATCTGCGCATGATCATTGACAATAATATGAAGCATGCAGAGAAACCAACAACAATTGTGGCCGCAGGAAAACACCATCCAGAGTCGGAGTCAGTGCAAAGGTGTACACAATTTGCGTGTGTGTTCTATGAAAACACTGCGTGGTTCACAGACAGATGTTTTGAGGGGTGATTATTCTCCCTGATAACATTTGTGTGAGCACTAGTATGCAATACGAAAAAAAGTCGCACATTCAAAAAACGACCAACACGAAAATTCACGCACAGGGCTGCAAGGGTGGCGTATAGTACATTGGGAGACGTTTTTTTTTTTGTTAATACGGAAGAGAGACTTTACGATGTACATTGTAACATGCTACAATACTATATTATATGGAGTGTGTACGGCGACGTCTGTGGGCACCCATTGATTTTCTTCTGTGCACTTGTTTGTCTGTCAATGGAACAAGGAAGTGCGCGAATCCGCTGTCAAGTAGTTTGTACGGTGCAATGCTACTCGCGTATGGCGATAAACCATATAACGGGAACATAGTGATGCGGCTTTTTTTAAACACATACTTACAATAAAATACACAATTCAATCTTATTCATTGCCACAACAAGAGAGAGCGACGCGCCATACCCGTGAACCCTAAAACAAATTTGTACCCACCCGGCTTCAATATCCGCCGGTTGATGCTAACAGTGTATCGACCCCCCACATGTAGCGTTTACGGAGCGGCGAATGCTTGGCGTGGTAGTGAGTGGTGTTTTTTTGCAGGGTTGGTAATGAAAATACCGGAACTCTTAACGTACACGACTTTTGTATAACTAAATCGCAATTTATATCACAAACGAAATACTCAAATGCTTTGAAATGAATATGTTTGATCATTGTACTTTGAGTTTAAGTAAAATGGTACACCGCAACGGCGTTTGACTTTGTGTTGTTCATTGTGTTTGAAGTAGGATTTTAGTGCGCTTTTTAAACAGATCGCCTTCATGCTATTTGCTCGTTACTAATTATCATTTAAATAACCTTTAAAAAATTAAATTTCAATAAAACAGACTTAAAATGGTGTGGGATGATCTTATAAGCTTACAATATTATAAGTATTTTCTAATCATATAATGCATCCTGCTGAAGCATTATTGATTTTTTGAAATCCCATAAATACACACGTTTTATCAACAAAAAAGAGGATAATTGACACACCTTAATCGAATATTCTAAATGGAGCATGGCGGATGTGGATAAGTTAGCTGTTTCTGTAAACAACTTATAACCGAACCTATAATACAAACCTAAAATGTTGTCTATGAAAAAAAAAAATTATTTGATGCTTTATTTTATTGCACATAAACTACGGATTTGTAATTAAAGAAGTTCATCAATTAGTTTCATATGATAACTTCGGTGTACGTACTAGGATTTCAAGATTTAAACACAATAAAATCAAGTTCTCTGAACAACTGTCTGGACTATATTTAACTACATAAAGGCAAAATAAAGAATAAATAAAATACAAAACAGAAAATTATCAAGGAAATTGGATTCCCATCGTTGTATACCGCTGCGTTTGTTATACAAATTCTGCGTATATCTACTTTCTACGCTATTTGTCCGTGACCCGAGCATTTACACAAAAAAAAAATCAACTTCAAGTACAAAAATCCACTTCATAAGAATCAGCCACATCAACATACACTGTGATTTAGAGAGCGCAGGCGCTATGCGTAAAATCTCCGTGTCCCACAGCCACTGCTCATCCTCCCACGCCGCCACTGACACGATTACAATATGTTTTTGGCAATTGGTTTGCCATTGAAAATGAAAATTGTGCCAATACAGGACTAATTTAATTTGCTGCATTCTGCATAGTCCTATCCAGAGAAGTAAGTGCAGATTGATTTTTTAATGAATTACGTGTGCATATTTTGTTGTTAAAATTCTTAGTTTTATTGCTTTAGTGGTCTGACGAACTCTCTCTTAATTTGCAAAGTAGTATAGAGAATGCAAGAGATGTTTATAAAAACTTTATAAACTTTTTTGCAACAAATACAATACATTAGTTATTCATAAACCTTGAAAACACCCTATCTCCAAAAAAAATCAATTTCGTATAGTCGTTATATCATTTGTAGGATTCTTTTCATTCCTTAAGTTCTTTAGTAGAAGATTTGTTTAAGATAAATAAATTGTTTCAACTTTCTAGACAGATAAATTCTTGAAGTCTTACTTGAAATAAAAGTTCAGGATTTTTGGGATATCTTCTTTTGCAAATTGCTTCTTTTCCAACAAAAATTAAGGATTAGTTTAAAAACAATCCACTTTATAGAATATTATCGTAATTCCAATATAAATATTGTAAGTAAAAAATAAAAACAAATTGTAAAGATAATAATTTATTCTCAAACACGCTGTCCTTTCAAAGTCTCGTTTTCATTTTAAATTGAAAATATATTTTTTTGCTACTTCCTATGTACCATACTTGGCAGCAATGAATGGACGAAATATCCTTTCAAAAGAAAAGCAGCATATATGGCGATTGCATAAAAAAAGGAGAACATTCTGCCATCCTAACATGAACATTTTACACAAAAGAAGGGTTTACAATTTCGGTAAAGCAGCCAGCGTTTATACTCATCCTTTCGTAATTTAAAACCTGCATCGGGTAAATTCTGTATGAAATTAGAATCTCATTGCATAATCAAATCGCGTCTTATTTAGTTACTTCCTTTAAGGATTTAGAATGTAGATGCTTCGGGTCAAGGGCTGCATAGACAAACAGGAACGCCGAATATTGATTGCATTCACGTGTGATGGAAATTTCCGTTTTCCACAGAATATTACATACTATGCTACTTATGTGTGAGTGAAGCTTTTGTATATGAATGTAACGTAAATGCATACTTAACAACTATATGCCTTCTTTAGCTTATGGTCTGTTTTGACTTAAGTTGTATCCTTTTTCATATTATGAAATTCCAAATCGCATATGTTCACATAAAAACATAAATCAATTCCGATTCACAAAACCATGTAGTCAATTTGTTTTATGAATATTAATATATTTTGAGCGCATTCTTTTACCTACCATTTTCATTTTTGCAACAATGGAACCGTACACAGACACCACATAACAATTCATCCAGAATATAATATCAAAAAATGAAGTACACAACGCGACGTTACACTTTAATGCTTTGTTTAAAATACGCTACATGTGTTTGTAGTCTGTGTCTGCATAGTTGAGAGGGCGTGCGACATCAACCAGATTAATATTAAATAAAATCGCGAGCGACAACAAAAAGGACGAGACCATCGCATATAACAACTACGGGTAAATGCTTCAATAAAATATGCACACACTAATTCCTCGTTTAGCATTTCCGATACAATACATCCGCCACTGTGACAATGTCAATGGGTTCAAAGCAATTTGCATTGTTGCACCCTTCTTGTGTGTTGTGTATTGTGTGCAAACTGTAAACCACTTTGCCATCAACATGATTTTGCAGGCGCGATACGAGGGCACATATACGAACTTTCGCCCATCGCACACATAAATACTTACATTATGTGGTTCGGTCTTATGCTTTAGTAAGAATCTACGAACGTAACTTAACATATGTAAGAAATCGTTTTCGTTGCATTTCGTACATAATATAGAATATAGGAACTTAGTATCTGTAATATGTTGTTATCACCGTTCATATCTTAACAATGTATATTGTTAGGATTTTCATATATTTTACATAATCAACTCCACTGTCTACACTTAACTAAATAGAATAAAAGAGAATTTAGGACAAGCTACAGATAAATTAACCAACCACAGATAACATCCATTCCGGTTTTGGTAATTGAATTTAGCAATTACAACGTTTTCATGTACATATTTTAACAAAAGGAATTACAGAACTTAATTTTTTGAGTAGATTTCAATCCTTTATTTACAAATTCTGAAAACAATTACGATGCAACTACTAAATAATAACAATTTCTTTTATTTACAAAGATAAAAAGAAGCATATTTTAATTGTAAATACAAATTTAATTGTCTGCCTCATAGTTTTTCATCAACATTATAAAAAATTGCGACTGTAAAAAACGCAACACAAAGCACTTGTTTCATGTCTAAAAAAATCAACCAGAAAACTTCACAAGCTTTTATTTGTACACCCTTTGCTTTGCCATAACTTCATTTTGTTCGCACACTGACACGGTTCTAGGTTTTTGAACATTTTATTGCTTTGGTTTTGAGTTGAAGCCTCAAGCTTAGATTGCATTAAACTTTACCATTGCCGTCACACATATACTTTAGACTTCCTAGCATTGAATATATGCGCGCTCTCCATAAACATTTTCAACAATATTCAAGTATATACAGCAATGTTAGTTGAGCGAGCATGTAAGTCAATATATAAGTTCATAGATACAGTATACTCTACACTTTGACTGTCGGTTTCTTCCAATGCAGGATTTTCTTTCACATGCTGCGAATAGTGTACGTTATTCTCTTTATACTATTAGCTTTGTTTTATGGTAAAACAATTTCTTTCCGGTAGCTGCTTGCTTATAGCAACAGCATAAAAGCTTATGAAAATGTGCGAGGAAAAGTCGAGCGAATACAGGTGACAGAAGGCGAACATCTTACAAATGTTCCTTTACATCTTCAATCAACCCTTGTTTCAAACAATGTAACAACGAAATGCATTCGATTTTCTTTTTTTTGAACGTGTAATTGATTTTTATGGCTTTATCTTTAAGGATTGAGTGTCTAGATTGAGAAATATTCTGTAAATAAAGAAACTGTATCGAAAATTCCGCAGTGTCACAAAATGATTATTAACATCGTAAAAATATATCGTATGAAATCATTTAAGGATACCAAGGGCATTTTTATTGCTTCTTAAACGTGCTACCATCCCAAAGGATAATTTTAAAACAATAAGAATAAATTTGAATAAATAAACCCAAATTCATTTTTTTAACCTTTCGGCATTAAATGGCTTACAGCAAGCTTAAAATGGTTCAAATGTATTGAAAAGACGAAAAGGTCGGTAAAAGTCAATTTTCACTTAAAGAATAAATGTATTTAATTTAAAATCAAAATTCAACCATTAAAATAAGCAATTTCAATCCGCACATAAATCAATTTTAAATTGTAGCGATAAAACGTAAACTAACTACTATTTCAACAACATTTACATCCACATCAAACGGAAATGACATCAAACTCCCATCCTCCCTAATTGTATCCATAATGACAATTTAACGACTGTTATAAAAAAAAAACATTCGCTATATTGAATTGAATAACTTTTTACTCTCATCGCGACAGTCTCGCATGCTGCATATCCTTTACCCGCTCTACGCATTACATACTAAATGAATGTCTGCACCAACACGCCCCATATACCGTATCAAATGTGAACGACGCGATCCTGGTATATGGACAAAGTTTAATTGAATTGTTGCAGAAGCATAGATGCTGACTTGAATATGTTCACAATTTCATCTTATATACTTAAAATAACACATAGAAATTTCATGTAAACAAACATATACCTGCAAATGTGCGCGTATAATATGTTTGCCAGCACACACAGATGAAAGTTTTCCTTGGATCTCGGGGGAAAAGTTACCACTTACCGTAAAGGTGAAATAGCATAGTGAATACCTTACCCCCATACGTTATACAACTTATATTGTATGAGCGTCATCTAAAATATGGCTGTAAGTTTGTTGACTGAGAATAACTAAATGGCCAATGTGTGTGGTCTTTCTAAAGGTATATGGAGTAATAAGGACTATAGATATAGTGTACATGAAAGGGGAAGGAAACCGGAACCATAAATGTTATAGCTGGTTTTTGTTAGTGAGCTTCCGCAATCAAAATAACCAGCATTTTTAAAACGTTTAAAGTTTACATTACAATAGGTTATTGTGTTGGGAAACTTCTATCTATGCTATTAAAATTTAATTGGGACTTACGTTCTTACTCATTATGTATTTAAAAAAAATTTAATTGAAAGCACTGCAAATTTTTTTAATTTTAAATTATAGTTAAACTTATAAAAGGTTTTATTGAATTTTACGCATAATTAGTGCACATATTTACCAACAAACGAAACTGATTTTCCTGTTTCATATGAATCAACAAAAACAATTTACAATTGAAATAATTTCAATTAAATAAATCATACCCGACACACGCACCGCTATAAATTTCAAACAACGAAAATTCTCGACAACAGGAAGGAAGTTCAATCAACAGCTTATTGCGAAATAATACTATTTTCACGGCTTTACTGCGTTTTCAATAATTTCCAACGCAAATAAAATGTATGCATGAATAACCAATTGAAAAAGCATCAAAACATATTTGAGTACATGCATATAAAAAAGGCTTTAGCAATTTATAGTTTTTCCTTTAAAACAATAGCTTTTTGTCATTTTCATTTTTATACGACGATTGTTGCATTCCCGATTTTGCCGGCAAAAATTTTAATGACCCCCTAAATACAAAAACTTGGTGGTTACGAAAAAATATGTGCTGGTTTCTTTTTGGTACGAATGGGAGCTCAAAAACGTCGCACATTTAGTTCAAATGACGGAATTCCGCCTCATTAGCATTTTATAACCTTAATTTTTTAAATATTTTTATAGTAAAAATAGATGAAATTTAGGGTATTATGATGTTTACATAACTATTCTCAATGAAAAAAAAAAATTTGTTAAAAATTTCAAGGTCGAAAGATTAAGATACATTTGTTTTTTATTAAAAAAAAATTATTGATAAGAAATAGACGATTTTGAAAAAATTAACATTTTGACTATGCAATATTTTATTTTTATACCCGTTGATTAAAATTGTAATTATTACATTTTTTTACAATTACATTAGTCTTTATAAAACAAAAATTTTAAACGTTACAAATCTCTCAGAAGATAGTCCAAAAAATAAATGTACTTTGTAAAAATACGATATGTAGCAACTATTAAATTCCTATCAACTTGTGAAACTGAGAGACAATGCGAAAATGTATTAAAAAACGGGCACAAAAAACACAATTTCGCTTCTCGAGGGTTTTCCACTAATTCAAATCTGGCCGCACTAAGAAGTAGATAATCCATTATCGGGTGGTATCACGCAGTTTGTCACTCAATATGGATCCCCTGTGACTGCTTTTAACAGAAAATATCGAGCTATAAAAGAAATGTGTGTCTGGCTGCGAAAAGAAAATGTCTCAAATTAAACTAAATGGGGAGAGAGATTGTCCTGCGTTAGCATTCATTTTAATCAACTTTTCATCAAGCGAAACCAAACAGCAATGAACAAACTCTTCGCAGACGGAAATGTCTGATTAAAGAGTGATTAGTGGCATGGGGCGATTTTTGTCGAAATTTGTTTGCACATTTCTTTAAATGCCTTTCATACTGAAACAAATCACAAGAAAATAACACACATTCCATCACATTTTATATAAAGGTAAACCAAATAAATATCCTTAAAATATAAACGAGTAGATACATACATACAATAATACTCGTAATTGATTGTTTGGAGCAACAGAGCACTCCTTCACGAGCCACATTCCGTACATCATTATAGGATATACATAAAGAGTCTTTTTCGCCTTTCCGAAACCAATGTAAATTCAATAAAAGCTGTACCCTAAACAAAGGCAAATAAAAACACAGGACAATCGATACGCCTTCAAGCTGTAAAAGTGTACAGGCGGAAGATTGTTTTCCTACCACAGAGAACACTTTGAAAGAACCACAATTGAGGCGCATCGAATTTTGTATTTTTCTTGTCTGTCATTTTATGAACAAAATGTTTAAGCTGATCGAATAAATTGAAGCTATTTCAATGAATAACATTGAACAGTTTATCGAAATAAATAGAGAATTTTTATTTTGTTTGGTTTTGAGTGGAATTCGAGTAAGTTGCATAATGCAATAGGTAAAAAGGTAAATAATAATGTCAATGGTTTTCGAATATGTGTGTACGAAAGTAGGACGTACATTATACAAAGTTACATTTTCGAAATATTTACCATAATTTTAAGTGGAATTAAATTTTGTCGTCTCCAAAAAAGGGAAAAAGAGAAAATCAGTTGATAAAACTTGGAAACGCAACTCAATTTCAGTACAAAAAAAAAACAATAAACAAAGTACATATGCTTAAATTATTTCAACATTTTCAGCCAAACGAAAAAACAACTAATTGTATCCTAACTAACAATAAAAACCCTCGACTCTCAAATATCTGCGCTTCCACCGCACAACACAAAAAATGCTTACACGCTCGCTTAAATGACCAACAACTGTGAACTCTACTTAAGTAAATTAAAACGACAACGATAACAACCCTACTTCGCAATTAAAATAGAATCATTAATTCCCTGCAATGCAGCTTAAACACAAGCGAATAAATAGGACGGCAACCACAATTACAACGTAATGAAATCATAGAATCATTCACCTACTTAGTAAATTGTGTGAAAAAAAATTAAGCTGACAAATACATATGAATTAGCAACTGACGTGTAATGCTATGTTCTCGAAAAACTTGATTAATGAGTTCTAATATACGACACGGACAATGTTGACAAGTCCCACCACATCGTCGCGGCTCTTGTGTGTACGATTACCCACAATATTATTATTATTATTTGCGAAGAATGATCTGTCTGATACATGTTGTGGAATTTTATATGTATTTGATTAGTCATTGGCATTAAAATATGAAATATGGATTTCTGCTTTGTTTTGGTGTACCCAAAAAAAAAAAAAAACAAGGACAACCCAAACCACACTTTAACTGCTGGCACGATGGTATTCAAAACACACTCAACATAATGTGTTGTGCGTTCAACACATATTTCGAAGCAATTTTCCACCACAATTTTTTTTTGTTCGTTCAAGAGAATATCAACTCCCCCAAATGTAAGGCAGCACTCCTACCAGCCCCTCGAAGTCAATATAATGTGTGGTAGTTATAAGTTATAACACACGTAAAATATATGTTGGTTTGTACATTGTGTATATGGATGACAAGCACGCCAAAAGTAGGGCAAACATTTGACGGCATATGTGGGTACGCGAATACACAACAAGCGTTGTGCTACGAAATTTTACACGTTGACAATACTTAAGTTTATCAAATAATCTTAATTTGTGTAATAAACAATACATAACGTTTTTTTTTTCAGAAGTGCGAAGGCATTATTTAATAGCAATATATTTTTGAAAATTTATTCAGTATCAAAACGCCCCTTAAATTGTTTTCGTTAAAGGTCCATGTTTAGCAAAAAAAAAAAGGAAAAATTTTAATACATGAAGAAACATCACCCTGTGGTATCAAACAAAGTTATGCGCTACGCTTCAAAATAAAGAAATGCTCACACCACATACGTTCATCCCCAAATCCATCCCAATTTAATATGCGAATGCGCTATTTTTCACTTCCGGCACCCTGAGAAAAATGTTCCTTATGGTTAATGGGAATCCATGTCAAACACCAAGAATCATATATTGGCATTACAATCACGAGAAGGCAATATGCAACACCACTTACACACAGCTTTTACTTATAGGGGGCTGTGACGGGCTGTGACTATAACAACAATCAAGTTGTGGATATAGACGTTCGTGTGTAACATAAAAATATATTATGGAGCTGTATACATTTGTATATCCATCCATACAACATGTGCGAACTCGTATAAACTTCGAACACTATTACACAACATTGGTACTCACCTTTTCCTTGCAACTGCTGCCGATTTGCGTCCGTTTTGAGCGATTCAGCAGTGTTCACCAATTCATCCAATTGCGGCTTCTTAATTTCCAATTCACGTATCACCATCTAAAAGCACAAAGTGCATATTAATTAATTGTTGTGAATAATTACTATTGTGCCATGGACCATTTTAAACAATTGCCGAAATAGGATTTATTTATGCCTTATTAATACGAATTACGTATAACTTTTTTTTGTAAATATTTTTTTTCATTTTAATTACAGAAGAATACATTTATACCTACTCTGATTAATATATTTTTTTAAATCCTTTTTTATAAATAAATTACATTGAAAGAGTTTTTCAAACTTTTCATCTCACCCACGTTAAACCGTTTGATGCAAAGTCTTAACAAACGATTACCAGCAACCTTTTTTTCGACCATCGCGAGAAACTTTGCATCTGTTGCATGATAAATAGCTTTTTGTTACGTGATTTGCACAATAGAAGCGTACATTTTATTAACTGTTAATATTTTCCCTTCTCATACTTTCAACTAAAAGTACTGCATACATTTTTAGAAATAATTGAGATAAATCACAATATAAAATTATTGGGTTATAAAGTAGGGTAAAGACCGAAAAGACTCACCATTGATGAATTAATAATAATTAAATAATGAATACCCAATACATATTTAAATAATTGTAAGGGAAAGTAATTCTAAATTTTAATCATATCTTATCATTGTAAGCAATTAATATAATTACACTATTCATATATCCTTTTTAATTTAGCAATTAACTTTATCGAGTGATTAAGCATATTAAAAGAATTATATTACTAAATCAGTTTATATTATGATAAGCACAAGCACTTTACAAAAAGCTCATTAAGAAAATGGATTTTTTTATCTACCACCCGCAGATGGGCGCAGCGCGCACAATTTGTGTCTCGGCTAAATATTTTCACCACGAGAGTACTAAAATTCAAAAGCGTGTTGGAGCATTTGCTAATTTTCATATTGTCCTTGCTGTGACACACAGGATTAATTTAATTAAACTTTTTATATTTAATCGCTTGACAAAGTCTATAGTACGGAAGTTTAGGCTTAAAATATAACTAATATATTTTCAGAAGATAAGTGAAATTTAAAACAAAATGTAACTTTCAAGTGGCTAATATTATATCATTGCGTCATAAAGATCATTAGAAAACCATAAATGCTAAATTTTTTTTTTGTATGTGCGATTTTACGAATCAAAAAAAACATCCTGAATACTAAACACTTTGTATATTTTGAATTACAATATCATTATCTCAAAAAACTTAGCAAATACATAAAAATTAAGTTATTCAATATAACTAAGAACACACCATTAGCATAAATCCACACACAATGACACACGCTCGATATGACCCAAGAGACACGTAAACAAACGTTCCCACATTAATTGATAACACCCTTAGGGCACAATGTAAAATATCCCAACATGACCATGCATACGACATGAAACATTAATTGAATTGCCAACATTAAAGCTTACCTTTTGCTTTTCCACAGCTATTAAAATAGCGTCAACATCGCCAACGATAATACTTTGCGCTTTCAGCATATCTCGCTCCAGATTCAACCAATCAGAAATCTGCAATAATGATTAAAACGTTAATTTAAAAACAATGTACTCGTATGTATTCATTAGATAAAGCATAAAATAAACAATGTTTCTCTGATGTATTTATATAAATTGTTTATAAAAAACCAATTATAATCTCTATACCGAATAGTCTTCACGTAATGAATTTCTTCAATAAATCTTTTACGATACACTCGTAACTTAAGATAGGTAAAATATGTCTATAAATGTAAGGTCCTTAGTATTTTGTAATTAAGTCTTTGTGTGTATTTCTAATTATCTAAATGAGCATAGCCTTCTTATGCTCAACAATAATATTAGTAAAATCACATGGATTTGCTGCTCATTTCTTAAGCATATTCGAATTTCGGTTAAAAACACAATTCACCAATCCACCCCAATT
The DNA here is from genome assembly GCA_963854165.1 of Sylvicola cinctus. Taxonomy (NCBI): domain Eukaryota; kingdom Metazoa; phylum Arthropoda; class Insecta; order Diptera; family Anisopodidae; genus Sylvicola; species Sylvicola cinctus. The sequence continues at coordinate 45,496,059 of OY974083.1, forward strand.
TATTCTCCGGTATTATCATGTCTCTCGTGTAATTTACTGTTTGTATTCACTGTAGTCTGGGGAAAAGCCTTACCTGCAAAACAGATTTGTCAAAAGTTGCTGATAGGGATGTCGTCGGTGATCCTTTGGGAAGCTGCTTCGATAGGGCTTTAGCGGAGAATGCACCTGGCACATAGGTTGATTCACCTGCTGTGGATTCTGCAACAGAGACATAAATTTAAATATCTTCAATAATTTAATGACATTTGAAAAAAAGGTAATTTAAAATTTGTAAATTATTATTCAAATAACCCGCATAGCAGCATAACAAAAAGACAATTAAAAATGAATATATTTTAACACACGAAATATGTATTTCAATTTGATATTTTGCAAATTTTTCAAATTGAAAAAATTACACAGTGGGTTAGGGTTACATTGCGGTCCCACCCTCGTGCTGCCTAAATTGTGTCAAACTCATATTTGAACACCGATTTTCAACCCCTCGCAGTCATTTGACGCAGAGTGAGCACATATGATCTAAAATTAATTTTAGAATTTTTTCACCCTCCTAAAAAGGTGATTTTCCCCACTTTCAATACACTATAGTGTACACCCTGCCCCAAAATTCAGTCACGATGTTATGCTTGTGGTACCTGCCTGCGAAGAAAACTCATCAGTCGATTTCCCGTCATGTGTTAGGTGTTGCAGGGTATGCGATTGATTTGCTGTTGACATGGGAAAGCGGTTTGACACAAAATAAATCTATATATATGACGACACTCACGTTTAATAACCATTTAGGTTACACACATAAATATGCTTTAATTTTGACAAACGATTTTTTTTATTATTTACATTTTAGAAGGCAAAAAAATAAAAACGCTTTGAAATTGCATACAATTCTAAATTTGTCATCGTTCGTGCTATTAGCCCAGTTTATAGAAAAATGCATGTTTTGATAATACATGTACACCCGGATGTAGGTCGTCGCATAAAAATGGTGCTCCCCATGCAAATGATTTCAATTTGGAATATCCTCGTACATACATGTATTGGTTTTATAAAGTCGAAACTAATAAATACTGGAAATTTATATTCTTTGTTTAGAGTGTGTCGACCTTGTTTCATTCTTTATCAAAATATAAAACAGAGACTGCTCTATAGGTGATAATAGTTGTTTTGTGACACAATAGGCATTGTTATAGAAAGGTCAGTAAAACTATGAAATAGAAATGTCCTCAATATAGAACTATAATTGTGTTGTTTCAATTAAGGGTGTTTTTTTAATGACATTTACTTTCATTTTTTTATACACAAATGTATTTAGATTATAAATATTAAAAAACAAGGAAAGTTAAACTAACAACAATCTGATTAATTTCCGTTGAATGTAACTCTTGATATTTGGCACTTTAACCATAAACAACAAACTATATAAAAATACAGCCCTAAAAAAAATCTTTAATCCAAAGCAACACATTTTGAAACCGAAAACTGAAAACGTTATTAATTCAACAACTATTCTACCTGCTTCCAAAATATGTTAAAAGCTGCAACATAAACTCTCACAAATGTTCGTATTAGCAAAAGACATAAAGCAACTTGTGTGCGAATAAAAGGCAAAATAGTACGGCACTCCAAATAAAAGGCTGCAATGTAAATAGATCTCTCATTCCTCACAAAACGAATATGTTCTTGCGCCAGTCGACAGTTGTCAACAGCAGAAGTAGGGAGTTTGCGGGGTGTCTATTGGTATACAAGCAAAAAAAAAGACATAAAAGCGCCTTGCCAGCCTCCACTTTTTTTGAATAAAGACATTTGTGTTTGGGAACCGAAAAAAAAATTACGCTTTCTATAGAAAAAGGGTAAATGACTTTTACTCGAACCGTTACACAATTCGACAATATACATACGAAGAAAAGCGAGGTAAACCGTAAACCTTTATGCGACTAGTCACTAGTGGATGCGCCCAAATGTTCGAGCAAGGTAATGCCATCAAACTGTTTGGAGATGAAAACCACTTATAAATTAAGTAATTTCAAGATAAATTATTCACAGTGGACAAACATGTGATGAAAAGGAAATTTTAATTATTTTGAGCAACAGAACAGTTCAACAGACTGATTGTAATACGTGACATTGTTCTCGTGTAGTAGTCAACAGTTGCTTCCATTTTGTGTACGCTTAGTTTAAACAACAGAGACAATATTCGACAGCAAAATCTTTGCTGACGTGTCGCATGTCTTCGGCAACTGCAAATGTAAAGCCACAGACATTCTTATAATAATAATAATAAATATATATTTTTCACTCAAAATATGGTGTTTTTGAAACTATACACAAATACAACGACACCACCCGCCCGATACAATCACATTAACATTATCGCAATACACAGTTAAGAGCTTTCGGGCATAAGCTTTTGACGTCGCATTATATCTGCGAAAACTTTGTTTTGATGATCTTCTTTGTGGGGAAAAAGATTATATAAGAAAGCAAAACTGTTCCACTTGCTGTGGGCCATGAGGGATAATATACATTTCACCCCGTGTAGCGTCGCACCATCTCCCAACTCAACAACCCTAACACCAATGGCATGGGGTGAACCATTTGAAAAAGTGTTGACGTAGCCCGGAGATTAACTTTAACTTTCTTTTGATGATGAGGCTGTGTGCGACTGTTTGCGCCTTTGCATGCTCTTACCTACTTTGTGTAATATAAATTTGAGGCCTATTTTGGCAAAAAAAAAAAAAAAACAAACATCGCAGATGGGGATGAAATTTTTGGAGGAAGTGCAAATTCAATTAGTTAATAAGTTGTCACTTGTAAGTCGTCTCTAAAGATTCGTTAAAAGAAAACTGTTGAGACTGAAATGAGATTGATAAGATTTTAAATAATAAAATTAAATAGTGAGAGGTTTTTAGCTTAAAATATCGTTAAACTTTCTGCTCAATATGCTTGTAGACGGAAGTAAAGCTACAATATTATTTAAATTATGTCATATTTATTTTAAAATGGCATTGCCTAAGAAATAATGGTTACATAAAGCCACCACGGAATACCATTATAATTACTTAGATGACATACTTATCATTAAAATTCAGTTAGCTAGTATTTGCCGACTCTTGCAGGTGGTCTTCAATTAACTTCACCCATTTGAATTAATAGAAATGGCATCCCTTCATGCCAAGAGACAATAAAATTTAACTTAATTTGGCACCATCACTGACACACATTAAAAGAAAACGTGATGGTGGGTGATGGTTGGCAGAACTCCATTGCAACACTGTGAGTACATATTACTTTCAAAAAATTTCAGCGGTAAGTGTGTGGTTTTACGTTTGACTGCCGGAAGGAAATACAACGAGCTGACCATTAGTCCAAGACAAATGGCGACAGGCAGTAGATAAGAGTAATTGATTTCGATGGCTTTTCTGTCTACTTATATCATTTTTATTTGTAAGCACTTTCATTGTGAGCATGTTTATGTCGTTAAGATTTTAGATCCTGAAGGGAGCAATAATTTTTTTTTTTAAATAATTCAAGGTCAAATTTTACTATACCGATCTTTTTCATTGATTTAAAATAAAAAATTACATGAATTTTATTTTTAATTTAAACACAACATTGAGCAGTAAACTCACGTTGAATCCATGCATTTAATTGCATGTACTTCATAAATGTTATATTCCAAAGAATGGGATGATACGCAGGTATGCAAATGCTTGTACATTTTTGCGCATCATCCGATTTACTGCCGGCAAACAAATTACTTCCTCAAGTTGTTACAAATTTAACACAACAACATCGGCATAAAAAGTAAATAAAATGTGAATAAAGGCGAAAAAGGTGCTGGCCTAACAACAACTGGCATTTTGTCTGCAATATTCTGACCAAATGGAATAAAAAACAACATAAAACACCCAGCACGGTTTTTTTCATTCTGTCCTTGACTCTGCGGGCCAACCCTTAAAGCGAAATTCTTTTGCGCCGCATCATCAACAGATAAAATTAAGCAGAATAATTTTGAAATTTATGAGCTTTGCCAAACAAATAAACAAAACCTCTTGCACTGAACGACGAGACGTTGCAGTTATGTTGTTGAGCATTTGCTTTCATTTTAGGGAGTTTTTGTTTCCGCCTCGCAGAGCATCATTAAAATTTGACTAATTAACTAGTTACAAATGTTTCAATCTCACAGAATATAAGATTCATTTCAAATTTATGATTTAAAAAATTATTTTAACGCAATTATCTCTATGAATTGTATAGTTAATGATCTTGAAAGATTTTTCTTACAAAAAATTCGTCAATAATATAATCCATTAAATTAATTTAAATTAAGAAAACATAAAATTTCAAAAATAACGTAAAAACGTAAAAATGAAAGAAATCACCTTAAAAATAAATGTATTTAAAAAAATTTTTGTTTGCCATCCAGGAAAAATAAACGAGAAAGTGTACATGGAGAAAAAACAGGAGCAAGCCAAACAAATAAAACATCTCTTTAATTGGAAACAACCAACGGGAACAACACATAAATGTGTAAAACGATTAATGTTCTGCAAAAGCATTCCATCACATGCTTGTTTCTAATGCATCACACTGCCAAACAAAAGCAATAATCAGAATGGCAATAATAGCGATGGCAATCCAAAGAAGCAGCGAACAACGGCGATACTCAGCATGGTGACAAAAAAATCTTTAGTAACACCGACATACATTACACAGGATTCATTGTAACTGCTTGACGAAGAGTCAACTGGAGAATACATACATTTTTATAAACATATGGTTTTGTATGTGCAGGAACGTATTTATTCTTTATACAGCCATTGACGGTTTGTACGATGCCATACATCAAGCATTGACGTGACTCTGGGCCGACCTAAATTCTTTAAATGCAAAAATATTCACAATACTCTTGCGAAGTATTCGTCGGAAGCACAAAACTTTGCAACAATTCAAAAGAATCAACTTAATTTGTATGATTACTTTAAGCAAATTTATTAATTTAAGTTCATAAACGAAATTTCTTTAAAATTTAAAAAAAAGACAATGTCCTAGTTCGTACGATGGTGCTTTCACAATGAATTGTGATAAACATTACACATTAAATTCTCATTTCAATCTTTTTCAATCCCCATAACAAGACTTCAACCAACCACTTCTGACAAGTAGTATATGTGAAATTTGGGTGAAAGACAAAGCTTTTGCATGAAGCGGAAAATAAACTCACAAATTTACTGCCGTGTCACATCTGCTGTTAATAAAATCGAAGCTTTCAATACCATTGCGAATCAATATTTTCCATGCAGTCTCAATTACACAATTTTTTTTGGGAAAAGGGGTAATTTCCAACAATAATTTATATTTCTTCAATATTTTGATTATATTAGCAAAAAAAAGGGTGCAATGTTTTTTTTTTGCCGAAATATCAACATAAACCCTCTGACCCTTTTGATTTTGGGGTGGGTTGAGAGTTTCTTTGATTTAATATTAAATCCTCAATTTTTTTGCAAAGGGATTGCATAATAAAGCAAGTAAATAATTAACTAATTATTCATGAGGAATATCAAAACCTAAAAATTAAAATTAAAACAACAATAAATGACTTAAAAAAAATTATAAATTGAAAAAAGTTTATGTAATAAAAAAGTTGTGAAAATGTTACTAAAACTCATTAAAATCCAACTAAAACTATTTTAATCATCACAAAGTAAAACATATATACACATATGGCATTTAAAGACATCAAAGAAGTTCTATGAGATGACGCTTTGTGCTCAAATTTAACCGACATGATTTAACAATACAGCTTAGTAGATATTCTGTGCACTATCAAAGGAACATCTTTTGACATAAAATGCTTTCCATCTCGTATGAATTTGTTTAATCATTATTATTATTATTATTATTATTATGTTTATGTTCACAGATCACACGTAAACAAATACTGTAAGTTATAAAAAAATTAAACATCTAAAACAATCAACATGACAATACGTCGAACAAACTAATATACCATTTGAACTCTGGAACAATAGCAAACTCCATTCATTCCCATACTCTTTAATACATGAAATAAGTACATTTCTAGACAATATTTGTTAATATTTGCTTATAGTCATCACTGATTTTGCAATTCAAGCCGCAACCCAAGTCATGCAAATTGCACAGGAAACTTTATGTCATGTGGACTCAAACAAACAACGAACTGTAACTTTTATCTATAAATCAAGGAGATGTAATTTCCTGAAACATGTATTGAAAGTCAAATACAAAACGGGTTAACATACATCGGTTTGAAATCACATTTATCCCACAAAGAATTAACATCTATCATTGCGGCCATAACATACGAAGCCATATAATTTTTATATCCAAAGTGCAGATAGATTCTCGCGAACTTATGCTACAGAAATATAAAATAATCCTTGCGCTGAATCCACATAGTTTTATAGAGTGCTCCTTAAACAAGCCCATACGTAAATGCTCACGTTCACTAAAATATAGAAAATACTGACAAAAGCTCAATAACGCACAAACTTTGTGTAACCTCACATATAGACACTCCATCAAAATAATGCGGACGTACTTATTCAAAGCGTACCACCGATGTTAAGGCGATACTATGTGTACTATGTCTGTATCCCAATTCCAAGTTCACTCACTGACACAATCACATACTTTAACTGTATATTTAAAACAGTCCCAGCATCCACTGAAATCCACACAAACAAACTACAAAAGTTACGTGCAATATTTTCGCACACATTTCCGCCCAAACGAAACGACACCACCGCCCCAATGAAACATCAGTGACAAACTAACGTAGTCAAGTTGTTGTCAACGACTGATTTCACAAATATATTCCGGCCGCCCTTGTGGCAAAACAGCTGTGCAGACAACATAGGTCACCCCCAAATGCCGCGCCGTATGCGCCGCGCCAACGTACTCTTTTTGCAGCCCCCATAGGAATACGGAACATTTGTGGCGCACAACCCCCCCCCCCCCCCTGCAACTGCTTTGGCATGTACCAAAAGCAGCTGTGGGGGGTTGTTTATAAATACATGCGTACAATGTGGAATCTGCAAATGTGTATTTTTGTGTATGAATGCATGAGACATATTTTAAATTGTGTGCAAAAATTTTGTGAGCGCACACAATTTATAAGAGAGAAGACAATGGCAGAGAGCCAACATGGAGCACTGCAATATACACGCCATCGTGTTGTCGGAATTTATGTGGTACAAATCGCCGCCATGCATGTGCATCTTGCAGTGCGAACGGATGCGGATGCTGCAGAAATGTGTAAGTTCTTTGTGTTAGATTGTTTAAGAATATTGTATTCAAAAAGAAGTCATCTGCTTAGCAGTGATGGCAGTGATGACACAAGGGAATTTGTATGGAAAAGTAAAACCAAAGTAATGTTCAAATTCATGTGAGAATTCTTAAATATTCCAGTTTTTTATTCATGAAAAAAATTAATTTCATTTTCAAATTATTACTGCTTATTAAAGGATGGCAGCCCTGATTTACCCAAGTTTCGAATTTTTTAACTGTTTCCTTTTCTTTTTATTGACAAATACTATTCAGATCGGATTTCCACCCTTAAAAACAATTGTTATTTGAGTCGGATCAACTCGTTATCCGTTTTTTCTCCCCATCCCAATAAGAACAAGCACTTCATTTAACTGATTGTAATCCGCGAGAAATTCCTTTTATTTAATGCGATTTTTTACAATAATTAATGCACTTTTAGAGTGCATTTTTAATTAAAAGCAAAAACACTTACGTTGCATTGGCGTCTCTGATGATATTATTTGTTGTTTAAACATTTATGGTATGTGCCTTTTCCCCATAGACAAATTTTGCTGTAATGGTCTAAGCTCTAATGGATTTTTAACGCAAAAAGTATAAACTATAAAGTACTACTACACGGTATAAGTTCCCCATTAAAACAAACATGTGACAGATCTTTCTATAACTAACCATACATACATAAAATGTGCTATAAAATATATTAAAGAGGACACAAAACTGAGAGATATTTCCTTCTGTTCCAAATGGATCATCATTTGCAGTTATGCGGAAGCTATAAACTGTTCAACCCCTTTTTATATTACAACGCCAAAGTGTAGCCGCGGGTATAAATCATGCTTCATATACATAAAAGCCAAGCGCATTCCAATCACACCAAACACAACCACTGCGGGTGAGTAAATACTCGTAAATAAATGGGAGAACACATTTACTCGATATGCTGTTTGTATTATAGTTATGTAAATGAAAATAAAAGCAAACGGACATGCACTTTAAAGTTTAAAGCCATACACAAACAAGCGTTTACCCTTTCAAAGCACGTGTGGGGTGGAATTGAACTTTTTCGAAAGTTTGAAGCATCATCGACCTTGAGTATGAGTACAGTCGAGTGTGGCGGTTTCACTTTTGTTTGCAATATACCGCGATGAGAATTATGATGGATATCATGTTTGTGTGGGTTCTTTAAATTATTGTTATTTAGCGTGAGAAGAGAGATATGTATAAAAATGTATTTTACCACAAAATAATAATAGTTATTAAAAGAGCAATCAGTGAGAGTAAAACTCAACAGCAATTTCGAAATGTAAATTCAATTTTAAGAGATAAGTTTCAAATGATTTAATATTTATAAATTATTCCCCCACTAAGGATCTACTGAAAAGCAAAAATACGAACCCTCAAAAATTTTGTGCCATTTTTTTTTTTGCTAAATTGCCTGTATATAAAAACAAATGTTTGTGTTCAACCAAGTAGGAGAATGCCAATAGCTTTGCAACGCACCAATAACTTGAGTGAAAAATGTCAGTGAGTCAATAAAATAAAACGCTTTTGGAATTTCAGTCAGCTAAAAACGAATAAGGCGCGAAAGAATGGAAAAATTGCTTTGTACAAAAAAAAACACAAACAGCAATCAATATTTGTACTCGCACGCTGCCAAAAAGGCTTAACTATATTTAAACACTCTTTTTGGTAACACATTTGACCCACATTGCAAAGGATTATAGAATAATTGGTGCAAAAAAGTGCATTTTGTCAAAATACGCCGAACTGAAGTTACGTAAAACGTGTACGGCCGATTACCTAATAGTAATTTTTTTAAATTTAAAATATAATCTGCGTCAATTCTGGGACACAATTTGTATTTTTCGTTTCAAAAAAAAAATTCAGCCTAACTACTTTTACATTGCGATTGCAAAGCGCAACAAGGTAAAATAATTATTATTCACAGCTCGTCTCATCTAAACCATTCGGTATAATCTGCCACTAGCATTTATTCCAAACAACTATGGACTCCAGACTAAACTTACTCCGTATTATATAAGCGATGAAGCCCGGTTAAAATGTTATTAGGAAAAGTGGGAAAAACAATTACTGAAATTATTTTTTTTTTTTCTTCCACTACCCCAACCACCCAACTTCCTGCATATTAAATACATTTTTCAATGTACACGATTTGTCTTTTGCCTACAGACTAAACGCACCACATGAAATCTTAATAAAATATAGAAAATGCGCAGCATCGCACTTAAAATTCACATATGCGACTGCAGTATTCACTGTGCAGTGCAATACAACAATAATTATATTCCATCTTTTGCAACTAAAGCTAAACAAAACTGCATTTGCTCGTATGCATGTATGTACTGCATTACGAGAATCAATATATAATATCGTCTATAAAGATAACATGCATATGGGTTCATTGGGATAGCTCGCATAAACAATCCAAATTTGCAAGCTATAACTAAATGCAATTTTATGACTAACTGCGGACACTCGTAGCCGGTGGCATACTGTCCATGAAAATAGCATCTGGTTTCAAATTGAGAGGCTGCTCCTTGAAATCGGCTTTAATTTAGACAACGTTTGCAAAATTGCATTTCTTTATTCCAAAATTTATTTATAAGGTTGCCAATTGTAAACCATTTTACTTTATTTAATTTACTCATAAAAATATGGAAATGGCATTTTTACAATGGTACGGGCGAAAAAAAAAATTGTTTTAGCAAAAACGTGATCAAAACCTCAAATTCGAGTAAAATATACGAGTATTGCATCTTTCACCAGTTAACTTGAAAAACATACATTGAATAAGCACAATGATTGAGATGTTGTGGCATGTGTTTAAAACATTGCAGGAAATTCTTTCAATGAGATCAATAATTTAAATTCCAATGTGGAAATCGACACACATAGTTTTATGGTTTAAGACTTTGTGGAAGGTTAGGATATTTGGAAATGTGTAAAAGGTGGGTTATTTTTAGAAAACCCGGCTTTTCTACATTTATAATAAAATAAGATTTCTACAAGCGCGCCCAAAACAGTTTAATTATGGACACCTTAATATAATATGTGTCCATAAATTCATTTGGACAACAATTTGAAATGTGTTAAATTAATATTACTCACGATCTTTTGTGGATGAATTCCCAATGACAATGAGTGAACGTGAGCCATTTGCTCTTCCCTCATAGTTATCCTTCTGCCGATTAATGTTGGAAAGCGCCATCACAACAGCGTCACAATGTGCAGATAACTCAGATTTTGATTTTTCCAAATTTTCAAAAAGTTTTCGGTCTTTAACTGGTGAGGTTTGCGCCAAAATATCACTTGCACGTTTCAATTGAATTTGATGATCCTGTGCAAAAAAAAAAAGTTAACAAATTAAATGTTAGCTAAATGTTCACTTCCAGCAACACGTATTTCTATGCTAAATGCAAAAGACAACACACCTTTCGTGCATTATGAAAATCTAAAAAATAACTCGTCGTTAACGTAAAGAAAAACAAATCAAAACGTTGACAGTTTGATGCGTTTACACGCCAAAAATAGACAACCACATTGACTGAAACGTGTACGTGTTTTATTTTTTTACACAGGAAAATTTGGTGTCAGTGAAAACACTTACTCATCTAATGCAAGATATGAATTATCCAATTACGAGCAGTGATTAGTTTGTAGATTTTTGCCAACCCAATTAAATATTGCACAATTATTTATTAAGATAACTTGTTAATACACAGACAGGACGCAAAAAACGACGCGACTCTTTGTAAACAAACCGATCGACTGAGTCAGGCAAAAATTACAACTGCCCGAGATTTGAGTATTCAAATAAGAGATCGGACTCTAATTTTAGAAAAAATAATTCTACAAAATATTTGATGCTGTGTTGGTGTACAGATGTGTTTCGAGTATATTTGCTGAGATTTAGTTTAAATTTGAAATAAGAAAAGAAAATGTGGCACTGCAATATTCATATCTATTGAGCCAGAAAATGCTAAATTTCTTCATGCTAGTATTACTTAATTTTATGTGAGCGCATCGGTCAAATTGCTCTGAAAATTACGTACTAATTAATTGCTTAGCATTCCTATTACCGAAGCTCTACCCCTTTTTAGTTCAATTGATATTTAAAATCACATGCATATAAAATACAACATACTTTGACTGCTCTAATCCGATTCGTTAAATCCGATTCCGATAGATGGTCAATAGCAGAAGCCAACAAATCACTGACACCCTTGACTGCACTCCTAACCAAATCATCGCCCTCAGGCGCCTTCTGCTGAACGCTTGCTTGTTCATTATTCAGTTCGGCTGGCAATTTTTTATCATTCAACGCCTTTTCCTTTGGAAAGTATTCGTTTTCTGGTTGAATGTTGTGAGGCTTTTTGTATTCAGCTGTGTTGATTAAGGATGCATTTTTTGGAAGCCTGCAAGTTTTTTGAAACATATTTAGGTTATAATTCAGTTTGCAATAGAGATGAAAATAAGACCCACCTTGCATGTTTAATTTCGCGGAATTTATCGCGCAATAATGTCTGCATTTTCATAACAGTGTGCGATAGTTCTGGAGACTTGCCATGTGTCTCTAGCACTAGAGTGTCACCTTGTGAAATTAATGAAGCTGCATCGGGAGCAATTGACAGTTTCAGATGCTCAATGACATTTGGACCATCCGAACTGTTTTCAATCCTAATGCGTGTAGCCTCAAGTTTCTTTATTAATTGATTACTATTGTATTCAAACTCCTGCACACGTTTGTCCAGCTGAGAATGTGTATTGAAGTTGTCATGTCTGTATGGATTGACGCTGTCATCAAATTTGTTGTGCTTGTTATTTGACTTTGATGTGTTAGGGGTCTCAATTCGGTTCTGTGGACAAACAATAATTTGATTAGGATGATATTTTGTCTTTAAGTAAATGTTTTTTGTTTTTGCGTTTCAAAAATGTTCTTTTCCATTGGTTTTATAGGTTCTAGCAACGTTTATAATCTATTTAACTAAAACAACTATGAAAAATTTCAACATTTCAACAATTATTCTTGAAGACATGGGCATGTGAAAATTTTAAAGTTAAAAATATTTAAAGAATTAACTGTGCCTTATTAAATTAAACAATAAAAAATACCGTTTCACATTCGTTGTCAGATTCAGTTGGGATTTCTTGCGAAAATCTGGGAATATCGTCATCATCTGAAAATGTAAGTGGATCCTCAAAGTTATCTTTGTCGGAACTGTAAAAACTGTCACGATCCTCTCCGCTTAGGATCTCTCTCAATGTCGGTCTCAAAGACAAACGCTTTGTTGGCGACGGAACTTCTGAATCCCTTAACAAATCTCGTTCAGCTTCCAAGTGACCACGCTTACTTTCAAATGAAATTCGACGTTTTTCAACCACAATAACATCGTTACCATCAACGCCATTATCACGAAGCTCTACAGTTTCCATATCTTCAATTTCCTCATCTTCGACTGACTCAAGTCGAGTTCCTAACTCAGACACTATTTTTTCTGACGAGGCATATTGCTTTCTGTCATCTGTATCAGTATCGGACGTGTCTGACATATCATATATTGTAACCGTCTCGACATATTCTGGCACAAATGTGTCCACACTTTCCAGAATACTAATCGTGTTAATAGATTCGTTCATTCTTGTAATTCCACTATTCCGTACGGACATAACATTAGCATTGTGTTCTCGCACAGCTACCATTGACACATCGTCTTCCTTTAGATTTGTGCCTGGTGGAGACTCGCTGTTGCGCCGACTAGGTTGTAATTCACCATTTTTAGAAATCTCATCAAATAATGAACTGGCTTCGGCCAATCTAAATGTGGTTGGAAGCACATCGGGAAGTACACCACTTTGGGGTGTCAATTCATGATCTGTCGAATTTGGTGTGGATTTATCAGCGGTCTCAGTGGATGATGATGGTGTACGAGCACGTCGTTGTCGAACGGTATCACTCAAGACAACAATTTCTGTTGAGTCATCTTCGTTTTGTTTAAGCGTTTTGTGTACAATTGCATCCTGATTTAGAATGAAGTAAAATTTATTGTACGCCATGATTGCCGGTGATTTTTAATTTATATTCATTATTTTAAATTATATATACATTATATGTATATCAATGATTTGGTTATATTATTTTTGACTATGGAAATAAACGACACACCATAAGCGAATTATATGTATTTATAAAGACGAATATTACAGATTGGGTTAATCCATTTATGCTTTCATCCGTTATCTTATGATTGTGTGTAAGTTGTTCCTGCACCATTTGTTGTGTTTATTTGAGGATATGTTTATGACAGACATGATATTCCCAGATTTTCCATAAAATTGCAATTTAGTCCAAAGATTAACCGAGTTCTATGAGTTTACAATTTTAGATATTTATGCGATTTAACTTAATGATAAAAGCGATGAGTTTTTTTAATTTACCATTTTTGGTAAATGAAGGCAAAGCGTTTTTTAATTTTTATTTTTTAAATTAAAATTAATATTATTATTTTATCTAATGTTTGAACACTTTTTTCAAATTAATCTCATAACCCGATAAATTCTATTGTACGTTAATTCTTAAAACACAAACTGAATTTGAATTGCTTCAAAAACAATTTCCTTATTCTCATTGAAATTTACATAACATTTTCCCCATTATGATTAGCACACAAAACATTGCTTACAAATGATAAACACTTAAACTCCCTAAATATAAAAAGATTATTTACAAAAACAGCCACATAAATCCAATGCATATTAATATTGTGAATGAAAGCAATGTGAGGAGTATGAACATGGGATCGGTTGACGTTAGCAAATATAAAAATGTGACTTACCTGAACAATACCAGTCACTTGAAGGTGAAGTTTTTCCACATCCTTTGTGGAGACATTCATGTTCAATAAATCCTGTTCCATTGTTCTGGAAACATTCAATCAAATGTAATAGAATGCTCTTTAGAAATTAGACATTGCCTACCTTAACGTCTCCATCGAAATATTGTCCATATTCTGCAATGTCGACTTCATCTCATTCAAGCATTTGATGACATCCGAACTAGTAACGGCCACATACCGATTGCTTAACTCGTCCATTTTAGCTTTGACGTCCTTTAAATAAAAAGGGTCACACGTTTTCTCGTACTCTGCATTCAATTCTCTGCACTGTCGCAGCTTCACCTCGATCTCCCACAGCGGAATATTTGCAACGTCCGATTCATTAAGATTACTCTCTTGCGTTCGCACCCATTCCTCAATGTACTGCATATTGTCGGTCAATGCATCAGACAACTTCATTTGTTTCTCCAGTACAATTTTACTCTGTGTTACATTGTCGCCCAATGTATTGTACAAATGTTTTAGCGTGTCAATGCGTTGATTTAGTTTTCCCGGATTGCGTGTCGACTTATCTTCACAGATTTTACGTCCTGTTCTTATAACAGTTTCTATTTCCGATTTAATCTCTGATAATGTTCGGTACATTTTTAGACAGTGTTGCATTTGGTCCTGAATGTTAGAGGGTCCCGCCGAATACGTGTCCAACACGCAGGAGTGGCGTTCAACATTTTTCAATTCACCCAGTGCACGATTTAGGCGTCCTTCAAATCCGGCTTGTGGTGATGTGAATTGTGAGAGCTTAACCTTAAGTTGATTAAAGCGTTCCTGTGTATAGAGAAGAGTCAATTATATTAGTTCTGCTAAGTTCAAGTGTAAAATAATTTCACCTCAATGACATCAATTTGCATTGTTAATCTTTTAGTAGCTTCTGCGTTTCCTTTGTGTTGATACGTTTCTACTTGCGTCCTCATTTCAGGTAAGAGCGCTTCATTTCGGTTGAACTCTTCAATAAGTCGCTACAAAAAAAAATTAAAAATACAAAAACAATTAAATCAAATTCAACAAAATTAATAAAAATAAATGAATATAAAATTTTAATTGATGCAATTAGTTATTTTTACACATTTGAACCTACCTGAAAGTCATGAGGAATATCTTCAAGAGTCGTATCATTTTTGATACGTTCATTTAAGGACTCATCAACGCGATTTATCCACATCTCAAGTTCAGAGACTCGACTTTCAGAGCTCTGAATCTCCGAGACAGCTTGCTTAAGTTTCTGTTCACGTTCTTTAGCCTGTATAATAGTTTTAGAAACAAAGAAAGAGGAACAAATATAGAAAATGCACATGCCATTAACGATTACATGCACAGAGTGATCCAAACATACAAGAAAATGTGCATTTAAATAATAATAGATTAACAAAAAAAACATTCAACTGTACCTGTTTCTGAAGATTGTCCCAGCGTGTAAGAATATCTTCAATTTCCTTACGAATTGACAAGGACATAAAATCAAACTCAATTAACTCATATCCAATCTCTTGGATTTTTTCTAATCTGTCATCTGAATGATTACGAATATGATTTTCAATGTCCTTAAAAATTGAACAAAAATAAACATTAAATTATATAAAAATTGCCACTTTGCAAAAAAAATACTCACATCCAGTTCTTCGTAAATATCTTCGGAATCAGCGGCATTTTTATGCGTCTTCTTCAGCATCTTGTCTAATTTATCCAAGTATCCTGTCTCTGTCACCACTAACGTTTTGAATTCTCCCAACTGAGTTGAGACATGCTCCAAGACTGCTGTTTTGTTATAAACCTGAGATGTAACATCATTCCATCGGGCATTCAGCTTGGTAAACTTCTTTACCAATTCAGAGCACCGGTGTTCCTTCTTCTGCGGTACCAATTCATCAATTTGCAGTAATATATCATTTCCTGCATCGTTAAGTTCACGGAACATGATTGTTTTCTGTTCACATGCTTCTTTAAGCAACTGGAACTTTGATTTTATTTGAAAAAGCTCATTCAGGTTTAATATTTCAGAGTTTTTATTCTTGGGTGTGTTCATCTCAAGATCGTTTAACCATAATTCAGTTTCATGAATACGTTGTAAAATATTTTCAGTTTGGGCCGTGGCCTGATGCAATTTCTTAGAGTTGGCTTGATACAAATCAATCAAACTTTTGTACAAATCATTAATTTTTTCTATACTATTATTCAACTCTTGCTTGTGGGCGTCATCTGCATCCTTTGTAATATTGTCACTAAAATTTTTGCAACTAATTACATCAATTTCAATTTTCTTAATTCCACTTGCGTGTATTTCGTATTGATTCGAAAGTTTTTGGAGGACATCAATTTCGCCCAGCACAAAGACATCCGCTTTAAGCTCCTGCTCCATCTTCTTAAGTACTTTAACAACATTGTCACACTCAACATTAAGGTGATTAAGATTTTCAATAGCCACATTTTGTTTAATAATTTTTTCATTAATCATCGTGGGAAGTTTATCCCACAAATCAATGATGTCACTCAACGTTGATTGCTCACTTTTTTCACAAACAGCCAAGAATGTTGCATTTAAGTCCGTTAAACAATTTTGACATGTAATCAGATTCTTAAGATTTTCTTCCATATTTTGTCGATTTGACACCGTATAATTTACATTGTCCGCATCAGCAATAGCATTTTCCAATAATTCCCGTTTACTGGTGACATCCTCAAAACCACCCTTTTCTTGAATAAAACGAACAATAGCATTTTTAAGATCTGACCAACTATCGTTAAATTGGTCAAAGTCTTGGCGCCATTCCATAAGTTCATCAGACAATTCGGAATTGAAAAGTGTCATTGTGCTGTCAATCTCAGTACCCATTGAATCCATATCCCTCAATCTTGCTTCCAATTCCAATTTGCTAGCACCTTTAGCGTTTTGCTTGAACCAATCACGACTGTCTGCCAGCACAAGTTTAAATCCGGTAAGATTTTTATGGAAACGTTCCTTTGCGTGATAGTTGTCAGACATTTTCTCGAATAAATTTGCATCTGTCTGCAGTGATTTATTCTTGGAAACAACTTCTTGATACAACGAGTCTGCAATAGCGTAATCAGCTACATTTTGTTCCTTGCATTCTTCAAGCAATTCACAAAGATACTCTTGATCCTTTTGTGATGCCACTAAATTTTGTTGAATCTCCTTCAAGTAACTACTAGACGTCAATGATGCAATATCAACCCGCAGCATAGTTTCAATATGTTCCAATAAATCCAATGTCACCTTAATTTTAGTTTCAAACTTCTGTAGCACCTCTGGTTTCTGGATTTTACGTTTTTTTGATAAAAGTTCTTGTGGAACATCTCCTACAATATCAGCGGCAGTTATGACATCCGCTGCATTAGCCTTCAGGAGACTCTCATAATCTATCCAAGATTGCGGACGATTCAAAGCTGCATCATTTGTAAAATCGAAACCCATTGTCTCTATTCGACTCTGTTGAATTTCCAATATTTGCTTCAGAGCATCACATCTATCCTCAAGAGCCTCCAATTTCTCCAGAATAGACGTGGACGTCTCGCCCGGATTTAAAGTATTTGCAGTCAATTGTAACTCTTGCAATGCCAATGCCAATACATTCATATCTCGAGTGCAGTATTTTAAATCATTCATGCGCTTCATTACATTTCCCATTTCAAGTACTTCCTTGCTCTCCATTGCCTTTAAGTCACGCTCCCTAGCATCCATCCATTGGCAAATTATGCGGTAATGCTCCGTCATTTTGGTCCACTTCATGCTCATTTCTTGCAGTTTATCCCATCTTAACGAAGTCCACTTGACAAGATGACCCCAACGTTCACCCAAAGCTGAAAGCCTATCTTCAAGGTCATTGTAAGTATCAGCTTCATCATCTACAATAATAACCAAATTACTGAGACTAAACACAAGTGCTTGTTGTTGCTCTAAATCGTCCTGCAAATTTCTATGTTCCTCCAATTGCAATTTAAGCTCGTCTGGGCCGGGTCCAACGTTATCCATCCGGGAAATTCGATCTTCTGTGTTTGTCAAAAATACCTGAAGCACTTCAATTTTTTTCAATTGCACATCAGCTAACCGTATATGAATCTGCGACTGAATATCCAATGCCTTAACTCGTAAAGTCTCCCAACGCTCATTCAACAAAAACATTTGGTGTTTGATCTCGTTTTGCTCCTCCATTGTGAGACCATTATTTCCTTGACTTTCTGCAATAAGACGATTACCCTCTTCTAAGGCTGCACCAACATACTGTTGATGTTCTGAAAGTCGCATCATAAAATTCTCATGCTCATGAAATTGGGCTTTAGCCGCTATCAAATCAGTAACGTCTGGAAAATCACGAGACAATACTTCTTCCGCTTCCAGCAATAATGTTAAAACCTCTTCAATAGCTGCCTGATAGCTGTTGATCTCAATGGACATATTTGTTGCAGTTGAGACAGGACGTGATCGCGATTCAAATCCAGACGCTTCATTTTTATTTAATATAATCACTGGTTCTTCAATGGATATCGTGGCATCCATTAATTTTAATCCTTGGTCATTTTTACAAACAGTGAATGTGGAGCTTCGTTGCAATGGTATCCGACTCAAATCATCAATAGACTTGGCCAATGATATATCCTGCAATTTGGTTAGATTACCCACATGGAATGGTGGTGGTTTTGTTGCAGAGCTTGTTGTTTCTTCGTCACTTTTAAAACTACCATCGGACGAGCACGACTTCTCCACATCGCCTTCATTCAGCAGCTGAATTTCCTCATAACTATCGTATTGCTGAGCCAAATTTTGCAAACTTCCTTCGTCTGCTTTACGCTGATCAATCGCATGATACAAACACATTACATACATTAGGACAGACTTTTTGTCCGGCTTTATTGTGTTAACATCCTCTGGATCCAATAACTGACTTATTTGAAAGTGACGACTGGCTAAGTCAAAGGCAAAACGAAGTCGTGCAATTGGAGGCAATTTCATTGTGTTACCCAAATCAAATTTGGTAGAAACGTTGGCGTTTAGAATGTATAAAAATGCAGCACCATCCGACCAGCTCCCTGAAAAGTCGGTAACCTTTTTTCCATGGGGCTCCGTGAATTGAGCCACCCATTGCAACAATGACTTTTCTAAACCACCACCTGTCTGAATATTCATCAACTTCTGACCATCAAAGTTAAGCGCAATCAGCCAGATGAGGCCGAGCGTTAGCTTTTGATTGCCAGCCACAATGTCGTCGCTAGAAATGTTGACAAGCTTAACACCATGCTGTTGAAGTACTTGAAGGGCTTTATTCAAGTTATTTATTTGATGTACACGCATTCGTCCTTTTTCGCGTTTCTGCAGATTATACAAACTATTAGTTTTAATTCAATAGTTTTAATTTGATTCCACTTACATAATGTTGATTTGTTAGAACTTCCAAAAGCGCTAAAAGTTTGTGTCCATCTCGTAAATCCTCGAATAAATCGGCAACTGGTGCACTTTTTGTCTACAAAAAAAGAAAGATTACAAAATTATGAAATATTTAAAAAAAAACGGTAAATGAATTACCTTTAAGAGATGTGCATTTATCCATTTGGTAAACGTCTTTTTTTGCACGTCCTGCCGTTCATCTAGAAATGAAAAGATAAATAAATAAAAACATGTTTTAAAAAAAACTATTATATAAATTGTGAACAATATTTTGTGAATTAACCATATTTAAAGTATTCTATTCGTTAAAACGATCAACAATAGAAGTCACACCATTCAAAATTCAACAATTAACAATAATAGAACAATGACAATAACGATAAAATTCAAATTACTTTCATCAATTGCTTTTAAAGAGACAGTCCCAATCCACATACTTAATGTCAACACTTCAATTGCCAAACTGAACGATCAATTATAATTATGACGCCTTCATAAATTCCATCTATCCCCCAGCACCATTCAAATCACATATGTGCAGGCTAGATGTGGTGCTAATAGGAATCTATCGACTGTTGCAAATGGACAACTCCGTTTTGTGTTAATTAATACAAATTATGGCCATTGTAGAGAGACTACATTTGTTATAACAAGACAAGCTAAAAAGGGGCAACATTTTAATGAAAGTATAGCGTTAGTGTGCGGCGATCCAGCGATGCGGCGCGCTATTTTCCCACCAAGAATGAATACTTACACCGGGCAATGCAGAAGACCAAACAGATGCGGATTCAATCCAACATTGTTGTACAATGTATAAGTAGTATAGTGGGTAAATCTACTGAGTGTTGGCTTTTTGCATTTTAATATAGTCACCCATTTGTCTATGCTTTGTGTGCACGGTGATTGCATAAGAATTTTCATTCATACACCATCGCTGTGGACTGCAGGCGTGAAATCTGCACGCTTCACGTTTTATTTACATAAATGTAGTGCCAGCCACGCATTGACTGTGATACTCGTAGGCGGTCGTTAAAGTACACACTTAACTGTAATTCATTTTATTTTGTACTCGGAAATGGATGGAAAGAACATAAGTTCTACAATCATGTCAAAATTTTAAAAGCTAATTATAATTCCGCTGATGCAGAAACTTATTGTGACCTCAAAATCAAAATAAAAGGCTGTACGTTTAGTTATATGCAAGTAACCCGATTATTTATATCGTAAAGTACGAAAATACTGGACTTTGCTGCCATTTTTATAACTAGAAAACGGTTAGACAATTTTTTACCAAATCTGGACAAATTAAAAAGAAAAAAAAATTAAGTCTGTTTTGCTTTATTTTATTGGAAAGTAACTCAAGGCCAATGTATGATAAAAAAAAAGAACTTGCTTTTTTAAATTAAAATTTTCTTATATGTATATTGAACGTAATGTACAAAGAACTTTTAGTAATCTTTGGAAATGGCATGCATAAAAGCATTCTATGATATTTTTCCACATTAAATTTCCTTGCCGATTGTTTTCTTTTAATCTTAAAACTAAAAAACAGTAATACTAAACAACACGAGCACATTTTAGAAACTAATGATGTAGGGCAAAATTTTGAAGAAAGATTTAATTTAAAAAAATATATATTAAGTTTCTTCCAAGTAAATGGCTTCCATAATTTTTTTATCACCCAAACAAATTTAGAAGCACAAAATTATAGTCATCAATTAGCTGAACAACTTTGCTCGACTTTATGAACTTGAACATTACATCGGTTAATTTTTCTTAATGTTAATAATAATTTCGCAAATTGCATTTTGATTTCGGAAACGTCTCCAACATTTGACATAAAGTATTATGTAGCTTTCCCTGCACTGTATTATGGTTTATTTATTTTTTTAAACACTTAAACAAAAGTATTGTAAAGCAAAGTTATACAAATTTTGAAGTTAAACAGTTACGAATGGAGAATTATATATTCAAAAAGCAAAGATAAACAACGTCATGTATTTATACTAATGACAATTGGATTCATTATTAGTTATGACAGACTAAAACAACTACAATTTGAATATTTACAATAGCATTTAATTATTAATACACTGCATCGAAAAAAATTAATAGGTATAATTAAATCGAATTTCGTTCATATAAATTAACGGTAATTTAGTGTTGACTATGAATAAACAAATTTCTCCTTTTTTTGGGTTTTACACTACTAACATATACAAAATTGAGTAGGTATCCTTTTACCATTATTTCCAGGGGTTAATGTATTCTTTTGCCTATGCACAAAAAACTGCAATACAGAGAAATCACAGAATACAATGCAAAAGAAGACCGCAACCATACCAGAATTAGCATCAAGTTTCAATGCTATTGCAGTATATTGGGAAACCCATCCAAATCCCGTACACAGAATTTCGTAGCGTTAAGAGGTGCGAACGGACGACACAAACTGATTGGAAGCCGTTGAAAAAACTCTTTTTGGACTGTTGTTTAATTTAGACAGCTCAAACTAATCAATATCACAACGCGAGTGACTGTGAAGATGTCGCCAAACCATTCAATTTAATTGAAGTGACACTTCATTATTTTAAACTATATCTATATGTATATTTATAGCTGTAACTAATACAGCAATATACAAAGAATAAACGAACTTACGCAGCTCGCCTGCAGGCTTCAGTATTTTCCCCAGAAATTTCAACAACGTCATACTTTCTGGTGATTGAAAGTTAATTATTTGGTTACTTTCTTTTTGATCAATCAATAAATATTTATAATTTGACAACAATTAGATGACACAATAAACAATTTAACTTACACTATGTAATTGTGTTTCATTGTTTTGCAGTTTTAAATCAGACACAGTTAAAATTTAGAAATTGCAATACATGTACACAGAGTTAAAACTGCACTTGACATAGTATTAAATCGCATCCTGATCTTGATGGTCGCATTGTCACACAAGGTAAAATCACAAAAACCTGATTGCATCGATTGTGAAAAGAAATACGGTAAATCACGCATTCCTGCAATAAAATATTTTTCTAACCGTTATAAGTTGATGCGGATAGCATTTTTCAAACAGCATTACTATACGTGCAGTGCATACGCGCAAGATTGATCAATTGAAGCATCGATCGTTTATCGATTCCAGTAGTTCATGAACGACGCGTTTAAACTGCGTGCGCACACACAGAATGAAATTATTAATTGGATAATTGAACGTACATTCAACTCTAAAACAGTCGCGTCGCTTTTTCTTTGACTTTTGTTATCAAAATAAAATTATGATAAAATTGGTTTTTATGAAAAAATATAACTCATGACAGGGATGAATAATGGTCATCTGACGCTCTTTTGGAGCTTTGAAGTTTTTTTTACTTAATTTGCAACAACATTGCAAAAGACCTGTTTCTTTCAAAATCAAAGATAAGTCCGAGTTATAAAAGTATGTCCTTCAAAATTGAAACAATTTGAAATAAGCTTAAGATTATTAACTACCATTAATTATGAAGTAAGAAAATAAGTTTAACAACAAATTTTTCGCAAAAACACTGTTAAACCTATTTAAGGTTCCACAATCTAAAAAAAAACTTATGTTTCAAATAAAACGAAACTTCGGAATAATATTCCTAAAGCTATATTTAGGATTTTAGCATTATACTTATTGTATAGAATTCATCAACTGTTATCAGTTATATCACACAGTTGCACCAATAAATTTAAGAACCCGGCGCCAAATAAAACCATAAAAACATTAAACTAAAGAATTTATACCGCCAAGAGATTAGCTACGTAAAAATAAATTAACCAATCATTGTTTGTCGTCTCTCTCTAACGACATTTTTCCAGTGCACAGCTCAAAATTCAGTTCGAACACTTACATTTCAATGACTGCACAAATCAGGAAGACATTCCGGAATATTTCTTCAATGAACGCAGAACGATGTATTGATCAGAAAAACGAGTTTGAATGAAATACAACGACTCAGCGACAACTCGCGTGTGTCGATGTGACGACATTGTTGTGGAGCCCATGATGCATTGACGATCGCAACATAATATTGAACATGAGCCAGCGAGCATTAAAATGCAACATATTTAATGTAGTTCATTTAAGTTTTCATTTTTCAATGAATAGCCACAACGTAATTATGCTTTACATAAAAACTACATGCGATACGTGTGGGTGAACCTGATCTACGTTGGTACTCCTACGGCCCACAAAAGAGGCGCGCGAGCGCTTACAAAACTTATTAGCCTATGAGTTTTCTGTGTTAGTGAGGTAGTGCGTGTAGACTTTCAATCTCGTGGACGATGGACGGCGGAACGATATCTAATAAACTCGATAAACAACATGCCGCATATGATTATCGTGAAACTTGTTTACATACAATATACAGACCTTATACTATTTACTTATAGAAAAAATAAATTAGAATATGCTGAACAATGTACTTAAGCTTAAGTACAAGCTGACACAAAAATTTGTTCCTTGTGGAAAGCAGACGAGCGACTATACCTTTTTTAAAAGGAATTAAAATACAAACACAAAAATTATGACCGTTGCGTAAGTTAGAAACCACGAACAAACATAAAGTTTAAAATTTCAATTCGTTCATTTTGTTGAATATTAAGAAATATTGAGAAATTTGGAGGCACAACAAGCATATTATTGTGACGGCACGAAACATTGTCCTTCAAAGTTGTCGCCACTCGCGTGAAGATTATGACTTTATTTCAAAAATGGTTAATCCACGGGTTTTGCAAATTATAAAAGAAACCAACAGTTACAGGGGGTTTTGTACACTATTTTAACTTTGTGAATTGTGACCACTTTAAGTTCAAAAGCACTATGCTTATAAAAATAATCGACAGACACATATATCACTGATCATAATACTGATCAATATATTGACTGTCCCATAAATTTGTACTTTAATAAGAATAAGTAAACCTCCATAAGTTGAATAATATGATGGATTTTTTATTTGTTTAATTACATTACGACTTTTTGACAGTATTGCAAGTGTAATAATCTAAATTGATTATAATATTTCAATATTCCAATATTTTAAAAGGTTTAAGTATTTAAATACTTTATATATGTACCTAGCAACTCAATAATTATTAAATTCAGTGTTTAGTTTGTTATTACTTATTAGCAAATGTTTTCAAGTTCCAAACGAATTTTGACAATGATAGGCTAACATTATGACAAAAACAAATGAAACAAATTCAACCACTACAAATATGTAATATGAAAATAAGATAATGCCTTTTAATCATTAATCAGTTTAGAATATAAATATGACATCATTCTAGCTGCTTAATTGATAAAGTTAAGTAGGACTTTTAATATGTTAAGTACTGTCAAAATAAGTTTTAAAGCGCCTTTGCCATGCGCAAGAAAAATTGCACTGACTCATTCCACAAAATATGGAAAGCATATAATTTATCATTCTCATGTTACTGTAATAAGATAAAGTACGTAACTAAAATGATAAGACGATACGAACAAATATTCCATAAATAAACAAATAAAATTCAAAAGATAAACACACACAATTAAAAATGGCCACCAACTTCGAGAAATCATTCAGTCTGATTGGAATTCTTAATGATATCTCTCTGTTTTTCAAAGATTTCTACTAACACTTGAAAGTGACAGGCGGCTAGCCAATATAAATGAAGGAAATGATGTAAAAAAAATGTCTTAATGTATTACCAACTATCGGTGACTCCATTTTATTGCAAATTTAATATAAAATAACAAAACACTATGTCCATGGGTGTATGGCCTCGTCTAATCCATTGTTACAACCACTGCACCCACAGCGCGATCGCTTCAATCCAATGCACTTTAATGGCGTTTCTTTTTTTCACCTTTGGCGAACGCCAATTATTCTTTAATATTTGTCTATTTGCACAATCGTCCCATTCCACACACACACACACAACACTTAACAAATTTCGTTATCAGTAGAACTGATTTAATTAGGTGGTGCGTTTGCGGCACGTCGATATTTTTTTACCCTGAATTCAACAGGTGTTTTTTTTCCTTTTTTTTTAAACTCCACAATAAACAGAGTGACATGATCGCGGCGGCTTTCCACATTCACAAACTCACATGCACACACACTGACGATGATGAGATCACTTTGAATTCAGAATTATGACGACTGAGAATTTAGCTGGAGAATCTTACAAAACAACGAAAATTGGCAAATAAAACACACATAAAACTGTAACTAATTGCTTTGTGGTAACGCTTAAACAATTAATTAATTCTCACGGACATGCAGACGATCTCACACGTATGTTATACCGCGGCGACGTGCAAACAAACAGTAACAATCTTATACAACTACAAACGTATTTAACGTCAACAAACCGAGGGAATTTCATATTCGGTGTTGTACAGTACAGTCTCAGCCAATCTTAAAAAAAATAAAACCACACAAAAATTTTAAGTTTTTTAATAAAATTAGGCAAAATACAGTCGAGGCATTTTTTCATATTTTTCTCAATTTTTTTCAAATAATAGAACACAAAATACAGTCTCAGCCAAATTTTAGGGAACGTGACTAAAAATTTGTGATCCGGGATAACGTACCCTATTTTTTCGGTATATTCAATTTCGAATTTCGAAAAATAATTTCATTTAGCGCAAAATTCAATTGCAATTGTAGCCGGCTTTTATAAATGTAAAATTCTTTTAAAAAAAAGAAACAATGTTTCTTTTTCCGTGGTCATCGAAAATATTTCATTGTTCCATGACGTAAATTCCGAAAAGGTAAGCAAGCCCAATAATTTTTTTGTACGTTTCCTTGCCAATCAATTTATCTTCTTAAAGATTGCGTTGTACAAAAAAAAATTCTTCAAACGAGTCGTTTAATTAAATTCTGCAGATTATCCAGTGGCAGACAATACAAACAGACAATTATTGCAAAATCAAATCGTTCACAGCAAATTCTCTCAATGCCACAGTCAGGTTCTCTAATTCTCATCAACTCTTATCACTTTCTTATCAGCATTAGGCCCACACTTATCAGGGTCCATCACACACAAGCACCTAAATACTACAATTACTTTACTATAAAACATACTCAATACATTTGTTCATTCTCATTTACATTCACCGTGTTGTTTAATTATGCAATTATCAATTACCATGAGACTCCCTAATGAATCCTTCAATTGGTTGCCAAACTGTCTTCACTTCGTCACCATCAACTTTCACCTTAATAATTTTGCGACGCGACATTGAATTGTAAGCCGCTATTGCAATTAAAACTCTTAAATAATTCTGAATATCAAGTACACTTAAGGTGCCATTTCCGTCACAGTGGCGGACTTAAAGTCAACTGATGTTATAAGCGCAAATGTTTGCCAATATTAGGCGCTGCGTGCTGTAGGGTAAAGAGAAAAGTGGGGATGGTAAACAGCATAAAGTTCGTTGAGTATTTCGCTAATTTGGATTGAAACAAAACAAATATTATATTGTGTATAATTAGATTGTCCGTTATCAAAATATGTGCAATTATACGCGGTTACCCATATTAGTCTTCGACTCCTTATATGTGTATCAGTTTTGCTTTAGTCTTTAGAACAATATGGAAGGGGAAGTCAATGCTCGGAACATACTCGCTTTTAATTGGGTAATAGGGGAGGTAGACGCATTTTTGCACTGTACAAGAATGTGACAGGAATTAGTTAATAATACAAATTTACTAAATATTTATGTTTATGTTGTTTCTTTCTTCTACATAGCATATTTTTCCTGAAAGAAGGAAACCGTTCATTGCACAATGTAGAAAATTCTTTTCTATATTGCCATTATTTAATTTTTATATGTCAATTTATTGTAAATCAATGCACCACTCACAAGTCTTTGAGGAGTATAAAGAGTGAATTACAATAGTAGAGGCTTTTCAAAGGTGCTGAATTTCCAAAACCAAAGTTTATATCGAAATTAAATCGAAGTACAACGTTTTTCAAACTCTTTCTTTTTTACATTTTCAACGTTTATTAACCCTTTTTTCACCTTTTAATAAAATAAATGTTAAAATTGCACGAAAATTCTCAAAAATCTTTTAACAAAGCAAACTTTCTTTGCGAGAAGTTAAAAACAATTCGCGGACCGCGACTCGCGAGTAGTACTTGTCTTTACTATGTGTCTTTATAACAATATTTAACGGATCACTAAAAAAAAATAGTTAATAGTTTAATGCTGATGACTTATGAGTCAGTGATGATGATTTAAGTGTAAGCCGGCGTCATGCGTACACCTCAAGTATTGGAACATATATAATATATATATTTAGTACAAAGCTGTCATTTATTTTATCTGTAGTCCTGTGACTTAATCTGACAGTTTCTAATTCGGTACGATTTGTGCAATAATTCAGTACAAAATTTTTAATAATAAAATTATTTAATAAATCACATAAAAAAGAAGAAAACATGATTTCCAATAACAAAACATCATTAGTTATTACCACAGCGTTAGCTACCGTTGGCTTGGGAGTTTGTTACATTTGTGTCCGGCACCGTCAGTCTCTAGCCAGACAGTTGCGCCTTACTTATTATTTGCGACGTCCACGCCGACACAAATCCGTCCAAATTATAACCGATGCTGAGAAATGCATCAGCCTGATTAAGCAGTTGAGACGGTAAACTATTTTGTTTAATGAGTAATTTATTCCAATTTAATGGTGTCCTTTTTCAGTGAATGTCAAGAGTACAATGTTTTGGGATTCGACTGCGAATGGGTAACTGTTGGTGGAACTCGACGTCCAGTCGCCCTTCTGCAGTTATCCTCGTTTACAGGGCTATGTGCTTTAATTCGATTGTGTCATATTCAGAGGATTCCACACGAATTGAGAGTAAGATTCAAATTTGCTTATAAGAATTGTTAAGTTAAATTTGACAAAATGTAATCTTAGGAACTCCTAGAAGACGAAAGCATTATAAAAGTTGGCGTGGCTCCAATAGATGATGCCCGTTATTTAGCGCAAGACTACTCACTATGTGTGAACAGCACGTTGGATTTGCGTCATGTTGCACGTGAAATATATGTCGAGGCAGCAGGATTGGCCCGATTGTCAAAGAATCACCTTAACATTGAGCTAAATAAGGACTGGCGAATTCGATGTTCTGATTGGGAGGCTCAGACGCTGAATGATGCTCAAGTGGACTACGCTGCAAAAGATGCGTTTGTTGCCATTGAAATATTTAAGGAATTTCACAAGAAATTGATGGCTCTTAACACCAACAGTCTTTTACCGTTATCCTTTTTGTGGCAAAGCCACTCTTCCAACAATATTCTAAGTACCATTGAACCTTACCTGGACATTAAGTTTCATGGTACACAACCTGTGGTGAATAGCAAAAAAGCGCTATTAAGGCAACAAAAGATTGAAGCTAAAGCCATCCGTAAGTTTTCCACCAAACAAAAGCCAATGTACGACAATTGCCACCTGGAAGCTCCTGATGGTGAAGTGTTATGTAGTTGTGATCGAAAGAAAGCGCAATGGTATCTTGACAAGAATCTTGCTACATTTGTCAATGAATCACCATTTACTGTGCGCCTTAACTTTGAGCCTTCTAGACGTGCTGTCGGCGTTGAAGGTCAATACTATATACAGTCAAAAGCTAATCAATGTGTTGTTTGTGGCAAGTCAGACTCCTACATTCGGAAGTACGTTGTTCCTCGGGATTATCGCAAAAATTTCCCACCAATAATGAAGAATTACGCTTCGCACGATGTACTTCTTCTGTGTCCGGAGTGTCATTTAACTAGCAACCGATCAGATTTGCATGTCCGTGAACGGCTGGCCATCATATGCAAAGCTCCCTTCGATAGTAAGGTTAATAGAAAATTGGTAGAGGATCAGACAAAGAAGTATGAGCTTTCTAAATAAAGGAGTAAGTCTTTTATATAATTATATTATGTGTTCCCAGAAAACTTCGATCACATGCACGTGCTCTTTTAAGAACACCTAATCAAATACCTGCACAGAGAAGAAGTGTATTAGAAGAGGAGTTACTGGCAGAGTACCCACCTGGAACTGAACTAACTGATGAGTTATTGCAAGAGGCAGCCGAATTCGATTTTTTGTAAATTTACCGCAATTGTAATTTTAGCAATTATTAAACTGTTTCTTTTGCCATTGCAGGACAGCCAATGAGGATTACAGTCGTCATGGCGTGAAGGTGGTTGACTATTATGTGTCACTGGAAAATGGATTGCTGGAATTGGAAAAGATGTGGCGTGAGCATTTCATTCGTACTATGAAACCGAAATTCATGCCAGAACACTGGTCAATTACACACAATGAGAACCGTGTCAAGAAAGCGGGAGAAGATCTTCAGTAATTCCTCCAGTTTGACGTCTCGATTTTTAAATTTGCAGTTTTAATATTTAATTTCCCAATGAATTTTTTTCCTATCATTTAATTGCCGAAATTAATGTAAAATCTGGAGCCAACAAATACTTTTCATTTTCCTTCATTTTTATTAAATAAACTCTAAACCTTCATACTTGAAGCTTGTTGGTACTTGCTCTTCTTTCATCACAATTTTGCCACTTAACGTAAACGCCATTATGTAAGTGGCAGTACGTCCATTCACCTCTTCCGTCTTGATGGCCACAATAATCTCATCATTCGTTCCAGGTAAAAATTTAAAACTAGAAAACCCGTGCGTTGGCTTGTGATCACCAATCTCTATCACAATGGGCTTATTGAAAACCTCATCGGTGGCTATCAAAACATTGCAGCCCATGTGTTCGTCCTTAGTCTCGTTGTACTTGTCTTTGGAGCAACGTCTTGGCAGGAAATACCATCTTCTGTGAACTGGTGACCACATGCCAGACTCATGGATCATGTACCCAGGCCAGTGAATGCCAATAGCCTCTCGGATTGTTTGAAATTGTTTCACCCAATTGAGGTGATGTACTTCACCGGTGGTGGTGATTGCTTTCACGTACATTGGGTTGTTGTTTTCGAAATCACCATGACTGGTTGTCCACTCTTTGCCCATACTGCCGACAAAAAGAATTTCATCCTTTACGGTGGCCCACTCACTTTTGAAGCCTGGAAACATAGTTAATACGGTAAATGTTAAAGTTCTCAAAAATTTGGTAAATATTTACCTTTGGCCTGACGACCATCTCCATCCATCAGCATGAGCCAAGGTAACAATTTATCATTGGCAAGTTCATAAACAATTCCAGTGCGATCGTCGAACGTCAGCAATCTTCCATTAAAAACGACCAATTCTGAGAGTTCAGTTCCTCGTCCTGTTTTATTTAATCAGACATTAGTAAATTACTTTAATGAATTAAAAAAAAGACTCCCAAACCTTTCAATGAATAGCTGCTAGTAACTTCAATTGGCTCTTCCTTGTCCCAAGACACCACCACACTTTGTGTGCTTGCCGTATAGCTTATGTAACCCTTTTTCAAATAACTCCTCCAAACATTTGGTTGCTCTGACTTGGAGTCGGTGTCCAAGTCAGCTATCAGCCCTATTCGATATGTCTCAATGCCATTGCTAATTATCGGCTGCGTCAATGGGTACGTGTGATTGAAACCCGAACGACTCCCACTGTTGGGTGAGGCCACTTTAAGGGATGCCTCTTGCCAAATACTGTTGTAGTTAGTGCGTTGGACGGGTTTTATGTACATAAAAATAACGACAAGGGTGCCCACACACAGCACCGACATCGCGATGTAGAACTGCGAGCGAAATGTCGGATTTCGCAGACGATATGAAGGTGGCGACCGCAACGCTTTCCGCCAGTCACGAATGTACATTTTTACAGATTTATGTGCTTATCTAAATATTTACACTTTTATATTATAAGGTAATACGTGGTTGCAGTGAGAATTTATTGCTTTTATCCAATTGTTACAGACGACCTTGTTAATAATTTGTAGGAACACGTCATTGAGCATATTCGTGGTTACAAACAGATGTTGTCGATTTGTTGGACGTATTTAAGTAGGCCCAGAGGATGGCACTGTGGTGTTTCAGGTGTCTTGTGTACGATGAAAGGCTTTGCAACTGCCACAGACACCACTACTAAGCATTGACTATCGTAAGCGTGTCATTTAAGATATTTCTATTAGCAAATAACAATTACCGCACTGCACTCGTGGTTCTTAATTTCATTTACTGATAAAAAGGAAATTTAATCACGAATTATGACCTATATGTGACAACAAACTTTGACAGCTGTCTTTCAATAAATATGCTGTCACTTCTAGGGTGTGTTCATATTAATATTTTTAGTACAAATTACAATCTGTCAAATGTCAATTGAAAGTTTAAAATAAAAATTTGTAAACAAATGTAAATTGCACGTGGACTATGTTTGCTGCAATATAATTAATTTTAAAATAAATGTTATAAAATATGTCGCTCAATCAAAGTGCAGGTAAATTCAAACAACCCATAAAACAGCAAACAACTTAAATATAATTTACATTTGTAGACGTCAAACTTGAAGGACTAACTACACTCATAAAACAAGTGGTCGATGCGTCCAAATCTGCACAAATTTCTATTAATCCTCATCACAGCACCATCCTGTATGGCAGCAAAGTAACTGGAAAATCAGGCAAATTTCCGAAATCGAAAAGAAAGACAAAAAATGCACCACTTACACGCAAAGAATCGGCCAATCTTGGTCTCTACTGTCTTCCAACAAAAGCTTTCAAATACGACGAATTAATACCATTGAATCAACTGTGGGAGGGTTACATTCGCAATCATTTAGTCTACAAAGATGGCGTGATACCATCTGTTGATGATCCAGCATATACAAGTTTTAGCAAGTCACTTGTTAAAGCGGACTTTCATGGGGCCAAAGTAACGGTGATGCGTTCAAAGTGTCCCAGTTTGGTAGGACTCAGCGGCATAGTTGTGATGGACACTAAAAATACGTTTAAAATTGTTGGGAAGGATAACAAACTACGCAGTAAGTACATATTGCTATTTGATCTTCTAATGTTGTGTGATTTTAATTTTTTTTTTGCAGCAATTCCCAAGACAGAGTGCGTCTTGGCGATAAGGGTGGATGATTTGGAGTTCACGATTTTTGGAAGGCATTTAGCTATTCGTCCAGCTGAGAGATCTGTTAAAAAAATTAAAAACAATATGTTGTTAACTTTATAAATACATAATTCTTACTCATTTTGTTATTGTTAATTTTCATTTTAAATTTATTATTTACTTTAAAAATTTTGGTCCCTAGAAAAGCCGAATGGAATTTCGAATGTATTCTTTAATATAGTTAATAAGAACTAAATGGCAAAGGGTAGAGGTGGTCGAATTGTCTTGGGACCTTCATCAACGATAACAAGATCAAGTACATTTTGGGGTCATTGGACAAAAGTGAAAAACTTTAGACGCTTAGGGTGCGTTAAATCCACGTAGGGACAATAACATCGAAGTTGTTAACATCTTCACCCACCTGGTGTCAATTGCGAGCACGGACAACATCATAAAATTGTTATCTAAAGTTTGAAGCGGAAGCTAGAAACTACTTTTGTACAGAACTATAATTCTGCCAGTTTTCATGTATCCCTGCAAGACGTGGACGCTGAATAAGACAATCGCTTGACATGATTTTTTTTTGCGATTAATCAGTTCCATTATTTAAAGGAAAGCAATTTATAGCCAATTCAAAGACAATTAAGTACAGACTTGCAGAAAAATCTATTGTTTTTGCATCCCCAACCCATGTTTTAAACAAACCTAATTTAATCATTAATCTAAAGAAGACTATTATTATATTGAACGTTATTAAAATAAAAATTTAAAGAATATAATTAATTTAAAAAATAAATAAATGCAATTGCGCAATTGTACATATTAAACACTTCAAATTGTAAACATCTCATCAGTGAATGAGTGTGATCACTCGGGAAACCTCCATTTCATGTAAAAACTTCATTCCAGACAAACGCATTAAAAAAAAAACTCTTTGACAACAAAGAGAATTTAATCCTTTCCATCAGCTGCTATTGTTCTTATCAAATGCACAAACGTATAGTCAGCTCTATAGTTTCTCCTCATTTTTTGCATAATTTAAATTTAAGACCTACAACAAAAACAGAGAAATGAGAATAGAAGACAGCCATGGGTGTTTGTTCCGTCAGCGATTAGCTTCATCCTTTCTTGAAGCACTTTAATTGTGTACACGATTGCCTGTGTGTTCTCCATTGTAATTCGACGGTGGATCAATTGATATGCCAGGGAGTTTATTTTATGTGTACGTTGCTGCGTCAAAATATGGTTCTGCTGCACGCTGAATGGAAAATGGAACAAAATGAACTTTATTGAATTGAAATAGCTGAAGGGCGTTCATTTCGTCATCGGATGCTGAGGCTCCCTTTTTTTAGCTGTTTCTTTTTTCTTTTTTGTAATTTATTTGTTCTGTTTATGCAATCGTTTCACATTCTTTTCATTTACGTGATATGCGTGTTTTTGAATTGCAATGAGAGGATATGGCAATTGACAATTTTATTTATTTTATTTCTGTTGTTATTTCAATACATGGGAGATTTTATGTAGCAGATATTTGCCCAATAGAACAAAAAAAGGAATAAATAAAAAACGATTTTTTTCAATTTAATAGCGCATAAAGTGCAAACACTACTTCACTATTTAATTAACTCTTCGTGGTTATTCATGACCTTAAATTAATGTTGGGAAGAATGAATTAGAAAGCAACACTCAAAAGGAAGCAATCAAAAACTGTGTAAAAGATATCGTTTTTATATGGAATTGAAACAAAAGAAATTTTTGTAAAGAAATTATTGTTCCCATCTCAATAAATATGATGTATTCCAGTGCGCCATGATTTGCTAAAATTATAGTTATTAGACGATAAAAGAATGACGTGAAAACAAACAAATAATGCCGGAAACTTTACTACCTCAGCGTGATCGTACCGCACCGAATAACAAACATACAATTACGCATTAAATGTGTGGCCGAAGTCGGCACGGATCACATTACACAAACGGACAATTAGCTACCAATCGGCCTATATAAATGCTTACAATTGGGACTATCAATGTCCACTGTATTGTTTGGTTGAATTGTAGACTTAAGAGGATGCCGAAATGTTTGTTTATTCCTATAAACTAAAATTGCGCATTTTGATCTTTTCCACAGACATAAGCCGCTAATCCAGAATCAGGCAATCATCATTGTCATCCGGATGAGAACTAAATTTTAAAAAGAACTGCAGGACAATGACTTTTTACTTAAAATGGCATAAAATGAGTCGATACGCGCTTTGCTATTCAGTGTTGAATTTCGTTAAAATCATTCGTATTTTGTCACTTTGAAAATATTACAAAATTATTGAATAATGCCGTTTTCTATAGAGTGTCCCTGTTTCAAGGAAAAACATTTTTCCATACTATATAAAATAAAGAATACGATTATTTAAATCTGTCTCTAAAATCAGTTATTCTGTATTCAAAATAACATTTACTGTATTTTCTTCACAATTTCTGGGGCTGAATTCAAATTCTACCATCCATTTTTTTTCTGTTGTAAAGAAAAAGAATTCAGACTTGAGTCTTCCACAGATTCCTTTCATATTAAAATTAAATTGTCATTTTTGAGGCTTTATAACTACTGGTAAAAACAAATATTAAACAAAATCATCATTATCGTATCATCAATTTCGCTTAATACTAATTAAGTCGGGCCTTCGCCTTCTGAATGCTCCGTCTCCAATTTTCTCGATCCAGGGACCGTGTTCTGCATATTGTAAAAAGATTTGCAGTCCTTCTCAACTGAATCCAACTGAAAGCGTTTAACAGGTTTAAAAATAACAATTTTAAATTTCAGACTTAAGCTTTATAGGTCATAGGGATTTTAAACGAAATCTCGTAAACGTGATCTCAGTTTCTGACTTGGGTACTTCTCGGACGAGCCTCGTATTGTAATTGATACTTTTATTTAGGAAAAAACGATTTTCGTTCTTGAAATAATACCAGTTTAACCAAGGTCGGCCTCAAGGAGTGGATCAAATATGTAACCACATGATATTTCGAACTACTGTGAAAACATTGTTTTAGTTATCAGCATTCACTTTTAATTAAATATTATGAAATCAAATCCATGTAGTTTTTTGAATAGATCATTTGAAGGTCATCTTTGTAAGCCATAAGGATATTATGTAAGAGTCGCATTAAAGGCAAATTCTCAATTTCTTTAACAAATTATGACTTTCGTAATTATTTTAAATTATAATTTAGTATTGACCTTTAATCTCAATTTATTAATGGAAATGAAAAATAATTATATATTTTATTGTAAGAATCAAGGATAATTTATAATTAGGCTTCTATATACATGCACTTCCTATTTATTGAAATATTTTTTAATTTACTTTACAATGCGCTTCATAAATAAAAGCAGTACCTATTTTCAAAATTGTTATAATGATACTAAATCCCTTATCGAGTTCCTTTAACAAAACAAAATGCAAGAAAGGTATTATTTTACATATATAAGTATATATGAATGTAAGTCCTCACCATACATTTTATACGAACTATGTAAGTGCATATTTGACATTTTAATTAGTCCCTGAGTTGGCAACCGCATTCGGAGCCCCTCAACCATCGCCGAGCACCCATTTGTCGCCGCATCACAATAAGGATCAGGTTGAATATATCCTCGTCTCCCCAATCATTAAAATGAATTGAGAATTGCTGTATTATAGTCAAGCGCAAGGAAAACATGGAGAAAATAAGCGGCCGGAAAAATTGAACAAAAAGCAAATTCAAGCACGTAGATATAAGGTACAGCAAAAAATAATACTTGAGATTTTCTTGAGCCTGTCAACTGCACGAAGTCATTTGCGTCTACAATGTTTTTACTATACGTTATTTGTTTTTTTTTTAGCCCCCATTTTTCCATATCAATGTTTTTTTCGCTTTTCCCTCCACGTGTAGTAAAAGGGAGACTGCAGAAAGTGGGTGATGTTGTTTGCAATTTACCTCATCCACGACATGGCAATGTGCCTTGATGTCTTATTCAGTCCTAATGGTATATAGTCCCTCTTGCGTTGGCGGCAGCCATTTTGTTTCTTTGCCACTCAAATTATTGCTGTACGAGTGCGATTGTGGGGAGAAAAGATATATATTACATATACACCACCGTTATACGACAAACGAGCGTGTCACATAGTGGAAATGGAAATATTCTATAGGGTAAGTGCTGGCAACGACTCGCCTTGTGTGTTGCATGGATGTACATATTGTACAGTTTACATAACGGCATGAATGTACACAGGCTGAAAGCGAAACAAGCAAAAGAAAGAAAAAAATTTAGCTGTGCTAGTACGTATTTTGTCATTGATTTTTATGTCCTCGAGGGGTTGGCTTACCGTCTCCCTCTTTGTTTTTGTGCTTATTGTCAAACTTCGAAGGGTGAAATAATCCTACGCTCGTCCTGAAGCTGTGTGCTCATGACGCTTCACGGTGTATACGTGTGCAGCATAGCACAGAACACGTTAGTGACGCTTTTTTTTTAGGGGCGCCTGCACCCTGTATACGTGTTTTATATTTCTTTTGCCTTGTTGTTTTTATGTTGATGTTTTTTCAAGCTTTGTGTATTGTGCCTCGACATCGTCCTGCTTATGTATGCAGAATATATAGAATTCGTGGAAAATGGCAAGAAAATAACATACTATAGGAGGGAAAAAAAAACGAGAAAGAACAAATTAAAATTGAAAAGTATACGGATCCCTTTGGTGGATTCATCCAAATAGCAAAAATAACGGGGGAGAAAGAATAGAGGACGCTGCAAAATAGAAGCATAAAATATACAAATAACGTATATTACATAAGAATAGACTAAACAACAAGACGGAATTTATACGTAAAGTATTTGTATGTGTTCTAAGAGGCACTATAGTCTATAGGGAGCAAACAAACAGAAAGGATGCAGGCAATTGAGAAGGCATTTCATCATGCAGATTGTAGATATTTTAGATATTTTTCTCCCTTTGCACGTACTCATCTCTTTTGTGTGAGCCATTGCCGCAACATTCTATTTGTGGTGTTTTGATGATTATTTTATTTTGGCTTTATACTTCTTTCTTTTCCACACAATACAATATTAACATTGAATAAAAATGGAGCGTAGTATTTTACACAACAATTGTATGAAATAGTTGAGTTTAACGTTCGTTCCGAATGTCGTTCATAATACAGTGGTCAAGCATGCGCTCACTAAAGTATCTTTAAATAAAGTTTGAGCCGCGTGAATGGCCTAATTTTGTAATTAAAACCATAATACATTAACTTTAATTGTTTTAAATTTAGTTTTCTTGATATGGGCCTGTTTTTTTACGGTTAAAATTTTTAACAATTCAAAAATTTGTAATTTTTGCGTATTTTCTTCCATTGTTCGTAAATTTAAAAAAATCCTGGATTTTATATATTTTCTTATAGGTCGGTGTCATGTTTTGTGTGCAACTGTTTAATTCACATATGCGATTCTGCATCATACAACATTCATTAAACCACTCACATGACGAAGCCATTCTGATAATAAAAAGTAGGGGTGGGCGTCATAGTTATCGCGACCCCTTCATCCAAAGTGCATCACAAGAGGGTTGAAAAACTGTCAAGGAGCTCGAAGTGGGTATATATATGTTTTATATTACCCAGCGATGATTTTTGCCGTATATGAGTATCCTTCATTTACTCACAAAGTCTGCCAACAATGCGAGAAATCCGCGTGCACTCAAAAATGCAGCTTATCTCTTATAGGTAGGCATGGAAATATACCGCACACTCGACACATAATAGCGTTGGAGATGAATTGGAGTCCCCGCCTGTGCATGCAGTATGAGATGCAAGGGGCAAGAAACACACAAAGTGATATCATTAACAAGAAAATGTAAATATGTGTACACAAAACGAATCGGTTTTATCCAGATTCTACTTGTTTCGCAATTTATTAGAAATCTATTGACGTAGATGATGAAATTCAATGCAGGGAAGGTTATGCACAATTTTTGTACTTAAGTCATAACAGAAAAGTAATACATAATTTTAAAACATGATAAAACATTGGATTTGAACATAAACAATAAATTCAAATTAAACAGAAATTTTATACCACTTTTTATAAACAAAATTTTTTAACAATATTAGTTATCATAATAATTATCTGAAAAGGCTATATATTTCAATGAAAATAAATGTTTTCTACATTTTTTCTAATGCTGATTGAATTCTGCGACTGTTTAACTTCGCACGCAGACAAATTTTATTACAAAAATACGGATGCAAAATTTTGAAATAAAACATTTATAATTTTAGTTTTTTTATTTGTTTAACGATGTTTTTATTTTCTAATATATTCAATGATTCATTTCATTAAAAAAAAATTTCAATTTGAATAATTTTTATTATATAATAAAATTCTGATTTCGATTGGCGGTAATGCAGCATTTTATTGAATTTTCTGTTTTATGCATTTTTAATAAAAGTGTAGCCAGATAATAAAAACTCTCACAAAAATCCGTCCCACCAAAAGTACCGAACTTTTTTTTTTAAATGTAAAAATTATGGAAATGTTCGTTTCGTCGAGTGTTTCTTTCGTCCATAACACTGTTAGATCTTAAATTGATTGTGCTGCAGTCCAAAATTTTTCGTAATTATATTAAGGAGTTTAAAAAAAAATAATTTAAAAAAAACCTATTTTTAATACAAAAAAGAATTGCGAAAAAATTCCTCAATATTATTGTGCACCAAAGTAAATACATTTTAATTGTATACGAATTCAAATACAATCCCTTATAGGAAATGCTATGACCTTTAATCAAAAAACCATTTAGGAAAAACTATATTTAAAAATTGACATCTCTTTTTCATTCAATATAATGTTGAAATACATATATTACACATACATTATGTTCTTAAAATGTTCGGCCATTGATTTTACAAAAAAAAACAAGTTTTTGAAAAAGGCATAATGTTAGGGTGGAAATTTAATAAACATTGTTCATTGAAGTAAAAGCTGGTGTAATATTCGGTACCCCTATTTGTACGGATTTCACATATTATGCAATGATGTTGTACACTTATTGGCGTATAATATGAAAAAAATGAAGACATCATGTACAGTGTACAAGTATACAGTACACAAGAGAATGCATTAATCGTATGTGATTTTAGGGATGCTTTACTATCATTTATTACTCTGTCATAGCCCATACGTAAACAATTCGTTATTTTATTGTGAAAAAAGTAATCCAATAGAGAAAAATCAAATGATCTTGGTGGCCAATAGATAAAATTCTTTAGAAGTTAGATAATGATCTCTAATATTCTGTTATGTGAGAACGCGAATTTCACAAATAAAATTAAACAGTTTGTTGTCGTTTTTGTCTTTTCATGGTGATTTCAATATAACTTATAAGTCACTTTACTTATTTATTCTTAAAAATACATTCAAAGGCACTAACAAAAACAACTACATCGCAGGGAAAGCGAGGTGTGAATTTATATACGACTGTCGCCTTACTACATTCTAATAAAGTTTTTCTGAGATACGGAAAATGTGACCTTGAAATTTCTTAAGTTTTGACCTTGATTTTTTGTCCAAAATTGATACTTTAAAATTGGTACAAATAATTTAAAAAAACTTCAAAAATATTTAAGGTTTCTGACTTCTGAGATATAAAAAATGTGACCTTGAAATGTTCTAAAATTTTTTTTCAAATAATAAACATTATGTGTATGCGAAATAATTTTTTTGATATTGTGTAAGGTGTCTCAGATATAAAAGTGGGTTTTGTCTTTGTCCACCCCCTTTTTTGCCAGAAGGATAGAAGCAGTTTTGCATTTAGAATACCTTAAAGAATAATTGTTGTGATAATAAAGAGAATAGTAGGGCCCGTTTCTTGGCCCCCATACAACAAATATTGATTCATATAATATCATTCTATAATTACATTCTAATATTTTTCTCTAATATTTTACAAAAAAAATTCACACAAATCGGTCCAGTAGTTTGCGACATGTCTTTTATATAGCCATCATAGTAGGGCGTACAGAAGTACATTTGCACATTATTGTAGACCACTTTTTAGATTCACGGGGTGTCAAAACAAGTTTCTGCATCGTCAGATGTTTTTCCGAAAAATGTCGGAATGCACAAAATGCCCTTGGGGTCGTATATAAAATTAAAAAGATGGTGGGCCGCGGTTAAATATGCGACAGTTGAAATTATTTTTTAGCTGATAAAGTAGTAATATTTAAAATAGTGAATATTTAAAAATCATAGCTTTGATAGTTTAGGAGAAAGTTAAAATAACGAAGACTAGTTTCTAAAGAATGATGGCCAAAGTTGATAGGTGTCTAAATAATTGAATTCAAAACAAAACTGATAAACCTGTTTTTTAAATTTTGCTTACTTTTAAATTTTAATATAAAAGTTTAAAAGATATTTTATAAAAATTTAAATACTTACATCATTCGAACTCATGAAACAAATTGTATTTAATTATTATATTGTCCCTATTTATAAACATTGCAATTATACCTATGCTCAGTGATACATATAAGCATTAAATCTCATTTAAAGCTTCCCTCGAGGCACTCAGTTTAATCAATAAAATTTATTTTATACGAATAATTTAATGCTGTATTCAACGAAAACATCTGCCATGTCACATCTCACACAAATACACTAGTGAGACACACAATTGAGTGCCTTTTAATTATTAAATTTTAAGTATTCATGCTTTATATCTATGTACGAGTATATTCCCAAAATAAAGGACTTTGCGTTGCGTTGGGGCGAAATCAAATTAATTCATACGGATCAAGTTTCTGCACGCAGTCCACAGCATCATCACACTCGCATCAAACATGGCTTCGGTATATTGATTTCTATGCGTAATTGATAGGGATTGTGAGCGAAACTCAAATGAGGCGGGGTGTACTCAATTTCAGCGTGATTAGGATGAAAAACAGAGAAGGGCAAGAAGTGATGAAAACATCACACAATCTACCCTATGACTTATAAGTGTAGAAAATGGTATACAAAGCCGATACGAAGGGTGTTCTGTGCACGCTTTCGATCGACAAATTGCGCCAGGGAATATATTATGGTAAATGGAAACGTTAATGAGTTTCAGTGTACTGAGTGCTCACTACTGACTACGAGTACATATTATAATATGTATTTACTTTCGCTTAGTCTACTGTGCAGGGCTTATGTTGCAATGTCATTTCGTATATTTATTATTTATTAATGCATGAGCAACTATGTGGAGGGTGTTTTAATGACAACGCCTTTTAACTTCAATTTTGAAATGGATGTTCTGATTTATAAAATGACAATAAAATAAATAATAAAATAATAATAATAATGTAATAAAATTTAGACATTTCTTTTATTAAGTTTACTAAATTTGTCTTTAAGAAAGAAAAAAGTTAAAAATTGTAATATCACCATCGGATTACTAATAATTGAGACCGCTAATAATGTAAAACACACATTACATTAAAAGGTTTATGATTTATCTATCATAAAATTTATTAAAAATGTGATATCACAAAATCTGGACGCTCATTGATATTTTATAAAAAGATTTAGTAAGCCATTTAGATTCCAATATTTCTGTGCCTAGGATACATTAATTGTGTCATTAAATCATTTTCAACTCCCATGCATTTTGTCATACCTAAATATGTTCTACAAGTACATTATCCTGTAAATATATTATCCTGAATAACTACGAAATAAAAACTAGTGCGAGGTGTGACTTTTTGTACGACTGCAGCTACACTATTTTACAATTTAATAAAGTTTTTATGAAATATGGAAAATGAGATTATTCTACAAGTACATTATCCTGTAAATATATTATCCTGAATAACTACGAAATAAAAACTAGTGCGAGGTGTGACTTTTTGTACGACTGCAGCTACACTATTATACAATTTAATAAAGTTTTTATGAGATATGGAAAATGAGATTATGAATATAATTTTTTAATTATGAACAATTTTTAAAAAATTTTTTTCCAAAATCGCTGTTTTTGTTGAGATTAGTAATAACGTAGATACTAGAACAAACACTTTTTGAATACTTTACATAATGACATTATATATTTGATTATACTTGATTTTTCAAAATGTGACCTTGAAACGTTTAGCAAGTTTTCTCAGTTTTAAAAAATCTTTAATAATAACGATCAAAAATATTTAACGTTTCGGAGAAATCAAGAGTTTGACCTCGAATTTTTCGGCTTTGACCTATTTGAATTTTTTTCCCCAATTTTGAAACATAACCATGTATTAAACTATATGTGTGATGGAATTTTTTATGATACTGTTTACTAAGTTTTTGAGATAGAAAACTTAGGTTTTGTCCTCGTTTCATTTTTGCAAGATGGATCATATTTAGAGACATAACAATATCCTTACGGATAACCGTAGTTAATATGAACCAAATCGTCTGAGCCGTTTTTTTCTGGCAATTTTAGAGCGTTTTGTGGTGTATTGGAAATGTTTGATTGAGGATCTTATATAGATAATAATTGAGATAACTACCGCAACTTACTGAAGAAATAATACACCTCTATTGAAATCCGTAAAGAATGAAAAGTAAACTATCCCATAAAAAAAAAAGACATCATTTTAGTTAGTGTTTATATTTTATCATGGAATACATTCTTTAAAATTATTTTGCGCTTGAAGTAGTTTTCAAAGATTTCTATTTCATCTTAGTAACATACTTTTTATGTATTAAGTTTATGTATCGATGCCTTGGGTGATAATTTGTTTTGTGATTTAATAAATTGTGATGAAATATTAAAATACTTGTTATTATAACACTTGATCGAATTTTGAAGACTTTAAAAGTGCGAAGAACGTGTGACCGGCAAGCAACATTATTTTTTACATTTGCACGGCGCAGTGGTAAAATCAATAACACCTACGTCCCACACAGAGATGCCATAAATGAATGAAATGGAATAATGTCACACACATCTGCGCGTCAACGCGTGTCCCTTTTCATGCAATGCCGTCGGCGTCTTTCAGCAAACATGATATCCTTTCGGGTACGCGCTTGCTACGAAGTACGAAACGCAACTCTAACGCGTCGTTTACATATAACATTTGTGACACTGCAGCAGTCTGCACATAGCAGCCCCGCATGAGGTCCTTTTATAACCAAGCACAAAATATGTATACCGACGTGACGAGCCGTTATATACTTGCGACAAAAGCAGAAGATTTTTTGATATACATGCAGAGAAAAATGTCCTCGCTAGCATGGCCCCACCCATTT
Organism: Sylvicola cinctus; assembly: GCA_963854165.1. NCBI lineage: Eukaryota > Metazoa > Arthropoda > Insecta > Diptera > Anisopodidae > Sylvicola > Sylvicola cinctus. The sequence continues at coordinate 45,540,032 of OY974083.1, forward strand.
TAGAAGAATGCGTATGAATGTTGACAACATCGCATTTTTAGATGGCACATTCACAATTCACATAAAGGAAGTGAGTGAAGTCACCCTCATTATTTATCTCAGCTTATCTGTATGTATATTGTATATTGTGTGTGCGCACGTATTGAATTTAATGTGGACATGAGTGAAGAGTTGTTATACTTATGTATTTCAAGGAAGCTCGATATTGCAGGAGGATGGTTACAGGTAAGGGAATAAAATGTTGATCGGATCTGGTATAGAGTACAGACTACAGTACACAATACACTCAAATTCAGGGATGCGCTGTTTGTTATTTGTCATAAAAACGTTCAGGATTGATATAACTACGCGCGTTTAAATACGTTCCATGTTGTCACCCGCAAAGCTAGCCTTTTCAACATGAAAAGTGAGAGGAAACACAGAGCTTATGTAAACTTTTTGGGGCTTTTTAACCCACAAGCGTTATAGACAAATGCCTTCATTACACGTAATTCTGGCAATTAGTGTTGAGATGCCATTTTATGAATTGCAAAATGTATGGTTATATATAACTATACCTTAATATATCTACATTGATAAATTAAAAGGATATATGAAGGAATATTTGATGATTTTTGACATACATACGCATGTAAACTATTTTGTTATTATAACAGCTTATTTTCAACAATTATAACCTTTTCACATTATGTGTGCTGAGATGATGATCCTTGTTAAAGTGTTTTTTTAAATACCATTTTACATAATATGTATTAATTTTAAACATTCATTGCTCCTGTATTTTTACACTTTATACTATTATAGATTTTTCAGATATGATGGTCGATTACTCTAATTTTTACACAAATGTATTAATAACTCATTGATGAAGAATTTATTTTAAATTGTAATAATATGTTGTATACAGTACATAGCAAAACAAATTATATGACTGGGAAAGTCACATTAAATAATGAATTCTATAACACCGTTTATTAATTTTTTAAATCTTAAATTTATGATGAATTTGATATTGACTTAAGTAGTCGTTCATTACGACAAACAATAAAGTGCAATAAATAATTATTTTAAAGTGTATATGCTACGAAATAAAAAACTATTCTGAATATTTTAATGTCTTGTAAAGTAATGCATTAAGATGAATTAGGGATTAATTTCAAGCTTAATACATTTTAAGTGGCGTTATTTGTTGAGCCAACTTTCACAAAATTTAATCATAATGGAAGCCTAACTTAAAATAACATTTTTAATTTTTCTTCATGGTCCCCCCAATATCAGTTCTTAAGGCGAAACAATTTAAGAAATTTAACCTTTAATTTTGAAAATCATTTCAAGTTTAAATTGCTTTTCTTACATTTATAACATTTTATGAACTGTATGTTATTTGAATAAATGAAGAATTGCATAATTGCAAAACTTAATGAGATGATCAACTTTGTAATAAAAATGTTACCAAAGTCAAAATTGTTGATTATATTGTATTTTGCAAACGTCATTAAACTTTTATAGCTTCGACTATGAATTCTTATAATACCTTCCCTGCTATGTATTTATAATTTTGTAAAATTGTAAAAGTATAAACGATTTTGTTAAGTTCTATTGTACGCATTTTCAGAAGTTTTTTAAATTTAAAAAAGCCATGCTGTTTTCGTTGAAAATTTGGAATTAAATCATTCATTCTTGTAAATTAAAGACTATTACATAAATGAAGTAGATAAACCAATAACACAAATTAGTTAAACATATTTTATCATTTACACTTATAATTATACCAAACTAACTGCCTTAATTTTTATAGTTTAAAATTCTGGAAGACTTTAGTATGCTAGACAAAATGCTATAAACTAAAATAACAAACTAACAAGGAATATCAAATAAATGAGTACTCCATGCTTCCTTACGCATTAACAATCTATTTCAGTTTTCAGATATATTTTCTAAAAGAAGCATCAATTTTGATCAATCAACCATGAAATATGAAATCAGGGATTATAATAAGAAGGAGCTGATTGAATAAGGGGCAATGGACGCACGTTGCTTCAGCAATTTTCACAATGTTTACGTACGAAACAATACATAGAATAAAGGGAAAATCGAATTATTGTAACGGTTACACACAATGGAAGCACTGAATGTGAACATTTTTTGGAAATTACGCAACAATAATATAAAAATCGTATATATATATAAAGTCATAGCATACTTTCGCAATAATATTTAGGGGAATGTAAAAATGTTTCGGATTGTAAAAAAAATTAATTTTTATTTTATATTCTCACATAATTTAAGTATTATTAAAATTAATATATTTTAAATTGTAATAAATAAAACAGTATTTTGAATGTACAATAAAATTAAACTTGTTTTCATAAATCAAAAGTTAAATCTGCCGCGCATTTCTTTGCGTAGAATTAACAGTTCTGCCTGAGTTACCTAAAACATTTGAAAAGAGTTATCCTTTTCAATATCTAGCCATTTAACAAACAGAGATAAATTAAAATCCCTTTAAACATGAGTTCGTATAATACCCATCGAAATACAACAGCTACAATTGTCTGTCTCGCGGCATTGAGACGATTGAAAGGCAGTAAGCATATTACCAAGCGGAATTATGAAGGCAGATGTCAGTTTTAGACAAAGCAGCTCTTGTCATGGAGTTTTGAGATTTTTAGAACAGATTATGAAACTGATATGCTAGCGCCAGATTTAGTGTGTGCGCCTTTGCGACGATTGCGAAATACTGGAACATTATATGCGCGTCATCCTTGATCTTCTCTGGCAATTGTTTGGAGTGCGCACAAGCTCATTTGGGTAGCCTACATAAACTGTGCCAAATAATAGTGCCAACAAGGGTTGAAGGATCAGTTAAACGTTTCTGACAAAAACTTTCTGTACCTATTTGTTGTGCTCGTTCTCTTTAATTTGTAAGTAACATTTGGGTCAACTTAAAGTAAACCAATTGTAAAAACTATAAGAAGTTACCGCTGCCACTTAACACAGGTAACTACATTAAATAAAGGAAACTGATATGACTGATTGTTGTTTGCTGAATTAATGAATTAGAAACATTAATGCCTCCTTAACTGGGTCTTATACGTTTTCAATATATTACGAGGTATACAATTGGCAAGCGTTATCTATTTTCAAGACGACACTAAAATTTAAAAAAATAATAATAATAAGTTAATTATGACCCAGCGTTGTTATGATAGATTCTTGCATCCGTAGAAGTCCAAAAAAGTAATCTATAATGTATGTTTGTAATTAATTGTTTGTCAAGTTAATGCAGAAAAACCATTTACGGTAAAAAAAAAATATATATGTGCTCAAAAACAATTATTACAAATGATCCATCGAGATGATTTGATGTCATCTTCCATCACAGAGACCTTACGCAACAAAAAAAAAATTCACATGATTATAGTCTGTTGTAAATTAACAATTCGCAAACATTTCAAGGTCAAAATAGAAAAATTTAAGGTTACACTATTTATGTTCCAGAAACCCTAAATAATTCTTTCATATTATTGTAGCTTTCAAAATAATAAGGTCAAAATCTGAAAATTCAAAGTCATCTCAAGCTATCCTTTTATTGAACAATTTGCTTTCGAGTTTTTCATTTATTCTGTTCTACGTATTTTTATTTTAAAAAGGGATCATTTTATTTTTTCGTAACTTGCCGCCAATATTTAATCTATAATTCATTCAACGAAATTAGAAATGATTAAACAGTTAGGACGAAGTTGGGAAAAATACATCAAATTCCAGACAAAGTGTGGTAACACACAAAAGCAAAAGTTATCAACTTTTTACTTGTAATTTATTTTTAAGGAACACAAAATACAAATTATGCAAAAACATCCACATACTCGTAGTAATGTATGTGAAGCCATGTATCCCAAATTAAGGAATATGGTGTGCATTTTTTTCATCACTGCAATCATCGCTTGATGAATATGCGAGTATGAAGGGATGAAAAGCCATCCCCTTCAATAAATAACGTGATGAATAGATATAAACCTTATACGTTGTGGTGGTACACCGGAGATGAGCGTTTTCCTTCATTCACACACGGATGGCGCAAATTCAAGGAGTGCGATGCAAAAAATATAAAAAATGAAGTGAATATAATATACATGAAATCCCGAAGCGATCTGTGCAGGAGAACAATGCGCCGTACGTCGCTATAGCTGGGTGTACATCATCATCATCAACAAGGGGAGAATGTATAAATTAAAAGACTCAAGAGCTCAGGCTATCGCTATGTAATCCCCTGAGGCAAAAGCCATATATATATTTTTGTACAAATGCCGCAAGCAAAAATATGAACATACACACAACATTATAATAAGCATCAATGGTGATGTGCTTCGCATCCAAGCATTGTAAGATAATGAAATGCATGTCGACACGATGCGCGGGGACTTATATATGTAAGGCTTAGACATGACGAATTGGGTGTAAGTAGGATATATTGCAATTTGCAACGTTGATACAAATCCGGTCGGGGCCCTTTAATTTAAATGAGTTTATCAAACAAAAGTGATATTTATAAAGGCTGACTATACGCTACACATCCCCGTGGTACTTGGCGGCGATTGCAAAATCAGTTCAATTGCTCTTTGTGTGCGTGCTCGAAAAAGGGTGACTTGTCATATGCAAGGGGTGGTGAGAGAACGCACACCATATTAAATATATGGATTAATTGCGAGTTGAAATTGAACATGCAGGGTACGTTGAGGAATATAGGTATAGGTAAAAATGAGTGCCATATACGAACATTTGTGTGGTGTGTGAATTTGAATTTTGAAAGAGACGACTGCAAAGGGGATGCTGGCGCAATCGCAGTGAAAGCATCGTCGTCAAAGAAAATGGCGTATGTGTCGGCAATCAATTTCGTTGTTAGTGGAAATTTGTTTAAAATCATCGCAATGCTTTTGTTTAAATTGAAAATACTACACTTCTAGTGCAATTAATGCAAAACGATTTATATATTATACTTTCATTCATGGTTGTGTCTGATTTCATCGCTTCAAGTACTTTTTTTGATGTTTGTGGATAATAGCGGAAGGTATTTGCGTCATTTACAGTAACATAAAATTTCAGTGCAATAATTGAGTCTGATTACGTGTTGAAAGTGAATCTGCCAGTGCTTTTTTGTTAATGCCTTCATAAGACCTATAATTTATTTCTAAATACTGCTTATTAAATTGAAAAATGTGATTCGTTGTCATTTAAAATGTTGTATAATTATAATTCATTCATTCTGCATGATTAATTAATTAAAGTATACTATTTGTATTTATTATTCGAAACTGTGACTTCATAATAAAAATTAATCGTGTAATATTACATAAAAGTATGTAAAAAGTGTCAGAATTGTCTAAAGTCATATAAGTTCAATGTATGTAAATTTATAATTTTAGTAATAAATTTTTCTTTATCCAAAAATAAGAATTTTTTACCATTTTGAAACAATTCAAGTTCGATTATAATTTTTATAACACTTCAATTTTAATTTTTTTATTTAAAAGGACTTCCAATTTCATTGCATTTTAGATTGGAATATATACATATATGTAAAACAATTTTAAAAATTTAATTTTCTTAACGCAACCATTTACATATGAATGCAACAAAACTGTTAACAATTTAGTAAAATTTAAAAATTGCAATTAAATTATAATTTTGTATATTATACAGAGTGTACAATTCAATTTCAAAAAGGTTTTAAATACATCTAAAAATGACTAATACAATACAATTTAGAGTAGTTTATAAATTGTTTTAAATACAATATTATAAAACAAACGATTTGACCTTCAATTCACACTTGAGTTCAAAAAATTTCAACCACCAAAATAAATAATGAATTTTCAGTTTGTAAATGTGAAGGAAAAAACCCACGGGATAGAAAACTAGGGTTAAGGGCTTATGAACAATAAGAAATATTTCACTTTTCTGAAAAGTTAATGATGCTCAAAAAAGTGGTCTAGAAAAATGTGTGAATAGCATTCAATTTCACAGATTATATGAAAAAATACGCAACGTATATTTAAGTTTTGTATGAACTGCAATACTTTTATTTTCAATTACTTACTTATTTGGGAAATTCGTCAAGAAACACATTAGAATAACAAATAATAGATGTATTTAAATATTTGCAAATAAACTCAAACGAATACATATACTAAAACTAAATTAAATTAACAATTGTTTTCATTGCTGTATATTCATTTTTTTCATTACACAAAAAAAAAAAAAATGGTATGGTGAAATAATAAAGATCAATAATTAATTAATTTACATTCTCATTAATCACATTTTAAACTGAATGATTTCGGTACTCGTATGCTGTAGTACATGTATTCATTTAACAGCAATCGTACCTAACGATACTTGTTTGTATTCACTACGATAATCGTTACGCGGTATGATTTTTGGAAGCAGCGCGGTTGGACTATTCCCCAATAGATGGTAGCATAAGTATTACTTTGCGGTGTTATTCTTAAGGGGTGCGCATTTTGTATTAACAATATAATTTTGAATTTCTTTATTTCATGGAATATAAAAAATATATTTATACAATATAGCGAATATTAATTAAATTTTTTTGTGTACCCACATTCATCAGTATTGCTGTTTATGCAATTCTGAGAAATTAACTATATTTATAAACGCATTTATTAATCACCTTAACCTATACCTATACGTCAAGATTTTAATTTTTAGGCAGGACAGAATATTTTTAATTTTATTAATGTGTATGATGAAATTAAAATGAATGGTTTTAGTAATTTGTAATCTGTTTAATTTTTATTTTTTACTGTCCTTACCTAAAAAATATTCGTAAAAAATGTTCGTTTGTTGGCTTTTACAACCAAAACTTACTGAAATGTTTTTCGAATATTATTGGGTACATATGATCTAGTAAAAAGTAATTCATTATTTTCAAATCACTTCAATTGGATGTGAGAACGGTAATAATTAAAAATATTTTAAATTTTCCAGAAAGTTTAGCTCAAACATTTAGTGTTTAAAAAGTTATAGCCTTATAATGGTTTTTAGGCATTTGTAACCCGTACTGTAGAAAAAGTTACCTTTATATTCTAAAATATAAATAAATATCAAATATATTGTTACGTTCGGAAGTGATTAAAATTAATATTTGTAATACAGTAAAAACAAAATGTAACACTATTTTACAAAATAAACTAAAAGTTATTTAAACATGAACAAAAATAGTTAATTGAAATTATTTCGTAAATTTTTCGTAAGTTAAATATTTGTATTTTTACAGAAATTTTTTTTGGTGTCCCCATGAATTTATATGAATTATTTTCCGCGATTAAAACTTTCCACACCAGGATCAAAAAACCATAAGTATACAGATAATTATACAATTTTTATGCATGCAGTTTTATTTTTTAATAAATATGCATAGCATCAATTAATGTTATTTCTATTACAAGGGAGTTTTAGCTACTTTGTTACAAATATTTTACGTGAGGAAGGTATAGTTAAGAATCATAAACATTCGCAGTTGGTGCATCATATAGTACATAGGGTGGTCCATTTAAAGTTCGTTTAAAAAAAATGTAGAGCGCAGATGCGATTTGATACCGTAAGACCTTATTTCCTGTGGGGTGCTGTTAAAGACAGATACTATACGGATAATCCAGTGACAATTTCAGCTTTAAATATATATTACTACTGATATTGGCGAGATAGGTGGCGAAATTATAGAAAATATGCTCAAGAGTTGGGGGAATGAGATACTGCAAGCTCATTATAGGTCGAGCCACTTGAATGTAATCGTTTTTCATTCCTAAAGCTTAGAAGTAACAAGATCTCCAGAAACATTAGCATAAAAGAAACAGAATTGCAGAATACGCAAGGTTCGGAGAGTGCTATTCCCCACACGTTTAAACAACTTTAATGGAACGAGAGGTGTATATTAGCAATAAGAAATGCTGTAGCATTGAACATAATTTATATTTACTAAAAAGATTTTACAGTTGCAGTATATTTACAATAATCAAAAAAAAAGAAGATTTTTCACTTGACTGTCACGACATTTTTTGATAACATACTGCCAAACAACAAGGGAATTTTGAAATCTCAAATTATGGTACTTTAATGTAAATGTTTCAGTTTTTAACAACCCTTAAGATAGGTAAGTATATAAAATCTAAATTTACATCTATGTATGTCGTTATTTTTATATAAATTGTGTCAGTAGCTGTATGGTGAATAAGCATTGCTTTTTAATGCCTTGACGGCCAATACACAAAAAACTACACCACACCACAAAATACTCATAGTTATAAGTTATAACAAAGCATTACAACTACCCCTCAATACACCCACTAGCATTTGCCAGCAAATTGGTGAGGCAAGCAGCATTCCCGCTGCGAATTTATGAACTGAAAAATTCTTGAGTTTCTTGCCAGTTTTCCCGCGCTCTAGCGCAACTGCATGCAAATATCCCGTTGTGCCACAAATACATTTAATTGCGGTTGAAAACAGCCAAAGGAAGCGCGTTTGCAAAATACATCGATATAAATTACGTCCCTAGGAGACACACAACTATTGTCATTGTTGTACGTCTACACGAGTACATGTATTTGGTTTGTGGGCCGTGGGGTGACAACTAAAATCGACATAAAGCGGATGAGTGTGTTGCAAGTAATTTAATTTAAAGACAAAAATCACTCTAATCGCTTCCCTTACAAGTTTCTGAGACACATTGTAAAAAAGCAGCACACAATGTTGACGCCAACAAAATGTTTATTGCTTTTTAAAACAGCAAAGGGTGCGGATTTAAATGCTTCAGCTGACATCCACCCTGCCGAGTCATGGTGTAATAAGATGTGGTTGGGTTTTGATTTAGTAATGTCATTTCATCGATTTTAGCATTAGTCGGATAGATAATTTTTATGCACTGTGGTTGTTCGTTTTTTCGTGTGTGGAAAAACTGAAGCTAATCTGTACGAATACGTTTAGTTTAATAGATTTAAAAAAATTATTATTTAAATTTTAGGATTCAACGCATGCACAGAAAATTTCTATTTTTAGAAACTCTTCATTATAACTACAATGGCTTAATGCTCTATCGTTAAGCTCAATATTTACGAGGTAACAGAAATACTTCAAACCATTCCCATATTCTATCATATTATCTCAATATCTCTTTCAATATCTATAAGTCTGCAAAGTGTAAAATGTAATTCGCAGCGCACGTGTCACGACTCATGACCTATGCACTTCGTTCTTTGTACAAGACAGTATATTTTAACTTTTATAGACTATAACCTATATTAAAATGGTCATTCAACACACACAGGCCACACAGCTTACATAGTTCCGTCTTTTGAAATTCATACGTATCTGATATAATACGTGTGTCCCAAAAGCCCACTGTGTCTAATTTTAAATATCGCTCTGATTTTCCATATCTCCTAATATTATATTTCAGTTGCGGTCAATAAAGTATGTAAGTTATTTTATATGCAGTGTTTCGATAAATTTAATGATAAAAGGACATAATATGTATAGGTGTAGAAAATTGCACAAGGGATAAATATAGAATCTGCTATTGGAATGAAATTGCTGCCCTTTCAACAAGTTTATTAGATATAATAAAATATTGTAGTTTAGTGTATTTATTTCAATCCTTTAAAAATTTCTATCAATAACAAAAATTAATTAAGGTAATTTTCGATAGCTGAAATCCCGTCAAATTAATATTCCGATGGGGCAAAATCGAAAAACATGCAAATTATTGTAGTAGGATAAATTTTCCCATAAAAATAAATTTTTCGTCCGTTACTAAAAATCACCCAGTTGACACCACCCCGGATAACATAAGAACATATATAATATTTAAAGGCTCAGTCGTGATTGTACATATTTCATAGTACTGCGAGGTTGTGGCAGGCTGAAATTTGGGATTATATTTTCTAATTTCTAGAAATATAAAAACAAAATATTTTTTAAACAATTGTGTAACCTACCGGGTCCAACTATAGCTAACACGACGAAAGAAAAATGCCTCGCAGGGAGAACGAGGTGTGTTTTCAGATTTTGACCTTGATTGTTTCTGCAAAGCTTTTCCTTTTATTGGAAACTACAATAATATGAAAGAAATCTTTTAAAATAATTAACATTTTGGAGATACTAAAAGTTTGACCTTAAATTTTCCGTTTTCGACCTTGAAATATTCAGCAAATATTTATCCATCTAAGATAAAGATATCGTCATATCTCGTTTACATCCCATCAAACCATCCCGAAGGATATACGGATAATGCAATTTTGCTTAAAATAAAGGACTAGAAAACTAACGACAAAATAGTTAGCGCCGTTTTTGAGCAGCTATATATTTTAAGCGAAAAATCATTTTAACTTTACCTTGAAAAATGTTACTTTGAAATAAAATATAGTTAATTAGGCATAAATTATTTTACAACCATTCTGGCTCCTAATAACAAAAAATTATCTAAATCGGTTTATCCGTTAAGGAGGAGAAGACCTACGAAATCATGAACAACGACATTTCATATATTAAGATATTGCGATTTAAATTAATTGGGAAATTTAATTTAAAATGTTTTTAAAATAAAACAGTGTGTAGATTTCTTTGAGCAATTTTAGCATTAGAGTACGTAAGTATGTATACTGTTTGCATAATCAACACAATTAATTAATCATTAAGTTACTAAGAACAGTTTAATACATTTTGAAATAGCTTTGATGGCAAAAATCTTTAAAATCTTGTGAAATACTTACAATAATTTTATGATAATTGTAGTTTACATTTCAAATTATAAAATTAGGATTGAGGAATGATACCGAAATTTTTTTTTTAATTCATATTTTTCTTGACTTAACAAAGTTCTGTGTAAACCATATGGGAGAGAACTTGAGAAACGTTTTGAATAAATTAGATTCCGAAATCAAATCAAATTTATATATTTTTGTGACCCGTTGAAATCACCTCAACTACTTGTTTTTTCTCACTCACCTCATTCCCAGGAATTATACAAGCGGACGTGTTACTTTGAATCAGATTTCAAATTTATTGCCACCACTTCTCATAACCATGGAACTAAAGAACTCGCGGAGCATATATGGTACATACACACAAAGGACATGATAACAAAGCAGTTAATAATAACAATAAAAAGAGTATGTTTTTCCTGAATAGGAAATAATTAAAATTCAAGAAGCGCGACATCCAAGGCAATTAACGACTGTACACACTTTCTCCTCACGCGTATGCAGTGATCTTCTTTTTGGTGTTGTACAATCAACCCGTTCAACTGTTTTCAGGCAAACAAAAAACAAAATATTTATAATACTCGTACACTCGTATATTTCTTTTCTCGCCATCGAAACGTGTTCTCTGATATTGTCCACAAGCACGAGCAACAAACACAAAAAAAAACACACAGCATAAATGTTGTTTTTCCGGGAATCACGCATGTGATAGACTCACCAGAATAATACCTTTGAATTACATACTTGTAAGTTGTAACACCTTCACATCGGCTTAAAAAATTACAGGCAGTTAGACAAGCGCAATGACATTGACCAACAAATGCGTTAAGTTGCACATAATGATTGCTCTATTATATACATTAAATATTATATGGGGAATTATTGCTTTTTGCAGGACGGGTGTAGATATATTTGCTCTAGGAGGAAGAGCAATTGAAGTATTATCACGTCAACATCGCTTTATGGTGAGTGGCTAGATAATAGGTTTCAGCTGCAGAATGCTATTTCCGTTTTGTCTTACAATGCCTTGCAAGATGCAACTGTTTCAAATTCTTCGATATTGCTATTTGCTTTTCAGCAATTCGTCTCTAGTGTTTATTGAAGCGATACGAAATGCTTTCAAAATGAAAACATCTTCATATGGATTTAGTTTAGTCTTATTTGTCTGCAAACGACAAACCACAGCATAATTTATGCTCTGCGCAAAATTTCCTAACTTTATAGAGTTTTATAGAGACATCAGTCCATCCAAATTCTATATTGAATGTAAAATCCAAAATCTCTAATATTTTAAATTTGTGTCCCACAAAATATCCCACGGGATTTCATGGGAACCGCTTTCAAAAAAATACCAATAATTGACAGTTATGGAACAAAATTAAATACAGAACATGACCCCAACATTTGACCACTCAACTCCACATAACCAGTTTCCCCTAGAAGGGCAACTAAAGTGTCGCCCCAAAGAGAATATTCAATAACATCCGCGCAAGCATCATGATCTCAACCATTACTGCAATTCACAAATGACACCTTTAATTTCTGTCCCTTCCATTTTTTGTTGTGCTGTCCCAAAAAGAATGTGCAACGCAGTCTCAATTCGCTATTTAGAGTACGTGATCACAAGATTGTCGTTTTCCACAATCTGTACGTATTATATAGTAACAATTTAATTTTTTTGTTTTACTTGCGCGACAATTGAGTATTACCCCGTTTTCGCACCGCAAAAGGATGAGGGGAAAAAAACATTTGTGGATGTTAAATTGTCAACAGAAACAAGATAATTATTTTGCGCGGCATCTTGTTTAAACAAAATGGGAAAAATCTGTAAAAGCAATGCAGCATCTTCTTCATTCCCGGAATCTGAATGGTAACTGCTGGGAGATGTGGCCTGGACATCAACGGGTTTATTTCTGTTGTAGTATTACTTTAAAATCAATCTTAAGATCGGGTCAAAAGTGGGATTAAAATAAAATATTTGTTTGATAATTAAATATTTTTTAAAATGGGAAAATTTTGGTTTATGCTTGTATAGAAATATCCTTAAATTATTAATTATATAAAAAAAGAACAAAATCTAAAAAAAACAGTGTTAGAAATCTTTTTAAATAATTAAACACTTCTTTACGTGTGTACTCTTGGGCCTGCATACACAAATAAGTTTTAATTTATAATATAAACTGCAATTTGAGGAACTCATAATGGCAACAAAAAAAAAAAACACCAGACTAACTAGTTACACAACTCTCATCATAAATTTACCACAAGGGAGAAGTGTGAAAATTGCAAAAAATGCAAAGCAATTTCAATGCTGCTCGTTTTGTTAGGATTGCGCTTCTACTCGTCGGTATTGATTGTTTCACGCCTTTTGCGGATTTAAACGTACCCTTTGATGTTGTACGTTTTCGCGAATCGTGCAATTCTGATGAAATACAGTTATTGTATGCTCTCGGCACACAAACCGTTGCAAGTGCCTTATGCACTATGCATGCGATGATATTTGGTTTATATATCACGATATTAAGTGCTACTATAACCGATAAGGTCGATTTGGTCGATTTCAATTTGAAAAACCATTTGCCACATTGATGAATACATAATTGTCTGCAGTTAAGTGTATAGTATGTCGGGTAAGTTCCACGTAACAAAATCATATCCTTCACCCAGAGTGTGACTTCCCTCAATGTAGTGTCGGCACGAGTTTAATGTTAACTTCCATATTGTGTTTCCGCGATCCCTAAAACAGGCCGATACAGTAAACATCCAACAACGAGCATTATACACACATGCATTGATTTATGTGTCGAGATTGACGATCACGTTTCTCTCTGCTTCTACGAAAAACATTTCTTAAAAAAATTTTTGGTGACAATAAAGATCACGTCAAGTGGTTGAGGTCTGAATGCAGGACAGATGAGACACAAAGTAAATAAAGTTTGTGTTTTGTTGCACTTTGTGTAATAGAGGAGTTTGTTGACCCGTACACGCCGATAATGTGAAAGGACAGGAAATAATTTAGTTTTTGTATTTTTAAAGTCAATAAAACAGTTTCGGGGAAGATTTTTTTTGTGAAAGGATAATAAATAATTATTTTTTTATTATTTCTTCGAAAATTCATAACTTCATTATTTTTTTGTAAATAAAAACGATGAATTATGGTGAATATACGTTTTTGGAATTAATTTTCTATTTAATTTGGAATACAATTTCTAAAATTGTAAATACAATCAAAAAGTATTGGAATGCGTTTGTTTAATTTAAATTGGAGTATAGATATATCCTTTTGTTTCGAATCGACATCATCTTCGGCATCTTCAAAAACAATCATTAACCATTTAAGCCCATGTTAAAGCCATTACAGAACGGCTGAGTACATTCCCCGCATGTATCTGCATATACAGAAAATCTGGAAGCGATGTGCACCATGTAAAATTCCAAAACAATCCGCGTGTTGAAATAAATTTCCCACCAAAATTGCAAAAAAAAAAAAAAACTCAAACACACACACACGATATTCTATTAAACGCGGAGGCGCGGAACTGATAGTGCGAGGTGCTGAAACTGTAAACAATGCAATTCAGCTACCGTTCCTCAATTGTTGCAATTTTTATACATTTTTTGTATTTTTTTTGGATGTTGTAGAATTTTATTTTGTTGTGTGGGCCTTTTGTACTTGCCTGCGTATACCCCGAACCAGTCAAAAATGGTCTTGATGCGCGCGCGATGTGGCGGTGGCAGCCGGCAGGCGGCATGACATGGAATCGTTCCCATCGCCTTCAACAATTTGGTGTGGCTTTGGCGGATGTGTTGCCTCTTTGTCTGGATGTTGTTGCTTTTTTTTTTATTTGTTGTTAATTCAGTTTTGGTGATTTGGCGCAAAACATTCTTTTGTCAAAACCTTTCTGACACTCTCCCTCTCGCGCGCTCAGATTTTCGGAGGAGATTTGTGCACCATATTATACGCAGCATAAGGCAGCAGCGGCAGCACCTCATGTGTGAAAAGTGAAAATCCCAAAAAGACGTGACAAACAAAGACCATAAATTGCCACACGCGGTACGATGGCGTAAGGAAGATGTGTGTTTCCGCGAGCTTATTTATGGGCCACACTCAATTTGAACATTATTCTGAGCAATGCTGCACATTTATTTGGCACCAGCATGAAGGACACACGGAGACAAACGAGGTTGTTTCGGAGGATAAATTGATTTGGTGGGCATTGTCCGTGTGTATTGCTGGTGCGTTTGCGTTTGCTTTCGTTTTTTTTTTTTTTTTCATTCGCCCCATAATCAATGTCTCTGTGGCAAATTATCTACACAATTTTGTTGGCCAAAAGAAATAACTTGTGTGCTTTAAACAGGCAAATTATATATCTTTGACTGCGTGTAGAGAATTTATGACCAGGAGCAATTTACTTAAATTAATCGAATCATTGACTGTGTCCTCCCTTCAGCAATGTTTTCAGCAAGGAGGTGATGGTGATGTCCCTTGTTTGTATTCCATTTGCATTTTGAGCGCGCGCGTCAAAAGAAGTCGCACTTAAATGGTGTGGAAAATATGAAGGTCCAAAAAAAAGTCGCATGTATGCAACAAAGGAAAAGAAGACTAAAGGAAAAAAAACTCTGTGCAAGGGGAATAATACGAACGGTGGTCGATTTTATGTGAGGGTTTTTTTTTTATATTCCTAATGTAGTATGTGGATCAGCAAAATTCCTCAATCATATGATCCATTTAATCTGCAATACTAATTTGATTGCATCATTGTTCGTAGTCCTTTATTTATCTGTACCATACATGGGTTACATTTCCGTATAAGAAAGAAAACAAAGCGACCAATAATTCGTATATATGATCAACGAAAGTACATACGTATATAACATATATTGAAATAAATTAGCAATAATTTTTTACATAATGGGATTATAAAAACCTTCTTTTCTTGAGAAAGAAATTATATTACATATCATATTACATTTTTTAAGATAAGATTTTCTTTGCTTTCGAATGACGTTAAACTATTCAATTAAAAACTCAAGTCTTGATTAAATACTTGATGAAAATACAATTTTCACAAATATTTTGCCCAAAAGACATGCGTGAATATTTCTTTTGAATTTTTTTTATTCACCCACCTTTCACATTCTTCTAAATGTTGAAAGGAAATATACCACTTAAGCAGCATAAGCATAAAATCACCTACTTAAGGACGAGTACTTCAGTAACCTAAACAGTAACTATATATTCACATTACAAGAATGCAAGTTGCAACTTCTTTACGGCATACACCCCAATTCTAACAATTTCCAACAAAACAATTTTGCAAAGTCGCATAATGACTTCAATAGTTAAACTACAATATACCTGATGCAGAACAACTAGCTGCATCGCGATAAAACATAATATCCTGAAGTCAAACTAACATTACTAGCATTAAAGCATTTATTAAATTCCCGTCCTTCTCTTCAATTGTGCCACTTTGGTGTGCCGTTTTTGCCCTTATTTTAGCTCACATTGCTGAGCGTGATAAGTAAGGAAAATTAGGTGTGCAACTGTGGGTGTAAGGCAGTTGCAAGCAGAACATATATAGGCAAAATGTTTCATTGCAAATGCTTCAATTGGCATGTAAATATGAGACACAACGCAACGGTTTGTGCATGAATATTTGTAACATTCTGTCAAAGTAAACCTAAATTGCGGCAAACTTTTCCTTAAATTGTTGCTTAAATGGAAGCATAAATAAAGCATTGGCGAATGTCATTGTTTGGAAGTTGGAGTTGATCGACAAAGTATTGTAGTCGGCATATAGTTTTTGTTGCGCCCTACTTGGAATATTCAGTTCATTTCAAACAAATTCTCTGGGAACTAAATTTTGTCCTTTTAATGCATATGTTTGTAACAAATAAAGGACTTAAATGAAAGATACCCTAAAGACTGTAGGAAATTGATTACTTCTTATCAAATAAATATTTTTAGTCCAAAAAAGTATAATTAATTCAAACATTTTTACAATTTATTTTAGAATAAAATCTTTAATTGTGTTTTTTGTTGAAAAAATACTGAATAACTATAAATGAAAAAATATTAAAGGCACAGGGTTGTTCTCCTTCCATCAGTACCCATATCCACCCTCCTCACTCAACCCCAAAGAAAACCATTTATAGAAATGAATAAACAAATAAAATTAAGCAAATTGGTTCTGTCAAGTTCTTTACTGACATTATGTTAAAAGAAATGTATCCAAAAGGATAAAACCTATAAAAAGGAAGAAGTTTGCAGCAAAAAATGTTTTTTGGTTGGTATCGTCTTGTGACAGTCGCCCCCCAAACTAAACTCAGTCACATACTTTTCACAATCCTGCACTTCTCGCAGCCCATCCATGGCATTTACCCCTTTTCATCCACAACCGCGACGACATACGAGGATAATTTGGTGCTGGTATGCCTCGCGGAGTAAATAATCACAGAATGTAATACGATTATCATTTGGCAAGTCACAGAAACAAACTTTGTGTATCACATTATAATAATTATTACAGCATTTAGCGAAGAGTTATGCGCTACGGCGATATAGCGACTGTGCGGCACTTCATTGCACGACTTTGCACGTTATTGCGCGGTTTGGAAACAATTGCGCGCGTTCGATGTTGTGTGTCAGTTGACAAGTTTATGGAGTTAAAACAAGCAAACTGGATCGTAAAGAAAGGTGAAATTGGTGAGAGGGTGGAAGGATGAGGTGGGAAATTATACGACTTCAGAAACTAGTTGGGCTGAGTAGTTATTAGTAAAAATTGTAAGGCATAAGATGGAGCGTCAATATTTGAACTGTGTGATGATAAATAATTTAAGGATTTCATTGATTTGGGAGGTAATAAAAACACGTTATTATAAGTGGGTAATGATTGCAAAAGAAAGATTTATAGGCGAGACCAAAGAAACACTATAAATAGTGTAGTCGAACAAAATATAAAATAATCCAAATACATCAAAAAAGGATTTATATATACCGCAGAACTTGTTCTTAAACATTACAGCATTATGAGTTATGACAACATGCATCCATGCCTTGAAGTAATAAAACTTGTTTCTCTATAAAAAAATACTATTTAGTTTCCGTTTTGACAATAACAAATACACCTTATCAATAGAATCTACTGCTAATTTCGAACCGATAAACAAATCTTGATAACAAATAACATCACCCATACCACCCTTTGCGCATGGTGCAGCAGGTCGTGTGCGTTTTTAACATGCCACCTGCAATCATCAATTCCCATCGCCTTCCTGTTATTGCCAACGTGGTTCAATATTTGTGCTCTTTTATTCACCGTTAAATGATTTTCGTGCCTATTCGTGCTAAGTTTAACTGGTTCCGTTGGTGGGGCGTTTTTTCGATTTTCAAGTCCATTTTATTGCCGCTTGTCAACCCTTTCCAAAGACACATTTCTTACGGTTTTATACCGTTTAATCGAAAATGTCACCTCTCTATACGGCAAGGAGTGAGTGTGTATTTATGAAAAAGAATAAAAATGAAATATTTCACCAAATCATGGTAGGCATATTTGTTATTTTTGTGTGACTTCTGCCAACTAGGCATATACAACTACGATTAACCTACCTAGCTATACATAATTTTCGTAAGCAACTATTTAGGTGAGTAACTAGGAGCGGGCTCTGTTTCATACAGTTGGGTAAATAAAATTGAAGTTACATATTTGTTGATATAGAAATACAAATTGGAAAGAAGTTTGACTGCAAAAAAACAAACATTTTATCCAAGTTGGATTCATTATCAAGATAAGAGTATTTTGCGCAGACAATTTTTCACAAACACAAATTCAACAATCACACAAAAAGCATAAAAGTGTTTGCAAATTGCAGTGTTGTTAATAGAGCTGTTTAAAAGAGCGATAGAGCGATTGGTCATAGTGTTGAAAATCACCCCTAGCAAGACCCATCTTCGATAAAACGCATAAAATATTTACAGTAGAACAATTTTGGCAATTACATTTCAGCTAAACGATACGATGCAATGCTCGTTTTGTTTGCAAGGGGTGAAGCGATACTTGAGTGCAGCCAACATAATTTACAAGCCGTTAGACATATGTGGCCTATTTCATCCCCTCAGTCTTTTTTTTGTGCTATTGTTATAGAAACTTTTATCGTTCCTTCCAAGGACACCAAATCATATCAAATGTATTGCACTTTGATTCCTGACAAATATTGCCAATTTGTTTTAAGGCACTTTCCCAACTGTGTACACTAACAGATGAAAGTTGAGATGACCAGGATCGCACATGTATAGGGGCATTCGATTAGCAATGTTTAACATGAAGTGTGTGTCAAAGCTATTTTGAACAAAGAAACTAAGAGTTGAATGTTTGTTGTTTGAAAAGTTTGTATGCGATAATCAATGATGAGGGCGGCGATTTTTGAAGCTATGTGGAGGTTGATGACTTTTAAAATTGTTTTAAAAATCCATGTCTTATTTGTGTAAACATGAAAATGCTTAAAAAGGATTCAACACACTAAGAAACTGTTACAATTTCAACAAAGTGCTGTCAATAATTGTAACAAAATAACGATTAAATAAATTCAAAAACATTTAACAGACATCCTAACCATATCACCTCATAATCGTGACCCTTATCAAATGCACGCAATTATCCAATTAAATGAACGCTATATAAATTGACTTCATATATCGTTGCAGACATTTCCGTCGCAAATGGTTTTGCTCCCGCGCGCCCAGGACCCCAGATGTCATTGTGTGTTTCTCCGAAGCGGATCGCACTAATTTTTCGATATCAAGAAAGCATAAAAACCAAAAAGGGCAGTGTTTGACAGTTTAACGCTCAATTTGACCATTTTATTTATGACATTCAGGAAAATGAAATTACAGCACAGAAGCGGAATGGAACACGCTGAGGCGAAATGAAATTATCGCATACACACAATACAAGAAATGGTATAAACTTGTGCAGTGTTACACAACGAGGGATGACAAATTTCAGTGAGCTGCAACAATGTCGCTATAATTTTGATATGTTGCTGGTGTAGACTGGTGGTGGTTGTGGTGCTGTGTGGTGTTTGACAGGATCGTAGAGAATTAAAGAAAAAACGGAAGTTAAAGTCAATTGCGGAAAAGCGATGTAGTGTAGGGATAACGCGAAGAACGCGGTCCACCGACTTAAGGGTGTTGTGCAGTGGCGACAAATATGTTTTTGTCAGTTGTGTTTTCTGATGTAATATGTGGCAGTAACATATTTATTTGTGTGCATCATAACAATCATACTCGTTCGCATAGAACAACTGTCACTTACACAATCAACCAATATTGCTTTCATAACTATGATCATATTCCGAGAAATTATGCAATTATGCAAAATAACAGTTGATTTGGGTGGCTACAATAACTTATTTGGGCATTCGACCCTTTATTGATTTTTTTCGTGTATATTAATTTGTTTGGACGAAACTATAATTTGCAAAATGCTCTCTCTGAATTTTTAAAAATTGCATATTTTTATGTTACTTGTTTTATGTTGATAGGTGAAGGTTTTCCAGTAAATTAAGTGCAGATTTATCTCCATGGCATATTATAGTACAAAAAAATGAAGAGTTGTTTTCATCAACTTCATAAATTTACCACCAAAAAAAAAATTGTTTGTTTGAATGAAATAAAAATTACTGTTAGGCTTCAATAATAAACATTATTTCTCTTCAATACAGTCACTGACAGACTCACCCTACTTATATTGAACGCTTAATAGCTTTGTAAAGCCACAAAGCGATACCCACTCAATCGCATCAACACATTTTATTGACACAAAAAACTGAATTAGGCGAGAAAATTATGCAAAAACCAACAAAAAAAAAGTTATAATAATGGTTTCCAATGCCCCCAGAGTGTATTTAAGTAATATAAGAAACATGTTTTATGAAGTGAACAAGTCGAGAACGGTTTTATGATTGACCAACCAAGCGTTACCATTCCTTTTATAAATCGATTAATTAAACGATAGTATAAAGTAGAAGTTGTGTCGCTTCATGACAATTGGCGGTTTGGCGGGAGTCGGGACTGTATGCGCGCGTCCGCTTTACATAAAAAAACATCACTGGAAAGACTGTCAAACCTACAAAATATAATTCGAAATATGGTAACAGTTAATTGACCACAATAATAGGCTTTACGCACTCTCCAGTTAGTGTGTGTGTGTGTGTGTGGCTTGATGTGCTACCAATTTCATTTGAATTGATGTTGTTTTGGTTGAATTGTTGTGCGGAACTCCTTATGTGGGGCGTATGTCGTTTAAAATGCAGATACATCTAATTTATTAACTTTTTTTTTAGTCATCCATTTAGTTTGGAATCTATTTTTTTTTCTTTACACTGTTTGATGAAGGTTCTGGGAATTCGTGAAATAAATTTTCTCTGTTTAGCTTGTGGGAACATCAACAATAATTGAATAAACGTTTTTGTGAATTTTTTGAAATTGGATAATATTTGATGTATGTAAACTATAATTTAAAACAAGACCTTAGAAATAATTGTGCATTAATAATATTGAAAGTTAAAATAGTTAAATATAAATAATCGAAATATGTAAAGAATAACATCTATTAAATAAACTTTTAAAAATTAGAAACGATTTTAATTCACTTTTACAATTTAAGCTTGAAGGGTTGGATTTTTGTAGTCAAATTTAGTAAATGTTAAAGCCCTTTCCATTTCCATGCATCATAACATAATAATTTATGTTACATCCTTTAACCTTTTATCACTGCACAGTGCATAATATGTAAATTTTACCGCCCTCATAAACACACGGAAATCCAAACATTTGGCGTCGTCTTAAAAAATATTGTCTACAATCAGCAAGCATATGGCATTAATGATTGTCAAAGCAGCTTGATCGCAAACAACACCAACTTACTTTCCATATATTTAGATAATGAAATAATACACGCAGAGTAATTTTGTTCAAGTTTGAAATCCCCACCCACACTCCACAATTGACAATAGAACTTAAACGCAACCCAAATTTTGATCATTTATTCCAAAACAATGCTATTCACATCATAATACATAGAACATGCAATCTGTCCATGTAGGAGATGGTACAATAAACAAAAAAGTTATTACCAACATAACTTATATAATTGAATGCAGCAAAAGGGTTGACTTGTTAAATATTGATAGTATTACCCCCATGCCACTGATGACATAAAAACATGCACAATGACAACAGTTAATGGTATTATGCAAATTGTGAACCACTGAGAATGGTTACCGGTAATAATCGTAAATTATTATTTTCAACAATCCCGAAGGTATGGGAGCTGTCGGAGTTGCCATCCCCTTTCTTTGGAGCATGCAAGCATGCGATCGTTTCTATAATAATTTCCTTTTTTTTTTGTGGAATTATGAAAACAAGACAATCTCATAATTCTGCAATTTATTGGCATAAGTTAACGGCTGTAGAGTGTGTAAAAACCACCGGTGTTAGAATTTATGTGCATCTACAGATCTCTAGTGCAGAAGACATAAGTTTGTGGTTTGGTTTTGTTACTTAGCCATTCATATGATGAAGCTGTAATATTGTGCAATATTATATCTATTAAATTGCTTTTAATTTCGATGTTTAATATTTAAACTGTAAAAGTCTGAACAATTAGTTTTTTAGAATTTTTTTGTTCAAATTGGTTTAAATTTTGGTATTTAAGTAGTTCGAATTACATAGTTATTAGTTGGTAAGCTTACATGTGACGAGAATCTCGAAGTAATGTGACATCAATTACTATTTGAGTACAATAAAAAACTAGTTTGAGTGTAATCATGTAATATTGCGAGTAGTTTTAGCTCGGTGCAGTCCTTTTTAATTTATATACGACTCCATGGACATATATATAGATTTTTTCAATTCGAAGTGTTATGTACTCCTTCGTCGTATAAAATAAGAAAAAAATATAAAACTCTTTTTTATTTCTTCAATATTAAATATTACAAGGTCAAGTTATCTTTTGTGTCTTTTACACAAGAATAGTGTTTTTAATACAAAAAACATTCCCAAATATTTTAAGGCCAAAATCCGAAAATTTAAGGTATAATTTTTTATATTTCAAAAACGATAAATATTTTTTTTAAATCACTTTATTGTATCTTTTAATAAAGTTAGAAAATTTGCTAAATATTTTTATTTTAAAATTTGGAAACTCGTAATGATAATAATTAAATTTTTTTTTTTAATTTAGTTTTTATATTATGATGTTACTCATTATTACTAATTTCAATGAAAGCAATACTTTTGAAAGAAAATTCATTCATTCTCGACTTGCGATGTAATTCTTTTGATTGTTATTAGCGGTTTTTCTCGGCAGTAATTGTAATTAATTTTTGTGGTTTAAAACTGCCCTAAACTGGCAGTGCTGGACAGGTTGAGGTGTGTTTGGCTATGCTCCTATTTTTTATTCTATACTTCTACTATATTATATAGTGATTCGTTTTTCAAACGTAAAATCAAAAGAGGGATGTTTTCAAACTCTTAAAATATTTTTAATTTGTTTTTTTTTCATGAAATGCAATTTTTTTCGCGGTGTATTTAATTTTTAGGGCTAGATGAAAAAAATTATTAATGTTAATTGTTAATGTGTTTTATTAATTACTTAGTTATAATACGATAGTGTGTTTTCCAATGAAAAGAGAAACACCTGACAAATAAAAAGGAAACGCAGCCTTGTTTAAAAAATAATATTATCTGACATAAGAGGTTTTCTTTGTAATAACTTGGGTGTTATTATAGTAAAATAAAGAGAGCAATTAAATCATAATTAAAAAATACATTAAACCAGGTGTATAAAAGGTTTTCAAAACATGACTACCGTACTTCAAAACATATTTAAAAAACAGAATTAATTCAGTTACGGGTTTACCTAACTAAATTACTAAATTTAAAAATAATAAAAAATTGTTGAATAGTTAAAAAATGAACACACATCTCAACAAATCTGCAACTAAAACATTAATTAATTTCTTTGTGGTGAAATGTAACTAATTCCTCCTCAATGCGTGCTAAATATATGCTGAAAACATTTTAAACATGTAAAGATAGCAAATATAGTACAATATTGCCCATAATAAACATACATAATGCCAAGCTAATGTCACCCCTTGCTAATTAAAAGAAAAACCACTGAAAAAAAGTGTTGTGAAACTACGCCAACTTCAACAACAATGCGGGGTAAAGAAGAAAAAAGTATGTCTCCCACAGAAGGTCTTTCGTTGATTAACATTTTCTGCTTGAGTACAAAGAGAAACAACTCCCAGCCCCAAAAAGGCATCCGATGCTCATTTGTTGTGAGAACACAATGATGGTATAAAATAAGTCCTTTTGGCTGTATTTACTCAAGTAAATAAGTTTTTATGTCGGAGTTTGTGTGTGTGTGTGTAGTGGTTAGCAGTGTACCTATGTAAATATACCTTTACCAGATTTTCCCTATAACCACCCACCCCCACAACGACGTAGAAGATTATGCGCAGTTTGCATCCACCCACACATCGTTGAGGGTGTGGTGACAAAGACAAAGCTGCAAATTTTAAGCTACATGAAAGTTTTATAAAAAGGTTTGTTAAAGCTTATAGAAAGATGTGTGAGTGTGTGTGTGTGTGTGTGTTTAAAACACAAGTAATAAATGGGGTAAAATTGTATGTACTGAGTGTATTTGATTGTGTATATGTTTGCAGCTTACAATCAGTTGCATTGCAATGTGGAGAAGCTTAAATTTCACCACTCGCACATTTGTGTAGATGTGGGTGTTAGGAGTGTATGCACGAGAACGAGAAGTTGTCATTTGATTGGGTTGTTTGACTTGACAGGCTTCGATTTTGCTTGACAACTGCGCAATTGGCGGCATTTGTTTTAGTTCCCACCCAGGTTTTTTTATACCCATAAATTAAAGATTTGCTTTCCCGAAGTAAGGAATGTG
This sequence comes from Sylvicola cinctus, assembly GCA_963854165.1. Classification (NCBI taxonomy): domain Eukaryota; kingdom Metazoa; phylum Arthropoda; class Insecta; order Diptera; family Anisopodidae; genus Sylvicola; species Sylvicola cinctus. The sequence goes on from OY974083.1 coordinate 45,564,792, forward strand.
GGTGTTTGTAGCCCACCAAGTAGTCAACGCATATTGCGAACATAATTGCATTTAAAATAAATTTGTTTTTGTATGGTTGAAAGAGCTATGTTTTACACCTTCTTTGCATGGTGGGCACTCCTTCCAACCACAGTCATTTAAAATATGTTCTTAAAGTAGTTGAGACAATTGAATGAGCGCATCCATGCTGAACATCCGCTAAACTAATGGTAATAAATTGAAAATTAATTGCATATTTTGAATGCAATTTAATTTATTGTCTATAGATCAAATAAGTTGTAGGAATTTCTGAAAAATTTGTTTTTATCATACATAATTAATCACACTTTATTTCCAATTTTTAATCCTTACAGTTATTCACAGTTTGGACGTGATGTTGAGCCATTTTACACTTCCTACAATTCATTGTGAATTTAAATAAAATAAAACAACAAAAGTCTAAAGTTTTAGTTTACATATTGCTTAATTTCTTTTTATTTGTCTTACTGTATAATGCTTTTTTCCTTTTTACAAAATTTAACAGTTACTTATGATGGAAAATTTATGTTCATTTTTTGTTGTTTGTTTGTTTGTTTGTTCATTTGTTGTTTTATCAGCTCTATTTAATATGTTTTCAAATTAAATACCTTAAAAAACCTATCACAAAAAATAACCACTGATGATTATAACAAAACAAATAAAAACTGGACAAACAAAAACTAAGGATTTTTAATAAATTCGTGCTCATTAAGTTTATCCAATTTTAATATTCACTTTTCATTAATTAATTTGTTTATTTTAAAAAAATTTTGTTTAATTAATTGCATCGCCCTATAAGTGCGTTAATAGTTGATTATTGAAGAAAGGGAAGGAAATAATTTATGAAAATTTTCGTAAGCAGAATAGAACTCAAAATATATTTGTGTATGATGTGGGAGATAAAGAAGCTTAAACTTTTATTTAGTTAATAGTTTTTACAATATGTTTTCAAAAAATTTCGATTTTTTTTTTAATTAGTAATAATATCTCTAAACTTAGCTCTTTAATATTAATTTTTTTTTACAAAGTTTTATACACAAATAGAATTTCTCTTTGGTGTGTGACATATTTATATACTTTAATATATAATTCACTTTCTATATAATTATTTCACTTTATATTTCACTCTTCATTAATTTATTTATTTTTTACAAATTGTTTTTATTTTATGTTCATCTTCTTGTCCGGTATGCACAGTGAGAGAAGTTCATTTTATAATTAAACGTAAAATAATACAGAAAACCAACAAATTCAAAAAGCCACTTAGGGATTACAACTCCTGCATTTTTTATATATTAATTTTGAAATGTCTATTTGCATAGTTTTTATCATTCTGCTGTCAATGGCATAGTTAATTAAATTAACTGCCACCAACAACAAGACGATATTGATTGTTTGAGAGAATATGTTACACAAAAACCTCGTTCAGAAGAAGTGCGGATGTCACACTGCAGCAGTTGCATCCAGTCCACTTGCCCCCATCAGCGTCATGTCAGTCAATTGAACGCTGCCGTGGACATCAACCTCTACATTGCTATCCTCTGTAACAAGGTCACTGTTATTGCAGTCCATCCTGCCACGCAGGGCGTCACCGTTAATTGATATATCATCACAATTTCCGAAAATGGGGGGCAAATGTCACTGATCTTGCCCCGTCTTCGGCGTATGCACACTACTGCTATTTTGCATTCCATCGTCTACCACTAAACCATTTTGATACTGCTGATTCACCTCCAACCCGTTGACCATTTTTTCGATGCTCTTCAATTCGGACGGTGATTGGTCAGCTTTTGGTGGTAGTATTACCGTTGCGGCGGGTGAGGTTGCCGCTGGTGACACCGAAATTGGTCGTGTTTGTTGGAGCGATAAATTGGGTGGTGAACTAGAGCCGGCCCTACGGTTTGGGCTGCTGCTCAAGCTATTGTTATTGTTGTTGTTGTTGTTATTGTTGGAATTGGAGCCAGGCATGACGGCATCAAACGCCGAACTCAGACCCGTTGGCAAATTGTACGGCGAGAAACGATGCCCCTTCAGACCGTGCAATGGTGACGACGGCTGGTAGTGAGCAAACAAGGCGGGATGCTGTGCGGCCAACGCCAACTGCGCATTGAATAGGATACCCGGATTCACGGCGGCTGGGTTATGCAACAGCGATAACGGTGGTGGCGGATACAGTCCGTGCGGATACAAATACGGCAACAAATGTGGCGGCGGATGTATGGGCGGTCCAACTGATATATTGGGCGACGGATATGAGGTGCTGGCATCCTTTGGACTGCCCGATGAAGTTGGTCGAAAGGCGCCCTGTACACTCTCCGAACAACTGGAGTCGCTCCCATCACGATCGCCGTCTGCGTCAATGGCTTGCTGCGAGGCGGACACTGCAGCGGCAGCTGCTTGTAAACGCTTGCGCAACGATTCCTCAGACCCGAATTGGTTGTCCGCAGCGGAGGCGCCCGTCAGATGATTGAACCAAGCTGTCAGCGAGAACTCTATTGATTTATTTTGTGCGGGGTGATTTTCACACACAGATTAATAAAGGATTCCAAAATAATGGTATTGTAATGCAAGAGAATGTCTAATGTCAACCATTGGATGCCATGCTTGAAAATGATGAAAACAAGTTGGATAGGTTCAAATTACAAAATTACGCATTAAAATTAACATAAAATAAAAGTTAGCATGAAAACTAATGCAAGTTAAATTTGTGATGTGATAGGGAAACAAGATAATTTATTCATGCTCATGCAAATTAAATTAAAACAAATAAAATGCATGCAATAGTCGAGATTAAATAAAAGTCATGACACGATAATTAAGTGATTAAAATACCTGATTGAGGATGTCCGTGCATTTGTGCCAGCGAATGTCCTAGCGGCAGTAATGGACTTTGAGGTGGGCCGACAACATCCAGCAGCTTATCGTCATCATCCATATCAATACGACTAGATCGCTGGTCGAGATGGCTAGGTGCCCGTGAGCTACTGACATGCGATGGGTTAAGCTTATCAGAGTCAGAGCCGGCGCCACCTCGCGATGACATCGGCAGCGCCTGTCTAGAAGATGGAGCAAAACTTGTATCGATTAATTGTAAAATTCGAACATTCAGATCCATAAAAATATTAAAATTGCAATGAACAAGAATTAAACAAATAAAACATAATAACAAATTGACTATATAAAACCGGAACACAATGTAGTAATTGTACGGAATAAATTCCGCATTATTCAAACCCAACGAGCCCATATCGACAAAACTTTAAAACAACTTACTATAGCATTCATCCTAAGTTACGACCCATAAAATTGATGGTTTCAGTTTCAACTCTTGTCTGCGCAGCACCACAACGCTCGTTATTAAAACATCACCGTCATCATCATTAAATCATCATCGCCCTTCCACAAACCATAATTTGTCAGGAAAGGAATAAATCAATCACTAAATTTCAAACCACGCATTTCAAGTGCCTTTTCCCACTGTGGGTAGAAGGCAGCAGGGCTTAACCCATTTATTCTTGTCTAATTATCGTTTCGATTTGATGAGACGCCCATGGTGATATTCTTCTGCTTTTGTTGCCATGCGTTTGCACATAAATTCGCAGGGATTTCTTCACCCATTGCCCCTCTAAACACTTATAACATACACATTATTTGAGCGCCTGCTATGACATATACTATATGTATTGTAAAAATGGGGCGAGCAGTCCATGAGAATTGTTTATGGTCGTAAAATTTCCACACAGCTCCTCATCAATGGCCCCTCTATACAAAAATAAGAATACAACTTATTGCACTCTGACGTCAAAACGGTTAAGCTGTTTTAACAAAAAAAATAAATACATGGCAGGGAGCTCGTCACACATAAATTGTTGCAATCGTAACAGTTAAAATCAAACGTTAATTATGTATTTTAAAAATAAATTATTTGATGTTGAAAGATCTTGAAAAATGCTGAATAATAAAAATGTTTTTTGCCAAGAATTGTGTTAACAAGATACTCAAATTTGAACTTCCTTGCAAACCCGTCGAACCATTTTCATGTTTTACAAACGGTAATTCAATTTTATTTTTAATTTCCACCGATTACAAAAATTCGTTCGAATATTAGATAAAGTCAAAACAAACTTTCGTAAACCAAACAATATTGCCGCCCTATGTCACTGAGCGTTTGGAGTACTAAATCTTCGTGCACAATTGCTAATACACAAGGAATGAATTCAGTGGATGAGTGCAAAGGGATTGATGTAGAAGACAAGAGGCGCCGAGAAAAGGAAACGGCTGTTTTGACAGTAGCTTACACCCCCAGGCTAATTTTAAAATGAAATAATAATGTGTTTATTATAGTAGCAGCTGTATTATTAACTGCAAAAAAAACACAAAAAAAATGACTGTGAAGAAATGAAATATATATGCGAGAGCATACACAATTTTATTGGCCAATTAAAGAACGTTTCAAGACAAATTACCACAACAATTACACAAAAAAGAATTGCTCATAAAAATCACAATGCTAATACCAGAGGCAGGTCTGAGCGAATCATTAAGTAAAACAATTAAATAAAAGTTTTAATTTAAATGTTATCATCATTAAACATTTTTTTAGTTGCAGTTTAAATAAAATTTAGTCTGGAAGAGACTGCTTCTTGATCATATAATTTGTTATAGCACACATGATGAGCCATGTACAAAACCCATGCGGATATTCTGCTGTAAAATACAACTTGATGTACATTAAAAGACAAATTGTGTCTCAAACATACAACAAACGAGGGTGAAATGTTATGGAAAAGGGAATAGCTATTCAAGAAAATCAGCATGTTTGATCCCAAGTTGATTGATTTAATTTTGCACAGGCACCCTTGTCTAGCAATCTGACTGCGATTTCCATGTCCCCTAGGTAAATGAAATTCAAAACTGATGAAGTTTGTTTATTGAGTTTAAACCGACTTCGAAAGAAGCACAACTTTAACCAGGAAAAAAACAAGAAATTTAGTCACACTTTGCATTTAAAATTAAAGCTTAAAGAATCAATGTCCAGTGTCCTGCAGTTATCTATGCTGATCAAAAGAACACATTTAGTTATTATTAGCAGTAACATAAGCTACACACAAATCAAAGCACGCAGCACTAAACTGGAAAATAACGCCAAAGTCAAAGAATATATTACTGTCTGCCAAGACATGTACAAGATGGATAATGGATATCCATCCCCTAATCACTTTCATCCGCACAGTGACATAGTATTAAATTGGTTAAACAAGTCAATGATAATAATCCTGGGCAGGAAGCGTCAAGCAAAAACACAAAAACCGATCAACGCAAAACGGATATCGAATGTTTAGAGCACACAAAACACAACAAATCAGGTCGAATCAATCAATGTGTCATTTACTGTGCAACCCAGAATTGCTCCATTCCCTCTTCCTCAAACTATGTATAATATGTACTTTATAAATAGTGTGAGCAAATCAGGGCCACTTTGCTGCTTTTGACTTCTTTTAAAATACAAACAAAATACAATATGCCTGTACATAGATAGTGCGTGCGTTTTCTGCTTAGAAAGACTCGTGCATTTTGTTGGTTTTTCTGCGTCGTTAGATGCGGTGGTTAGTTGTTAAAATGTTGTGTGTATTTAGGGTGGAGGTGGTGGGTGTTGTGTATTTGTGGTCTGAGTGAAATTGAGGTCATCCCCATGTCAAAAAGGCAAATCTGAGATTAACTTCAATTGAATTGTTTGTGTTGTGTGACGTGCCATTTAGCATTTTTACATGCAGCATGACGAATGCGGTTTTATTGCTTACTCAACGATGTTACGGAAGGGAAGTCATGGAGATAACTTTTAAAATGGTATATCCAAATAATTAATAAGATTTGCAACATCATTGTGGTTTCAATTAATTTACACAAGGGATCAATTTTAAATGTATAAAATAATAACACCTGCACCACTTGAAATGATAAAAGATTGCGTCATTAACTGAATTTAAATTTCATCACCTTCAATTTTCTACACATGTAATCATCCCTTATTTCGCGCAAAGAATGTTGCAGCTTTACTGAAGCTATTAATCTGCGAGTACGTGCTTAACAACCCCTAATTTTTCCATTATTTTTCAATTTTCATTATGCAATTCCTTCCATTGCCATTTAATAGGTTGACAGAAAGAATAAATGGATTATTCTTTAATCGTTCACTCCGCATGCACTGAATTTATATGGCTGCTGGCTGCATCCTTTGATGTGCAAATTGGACGTATACCATTTACTGTCAACGCCACCCACTTCTTTGTGGTGGAAGGCATCTACTCGTATGCATACACACTTTACTGTTATATATGTAATATACGTTTTACGACGAGATCTGAAATTTCGTTAAATTTGGCAAAATGTTTCCGCATTTTCCTTTCACAAATTATCTGCAGTAATTTTCTGCTATCTCACTTTTTACCGTGCAATTCATCGCCCAAACATAACAACAACACTATAGCTACATATAAGCAATATTTGCCAGTCTGCAGAAAAACATTTGGTCCTAACAACGAAATGCCAATGCCGCCCCATTTCTACAGGCACCGTTAAAACAAAATTTGCACAACGAAAAAAAAAGGAAAAAGCTGAGAACGCATTTTGACGGTGGTGTGCCACATCGCCGAGCCCGCTCCGCGTTCTTGTGTGTAAATGACGCGGACGTGTCTGCTGGAGCCTAATGTGCGTGGTGCTGCCGTATGTGATTACTGCGGATCAATTTAATCTCATTACATTCATCCCCCTTATAAAATGATGCACACGGTTCGGATGTGTGTGTGTGTATGCGAGTGAGTTAAGTCGTCACTTTTACTCTGTGGTGTAAATGTTGAGGATGAAAACGGAAAACGAAGGCGGATGGATAATAGCTAGGTTTTGGATGGTGTCGATTTGGAAAACATTAAAATTGAGAAGTGAAGGCTATAATTTTCAATCAGAATGCGATATTCAGGGAGAGGAAATGAGGTGTTTATTTATTCATGAAAGTAATTGGTCTGAGACTCTGAGGGGGATGATTGCTATGCACATAAAAGTGTTGTAGAGCATGCGATTTAAATTACATGAAAGATCTGAAATGTTTTTTTTACCGTTTTAATTTTAACGAGTTCAATTTTTAAACTTGTAATTTTATAAGAGTTTGTATTCTTGTTCACTGTTAAAATCCTCCAAATTGTATTAATATGACACTTACTTTTTTTCCCGCTTCCCAGCGCCAGTATCTCGAAAACCTTTTGCAAAGGGGTTGTTGTCAATTTTAAGCTGTGTAATCTGGATAACAAAATGTTGTGATTAAAAACCATCCTTCATGGAACAATAAAAACATTTAACAAACCTTTTCGTTTTGATACGCTGTTACAGCGATGAATTCCGTTTCCTTAAAGACATACGTCCGAAATGTCGAGTACGGCAGCTTGAGGATATCATTGGCGCGAACCAGATGAAAGCGAGGTTGATATTTGTGCATTGAGTTCAGTATTGTCTGAAAAAAGGAAATCTACTTTAAGTATAAAAGCTTGGAGTTTTTTCTCATCAAAATTTGCTTATGGTAATCGAATTACATATTATTAATTTTCGAAAGAAAAAAATAACTATCATCGAATTTATGAGGTCCGGTTAGAGAGCAGCCGCGTTTTTACACATTTATTATAATTTAAAATTATGGCCAAGCTCCAGATCGCCTTGCACGCGGTTGTGCATCAAAATAAAATATAAACTAATTGAACTGTGTGCGGTCCTAATTAAGACAGCTGAGTCCCTTTACGCGGTGGCGATTAAAATGCAACAATCTCCATCACGTTCGTCGTTTCACATGGGAATTGCTACCGACAAATTGAGCCGACCCATAAAGATAACTTGATAATAATATTTTAATACGTATACCAAGCAGTCTGCCAATTTTTGCGGCATTTATTTTACGTTTAAGTTTATTTTTTAACTCTAAAAGTAATCAGGGGGTTTGTCGTTTCACAGTTAATAGTGCGGCGCTGAGCATCGTCTTCGGTAGCTATTTCAATTATATTTATACGACAGAGTCGTTAAGAGAAATGGAGTATTTATGCCGCATCACACTGAAAATGTAAATAAAACGTTTTTCAACAAAACTAAATTCCCAGAACTACATCATGTCTTCAAACGTAATTAGCCATTAGTTACATGACTTTATATCTTTTTTGTTTTCACTGTACACTTCATTCTGAATCATATAATCCTTTCAGCCGCTCACAGATTACAACTTAAACATCGGTAGCATTTTCTGACAGTGGTTAAGTGTTTCGGGCAGTGGGAGAAATGAATCATAAAAAGAGAATTACAACGGCTTTAAAGTCAGAAAGGGGTGTTTTATGTGTAGATTGTTAATCAAAACAACGTACAAGTGTAGTTTAAAATTTTAGATGCGTGTTTACTGAAAAGTTCTCTGGAATTTCACTTACCAATTCTTTAAATTGACATTCCAGTGCTGTACGTACGACACTGCTATCAACACTTCTGCCACCCAAAATTCAGGAAATACCATTGTGGAATTCCAAATACTTAAAATTTGATAAAAATCTCTCAGATAAATCAGATAAAGAAAATCCATGATTTTGATCATTAGCACGAAGTGACCACAATTCTGGCCACTTAATCAGCCGGACTAAAAAATATTTCATTCCCATTCATTAACAATTAGACACTAAACCACACTCGCTGGATCTTATATACGATCGGTGTTTAACTAACAAGGACCTCACATTGTCAAATTAACGCCCGTACCTGTTGGTTCTGTGCTCTCTGGGCCACAAAACAAAGTTTTCTCAACACGTAGACGCTGTATGTATTTAGTAGTTTTTTTTCCAGACCCTCATCGACATGGCGAGAACTTTTAGTTGACTAATTGCCATGGGAATATTACTTCAGCTAATACACAAAAATCAGCGTTCATTCTGTGTTGATGAGGGCCGATTCTCGAGATTGCCGTTTATTTTGCCGGACGCGCGGACATTGTGTTTCGTTGCTCGCGCATGGTCCGCACATTTTGACACTATAATTACTATTTGCATCGCGTTTTCGTTAATTCATTCATCTCCTTCGTTCAGCATTTTCATTCATTCATTCATATTCCATTCATTCGCTTTTGCTTGTTTATTATCTTCTCATATAACGATATAAAAAATATTTAACGAAATAAATATACAAAAAAAAGGAAAAAAAGTGTGTGTACACAAACGAGGATGAGTGCGAGGGGTACACGTTAAACAACAACAAAAACCACAACCTCAACAAAAAAATATGAAACACACATAAAACAACAAAGAGTTAGCCACTTTTCTGAAATGGCCTCGCATTATTTACGTCACTTTGTAGAACGGCCATTAATGAGGAACACGAGAGAGACATTGCTGCAAAGACGCGCGAGGATGAGATGTTTGTGTGTGGTAATTAGTTATATCTGCTTTGTGCACTCGCTTCTATCTATATAAAACAGGGAGGTTTATTTTGTCAGCAGTTAAAAGTTAAAACAAAACGGTGTGAGTAAAGGCAGGGAGGATTCTCTCGATTATCCCAATTGATTCTTGGTAAAATTTGTGGTTAATTTAAAGCTTTTAGAGGAGTAGTAGCTTTAGAAACTTTTACGTTTGTATGTTTGTTTGTCCAATTTTAATTAATCGTGTTTAATCCCATAATTTTATCTGGTAAGCTTATTCCGCTTAACGTAATTTTACTTTAATGTGATAAAGCACAAATAAAATGTAATTTAATGCAAAATAAAATTGGACACCAACAATTTTTGGATCAACTACAGAACTAATTCAATAAATGTATTTTCGTTTTCACCCGTCCAATATATCAGTAATAATAATTAAAGCAAAAATCAACCAACTGAATTTGTTTGCCAATTATTTTGCTTAACTATGTGACCGTTTTGACCACATGTGGATTTTGTTAAAACACCCGAAGGTGTAACTTTTGTGGCTTTGAGCTTGATTTGGGCTTGCTGTGCAATGTCCGGCAAATTACTCAACGACTTTATGTCAATTGATTAAACATGTGATCGCTTGTGTATGTCCTATGCAGCTGCTTTCAATAATCCAGTAATTACTTAAAGACGGGTAATATTTAATAACTCCGATAAAGTCATATTATGCCTGCATTTACTCGGATGATATGAACTTCACGGAGACCAAAAATCCATAAAGCTCCATAAAGTTGTGGCTAATAAACCGAAATGCTTTAAATACTTTGAGAAATAAATATACACGAAGCGCGGACACTGACAAACGGCGATAGTAGTTCAATTTAAAATCGAAATAACATTTAGAGTGACGACATTATTTTAACATCTTCTCGGCGTAAGACAAAAACAACACAATCTATATTGCAGGAAATAATATAAATAAATGAATATCGGTGGCTTAAACTGAAAGCAAAGAACGAGTTAAAAAGAACTGCCGCACTACTTTGGTGGCATTCTTGGATTGCCTTTCATCTCTATTCCCTCTCTCACTATACCATCTGTATTAACGATTTTCAATTTCAATCTTTATTAAAGACGTTAAATGTTTTTCCTCTGTTTTCTTTTAATTCTTTTTATTTTCAAAAAATACGGATATTCCACCATAATATATCGAGTACTGTTCGTTCGTATGTGCTGCAGCCTGCGATGAGACACTGCACAAGGGGGGAGTGATAGGCATAAAGCGATTCAAGAAAATTACGACGCGATAATGACGATCGTATTGGAATAAGCCTCCAGAAAGCTGAAATTGATTATACATATATAAAGGATGAAATCAATGTTAAGTATTTATATTATACATATTGACGATCAAGAACCATTGAAGACCAATGCGACAGTGGTGTAAAGCAGCGGCAGCAGCAGGAGATCGAACAAACGACAAACATGTAGTCTCTGCGGACAGGTGAACGGATGAACACACAACAAAACTTTTATGTTTTTAAAAATGGAATACAGTAGCCGAGTTGTTGATGATAAAACCGAAAGTTTGGGAACAAAATTACAATAAATTAAGTGACAAAATGATGACAATTCTTTCACAATTACGAGCCACATAAAAGCTTGAAAGAAAAAGACCACAGAGGAGGCATGGACACAAATAATTTAACAGTTTCTGCATGGGAATTGGTAATTTAATTAAATTTATAACAGCTTAAGACTTTGTGACCACAAAACTTAAAGTCATCAGATCATAAACTCTTCAGTCTATAGCGCCGATATTCTCATGAAATGAGTAACTTAAGTTAATTTGGGACTTCTTTGAATGTAAGAACAATTTTTAAAATAAATTCTGACTTACTTTACAATAATAAAAAAAGTTTACCTAAAAAATTTAAAATTTGTAAAAAAAAGTCTTGTCCTTTTCCCTTTTTAAAATATTGATCGCAAACACATAAATCCTCACAATAAGTCCTCCGAATTCCGTTGTTTTTTGTGAATTAATTTTAGTTGTACTCAATAATGGCACATAATTCAATGACGGCAATTTAAATCACGTTTTAACGATTCATTTCTATATCAAATCATGATGCTTTGGCGATTACCGCTCATTATATTATCGCCAGCTCTATTCATAACAAAACGAAATCCACCATCGACTCAAATTTCCAACTACTGCGGCGCGCGTGAATCTGCTCGTGGTGATTGATGGGCTTCGCACGCACGCAAAAGGTCAAATTGACACATAAAAGTTGTTTTAGTATAATAAAAGAAAAAAACGTCTATATGAATAATATGTTAAGAAGACACCCGTTTTAGTTGTGCGGTGCTACTTTGCGCATATAATTTGAATACTTAATTTTATACTTTTTCGATTTCTTATCCAAGGCATTGAGGTGCTTGGATATGGGGAGAGCCGAGAGACGGAATGAAGGGAAGTCGGTATAGTTTTATATTCGTCTTAAAGCGTTGCACCACATTAAAACCATTTATTTATTATGCCATTGATGTGTTGGTGTGATCGATTAAGTGCACGCCATATTCACGAACATCAGCGGATGTGACACAACCCAAAATAAAACAGATCAATAGCATGTGTATACAATAATCAAAAGCACTGGGCGACTTCTACCGACCAATTCAGCACCGACTTTAATCAAATTAATGACTTACAATGAGTGCGGCCAGTAAAAGCTTCCAACACCCAGTAGCAAGTCAGCTTATCTCAAATTACTTTATATGTTTTATAAGTATGGGTGTGTGTGTGTGTGTGCGTGTGTGTGTGCGTGTGTGGGGAGACGAGAAGCCGCGGCAATGCCAACCAAATCGTCCAACTACATAATTTACCAGCGTTCAATCTTATAAAAAGCGCGCGCCGTCTCATTTCGAAATGGTGCGAGGGGAGCTAACACGTTTGCCAACTCGACACAACAACTGTTTGTTATCAATCTACCAATTTTATGTTATGCGCGGACTCTTGATGACCGGGGCCATTCTCAAATGATGATTACCCGCAGTCAGATCGGAAATGCGCCAAGGCAAAATGAGAAAGCAGAGTGTTAATCGAACACGAAAATTTACTCAGTTTTATCGACACGTTGAGTGTCGTGGATTTTTTTTTTATTCCGTTTGAATGAGCTAATAGTTCAGGGCAGTGGATACTGGATAATGACTTGACATGTTGAAAGTTATTTACACAGGATGTGTAACGAATTATTTTGGGGTCTGTCGTACAAAAGTGTGTTTATCGTGTCGGCAGAGATTGATTGTTAATTCTGTAGGTGGGAAGCCATTAGGCTACTGCAAACAAAAAGGATAAAATAAAACCAATGATAAAAATGAGAATGATTCATTCATATTGATGTTATTATTTTAAAATGTAAACTACTTTAATTCAAAAACTACAAAGGATCATATGTATAATTTTTACATTGAAGATGCAATAACATTTCAAAAAAACAAAGCAGTTTTCAGATCATAATTGGCTCGATGCAAAGACAAAACAGAAAAAAATGTGGGGCTCCTAATAATCTATGTCATTACAAAACGTTTTGAGAACACAAATGACAAATAGTTTGCGACACTTGACTTCACTATGCCGCAAAAATAAAGCGAATATCATGCGTTGTACCCAAACAAATCAATCAACATCATCTTTGGACGTTCGTAATATTAAGTGCAGCTATTGCAAGCCGACCAAGACTATATCTAGGTACTTATCATTCTCTATAAGCACGTGTACTCCTATGGATTTTTAATGCAACGATTTGAAACGACAATAATTCTAACAAATTAATTACTTCATCGATAATTACTCATCATATGTGGATGTCATTGCTGTTGCTTTTGCAACTTGAAGATTGTGTCCTTTTATGGCATATGGTGACATGAGGCAGAAATAAAATTAATTATGTGCAATGAAGTATGACGTAAACGAATACAAATGACAGATTATTCGCAAGAAATTGATAATAAAATGACTGTTTTAGGTCCTGTTTAGATTTCAATGGGCCAATAATTTCATTGACATTCAATATTAGTAAAAAAAAAGATTCGTAAAATGTTTCATGGCCAATTTTTGCAAGAATTTTAAAAATAGCTGTTTACATTTATTGAAGACTTTGTTTGACATAATAGTTTAAAAATGTATTGTATTTCAATTAATCATTATAAGCATTTTATGTTAAACATCTTACTGGGTTCTAGCTACAACCTGTGCATTAACCAATTACCAAAGCCAGACAATTGTTAAAAAAAAAAATGACCATGGTGTTATAGATAGAAACATAAACAGCTTTATACAACAATATGCTGGTGAAGACCGCCATTGCTCGCCATACACAACATCATTGGCGCACGTAAACTCTACGTGATTTTACGCTCAAATTGAATGTGACGTGCGTGCACACTGCACTTTTAATCAAGCCTCAACTCCGTTAAAGCACCAATGTTTTTTACACAAAGCTTGGGACTCGACAAAAAAAAAACTGCGCGCGCTTCAACACAACACATAAAACACATTTCACAAAGCGATGGCATTTTTTCAGCCGTAGACGAGCATATAAAACATAAACCACTCTTGTACATTTGTTATTATATTGCCAAAAAAAGTCATATCACAAATGATGCGCCAATTACCAAGGCAATCTCTCGTCTCAACATATAATACACGTAGCACTTAAGAAGCTGCGCAATAATGACCGCATTGGTCAGTGATCAGCAATTCTGCATTCTTCAGCCTTTTAACGGCCCATAAATTGTGAAATTATTGTATATAGTTAATTGTATTAAAGGAACGATATTACATTTCAGATTTATTTGACAAATGCATTTTTTTTATGGTCTTGCATTTAGTTGCGTCTCGTATTTAATTGTAATGCTTGACATAGCACATGCATTCCATTTCTCGCGAAGACATTATAACCGCTGCTGCACACACTTAAAAAGCATTCAATTAAAATTAGTGCTGCACATCATAATATTCTGCCACCCATTACAGTTTACACCCATCATAGTGTTAAAGTTAACAAACAACTTTAAATGATTTCATTCATGTTTTTCAAAATCATGTTACACGTAACACAATTTCCGTATACAAAAAAAAAAAAAAACATTCAGCAAAAAACAATGGTGTAGCCTGAGCCACAGAGTGGATTGGAGTTATAGTAGTTATACAGCGCTTTTGCTACACAACACGATGCGATTGTGCTTATAATTTTATTGGCTGAATATTCATGAATTGGGCCGCGTGTCAGGCGACTTTTGATTAAACACTTCCTCAAATGTTTATATAAACAAAAGTGGGTACATTTGGGTAAGGAAACCATTTATAATAAATACTTTATCTCTGTCACACTCTGACTCCAGCATCTGGCTGCATAAAAAAAAAGCCACATAACTTAATGGACGATAACTACAACAAAACGTTGAAAATTGTTGTGGCCGAAACACCATAACTTCATCAACATTCAAAAGAATAAGTGTAAGCAGCAGCATATATTTTTCAAGTCTAGCACCTTCTCTGTTTTATGTATTTACCTACATAAAATTGTGTTTTTTTTTTTTTTTTTGGATAAGACCAGTTTTATTACAAAATAGCATGTGGTTCCAACATCCAACCAGCAGAATAACAACAAACCCCAAAGCATAACAACGGCAAAAACAACGGAAATTTCATAAAACAAAGTCAAATGGGCATACAAATCCCCACAAAAATGAAGGCGAAGAAAAATGAGAGAAGGTATCAACAAAAACAAAAAGTTAAGCATACTAATTAATTAGAACTCCCAGAAAACATATTAACTGTGAGCCATCTTCTTCTTTATTTGGGCGCTTGATATGAGCACGATTGTAAAAGAAACACCTGACCAACTTAATATAATTTTTGATTAAATTTTGAATGAAACAACTAACAATCGGCACTCTGCACCAACTTGGCCATGTATACATAAACACAGATGGTATATGTGCGCCAATCTTAACCCTCCTGCAACGCGAATAGACAACGATGATGAAGATTGTTGCCCACATTTTTTATCTGCACAGGTTCTGACATTTAGAGTGAGCGACGAGAAATCAAATCAGTGCCGATATATAAAACTCATTTTTATTGAGGCTCTTTGGTGGGATTTTATTCATTTTTAAATTATGCAAAGGTTTTTCTCTGAATTTTAATTTCTACCAATCGATTGATTTTATTGGTGGTATAGAGTCCCGCGGTGTCAATATTTGGGCAATATTTATACATCCAGACAAAATCAATATAATTTTTAGTGTATTGCTGTGAAAATGTTTCCATGCAAAGAAGCATTCCTTTTCGTAATAATGTTTTAAAGAAAATTAATATAAACTGCATTTTAAATAAATTTTTATTTAGACTTAATAAGTCAGTAAAGAATGCTTGAACATTATATTTTAGAATTTATTTGCAAAATAATTCTCCTGTCACGTTCAATATTAAGTAAATCCAATAAGTACACTTACATTGTAATTAACATACTTACTGGTATATTATAAGAACCTATAAAGATGCTTCTATGAATAACAATTCAATGTGAAAAAGCTGTCGACATTTAAGCTTGAATATCATTGTACAACATCATGCAATCGGAAACGCTTCTGCATTTTAAAACAAATTATTATCCTTCATACAAACGAGGGAATATTTTTTAGACACTCATTGATGGAATGACCCACCCGTGTAGCATACAATTATTAATGTGTCTGTCTTCACCACATTCAGGCGAGTGAATCGTTTTTATTGTTCTTGGCATAAATCTTCTGTCTTTTCTTTTTTTTTCATTGAGAAATTGTGTTTTGTGACTTGACCATCCGGTGCAGTGCGAAATCTTCCCCCTCGAGACATTATCATTTATCCCCCATAGCGACTTATGGGCGGAAAAAGCGGAGCGTGTGGCGTCACATCAACAATCTGATTCACCAGAAAATCATCGACATTAAAGTGTATAATATACAAGGACTCCTTAACGATTTGTCTGAGGCAACAAATCGTTGTGAATCATCACTGCGCGAGAATTATTAAGAAAGAACGTTGCTGTAAATTTGAGGGCGCAATAAATGTCCATCCAAATATTTCGATAAATGCGTATTTACGAATGGTTTGCACTTTAAATTAATTGCTGTTTATATGCAGCAGCACTGTGATGCAAAATATTCCGGCTATATGGTACAGGCAGCGATTAAACAAAAGCTTCATATTATACTAATAGTCGTGTTGGATTAAAAATGTTGTACCGAAAAACGCAATGAGATGAGTTGAGCCGAACGCACACGTTGGACAATAAACATTCTATCGCACACACAAACGACGCGGGATAAGGGAAAAATTATGTTCTCGTTTTATGTTCATTATTTAATAAGATAATAAGAAATAAATAAAGAAGCACATGCAGCGATAAAGGCGCTTACATGTGATGGCACAAAGAGGATAAATGCAAAAGATCAAAGTAACCGCGTGCCGCTTCAACAGTCATTGCGATTCGCAAGCGCGCATTGGTCATCCGTGGTGAGCACAGATCAGTTTCCGTGCCCGCTCTTGCAGTTACACATTAAAGTACACATACCTACTGCAGTCAACAGTTTTGCTGGAAATCTTAATGTATTAACAAATCGTAGAGATGCCAAAGTGAATGCGCTTTTATTAATGAAGGAGGCCATACAAAGCTGCTATGCATCGAGCCATTTGAAAGCTTTCTCTTTCAAATAGTTTTGCTTGTATATATTTATAGGTGTGTAAGCATAAACATGTCATGCCATCCAGACGCCGCTGTGCACTGGAAGTTGTGTCAGGTGTACCGTAGGCAAGTGAATGGAACTTAAAATTGTTGTTGGCTGGAATCTTCCTGACAGCTTTGAGTAGCAATGACTTATTTCGGATTGTATTTACAGATAAGGCTATGGCGACATTGTATTGTAGATGGATGTAATTGTAACGAGACGTTTAAGAAAACAGAGAGATGAAATCGAAGACGCTGTATTATTAAAATTTCATATAGAAGCCATTTTAATGTTGGGTGTGAATTGATTTAAAGTGTCAATTTAAATATCACCATGAGAAACCAAATTTACAAAATTAAAAATCAACGGACATTAATGATGATTTCAAGATAAAATTATCATCTCTCTCGCACACCTTAATTATTATTCACATTTGGACATAACGGTCGCACACGGCAGACGCGATCTCCTCATAATTATTGCACGAAGCGGTGTGTGATCCCATTATAGGCATCACAGCTTTTCCACCAGCCCACCCCACCGAAATCAATAAACTAGAGAGGTATTATGGCACAAAATGGAATACACAAAATGGAAACAACATTTGGTGGAAGATGACTGTTTTTTTTTTTTTAAACCTCGCTTCCACAAAAACATGATATAATAAAATATTATATACTGAAGACGTGTATACAATGGGCAGCGTGCGAGCAAAAACAAAACCATATTCTGCATGAATATTCATAATCTGAAATACTGTGAATATTAAGTGTATTATGGATGGGGCACAAAATAAAAACAAAATATGTCACACACAAACTGGATGCGCGCGCAGATGAGACCACCCTTGCGAACAAAATTCCGCGGTCAGCGCAACGCGTGGATTGTACAATGCACATTGCCTTCATTTTACTTATAGGCTTTTCTTATTGCAGCCAAATATAAGGAAACTTATATTGCCATTCGCTACATAATAAATACATTCGAATGAATGGTCATTAATATTTAACTGAACGGGATGGAAGCGCATCAGCCCCTTGGTTGCAGCCACACGATGCGCTGCTTCCACATACTTATCACTTTTCTTTCATATATCGTCCATATGCTGTAAAACTATACAAAGTATACAATATGTATAATAATGGGTGTTGTATTGCAAGGAGAGAATGTACGTGAGACAAAAGTTTGAACGCACAATAAAATATTGATAAAAAAAAAAAAAAAAATTGAAACAAAACAAAAAACCCAGCCGAAGACGTGGAAAATGATAATTACCCTCAAGGGGAAAGCGATTTATATATTGAGTTCTTGCACTCATGCGGACAAGCTGTTTTGGGAGATCGTTGTCGATGATTGTGCTCACGCTTGCACACCGACCGACCTGCAGCATATGTGTGGTTTGAGCAAACAGCCCATACAATTGATACATACACTGCAGTCAGCGATATCGAGTAATTAACATTGTACACCGTTAATTATAATCGCTGGAGTTATTGATTAAGATTGCAATAAACTTGTGCACGCCATTTGACCACTTTTCACATTGGTACAAATTCAATTGGATTGTGGGATGTTTGGAATTTAATTACGGTTTCTGTGTACATTTTTGACTTTATTTATGATGACCTATTTCTATATTTGAACTAGTTTTTAAAATTATACACATGTGGTGAATCCTGTCGAAGGCTTGTAATTTCAGAATTAAATAATTTACTGCATTGGGTAAAATTACACAGTAAATCGATGAAGCATTTCGATTGTAAAAACTTTAAATAAAATGATAAGCTTAAGAAAAGCACACTAAGAAAGACGTGAACTTATAATAAACTTAAGTAATTTAATTGAAATTCTTGTTTCATAAAACTATTTATAACAATAAAACCTATATATAGTTAAAAGAAAACGCATCTACTGTTGAATTTTGATGTATCATTTCAAAACGAAAAGCACGCACCATCACCCAAAACGCCGATCGTGCGTCGTCGCCGACACACAACCTCAAATCCATAAAATGTGCTTAATTACTATACCAAAACTATTTGTCTCATTTATAAGCGTCACATTTCTCCAAATTTAATAAATTATGCAAATCAGCCTGATCTCGTGACAGCGCTATTCATCGCACATGCAACATCATAATAACTAGCTGGGCCGCAACACAGTACGACATGCAATTAGCATGGATATAAAGCTCCCAAATATAATACATAATATGTGCGTTTATAGGAAATTATAAATTATACGCGTTATGCAGCATAATATGCATGTGTGATACGTACGAAAGCAAACTAAAACTGTGGGCAAGATTCCGGGCTAAATCTTGCAGACTGATTATCTGATTTCGGGTCAAAAACGTGAATAAAACGGTTGTGTGGTGTTTGGTTAAAGCATTCGGTCGCAACCAACTACACAATACACATGTTTAATGGTCTCAGATAGACATTAACGTTTTATTTCCCGAAATGGAAGCTTGAATCTTTAATTTTTTTTTGTTTTTAGTATGCTTTTTTTATGGAAGATTTGAATCACTGTGGGAGAAGATAACTCGTTTAATTTAATTCACTAATTTAGGTATGGGCTATATTTATATTTGACATTGAAGGAGACACGTTAAACATTAATTAAATTACATTTTCAAATTAAAGAAGTGTTGTTTTATTGTATTCTGAGTTCTGACACACAAATTAATAAATTTTATTTATTTTTTAAACAATTGCCAAGTAAATATTAATTTTCAAAATAATTTTAAAATGTAACTTGATTTCTTTCTAAAGGTTGGATATTATTTTATAGTTTTAACGAACAAACGAGTCCTTGAAAATTCATTCAATTATAACTGATTCAAAGGAAAAACAAACAAGAAAAACTTTACCTATTTCAATAAACATATTCTATACCAAATAAGTAGAAGTTCCTGTCGCCACCATGATCATTCCATGTATGGTCACCCCATAAAACATAATTAAAATCATTTAATTTGGTATTGAGTTGACATAGGATCATCATGCACTAAACTCCATACAGTAAATCAGAAACTCCGCCTTGGTGACTTTAACTGAATGTTAAAAACTTTTGAAAATGTATTAAAGACAAAACCAAAATCATAATATAAGTTGTTTAACAAAACGAAAAACAGTCTCTAAAAGCTTGTTATTTCCACTGACTCCTTGTTTTGCGATTATATATTTTGATGGCATGTTGCTGGCGCATTCTGTACCGCGCATAACCACATCAACGTATAAAAGAATAATATGTGAAGAAGTTTCACATAATATAGCGACATCGAAGACAACGACGCGATGGACTCCGATGGGCCAGCGCAAAGGGCAGAGAGAAAAAAAAAGAAAAAAAGACCTCCATCTCATGTCCACCAATAAACAATAATATTCAACATAAATAATGTGGCGCCCGTCTTTTCCCGGCACAAACAATAATTCCCTTTTACGTGGAGATGTCAAGAATCAGACGCAAAGTGAGACAAGGATGACGATGGGAACTGCCAAAGTAATGTGTATGGGTCCAAAAAATGTATTCTAATTTACACACAACACATTATTATAGTCAATATATGCGAGTATATACCTGCACATCCGAGTATATGGAAGTAGAAAATAAAAGAACGTTTATTTATATAAAGGGCATCATTGCGACCACAAGAAAGCAGACAGGTCGAAGAGACCTAATAAAAGGTAGAGGTAAATCAGAGAGAAAAACTGTTTTATAGTTAATAACAAATAACTTGATGAGAGATGATGTTGATGGTCATCGGTGGTATGATGTGATCGAAACATTATCCTAAATATGCGTGTGTGTTTATATGTTTAGATGTGGCCAGTTGGTTGGTATGTCTGTAAAGTTCAGCACCTGAACAAATTGCGATAAATTTAAAATTAAAATCTTTATTCCTTTTACGTTTTCTACAAATGAATGCAAAAAAAAGCACCATTAAATTTTAAAAACTTGCAAAAAAAAAAAAATCCTTCCTTACTTAATATGTATTTCCAATATGACTAAATTGTATTTAAAATTAACTATGAAGGGACCTATCCTAATAGGATTTCTTTCTTTGGACCCCCTATAGCGCGCGTTGAGGCTTGAGACCGACATCTCTTTGTATTACTATAAATGTTATACAAAAAACTGTTCACTGTCTACATTACCTGCCTAATTATTAAATTAGATCAAAGATTTTCCATCGCATTTAAGTAACGTCTTAAATTTTGTTTTATTCTGTCACGGTTTAATTGATTTTCATGGAGGTCCTTTCTAGACGTCTTAACCCAACTATGACTGTTCACTTTTTCGAATATCTTTGTTTTAACAATAACTAGACAAATTTATGTTTTACATTTTAGTCTTTTCAGTAAAACATAAAATTTCATAGTTCAGAAGCACGTGCCCTGTGTGTCCTGTTTTACAAGCGATTAAATACACTGCAATCATATTGTGTATACAATAAAACTGCAGCCTGCAACACACCAGCAGCAGGTGGCAAATTATTAAAGGGCGGCAGGCAATCACATCAATATGCAACCATAACACAGTGCAGTGTGAGTGCACAAAGTCATTTAATATTTTATCAGCCAATATATAGCAATTAGGAACGCAGATCGAGGCTGCGTCGAGAAAACAACGCTCTCGGATAAATTCGACGTATACCAGTTAATTAAAAATGAATGAAATTAATGGTGCATACGTGTTGGTCCGATACACACATGTTTGGGCTATGTTTTAGTGCAATCCAATCGAATTGATCCGATCTCGCACGGATGAATAATCATATCCATTGGAAATAAGTTCATTAATATCCATGCCATTGATACATGCTGCATGAATGCGAAATTATACTTGCAATAGGGTTTGTTCGTTGCAGATTGAATCTTTCCGATGCAAGGGGTGCATCATTTCAGCCAAATGTCGATAAAAATCGTATCATGCAATTGCCCACAAATTGACCAAAAATGTGGCTGAATGTGATACTTACATCAAAATAAAATGTATCATATTAGATGTGTGTGGCTTAAGGATAACATCTTTATGTTGTTGGGATGAACATGCGGAGGGTACAAAAGGGCCGCATTATCCAGGCAAGCATTTACTCATTTTAAATGAACTTCCAAACAAATCTCTGGGGCATGGTGTATCGATAAAATTGTATCAAGTATCAGGAGCTATTCATCTATTTGAACCATCAGATAAGGATATTATATATGTGTACAATTTAGTGATGGGGATGAAACCACTTTGTTGGGAAATCAAAATATGTGGACGATCGGTAGGGAGATAACAATATTTGAGTAGTTTTTCTACAGCAGTTATGTCCTTTGTATAATTTGCAATGAATTTATACATTTAATGGTTTGATTCAATGGAATGGGTCCTTAAAGAAGGATTGAATTTTGAATAGTTTTTTAACTCTAACATTTTTATAAAGGAATTTTTAAAGTCGCAAAAAAATTACACAATATGAACCATCGATGTGTTGGACGCAACATTAAAGTAACGAAGAAGTAACGACTCATCAATCATCTGTCACACACATTAGAAATTCTTGTTCAACCCTGTATTATGCCGATATCTGCAACTTAATTTAATAACTAACTATACTATAAGACGCCAACAATGTTTGCGTTATTTTTTTTTGTGCCCCTGTTTAGCCAACCATGTAGCAGCGCTATGCCGAAATCCGTGCCGCAAAAAGAATTTCCATTGCTTGTTCTGTCATGGTATCACGATGGATGGATGGTGCGGTGCGGTGGAGGGTATGTTTTGGTGGAAAACAATGCTACACATATTTTAACGGAATAAGCGCGCTATGGTGAACAGTGCAAACGCATACAGTGGAAAAGGGAGCGTGAAGTTGCCAGTCTCCGGGAAGACGAAAAACCGAAAAGGCGGCAAACCCAAACAAATATATGCACACCAAACCCGCAGCGAATAATTGTGAACTCGTGTATGTACACGCGGGTGTGCGAGTGTGTGTAAAAGCGCTCACCGAAAAAGCGAGCGACAAGAACTTGGCTGCCACACATTATATAAAACAAAAGCACCAACTGTGCATGCATATAGACATACATATATATATTATATGTGTATATGCAAAGGAGAATCGCACGGCTATGTGGAATGGGATGGAAGGGAATAAGTAACCGGGCGCCAGCCAGCCATTTAAATAAAGATTCCTTTTTATCTTGTGCTCTTTGCTTGCGGATTTATTTTCGTTGCTCTTGTTGTTGTCGTCGTCGTCGTTCTTCTCTGGCGTTTCTTTTTCTTTCAATTATTCTTTTTCGATTTTTACTTATATAGTTTCTTTTTTAGCAACAAATTAGATCGTTTGCTTTATGTGCCTTTTGCTGTTTGCATTTATACCCATCTTGAGAATAGGACCGCGATTTGCTTCGGTTGCCCACAATCCTCGTATATGGCTACATTCAGACGCGACTTTATCGAAAGCGCAGGCACGCTTGTGGTTAGATGCGCTTTTTGAAGCAATCGGCTCCTTTTCGCATGCAATTCCTTTCGTCGTTTGTTTGTTTTTCCAGTCATTTATATTTGATTTTATGCGCCATTCAGATGATGATGCACTTGGCTCTGCACAGTGTACATCAGCAGCCAGCACAAGGTGAGCAATAAAGGGGAATGCATGCTCACTGACAGTGTCGAGAAGAACACGCATGGAGAGCTTTCCGATAAATTTTTGATGCTCATTGATTCTTATTATATTTGCCTCACCTGCCACAAACTTCGATGTTTCAGACTGGTTAAGGTTACCTTGACGGTTGACAAAATAAAATCGATTTCGAATTGTCTGCACTTTAGAAAAGGTTCTCGCTTTTCTAGAATAAGGAAGCCAAGTTTATATCAAACTTCTAAATAGCTCAATTCAAAATCATCAAATTTGAAATAAATATGATTCAAAGCAGCTCAGGTACAACGCAATGTAAATTCGCATGTTCAAGAAATAAATGCCAGACCACCAATCAAAAAAAAAGAACTTAAGTGGAGACGATATGTGCGATGACTGCAATCTGCTGCTATACATAACGCAGCAACGAGGACGCGAATCGTTTTAATATCCGTGGAAAAGCAAACAAACAAGACCAAATTATAACAGAATACACGACCAAAACAAGTAAGTTGTGCAGGCATGAATAGAGAGGTGGTAAAAACGTATAAACTTTGTGCATATACGTAACATAATACGAATATGTATGCACAGTGCACTATTTGAGAACAAGAGCAGAACACATGAAAATTTAAATGATCAGGATGAAGACAAGATCTCTGAGGCATTTGATTTAACATTGTAGCTGCTTGTTGGTCTTTATGAAATCGTTTGTGTTTCCTCCGCATCTACATTTTTCGACGCTGCTGCTGTTGTGCTGCACAAGAGATGCACCAAACTAAAAAAGAAAAGAGCCCAAAACACACAAAATTATAATGAAGAAGAGGATGAAGAAGAAGAAGAAGCAGCAGCAGCAGCAGCAGCAGTGCGGCCACAGCGAAGCGCGGAGTAAAGACAAATGGGGCGCCACTCTTTTGCACGCTCTTCATATTACAACACTGATGCAGTTATGTATAACGAGCGCAGTCAGCACATATTGTGCGCCTGCTGTTTAATGCTAAGACGCCAGACCAGGCGAACCAACAGCGTGGCGACCGCGACGCGACGCTAATGCTATAGAAGCTCATCATGAGTGGCCGAGTGGAGTATGGTAATTGCTTGGAAATTTAAATGTTTAATCAATTCACTTGATCAATTTAGTTAATGAATTGGGGACACTATTATTTGGAGAGGGAGCAAGTCGTATGGTGGCAGCCTGCAGGCAAATCGTTCATCAGATTGTAGTCAGCACATGAATGACTCAATTCTGGATGAATAGACGCAGAGAATTCAAGTTAAGTGAATTCAAATCATGTCATACAAAGTCACAATGTAAGAAGATTTTGGTTCATGCGCGAGATTTTTCATCTATGATTTGAGAGAAGGAATTCGTGGTTGAAGTTTGAAGTCATTATCAAATGTTTATATATGAGTGGGAACAGCCTGTATAATTAATTTTCTACACATTAAAGGAAATAATTGAATTCGTGAGTGAAATGAAGCGTATAATTGTTATAAAAAATCGACATAAATTTAAGACCAACTACCATACTATTTCGCCTTAATTTGAGGCCCTTAAACAATAACCACTTTATGGCACTACTACTTCGACCAAAAAAATGCAAACAGACACACATCATTAATCATTTAGCAGTTTTTTTTTTGTTTTTATCGTTTTACCGCATCATCTTTTTTATATATGATGAATCAAAGAAAACGCATAAACGTAAAAAAAAAAGTGTCCAAAACAAAAAAATTAAAAAGGGGCGCCCCAAAATTCAAAAACTGGACTGGGAATGCGGGAGAAAAGCGCTGATTATGTGTAAAACAAATATGTATACGAAAGTGAATTCAGTATGAGAAAGGTAGGGTATGAGGAACTGGGAAGAGAAAACCGAAAAGGGAAAACAACTGAATAAAATGGATGGAAAAACAAACATATAATTACATGTGGTTTACAATTTGTTGGCTATATCGTTGCACATTCCCGTGGCGCACACCTCACCGTCCCTTTAAGCCCCCCCATTATATATCTCGCAGCAGCAGCAGCGTTTGGTGGTTTCCAGGTATACTCGTATTTATGCCGTATGTAAGTTAGTTTACGAGAATATCTTTCACTTGGTGTACCACACATAATATATTTGTTGTTATTGTTGGATGCCCTCCCGGCGAAAAAAAAAAAAACAACAACCAACGCGTCTCTCCGTATAACGAGGCACAAGCACTATAAGAAGAGAAACACGCCAAAAACACTATAATATATGTTGTGTTGGCTGGCAAAAGTGCTGAATGAAGAATGAGCTGCAGTGTGGAGTGTGGAGTTTGAGGAAAATGTGTAGACTTTGGGAGTATGGTGCAACAAAAAAAAAAAAAAGCGCCAATGGTCTCCAGACTGGGCTATATGTCGGGACACGTTCTTGCCCTCATAAATACAATATTTGCAGACCTCTTGTGTGTATATACAAATCAGCCAACGTTATACAAATTAATTTGTGTTGTTTAATCTTTTAGGGTATTTTGATTGCTATTCATTTGGAAAGGTGTGCTAAAAGTGTTTAAGTAAAGTTGTGTAAGGGGCTTAAGTTAGGGAAAAAACGTAGAAATAAATATTTTAAAAAAAATTGACATACATAATTTGAAATTATTGGATCACCCTTTATCTATTTTCAAATGCTCGATTATTTAATTCCAACTAATTAAAAAAGCTTACAATTTAAGCCATACAACAACAACATAATAAATGCGTTCATGTAAAACAGAGAATTACACGTGCTGTCAATTCAATTTGTTTGCAGAATTCACCCAATGTTACGAGTATTATAAAACAAAACAAGCTCTTATGTCTCACACTCTTTATGCACACAGCATTCACTTAAGAAACCATAGAAAAGATGTGAGCTCATTGTACAATGAACAAGAACACGCTTTACGGCAGTTACGGGGAACAATTAAATTAACACTTAGAGCTTATGTACTACTATGTATGTTTGGTACATAGGCTTTCTGAATGTATAATGACATATAATCCACCTATCATTATTGATTACACATCGACATCATACTTACTCAGTGTGTTTTAAAGTTTTAATTTAGATTTACCATCAAGACGGCCGATGTGCAATCGATATAGGGTCAAAATCATACGCCTCACAGAATTTTAAATTGATTTACCTTTATGTAATATACAGTAATAATAATTATGTTCACAAATGACACCCATTTTCTTGAGCTTGTTAAAATAATAATATTCGTAAAATTATAATACGCGTACCATCCATACAATGTTATAAATATTTAAAACTGTTTGTCTGCACAGACGCTCTCATTTCCTTTTAAATCTGCTGGAGAGTGTATCGCACTTGTAAGCAGTAAGCACCTCCTCAGCAGCCAGCACCCTCTGGCTCCAGGCTCACCTCATTATAATACACATATGAATATATGACGTGCAATTATAAAGCATGCGCAGTTTACGCATAAATACGCAATGTATTATTTTTGTTAGCATTTTGTGTACAACAGTTTTGCTTAAGTATAATAATACGCAAAATTTATTGTATCAAGAGCATCGATGGTTAATAATTTTGGAGTCTTCGCCAATCAATGCAAATCGTTATGAGGTGATAAATGTATAAGAACTCGTTAGCGTGAAACATATTAAATGAGGCAGTGCCACTTGTGGGGCAATTGCTAAGAATTTATGCATGCAAATAAATACTGGCTGGCTGAATTTATTAAATAAAATACTTAATAGTTATGACTTATGAATACAAACAAGGCTTTCAGGATTTTGTAAGTCCGATTAATTTTATTAACTATTGATATAATGAGTGAAATTCAATATTTAATTTTTTTTTATTGCAGAAAAGCTCTCAAAAAGCTTTCTTTAAAAAATTATTAAAATAATTTTTTTTTTGGGAATTTTTCTATAGTTTTGTACTTTGCTAAAAAACCAAAAAGGGTCATCCAGAATTAAATAACATTTATGTTTAATTTAAATCAGATTTAAATAAAATTTATGCAACCACTCATTCGATCTTTTACCATGTCCTTAATACGAAGTTACAGAAAAATTAGCTGTTTGACCTATGCGAACAATCAAAATGTTTTTTATCAACAAAACAAACAACATAATCATCCAAAAAGTGTTTAATTAATTTATGATGACAGTAACTTCGCTGTAATAACACCAAGTGCACACATAAAAAGGCATGATTGCGGACAGATAACCAAAGTTATCAAATAGCAAGCCTTCCGGCACAGCGCAATCACCCCCAGAAAACTGCCCAAAAATTTGTTGCTGAAACAAGTGATTTTTTTAAGGTTTTATGGCGCCAACAAAACACTACACGGTATACACCTTTAACTTTATAGTTATGTGACGTTTCGCTGTATAAATTCTTTCATTTCGTCCCAAAAAAAAAATAATAATAAAAACCTGAAGTGTGCATGAGTACATCATTTTAATCCGTGTGCTATTCCACACACATGCCTGCAGCACATTTTATTACCATAATTACATTATTGTGGATTGTATAATATTTGTGGCCTAAGGCCCAAGCGCATAAACTGACCAGATTTGCGTGTAAGACTCTATGCTTGTTAATGTTAGACACGCGACAATTGGTGGCAGGTTCGCCTTGTTTTCATATAAGTATAAAGCCTCTTCACGTGAGCTGGTGCTTTGACATGACATGCGAGAATTTCATGTTTTTTATAAGTGTATATGTCTTCATTTTTTGGTGCTAGATGGGAAGTGTTGGAAGCGGATAACAAAGGTTAACAGATAATTGAAAGACAAAATTTATACAAAAGTGACAGAGCTGAAAACGATGGCAAATAAATGTTGCATACAATTGTAATAATCCTGTATAATGGAGGCATTTTTAACAATATTTTTATTAAGTCGATCTTAACTGAATTTAAGTCCAAAAAAAATTAAGAAGAAGTACAGATGCATCATCCTAATTCATATAAGAATTGATTCGGCTGATGAGTGAATGACCAAAGCTTCCTTCATACGAGTAAGTTATTATCGCACAAATCAAAATCAGATAAATAGGAATCCACGAGAGTGTATAAATGAAACAAAAAAGTTCATAGAAACATCACACATAATTTAAATAATTCAGTTCAAAAAATAATTAATCCAAAATATTCACAATGGTGTTGCTTTGAAATTCTTTTTAAACTAAAAACACCCACCAAGAAACCAGCAGACCCAACCAAAAATACCACATTTGCATACAATATTAAAGTCAGTTCAAGAAACTTACATTTCACAGCAATTTATGAACAATCTAACGCGCACCTCAATGTGTCGGGGAGGCACCATTTTGTGTGGAATTCTGTTTTTCATCAGCAATCAAACACCCAAGCTCTGGGCAATTATAAGACGGTGTATGCATTGCTATCGTGCACAATCTGACTTAATACAATTAAAACATAATAAGTGGCCCACAATCTTGAATACGTCTTATGTATAATATATAAAACAAAACAAAAAAAAAAGGCATCAACAAAAAAATTGTAAGAAAAACCTAACGACACGCACTACCTACAAGACGTGATAAAGTTTCATGGCATTTGCATTTCCATTTAATTTAATATCGCGTCTTCCTGTATTTGTTGTTTTGGGTTGGTTTGGATACAATTTGATTTGCCCGCTTAGCAACGATTTCAAATTGAACTATACATAATTTATATGCTCGTAGTTAAGCATTTCATCTATCTATACATACCGCATAAAAAAATATATTCTGCTGATACTTATGTACATGTAAGCTAAGAAGCAAAAGTAGTTGATTATGCAAATTTGAGGCCACACAATTACTCTCATTTATTTTTATATCGGCCGTTTCTTCGCCAGTTTTATTATCACGTGTTTCCTCCCATTTTTGA
The DNA here is from genome assembly GCA_963854165.1 of Sylvicola cinctus. NCBI lineage: Eukaryota > Metazoa > Arthropoda > Insecta > Diptera > Anisopodidae > Sylvicola > Sylvicola cinctus. Next base: position 45,594,509 of record OY974083.1, read on the forward strand.
TTTAGACATCCAGCAATTGCCTCCGCAGTAACGCAATTTTTGAGTTTTATTTCATTAGTTTATTTGCGTTCAAGTTGTACGGTTAAGCACACTTTGAATTCCGTGAATTTGCATATTAGACGCGAGGGGTTAGAATGGATTTAGACGCATCGTTTCGTGGCTTGTAACGCGCGAAAGATCCTGCGTGCATATTCAAACGTATAGAGCGAATTCCAGCCATATAAATGGGGAGACGAGCACATTTCAATTCTCCACTACAAACATAAAGTTAATGTATTACTTTGGGTTTCGCCCTACTTTTAACATCTAAAAGGTGGGAATTCCTAAAATTTATATCATTGTAAGTTGAGTGTAAGATAAAGTTTTACCCTCAATGTGGTGAATTAGGTGTACTAAATTAATTTGATTTCAATTTATGTGCACAAGGAAGCGGGATAAGGTGAAATAAATTGAAATTTATTTATTAAGACATAAATCCTGAATTCTTGTTTATTATGGCAATTCAAATATTTAATAAATAAAAATAAACTAGGAACACTTGATGCAAGTTAAAGTAATCATGTCATTATGCTTATCGTTTCGAAGTAATCCTTTCATAAAATTTTAAATTAATAGTATAATCCTTGGTACATGAGTATTCAAAGTAACGCATTTAAATGCTAAAATACCGGTAATTATGAATGGATATTTTTGAAGAAAATATAAAATCAAGTGTTCAATTACGCCCGGTGTGGAATAAGTTGGTTGCTGACAACCAGTAAGCCCAGATTTAAATGTCAGAACATTAATATAATCAATACAGGCATTCAAATAAAAACCAGTAAAATAATTGAATAATGAAACGAAACATAATATGAAGCAATTCCGCTTCAAGATTATCAATCTTGCCAGTAGCCGCAGTTGAAACACCATTCGCTGTCACTATTATATTAATTAATGATAGCAAATTGATATGTTTATGGTTTGAGTATTTTTTAATCAAAATAGGAAGACATTTGATGAAAAATGTTAAATGGTCATAAACTATCGTAAATTTTTCTCCCAAGGCTCTTGACATTAAAACAAAATGTATTTCCATAGAGAAATGACGAGATGTTGAGATCCTTTTAAGCTGTTAAATAAATTGCTTAATTATTGCAATAAATAGTTTCAGTTGCAGTGTATCATTAATCATCACCTTATATTAATTGTTGTAATAATGAAGTTTATGCTATGTCGATTCTAATGCTTTAAAGCTTTCAACAAAAATTACTTATTAGTCAAATTTTAAATGCACTGCAATGCCTTGGCAAGGCAAACGCAAATGGATGCCAATTGCGCTTAAATGCTTCCAAACAAATAATATGGGCGTTTATCACGTTGTTCCCCAACTACACACACGCTTTTTTACATGCGGCCTGACACACGACACCAAAGCTGCACAGTGCACTCTTAAAATGCATATTAAAAGTGAACTTATTGGTATTACCATTAATGTACAATAATATATATTTGAAAAGCCTAATGCCGCGTTGTCGTCGTCGTAGGTACCGCCATACTATAATCCAAGTGTGGTGAGATGCGATCGCACTCGCCTATATGGGGGAGCTAAACAAGAACCGCACACACGACAAAAAACATAAAAACGCAGCGCAAATGAAAATAAAAACACACATAACGCAGGCAAAAATGGAATTTCAATAATGAAGCAATGCGGCTCCGCCTTCTTTCTCGCGCACTCATTTAAGTGGCTTTATTTCTTTGCGATATAATATGCTCGTATATATTCTTGGCAGTGCGGACGACTGCGCGTATTGTAAGCACATATAATGTAACTTCGGCGTCATCTATAAATACCAGGCCATTCCCAATGCAGGCACAACACAACGTGCACACATAAACTCGTAAAATGCAGCTCAATCAGCTCGACTAATAAATGGCGTCGTCATTTTTGCGATTTTGGCTATATGCAGTTTTTTATCCCCCTTGGTTTTTGCTTTTTGCTGCGGAGATTTGCGATCTCACTCTTGACAAGTTTCTTATAACTAACGATCGCGCTTTGCAGTGTGGTGCGACGCGACGCAGCGCGGGCGATCCACATTAATTGGGGTTAAGTGTGCGTCAAGTTTCAATGAAGAACCATTTTAAAATATAAAAATTGTATAACAACTAAAAATTGCATAAAACTTTGGATTTGTAGATTAAAAAAAATAATTTGACCTTGAAAATGAGTTTCAAAATGAATTTCTTAATCATTCAGATAATTTATTTTTTTTGTTTTTTTCTTTAAATTTTTGAAACAATATTTTTTCCATACTGTTCCAGCAAAAAATATAAACCCCGTACCAACATAACACAAAAGCTCGCTGGTTATTTATTAACTCACACCAACCCCTTTGAAATCCCAAAGTATGAATACTGGCATGCATGCTAATATTGAGCAGCCATCTTGGAAACCAGCGCATACATGTTGATTTTGAATAATACAAAAACACACTCCTTGCCATTTTTTTTTTCGTGTACACGATGCAGGTACTTACCATAGCTGAAGGAGTGCACACGTTACAAAAACACGTACATATCGCACACACGTATGCATTTAAATAGCAGGGTTAAAAATTAATAGAGAAAGGAAATGAGCATCAAAATGGGTGGCCAGTTAACGCAAAGTCGTAAGGGAAAAACCGGCAAATTACACATAGGTTACATACTCATGTGTGTTTATATATATGTTCACATACGTGTACATCGGGTATAAATACGTGCAATCTAAGCTCACGACATAACATGTAAGCTGCCAGTTGTTATAAAAATGAGAAGAACAAAAAAAAAAGCATTACTCGCATTACACTGCAACTTGTACGATATGTGCAAACGGAAAATGTTGCTACATACATTTGGAACATGCTACGCTTTTGATATAAAGCTTTTAAACTTCCAATATAACAACGAAAAGTTGAGTGTAAATGAAATGTAATTAAAATCGTGTGATATTAAATTTTTTTGTTTTTACAAAAAAGTAAATGGAATTAAGTGGATTCACCTGATACACTCTATTTTGTTTCATGATTGAGCAAAATTAATTTACTTAGTTACTACATAAAGGTACACGTTTTAATTACATTCATGATGCTAAACAATTTATTATTTAAAGCACAAAACTGTTTCAAATTGTCTAAAATTATTCGAAAAATATTCAACTCAAAACAACACTCTCCAATCAAATGAACCCATTAAAGCGCATGTTAGAATGTGCTAATTACAGTCTCAAGTGTAAATGAACATCACACACGCATGTGTCCGCTTTTTCAATTTTTCATTCCTTAACAAAATGCGTTTATACAACACACATGGCTTAAGTACACCCCATTACATGTAGCATTACATAGTTTGCATCATTTAAGGCCCACCCGTTCGAAATGTGTTCATCAATGTCCATTCACGATATTAAACATAACATACGTGTAATTTGGGGTTTCATCAAAAAATACAACATCCACCCTCTTTCCACACTGAAGTATACGTCGTTATCTGTGTTAACAAACCTCCTGGCATTCACAAAGGAGGTGGGAGGTCTCACGTAGGCATGAAGTGAATGTCCATCACCAACCCAAAAGTACTCAGAGCTTATGAGTCGACCATTCTTAATGGTTGTTTGGAATAAGACGACTGTACAAAAAATCCATGTTGTACAATGTATATAGTTAGGGTGGGTGGAATGGGGAACTCTCCAACAAATGTGATGGCGTGCCAAATCGCATTAACACGCACACTTTAATAGGATATTTCGTGTAAAAAGAAATACCATAAAGCAAGTACCTTTAACACCATTTTCTAACGCGAAAAATTTCACTGCCCCCGTGCGCCGATAAGGGTGGATTTTTTGCTTCCCTTTAAAGTTTTCACATGCGTACATTTATAATGTGATATTTGTGTATTAAGACCAACAACCGTAACGGGGTAGTGGGTGTAGGCGCTGAAAACGCCAGCTCAAAGTGTCGGTTTGGTGTTAATAATTTTTAGTAAGAACTCATCCTGTGTAGCTGGTGTGCACTTGTAAAAGTTCATTTATGCGCCGCCAACATTTGAAATTTTGTTAATATTGATGGCGAGCAAAACCAGTTGGATAGCTCACATATGCTTTAGTGGCTGGGAGTGGAGGAAATATACACCAATTACATGGTTTACATGTTTCCCAAAAACTATAACAGCCCATTATTCTTCGCTTCTGTTGTATCCTACTTTCCTCGACACAAATCTGCCACAAAACACAATGGAACAAAAGTACGTATTTGTGTGTACAAAAGGGTGCGACTGAAAATTATTATACCGTTCGCATACATGTCCGAGGACTATGCAGCCTTTTAGGGTGGTGGTGTTATGAGAATGATTAGGAATAGTTGATAAGGCATTAATGGTGGCAAAGAATTCAGATAATTATTTAAAAAAGGATATTTTAGTCAAGTCGTATGGAACCCGATTCTACGATCATTAACAATTTTCGTACGTTTTTGTTTAAATATTGAGTTTTCGGTCAATTTATCGTAATTATTTTCACCAAAATCCACCCAATTCAAATTCATACGCCCAGCTTCAATTAAACTATGCAACATTTTCCATACAGAAAAAAAGAAAGAAATAAATCACACAACATTTCACACAAAAACACCTTCAGGCGAAACACACCAAGCTAAAATATTGGTGCCATAAATTACGTATGTTTGATCGTTGATTCAACTCCCACATCGTCGAGTTTATTTAGTTACTCGACATTTGAGCCAACCCCCTTTTGCAACGCTTCATTTCACCCTTGCCGACGCGTCGCACACCACAATCGCACACGATATATGTTCACCTTAACAGCAATAAGCTATTCTCCCAGTTAACTTGCAAATACATTTGTATTCGTTTTATCACTAAACTCGACATTGATTTATGCTGAAAAAGGTGCGACATTTCAGGCGAGAGTTACATTATACAAAACAAAACATTTGTCACGACAATCTAATGAGTCTTGACGTTTCTTTATTCAGGATTATCGCGACGGTTGAATTGCGGCAACACACACAATACATACTTTGGAAATAAACTATATTATATGTGTGTCGCGGAAAAATGTATTCACAATTTGTGAAGGTTGTATGTATCACCCGAAATTATTAATTACTTCCATATTTTCCATGTTTGTAATAATTTATAGGTGTACACGTGTATGCATGGATAGGTGGGTCGACTGTGAAGGTTCAATGCGCAGTAGCGAGAGAAAGTATTATAATGCGCGGGGGTTGGGTGTACATAAATATTGTAACAATATACGAAAAAAATCATAATAAACGTAGGGTGTAAATGTTGTCATTAAACAAAACACCATTTTATTTGTATTCCTGGAATAATGTTTTCCATCAGTGGCGCTTCTGATATGCGCTCACGGACGGTTTTACGATATGCATTTGGAAATTATCATTATACAGGCGCCCCTTTTAATTATGTGTAGTTGGATGTTATTGTAATCTTGTAATGGAGTTGGAGAATCAGTTGTAGAAAAGAATATCACAATGAACTCAGTTTTAAATGTACTTTTTTCATGAATACACCGCATTTGTGTACATAATTGGACACGATTGGTATAAAAGAGTCTAATTAAATGGTAATTTAGAGAATTCATTTATTCCATGAAATGTTTTTTTGTTTAATCAAGGTCTTTATGGTTCAAGGATAAATCACTTTAAACTAAATTATATTTTAATTTGAAAATTTAATTGTGCAAATCGTCTATTATTAAATTGTATTCACAAAAAAAATACTATCATTGCGGCGGCTGTATAAACTAATGATTCCACAATTTTTCAGACATGAAATTTGGCGCCTTCTAATCCGAATACACTTGTTACCAACCTATGCAGCTGAAATGCATTAACGACACATTAATGAGAAATAACTAATAGTTTTATTGAGGCAGTTAGAACCGTTTTATTACACCAAACTGCAGCAGACATTGAAATGCACATTAAAACAACAAACAACAGTTTAAATTAAACAAAAAGTGCTACCTGTGCGCACAAGACAGGTGATCTCACAATTTACAGCGCCGCTCAACGTATTAAATTGCTATATGGATGGTGTGTTGTCTCAATTCTCCATTGTTACTTCATCCTTACACTATATATTTTGATATGTGCCGCTTCACAATAACATTACATTAATTATAATCCTTATGTCATTTGTATTGTCAACATGTTTACATCAACATAATAAAAACAAGAGATGCATTTACATAAAATTATGACAAAAAAGATAAAAGCAAAATATAATGCCTGCTATTATTTTTAAAACTCACCAGCACAGCATTGGCATTGAATTGAATTGTGTGTACGCGTTTCCATTAACAAATTGAATGGTTTGTTTTGTGTTAAAAATGCTCTTGTAAGAAACTCAATATTTGCTACAATATTTAACTATGCTTGAATGAGAATGATGCAGACAATTGTATTGTTAATCAATAATCATCAATTATTAATTCATTTAATAATAATTTTGAGCAAAGCGACGAACTACACAATTATTGAGTCATTATAAACTTAAATTCCAATGTCAATCTTTTAAATGAACATATTTTTGGGTAAAATTTGAATCGAGACTTCATTTCACCGTGTCACACAAAGGTTTATTATAACTTTAGGTTATTATAAAATAGAGACCATGCATGGCACATCAATTTGAATTCAACAAGACATCGGTTTTGTTTCATGTGAATCACTGGAGTGTATTTAAATGTGCACACGAGGTCTGAAAAGATATATATAGTCGTAGGGATAGAAGCTTCACGCATGGCTATACAGGCAGGAGCACGGGCAACTATAAAGAAGTCCGCAAGCAATCTATGATGAGTCGTTGGAATATTTCATCATACCAAAGGACGATACATTCATGGGCGAATAGTCCCTTGAGTGGGCACATACCAATTAAGTGTGAAAGGGTCCTTGAGCATTTCACATGCGAGAATATCGCGGACCCTTTTCAAATACATTTGCCAATTGGATGGGATGATGTGGAGCCCCTTTAAGATGTACGATGCTGCATGTTTCTTGTTTCGATAAACTTGATACACTTGACACAATCAACGCGCATCAATAAGTAATAATATGTCGTTGACATTCCTCGACCATTTTGTTGAAAAGGACAATTTTCTTTTAAAACAAAAATTTCAGAATTATTCAGTCTAATAAGTATCGAAATTGGGATAAGTTTATGTCACTTCCAGGATGATTTCAGTGCCACAAAATACAGTAGAAAATGTGGTGTTTTAAATGTAAACCAGAAAACGTCAAATTCCTGTTGCACTATCTACAGTAAAGTTAATTTAAGTGATTATTTAAAAAACAGCTCCCAACATCATCAGCTCCTTGTTTGTAAGAACCACATTAATTTCCCTATATTTAGTGGAACTGACAAAGGGCTAAAATTTAATTCAAGAGGACGCACATCAAACAAAACCAAATGCCTATATATAACAAGCAGAGTTCACGAAAGCATTAACACGCAGTTATTTCGCAAACTTCTATAATTATATCAAAGGAGTTTATTAACCGTATGCGTGTCGAAAAGGCGATCCAGATCAGAGTATGAGCACATTATTAATAGATGCTGTAATTTGTCCTTTCTAATAACTGACACGTACAAGGAATGAGAAAAATAAAAAAGGTTAAATTTATGATAAAATTACTTCAATACTTAAATTAGTAATTGAGTAAAAATACATGTTTTCGAAAAAAAAAAAAAAAAAATTGCAATTTAGGGATTGAAGCCGTTTTTGAACTAATAATAACTATAAGTTTTGAAATAAAATAATGAATTGGTGCAGACGAAAGGGCGTTTGTACAAAGCGATATAATAAAGAAATTTTTTGAGATCTAGTTTTAGGTCCCACAGAATAAAAACATTTATAATATCAAAATTAGTACTAAAGTCTAAAACAGCGCAGTTCTAAATTACAGTGTTGCAAGTTGCAACCCTACAAAAACAAGAACACCCCTTGCGTTAAACAGGAATTATCTATATCAACGTCTACAGGGATTGTTATGCAATACATTTAAGTTTGAACTACAATGTATTTATGTACGCAAGAATGAAACATACATGCCACACAGATAAATGTGTATATTACAGCGACCATATTGCAACCGCATTGAAATGATAGGGATAATCTCGCTGCACTCAGCACTATGATTTTATATTTATAGGAAGAGGAGACTATTCATTCAGGTATCATTTTAAAGGGATGCTGCATGATGTATTTTGTATTTTCATTAATAGGAGGAATTTGTTTCATTGCGCATTGAGAGGAATACGCACTCTACAAGCATTATAATTTCTGATGAAATCAAAAACAGATGGCATGGTGTTGGCTCCTCATTGTGTTTTTTTTATTATTATATAAGGTTCTAACTACTTTCAAGGATATCATTATAAACAAGATAAAATAAATGTTGGGTTGTGAATTTGTAAGGGCTTCAGCTTTTAGAACTGTGATGAATTTTCAGTGTGATAATTTTAAGTTAGTCAAGTTAGTCAAGTTTAACAACTTAAGAAATGCTTTATAATTAACCGCATTTTCGTTAGTTAACAAATCGTGACCTCAAATATGATATAAAGATGAAACACAACTTACAAATTCAACACCAACTGCAGAACATTTTGCAATCTACTCCATTATATGATTTATAACAATTTCTTGAACAATCGAAATCCTGAGGTGAATTTAACTCATTCATTAAGTATATTATGTAAATATACATCTAGATATCAGATATTTGATTATATGGTGTACCTTAATACGACTCACCGTACCATCAACAAAGCCAAACGGCAAACTTAATCCGATCAATTTCTTGTCAATCGCGCGTGCAATAAAAAAAAGGCAAAAACACAAACGCAACCAACCAGCCAGTCATTCTCACTTCGGTACACCATCTAAGCATCGTTTCATTCGCAGCTCATGTCAGTTTAAATTTAGATGTTTCTAAGCACGTTTCCTTCACCTCAATACATATTTATATTATAATTCAATTTGTAATTAATCAGTTCAATGGGCTGACAATCGCCACGGCTGAAAAGGTATTCGGGATAAATGAAAAGGAAAAATATTTAGTCAAAGTGCCTCGCTGCAAGACAAACAGTTAAAACACAACGAAAAATAAATATGGAGACAAGCAGACAAGACGGCAGCGTGTACATATTATATTTAACAATTAAAACGAGATCCAAATCAAACTTGACGAATAATCCGCAAAGACAAAGTGACATTTTTGCATAATAAAAAAAAAAACTGCATATTCCGAATGCAGGCGCCATATTTTAAAACTTGCGCCAAAAAGCGTTTTATGTTTTTTTTTCTCCCTTTTCCAAATGAGATCATCCCTTCAGTTGGGTCAATAAATTGTAATATACACATTACGTGTAATATTATTAACAAAAAAAAATGTGCACAAAGAAAAAGGGGTGTCTTTTTTGCTCTACCCATGATACAAAACATACTACATACTCGCTGTTTCATTTTAACTTCACATTTCCTTTGGCAATGTGTGCTTTTTTTGTTGTTGTTGGCTTTTTATGTTGCTGCGCGTTGTATAGTTGTACACGGTATACTAAATAGAATTGTGGTTGCGTTTTCTGCTGAGAGTCCGTGCGCGCGGCAAACCTCTTCTGTTCTTCCGGCTCGCTGGCAATACGACACAAATTCACATCAGTTAAGTTGTCACTCTAAAACGCGACGAACTGTTAATTCTTCTTCTTGAATCCCGATCGTGTGTACAAAAATATATTTTAAAGAAAACTGCGCTGTCGGGGTTGTTTGCCAATGCACGAGTGTATTATAGGGATAGACTCAAAGTTTTATATACACTTATCATTTTTGGGTATGGGTCATATTCCAGTCTCAGGAATACAACTGACGACCCAAAGATTGTATGTTTGTGATATGCTACAGGTAAGGATATAAGCCCGAGAAGTTTTTTAATTTTAATGTTAAGAAATTTGATATTTAACAAAAAAAAACATTCCAGTAATTAAAAAATGCATTTAATCAATAATTTTAATTAATTCAGTATTTATTCTTTAAGTATTACAAAGACAAAGAGACGATTTTAAATAACTATTATTATAACAAATAGTTCATCACGCGACCACACTTGCATTTGATTTGTTTGCCAACTTCATCATAAGCAAACATTTTCAATCAGCTTCTGCCTGTTAGATTCTTATAAAAAACCAACACGACTGTTGTACTCCCCAGCATTCAAATGATCTTGCGGCAATATGAAGAGATTAAGAATCATAACTTAAACACATTAAGCTGTGCAAATATATTACAAGAAACTTGAAAAGCGCACTTGACGTTTGACAACGCGCGTTTCTTTCCAAATGCACCACATTAAAAAGAAAAGTTCGTCAAGCCTTTTGCTGTCTTCCTTGTCTAGTTTGTCCTGCGGCCTGCACTCTCATAGTCCCCACACTCTATTCGATTAATAATATTTGCTCGGAAAGTATCATGTAACACAGCACAATATGAAAACCAATATTTCATTCTTGAGAATACATTAAGCAGGAGGAAGGAGCATGTTTGTTTTGTGTAAGCGCACAAAAAAAGGCAAAATAAAAATAAAAATTTGGCACTTTATAAACGAGCAGTATATCTCCTGTTTGGCTTTCGGTAGGTTGCAAGCTAGAAGGCGGAACAATACAAGGGAAACCGAATATAAGCGCCGGACAATTTAATAACGTCAAACGATGACAAAGTGTGTATTTGGATTGGTTAAGTGTTGGAGAGAATGGATATGAAAAATTGACAAAAATGGTCGTTAATTGAATGTATCGGATTCGGAACCAATCAGAATTAATTAACCTCTTGGAGTTTGTCTTGGGGTGAAATGCCCTGTCAAGTGTAGTCTAAGTGTTGTTTAAGTGTTTTCTCTGTGTATCGTATAAATATGGGAAAATGATAATATTTACTGTAAAGATGTTAAACACCTTTAATATTAAAAGTGGGAATAAATTATAATGCTAATTCATTCTGTTTGTTCAATATAAACGTAGAAATATTAAAAGGCTGTAGTTTTAAACGATTTTTATTAATTTTTACAAGGCTCTCTATTTTTTAAGTTCGGAAATGTAATTTCGCAGAAACAAATGGTCGTTTTACACTTTTATTATTAATATTTTCATCAGTTGATTAATATAAATTCTACAATAGATCTTCTGCAACATTAATCCATTTAATATAAAGTTCTATGCAGACAATAAATTTTTCTCTAAAGTGAAAGAGAGGTGACACAACCACCACTGGCCAGTAAACAAAGTATTATACAGAGTTGAAAAAAAACATCTCATAAAAAGATTTAGTCGATACATCTTTTCCGAAACTACATGTTGAAGCTACTGTGCAACGTCTATTTGCGTGAAGGCAACACACACAGAGGCCAAAAACAAGCTATATATATTAAAGTGTCTCTCCCATGTTGACAATATTACATTTTCCAACTCAATAAATTTAATTCATTAACTTATTTACCATCGGCCACCGGGACAAGCTAAAGCAATATTACTTAATTTTCTTAAAACGCTTAAAACACCGCCTATGCGGCGGAATCGTTTGATCTCTGCCGCATTAAATCGGAAAGTAAAGTAGTATTTTATGTTGGATAAAATTCTGCTTTAATATGAGTTTTATGATAAAAAAAAGCTTGCTGCTGCGAAGCGCAGCCCAACGGTGTTTCTTGTGGATAGACCGCGGACAACATCGAACTTTACTAAATCACAGTATTGAGACACTTACAACAAACTACATACGTGTCTTGAGTTGCCGCGATATTATACTATATAAAAATAAATATTAGAAAAACCATAAACTAAGTAAAGTAAAAATTCTGACCAACACGCTAATCAATTTGCAGCATTTTAACATAAGTAGGAATGCGCAATTTTATGACTAATCCTTTGGTTCTATGGACTACTGTGGTACACGCTTAACAACATATTTCATTTCAGGAACATTCAATATCCTGCAACGATAAATTATAACAAAATTTCTTGAAATGATGTAAACATCACTTTATTAACATCAACACAAATGTGTCCTATTTATTTATTGTTGCGTGTAGTGTGCTCATAAATATTAAGCTATTCAATATTTACTATACCAGAAGTACAATCGACGTATGTCTAGCTTGCTGCTCAGCTCCTGGGCATCACAACATCTGATGTACCGAAGACTTATAGCTAGTTAGTTCCATATAGATAAAGATAATAGAGATAGACTTTGTTTTGTGCACCCCCTGTCGATTACATACTGAGACATTGTGTTGGCAATTTTGGCAGCTTGTTCTTGTTTTAAAGTCGAGTGGTTTTTAACAAAAACGACCCGATAATCTTCATCAAAAGAAGACTACCGAAACGATGAGTATGCGGCCAAATAGAAATTAAGATAAGCAGCTTCTTACGTCTTTTCGTGTTTCTTTATACCAACAAATATTCTTATTCTTTTGAGTTTTTAATGTTCAGACTAAGCTGCTAAGGTTTGTGTCTTATAAGATCAAGCACACCGAATTGTTTGTTAAAACTGATTTCACTTTTTACAATTATTAAAGCAGTATTGCAGCTAAAATAAAAAAATTGAATTTGTATTTTTAAAACATAAACTATTTTTTTTCAAATTTATTGGTAAATTATTGATAATTGAATTCTATGCTGAAGATAATAATGACCCTAAACATACTTTGTCCATGCAACTCTAATTTCTATCTCAAATTAAAGACTACAAGATCCTAGAAATGTCTAGAGTTTATCTCCCTTCAGCTCTTGCGAAAACTCGCAAAAAAAGTCTCCATAAAATGTAAACAAAAATCATCAGAAAACATCAGAATGAGATCTTGTCTATTTGTATAGAATCCTCGTAATATGCACTGTGAAGCACAAAGGGATGACACACGGAGAATGAAAAGATTAACCAAGATTATACTAATAATCAGTGGGATCGCCCTTTTTATTTCTTCGTTTCTTTATAATACACACAGATCTGTTGTGTGATGCTTCTTCAGGTGAAGTACTTTCACATGATTGAGCAGTTTGAATCTTGAGATGCTTCTTATTGTGTTAGTTTAAATGATTCGTCCATCAAATGTGCACGCATTCTTTTGACATGCAATTACGTTGATTTTCTCCACACAATACGGATTAGAAGGATACACGGTATACGGTATCGTTTACTTCTTTGCACATGAAAGTGAAAGAAAAGGGTCTTAAATGTGGGTTCCTTGCATTAATTGTATACGAACAAAATATATAAGGTAGAGAAAGGGTCCTTTTATGGAATAAAAGGAGGTCATCCAATAAAAAGAAATGACTGAGGTTGGTTGAAAAGATTGTTATTAATTATCTTATAAATGAAAAGAGGTTTTGTTAAAGAATTTTAAAAGGAATTTGTTTGCAATAATTGTAATTTGCTTAAGATCAACAAAATTCATTAATTACGTCTGTCTGCAAATTAGTCACATTTAATAAGCATATTATATGCACTTAGATGACAGACGCCACAGCTCATACGTGTATTCTAAGAAGGCTATGTACGTACAAGCACATATTTTGTGTGCTAACCAACCACTTAATGAGCGAAACTACTCACCGTCTCTTGTGGACAATTTGTACATAAATACGCGCAAATTCATGACGTTTAATAAATATTTGCATAATTTGTACAATGCCAGACAATTTGCCTACGTGCACATTACCACATCATATTGAGTGATGATTGATCGTGCATCTTCTGGCGAACTCAACCGCGCCGATTATTAAAGACGTAATGTTTGCTGAGTGGTTTTGTGGCTTCTGGTGAAAGCAATGCAAATGAATCGATGTGAAACTCAAATACCAATAAAAATGATTATTGCGGCGCTTATTATAAATTTATTAAGTGAGATGTGTAGTAAATTAAATCTTTGTACAAAAAGCGGTAGCCGCACAGCGTTAGACAAACTCCGACGACATTTAAAAACAAAACACAATAAAGCATACATGCGACGTTGGTTGTCTCTTATTTATATTCAATTTGGTGACAAATCAATTTAAAGTGCCCCGCAAGGTCTCTAATGTTGGGTAATATAACATGACACAGACCTCCTTCGAATGGAGTGACTACAGATAGATGAGATTCAATGTTCGTCCGAACTCCTATTTTCTTATTAACGTGCAGTAGTCGCAGTATCAATCACACCTAATGCCGACCCATTCATTTCCTTATCGCAGTGCTTACTCATTTTCATCCCATTAAAAGACATCAATTATTACTTCCCAATGAAACTTCAAGGTAGCTTACCCGACTGATGTATTCTTGTATGTGCAGCATTTTATTTGTGGCCACTGGACTATGAACAAACAATCGAGAAGAAGTGTTTTTATTTGAGACCACAGTATTATAGAAACCGCCTTAGATCAACTGGACACTTGTCGCTTGTGTACCTTTTCATTTGCTTTCAGCGTGTGACAAAGTTTTAGTGGCCGGTGCCTTTGTTGTCGTCGATATATGCCCGTAAGTCGTATAGTGAGCTGCGTAGGTATACAAGTTTATAACTTCAAAAAGGCTAAATCAGTCAATTCCTCCATTCCCCATTATTATATTCACACATAAATGTTTGGACTACAAACATAAGCAGCATAAGTATGCGCCTCCTGTCCTCCACATTGCAGCCAAATCACAAATGCGTCACCTAGTAATCTGGTGTTCTGTGGAGATTGTTTGTCACTCTTTCGATTTCTTGTCTCATTTATGGTTGATTGTTCTTTTGTCTGCACAAAATAGTCGCAGTTGTCGTTAGTCGTACTGGTAAACCGTATAGTTACGTGTATTCGATTGACTGCTGCAACTTGCAACCATCAAGTATCAACAGTATTCCGGGGACTGAATGCAGTTGAGGACTGAGGTATTTGAAATTTGAAAGGAATTATGTACTTTTATATGCCGTCTCAAAAGGAGCTCGTACTCAACGTAGGCGCCATTTAATGACAGTTATGTTGTAGCCGGCCTTTTGCTACTGTCAACCATCCAGCTTAACTTGATTGACTACGACAGGGCAGCATTACTGCAATGTAATAGCACCCACATTTAAATCAGATGCAATTATACATGCTTTGGAAGTGCAGTGATTATATAGGGATGATTAAATTTCTACTATTTAATCTTAATTGTATCCTAAGGACTAGAAATAAAGGACGTTTTTGACAACTGACATAGTGGCGTTTATACCATTTTCTATTCATTAATTGGATGTTTTCAATATGCAACCCAAAGGAATGTTTAATTGATACAGAAGTCCTATATTGTAAATAAAATACAAAAAACAACAAATCTTTTAAATATAAAATAACACTTAACTCCAATATGTAATTCGATTTGTAATATAATTTTGGGAATCCTAATTAAAATGCCTAATTAAAGAACAAAATTGAAAATTTCGATGGGTTGGAACTTAAACTAAAATCATATAATAATATAGTTTTGAGAGCAAAAAAAAGATACAACGTACAGTACTTACAAATCCATGTTTGTCACTAATGTTGTTGGTCAACTTTAATTTGTGAAATGATACGACCTTTTGCATCCATTGTTCACCAGTTGAAGGACTGTCGGGGTGAATGTACATGCGTTTGGGCATCTCTGGATCCGCTTTGCCCGCTACCATCCAGCGACTGTAAGGATAATCACGTTTCATTCTAATTAACAGAGCTATGGTGTTTTGAGGTTTTGTGTCATTTTGTTTTCTTAAAATTAGAAGTCGAATCTTACAAATTTAAATTTTAAATTTTTTTTTCTACAATAATATAATAAATGATCCTTATATGTACAAAGGATAATTGCTTCAAACAGCCCTTGCAATATAATGACTAAATAAATAATGAAAATTAGCAAATTACTCACTTATAAAACAGTTTAAACGATTATAATTAATTTTCTAAAAATGTTTCTGTTTGTTTTTGAATTAAATTGCTCAATTTCCTTAAAAACGAAAATATATTACATGTGCATCTATATTAACAAAACGAATCCATTATCTTACACAATTAAACTATCAAAAATTTAATTCTTTTACAAATATATTGTAAGAAAATTAGTTTTTAAAAAACATCACATTATTGCATCAACGAAACGAGATAACGCCAAGCGTCTACGTTAATCAACTAAACACATGCAATCCACACTACCCTCATTCAATTTACAATTTCTCTTTTGTTTCACCGTTTCTAGAAAATTATAATTTATATTGGGGCCTCAATTTGTAAAAGGTAAAACTAAAAAAAAAAATATGTATTGCTTTCCCAATTAACTAACTGCAGTTAAAAAAGTTGCTGTCGATAATCTTACCTGTTATGAAACTTATACCGATAGTCGTCAGCTGCCACAATGTCCAGCAGCAGAATGTATTTGGCCTTTGCGTCTAGCCCGGACACACGAAATTTCATTTGCGGGAACATTTGTCTGTTTAAAAAAGGCAAAAGGAGACAACGGTTAAATAAGAGAGATTAGAAACAAAATGATAATTTTTAGTAATTTACGATTTTTCTTTCTATTATAATTTATACTGTTTATATTATTTACGTTTGAAAAACAATGTCTATTTATTTAATTTATTACTATATAATTTGGTAATTATAGTTTTGAGAAAATATTTATGGGGATCTAGTTTTGGGAATGCTTCAGCATTATATTTGAAGTGATATCGATTGTTGTAAGTTGCCTTTGGGTTTTAAAAATACATACTTAAAATCAAGCATACAAATAAATCAAATTAAATAGGTTGAAAATTCATAAGAAAAATCAGAGTTTCCAAGGTCATTGTTTAATGTCTTCAAACGTTTCACATTTTTATTGTAATTTGAATTTAATAAAATTCAATATCTTTATTATTTCCAAGAATTTTTTAATTTACCGGAGACCACTAATTTTTATTGGTTTAATTTTAAAGCGACACATGAACCGTGAACCTTACAAGGTCAACACAACTGACATCCTAACATTAAACAACTTAATATTCTTAGTAAATAATGACTTTATCTGCATAATAAAACATCAATATCAATAGATAAACCCAACATTGTATGAGAATTTGAATAAAATCGAACATAAAAGAGACGCACCCTTTATTGCAGTCATCACAAAACAATAAAGAATAATCTTCACATACAAAAAGAAATCATAAAAAAATATTATTAATTAAAATAACATAAAAGTGTCATACAAATATGTATTTCCATATTATTTTAATCTGTAGTCATTTGAAATTTAATGATTTCTCCCCCAGCTGAACTCGACTAATTGGTCGTTTACTTTCACCCTAAAGCCATCAATGCTATATTGATTGAATCCTCAATGCGTCAATGTGTATTTTATTGCATAACTTCCGCAGAATACTCAGCGCTCGGATGCCTTATGTATACGCACGACACAGTATCTTTCACATACTATATGCACGTAGTATGTGTTGTTCATTATAATGGTGCACATGCGTTTTAATACACAATATATGACTGGTGGATATGCATAATAATTAAACAGCAACGGAAAAAGGCCTTTGCTCTCAAATGCTTGAATGCGACAATGATTTGAAGCTCCACATCCATGCGATGTGTGGAGCTGATAACCCCTATGGCAGTGTGAACTGCAGTGTGTCTACACTCTCTCTTTCTGTCGGATCTGCCACATAATTTACAAAATGCATCATACGAAAACACTTATGACTTATGAGTTATAACGACTGTGATGTTATTTAATGTGCATATTTGAATGTGCGTTGCGCCGCAACAACTTAACTGATGCATTTCATTTGAAGAGTAAATCAATTGAGCTTACTTGACAGCCGACAATATTAGGGATGACATTACGTTGTCCCCATACATTGTGAATTATTGATAAAAAAATAGTTTTTGGATTTTCTTGACAAATTATCAATTAAGATATTTATTGCTTCAATTTTGTAGATAAATATTAATTATTAATAGCTTTTTGTTGATTTAATCATGATTCATTCATTATGAATTCTGGACGATAATAAATAAAAATTTGTATTACTAATTCTTTAAAAAAAAAAAATAATATAAACTCTTTCAAATTTTCACCAAATTGTGATGATTCTATTTGTCTTATTTTATTTCTGTTATAAAAAAGAACAACATAAGATATTATAAAAGCGTTTAGTTAAAATGAAGCTCAAAAAATTTGCACAAATCGTGCCCGAATTCCGATACCAACGACTTGTGCAGCAGTTTGTGTGCGGTCGGATCTCTTTGCAGCACGGCATCTTCGTTATATAATCAATAATGTTGAAGGTACATAATACATAAATATCTTATGTACCCAGTACCAACATAAAAGAAAAACAATCAGTTACAAACAACCTGAATGGGGAGTGGGGGAGGTGGTATGAGGCGCAAAATGAAGATAAATAAATGATGGCAACACAAGAAACGCCGCACCGCAACGACGGGACTCGGGAGGAAGATCGTGATTTTGAAACAATTTCACAAGGGGAACGCACCACGATCCTGCAGATGCCAACGCTTTCGTAGGTGGGCCTTTTCTCGCATCCACATTGTATGCACAAACAACCCGATAATGTCTACTAACTAATATATATTATGCACACCAATTTAGACGAAGAGTCTATTGCAACAAATGCATTTACTTTCGTGTATAAAATAATATATAAATTGAACACATATTTGTTTATCCAACTATCCTTTTTGCAATCCCCCCCCCCCATTTTATCTTGTTGCATTTACAAGGCAATGCGTCAATAAGGAACACCTATTGAACCGAGCCGTTTGGCGAGAAACGACCGGATCGCGGCGTGCGCTTCCAATCACCCATCTATTGGGTTATACAAGCAACAAGTTATACAACTAATATAATTTAGCAATGTTACTGTCATGTTGTAATCTACGTATAGGGCGGATATACAACTCAGACGCGGTGACTTGAGTATCTCATTGTGCGCGTTCCTTAAGGTTACATCCACATGCTGAACACGCCGCACACAACACAGAATGCAGACTATAATATGTTGTACGCAGTGCAAGTGTGCGGTACAACAAAATGCAACGACCAAGTGCAGCATCGCGATCTGTATATTATTCTTTCAATAAGTTGAAGAATTATGAAAACAACAATTATTTATGAATTCATTTTGCCTTTTTCATATTTCAATGCTACGGGTACGGCGGATTTTATTTCTTTTATGTAGCTGGGTATTCCCCAATAGAATGGGATTGGATGGATGGTTTTGCAGATAACAGATAAACAATTACATGTCATTTTCTATTGGATTTAACAACACATTTTTGTGCTTTCGCCCACCAAGAACACAATGAATTACATATTCTATAAATATGATTTGTAGAAAGATGAAATGTAGACAAAGTAAATTTATAAGAATTATTTTTATTACTATCAATATTTAAAAATTGGATAGTTCAATTTGTTATGAATTAAGAATTTTGATTTAAAATTACAAAACAATCTGGAAAACAAAATTTTGACCAGCTAAAGCTTTGTTACACAAAAGGTATTTTAGAAGACTAATTAAGAAATATGAATAAAATAAACAATATACTTTTGCGCGGTGCAATCCACAAAAGAACTCACCACAATAAGAAGCGGCGGATGTGGGCGGCGCTTGTGTCACTACTCACTCAATTCAATTAAGATTTGTTTAACATCAACAAGACATAACACATCGCGTATAACCTAATTCGTTTAACAAAACAGACCACAAAATGGATTCATATTTATAAATGAAATGGTTTTTCGGCAAACAACACACAAAATGATCACCAACGTTGGTCATCCTGAAACCTAATAGGGATTGTGTTTTTTTTGCGCAATGACACGAAAGGACGGTCACGACAACAGAATTAAAATCCGCGGCTCACAACAAGACGTTCTCTTTGCGTATACAATTTTTATAAAGGCTGATTCTGTAAGATCAGGTTGCTGCAGACTGCAATTCCAATTAAATAATAAACAAATTGTGTTTTGCATTTTATTTTTTATTTTTTATTTCGAACAACTTTATTGTACAATTTGTGCGAAATTAGAAATAAAGATGCAGCCGGAAATGGGAGGTGCAACACAACTTCAATGATGTGTACGAATATATAGAAAAAGGATTAAGGGTATGAGCGCATGAATATCTCGAAACCAGTGCAATACACACATTCAGAAACCGGTTAAAATTCGCACGCACCTAATGAATCATGATAAAAAGTGTAATATACCTATAAGTACCTAACGCTTGCAACCCCCTTTTATTTAAGACAAATTCTCACCCTTTTGTGTGCTATTGTGCAAACGCCCTTGTCCATTGATTTATTGCGCACACAATTACAGCGTAAAGTTGCGGTTAAAGATGGCCGACACTATATTATATCGATGTAATACATACGATTATACACGGTTGTGTGACAATGTCTTTTAAGGGTGGTGGTGAGAATGTTGGTGCGTGTATTTTTATTATTGCGATTAAAATGATTTCAAAGCCGACGGATAATAATGAGAGTGTTTTTTTTTTTAAGTTTAATACCTTAATATAGGGGATGTTTTCAAAGCAGGATACAAACGCTTTTTTTATTTTTTAGGGTGGCTTAAAGTTTGTTTATGAGGAAAAATTATATGATTTATTTTATTAAGTCATTAAGAAAAATATATAATTTTTATCCTTAAAATATTAAAAACGAATCCACACAATTTGTGGTTATTTGACAATCACTTATGATTTAATAACTAAATTTAATCCATTTCGCAATACAAATAGAGTGCAGAAATAATCCAAAACGCATATAATAAAATTTCTCAAATCTTCTACAACCCCGAAAAAAAACATCGGCAAAAACAAACGGTGCACACAATTTAATAAAATTTATAAACGCATAAAAGCAATGAATAAACGGCATAAGTCCCTAACTGTTCCACCTGCCGATGCAGTTGAAACCATTTTAGTTCTCGTTAAAATTGCGTTTGTCCTCTTCCACAAATTGTGACTAAAGATGGACTCCCAAAAGGCTATATACGCATGCACTTCCCCTATAACTTACTTAACTTATTCTGGCGCATGCAATCTATATTGCATTTTAATTCCGTGAAACTGGTGCACACACGGCTGATTTTGCCGTGTGTTTCATGGGTCGAATATGCAGTTTAATCACTTAATCAATTGTAAAAAGGATGCATTTTTATTTGATGCAATTTAAATATACATAGGATTCAATTTTTAGTGAAGTAGTTTGAAAATTTGTCAAGTGCACATTTGAATAAAAATGCAGCTAAAATAAATTTGACAAAATGTTTCAATTTTTTGATGATTTGAAGCACAATGACATGTTTCACAAAAAAAAAACTATTCATGCATATTGCTTTCATTTGAATATGACATTTGCTATAGACAGCTTTCGTTACATCCCAGTTGCTATTGCAGTTGTAAAGTTTTGTCAGCTGCGCGTTTCGTTTTATTGGAATGCCATTCAATTGTTTTTTAACAAGAGTGGGATGCTTTTTATGATCAATTCAAATTTTTGAAATTGTGACAAATTTGAATATTTTTTTTAGCACATCCGATATTTGAATGTTATAAAATTATGTGATACGCATCAAATCAAATGTAAATAACGTAAAAAATATTTGTATTTGAATTTCATAATTAGGATTTTTGAAAAAAAATTAAAAATTAAAACAATAAAAAAACAAAAATAAAATGAATGAAAAAATTTGCAATAAAATCAAAGTTTATTTAACAGCAGAAACTTTTTTTAAAACTACATCGTGGATTTTGAGACAAAGGATGAGTGAACATACGTCTTTTCTTTAGAATAAATTTGAGAAAATCCTCTTAAAAGTGGAAAAATGTTATGAAAATCTGTTTTTTTGAGCTTAACTTGACCTTGAAATCTGAAAACCTGACTTTAATATTTTTACTGGATCACTTTTTGAGAGGCAGGGGGTTTAAAAAAAAAGTTGCAAGCAGAAAAAAAATATTACTAAGAAACTGGGTTTACGACCGTAATAAATTTATAAAAAACCTACAATATGAACGACAACTTTTTATTAATACAAAATATGTAAAAAGGATTATAGAAATTAAAATAAACGGGCGTGCGCCATTAAGGTCGTTAAACAAATGGAAGAACATTCAAATATTTCGCGCACAGTTCTACGAGTATAACAATTCTGTTTTTCATGTTATGAAGACAGTAGACCCCCAATGGTGTTGCTGCAGCTATTTTATTAATAAACCATATTTCATCGTGCTACAGTCAACTGTGTGGGCAAAACTTGAACAAGAATTTGCTGTGAAATTTGTTACAGGGTGGTCTTCTTTATATACCCTTACAATTTAAGTAAATAAAATGTTTAAAAACATATCAATTTTATTATTTAAGCCTATAAAAAAATATATTAATCATATAAAATGTTTATATAACAACTTTTAATACACAATGCACATTAGATCCAAGTCAACACCATGAAAACCACGAATGTGCTAAAAATAAACAAACAAATAACAAACAAGTTTTTAAAAGTCACTTCTCCATAAAACATCTCAACATTGAAGCTAAATTTCTTAAGAAATTGCATCAATTCAAACTTGTTGACGTTGTATATGCATTATCATCAGCATTATTGTGAATTGCTGATTACTGAAATTGTGTTGCTTCAACTCAAGTAACAAGCGCCCCATGCACTACCCAAAAAGAATGCTTTATTAATCAATTACCAATGCCAGAGTGTTTATTTTGAACTCAAAAGCTCAACAACGACCCTTCCCAAAGCAAAACCGTTAACAATTCGTTTGAAAAGCACAGTTAAAGCACTCCCTACTTCAGATACAAGAGTATTATATTATAATACCTATACGTGTACATAAACATAGACATCAAACGGACTGAAGTGGAAACCCTCCGAAAGCATTCAATACAGCCTTGTATTGTTTATAAAAAAAAAAGCTATAAAACCAAAAATGCTGTGTAGTAAAAGTAATGTTGCACTTTTACAAATCGTAGTAGCTATGTGGGTACACACAAGCGCTTAAGCTATTCACCCCAACAATGGTGACGTCATATGTGGGGACGTGCGGGGTTCCTTTATGTGTATAACAACACATACTGCGGAGATAGAATATAATCTTCAGCTACTTTGACATAAATGATAAAGTAAAGAAACTTTAAAGTAATGAAAAGGACATAAAATCACATCTTTAAGCCACTTATATCAACGAAGAGACAAGCACTAAGCACATACATGAAGTTGCTGTATGCATTTTACAGTTATGTTGTGAATATTAAAAGTAAAAGTTGCATCAAGGACTCTTCACAAAAAATAAAAATAAAAATGAACAACTGAAAAAAAGTTCAGTAAGAGTAATCACTTTTCTTCAGATTTACAGATTCTAAGCTTAATAAATGACTCCCTTAAATAATAAAAGGTGTAACAAGGTACAAGTATATAGCAGATAATAAAAAAAAGTATAATTTCAATAAAGTTTTTGATAGAATATCATTTAAACTATTTTTAGAGGATTATATATATTTAATTTTCCTTTAACTCCATCCACAAATAGTCCCTTGCCTTGCCGTAACTAAACAAAACAACGCGATGGGGTGGTTGCTTCTAATTTGTCTTATTCCCCTTTCAACAAGGGATGATTCGAATTAATACAAGGTATGATAATTACTTCATTGATACGGCCATTAAATTGTTTTTTTTATGCTTTGGTTTGTATCCCGCGTCCCGCCTATAGGTATTCTCCTTTTTGGACATTTTAATGTACATCTAATAGCGCAGTGTTGATGGCATGGGGCACTCCGAACTCGCATACACAATAAAGTTCAAATACATATGTGTACTTGTGAAAAGGTGCATGAGTACGGACTACACTCGTATTATGTAGTCATCATTCATAATTTATGTGAAAAGGGACTTTTATTTGTTTAGGAATATCACATTTGAATTATCTGCAAAGTATTGTGTGTGTATACGGTTCAAAGTTGATGTTAATTGATTGAGTTTTCCTGCACATGTTGCCCCCTTAGACCCCTGAGGGTAATAAATCGAATATGATTTTCTGAGGAATCATATACGGAAGTATGTATGTATTTATATTGATGATTCATTCTATTTAAAGTACAGAATGAATATACGATCATGATAGGTTTCAATTATAATCGATATTATGTAGTAAATTGTTTTAAAGTAAGATTTAAATCTTGTTGAAATTATTGCATTTAACGCGTTAGATTTAACGCAATTGAAAAGGGGCCGAGTTTCACTACCTTTCTTATATTATTCTTCAATCTACTGAAATTTGTCAGCTTTACGCATTAATCATTCAATATTTGTATTTATAAACAAATTCTCAATCATAATTTTGTGATAGACATCTTATGACTCGTGTATAAAAAAAATTAATTTCTTTGACAACATAATAACGTCAAATAAATAAAAAGCTCACACATAATTCAGTATCAGATATAAAAAGCAATTCAAACTAAACCTGAATAAGCATCACCATTCTTAATTAGCCGATTCTAATAGCAAACCCATGAAAAAGGAAACAATACAAAAAAGGCTCTTGAAAGTTGAACCGTTTATTGGAACAAACAAACAACACATAAGAAAAACCCCTAATACAGCTTTGCAACATAAAGGCGATCGGGTACAAAACCACCTGTCAAACTTCAAACTTTCATTTTAATATGTTTTGTATATCCACTTCTTTTTCACCTAAACAACCACACATTTTAGACAGGGCTTGTTTCAAATTAGTTCAGCCACCAACAGTCGGATAATTAGGTTTAGGAACAGATAATCATTTACATTTCGGGCCACATGAATTTGCCTGAGTGGTAAATTAAGTTTTGCCTTTATTGTGTTGGTTTTATTTTAAAGATTAATTTCCAAATACATAATTGGATAAGGGTTGATTAAGATAATCTTGTTGACATAGATGTTTGGTGTAAAAAGGAAAGACCTCCCACATTAGGGAATACAATTAATATAAGACGGTTTAAATTGTGGTTGATTGAAAGTCATGGAGGTTTCCATAATTTCTTTATTAGAAGAAAAACAATATTTAAAAAAACGAGAAAAAATTCTTATAACGATTACTGTAAAATCTTTATAAATTTCTTTCCATAAAATCTAAAACATCTTAATATTCTGTTGCATTAAAGTGAAACGACAAATCAATTAATAATTCCCCTTAGACATAATTAACCTCCTCACTGTCACGTCTCGATTCACACAATATTGTCGCAACAATTATTATGGCAAATGAGCGCTAGAAAACAAACTTTTCTGATGTAATGTGTGCACAATTTTTAGCGGCTGCATACGTATTTGGCTACATATATATGAGGTGTATGTTTAATATGAATGAAACGTGACAACATACAACGCCATACCGCGTGCGCGTGGTGCAAAGCGAACGGAAATCCACGCGAAATTATTATGACTTTATAGTAAGCTAGTTGGCAAACATAACTAACTACCTATAACTATGAGTGCGGTGCGGCGCTTAGCCGAATATGGTTAACCCAATGTGTTTTGTCCACCTTAAGGCATATGACTATTTACAATACATTTATTAAATGCGTGAAGTACACGCACATGCGAACAAAATCAAAAATGCAAATGACGCCGGCAACACTCAAATAAAGCGCAATCAGCTAAATGCGTTTGTAATTTAATGCAAATATAAAAATTATTAATTAATTGTTTTGACTTTGTGCTTTGCATCGCACTCTCACGACAATAAATTTATAATATGGATGTGCGGCGCAGTCCCCTGACGCTGTGTGCCTCAGTCCACGGACCCGCGGTGTATGCCTTCTTCATTGCGCTGCGTGTCGTTCTTCTGGCCGATGATGTCTATTTCACAATAATTAGTATAATGTAAGTGGTAGAACAGAGAGTCGAAACGCGCCGTAAACGATTAGATATCTATACATGATTAGTTGTATTCTTTTGTACACATATTTAAATATTTCTTTTACCACAATTATATGCGAGTGTACTATATGTCTGTGAGTGGTCTGTGACTATATTCAGTTTGTTATTTGAATGGGCGCGCTGCGCTGGCGGATCCGTCAAAGCTCCCATTGTCTTGTAGTTACTTGTGCTTCTTCATTTGCCTCTCTATCCGATTAATAATAATCATTTTGTTTTAATAATGCTAATAAATGAGGCGGAAAGCACAAACGATTACTAAATGACACATTGTCGGTCGCCTATTAATAATAATTTTCAGTCGTTTGAACGTTTCGCTTTGAAGATCAATCATTTTGATCGATATTTTCGACATGCCCCAATGGGATTTGTATTATGTATTATTATTCCTAATAGACACATCCCATGTTTGTGCGGAGGTGCTTAATGTATACCTAGTCAAACAACAATTGTTATCTTAATAAATTGCATGGCATGAAACAAACAAAGTTGCGCACCATTGGAACCATTGGAGTTTTTATAATAATTATTATGATGTTGCGAGTGCTACAACAGTGTTTTAAATAAATGATTTAAGCTACCAAATATGTGTTCCAAGTGCACATATTGATACTCTTTTGAGACACAAGTCGTTAAATCGACAGCTCTCAAAATAATATCCGGAAATATCGGCTATTAAAAAATTGTTTTCACTGAATTCAAAATGAGCGTGTATAAATATTTGAAGGAACCATAAAATATTTGAGCTGTATCAATTTAAACACCGCATAAACAAAACGTTTAAAAACTCATCAAACAAAAGACACGCAGATACAAAAACTAAATACAACAATCAATTGATGCCATATGCAGCGTAATTTCCACACACAACCCTAAAACGTTCATCGCTTCTCAGTCATCACACAATCGATTGTCACACAAATTACTTGATTATTATAACGATAACATTTATTGGAAAATATTTTGTGTATGCGCCTGACCGCCACATATCACGTCAACTCAACACAATGGCGTAACCATCTTTGGAGTTGGAGCCGGAGCCCCGAATATCGCGCGCTCTATCAAAATAAACATGACATAATCATCCCGCAGAATAAATACAAATATTTCAATTGTATAGCATTATGCAAGGTGAATGCAATGCTTCAATTTAAAATGTATTTCTGCATTATGGGGTCCGAATTTGAAAACCAAACGAAATGTGAAACAATTCAAAATTGCAATTGCAATATTTGTATTAGATTTTTAAATGTTATTTTGATTTACTCTTAAAAGACACAGTTACCTATGTATATTTAATATTCACTTTTAATTTCATTTACTTGTTATGAACACATATTTTATAATAATGAAAGTAAAAGTCGGAGGACCTTAAGCTATTAAAATAGTTATAGATGAATGCATTAAAATTTATGGGTAATAAAATGTAAAATGGTAGCCGCCATTTGATGACTTCCGAGAAAATATTTTTTTTACAGTTTTTTTTATATTTTGAAGAATTGAGACCTACTAAAACTCAACATCTTGGAATTCGGATGCAATTATGATGCACAACTTACTGAAACATATGTAAATTTCATCACATAATTATATCAGAAGGGCATAAAAGGTCACAAAACTAATTTTTTTCTAAAATCTTTAAATTATGTGTGAATAATTTTTTTAAATTTTTATGTAACATCCTGAAACAATTGAGATGTCAATGTGTTTAAGATTCCACTCAATTCTACACTCATCTGATAATTTTATACAAAAGACTTCAATATATCCACCAACCCTCATACTTTTAAGTTTTAACGCGACGTTTTCTCACTATTTGGTCGCAGCTTTTGAATAGCAAACTCCACAGATGATGATGATGGCGTAAAATGTATTTGTGTACGTACATATATAAGTATGCTTTTAAGTGATGTATGTGTGTGTACGCGTATTCTGGCGCTTATAATATCCAAGTTTACCCTCCAATTTTATTATTTCTTCTTTCACCTTTTTTTTTTGGAGTGCCAAGATGGTTGCGCGCGTTCAACAATAGCCACTTGATTTTTCTGCTTTTCGGTTTTACTCCCTATATTAAGCTGCACAGTGCACACACCTTTTAAATTCACTAGGTACGTAGTTATGCAATATTGTGTGTGTGTGTGTGTGTTTGCACATGGAATACACATTTTTGCTTAATTCACGATATCATTTTTATAAAAATCACGCCTCCACCGCGCGAATTAATTCTATTTCAAAGTACATCCCTGTACAGTGAACATGCCATCCTTCTTCATGTGGGTGCGTGCGGGAGATTTTAGAACTCTGATTAGTATCATTGAAGAAACTACATCCATCATAAGCGCGAGTTGACATTCTGAATAACTTATAGACAATCTCAAGGATCATCTGATCTTTTCACTCAAATTGATTTTGTTTTATTTTCAAATGGCATTTTTGTAAAAAAATGACAATATTTTTTTTAATTTTCTGTATTAGTGTGACGTTATAATTGAAATGTCGAAGAGAAAAATTTATTTGTTCAAAAATTAATTTTAAAAAAATCTTTAACTTCAAAATAATTCTACATCATTCTACGAAAGATTTTTTTTTTGGATTATATTCAAGCATTAAATCAAATTCATGTTTCATTAATTATTAGAAAGCCCAGAATTTAGATTCTCCAAGTGCATCGAAGAATTCAGCTTTAATAAAGACAAGTATATGTCAAAGTTCATATTTCATTTAAGTCGCTATGTTTTAAATATTGTCTTAACAAAATGCTATTGTCAAATTGCCCCAAAGAAATTTACTCACCAAAATCAACCACGCACAAGCACTAGCCAACATATTCAATGCTGAGCCTCACTAAACAAATATGGTGGAATTTGTGGGGTGAACAGAAAATTGATTTAATTCCTTCCAATTAGGATTAATTGAAAAACTCGCAAAAATTGACCGCGATTGTGTTGGAGTGTGTGTGTTGTTTTTTGAATTTTATTAAAGAAGGGTCAACACGATGTGGTAGGGCGGATAGCGTGTAAAACAACGAGTGAGAAAAATATTCAAGTTTATTTCCCATTTGCATACATGGAGGAGTGAGTCTGACTTAATTTATTTTTTATTTTAGCCACTGATGTCGTTAAACTTCGTTATGACAGCTGGAATTGACATCTTATGTTGGTTCTGTGCGCATCTTTAATTGGGAAAATTAAGATGGTTTACAGTTGAGGATGTTGAAGCCGCAACTTACAGCAATTGGAAATGGTTGCATTATTAACGGGACTCTGTTCCCATGCCGCATGAAGATACATACGGCTTATAGTTTCATAAAAGTTCAAGTATGTTTATGGGAAATGTGATTCAGAGCTTGGATGCTTTTTTTAGTGGGGTTGAACACTTTTTAACTGTTTATTTTTTTGTTTTATTCAATCTTTTTCATAACATTTTTTAATTTAAAAACGGTTTTAAAAAATTATAAAATCATTTTGATAACACTTCCCTTACTTTCAGGTCTCAATTTTGAATGTTTTAGAAAACGTTCCCATAACACATCTACACCGAACTTAATTCATGATCGCACAGACATTTTGAAGTGACTATGGTGTCATGATGTCACTGGTAATAACTATTATCATACTCTCATATTTACAATGAAATTTGCAAAGTGCCTGATCCAATCACACAATGACCGCCAAGAATATTCCAGCCCCAAACTGTCGCGTCGCCACCACCACACCACTTTCATTACCATAACTCTATACTCATGTTATGCACACATAAATGCACTGCACATAAATGCACTGGAAATATATTCAATGCTTCGTGATTTCATGGCAAAATATGCGCATAAAAAATTATCCTTAAGTGCAAGTGGCATGCAATTTATCGTCAATTTTCCTGAGAAGCAATTTTGTCTCAATTTTCCAATTTTCTCTTGATTGACGCGCACACATGCAAGTGCACTCTTAATTGTCTCATACTTATATATTAATATACATATGTAAACCTACTTGAGTTGGGCGCACAAATGTGCACCCTCAGAATGCAGACAAATTTTTTTTAATTTTATTTTTTTGTTTTTTACTACATTCAAAGTTGGGAACATAATATATTATGGTCGTGCTGATATTATGTGGCCATAAGGAACACCCAGCCAACTCCAAGAATATTGCGCGCGCTATGCGAAAAACAACGAGTTCTCTCATGATGAAGACACTGCGCGCTGCACTGTCAAGACGTGCAAGACGTCTCGATTCTACGTATTAATATATTAAACTACTTGTGGATGACAAATATTTTAGAAATCTAATTAAATATTCAAGCCAAGTGCCAGAGTTTTTATTATTATATGAGAAAAAGGAAATCATTTATAATTTTTTTTTTTCAGTGTTCTTTGACTATAATGTAAGAATATACTTGTATTATGGTGCTTTTTGAGACGCGCCTGTTTCACCGCTCTTAAATAAAATGCGGCTGTGTACAATATTATGGGTGCCTTAATATTTGTATACCTACGCGTCGTCGCATATTGTAACTATAAACATAAATTTATTTGTTATGTTTTGGATTTAATAATAACACACTTATATATAGGGAAGAAGTAATGGGGAGGATGGTGGGAAAAAGCTCAAGACGACCCGCAATAACACACATGAATTGACGCTTACTTAAAATTTCAAAGTGGTTTATAAACAAACACGAAATTATATTATTAATAACTCTCAGTGAAAGGCTCACACCATCATCGCGATCGCGCACACAAAATTAAATCATGGATATAAAGAACTGACATGTTTCACTTTAATACTTCTTCAAAATTTAATTCATAAAGAATAAAGGAAAATTGTAAAAATGAAGGTGTATATAAAACATACACATTACGGGGTGTGTGGAAAATAAAACCCGAAGAATTATTATTTAAATTATAGAACTGACTAAAATATTAAACCACGCGCGGGCATCACACACTGTCGAATATTGTCTGAACAGTTTTATGTGCTTTTACAGCCGTTTATGGGTCTATCCGAATCGTGCAACGTGCTATGTCGCTGTCAGACATTTTGACAATCAATTGACAGCTAGCAGGTTGAGCTGTGCGGATCTCTATGGCTGCAAATCGTGGGGGATCAAAAGCGTCAATGTCGAAGGTTTTTCGGTTTGGATGGGGCCCATCAATTATCATTATTGGCGATGCATCGGCGTGAATGTTAAGCGATTGCATTTAAAACGATCATTCTTGAACATTAAGCTGCACAAAACGGTTGTAAAATTTGCATTTTTTGATGCGCCTTTATATATTATTGTCAAAAGGAAAATAAATAAATGCTTATAATGGGCGCCATAATTCAATTATGTGTTTGAAGAATCCTTATGTCTTTCCATTTTTAATGGCTTATATCATTTAATAACTGCCGAAAAATGTAATCAACATTCCACCCTTTTCAACTTAAGTGCAATATAAGCGATATATCTTCACCTCAAAGCCGCATGAACACATTTTAATAGTAATTTTCTCCCAACGAAATATGATATGCATTATTTTTAAATTTTACACTGCATTTTCCCCGAGCCCATTCATTAAATGGAGCAGCGAGGCGCCTTTATTGACGCACACATTCAAATTCCCGAGAGTAGCTGTACTTTTATTTAAAACACCACTACTTATAGAAACTATACTCGAAGTACACACCAGCCTATACGCATACTTGTGTATACTCAAAAGTGTTGATATGCACAACCCTTCACACCGCAGATACTTCATATTGCATCACAGCTACATAACGGCGCATATTTGCAGTGTGAAAAGTTGCCTCAAAGGGCAATCCACCTACATACACACCACACAATATTATGTGCGGGTTATACTGTGGTGTATCACATTCGCGCGAAAAAATCGCGCCAACAACCCTCGAACAAAACCACCCACCCCCACACCCCGCTACAAATCGCACATTTATTTTAACACCCAGGATACATTTTTACTTTGCGCCACCACAACGACGCGTATCGCGACGCTTGAGAATTTCCAGCGATATTTTACCTTAAATATTTATGCGATATATAAACCGATAATATAGGTGTGTGGATTCATATTTTTCACAGGTAGGTATAGGTATAGAAACATCAGACGCGGATGAAAAAAAAATTCAGGCTCTAGCACCATCAACTCAACTGATTGAATGTGCTTTCAGCTTTGTGTTGTTATAATATGTGTAAATGGGAAAATTATTAGCAAAATGTTATGTAGTCACGACATGTACTTTACACCTTTCATTTTCGCTGTAGCTGTTATGTTGTAAACATTGTAATACGAGTATTTGCGCCCATAGTTCCCCATACATTGTGTGTATTCACATGTTGAAATATTTATTTGCTGCGTTGTTGTGTTGGTTGCTTTCTTTCTTCCCCCTGAACAGCCAATGTTCTTCATTCTGATCTCGACTATTAAAGCAATTTTTATACAAATTAATTCAATTGACAGGTATTACATTGTAAGAGTAAGAGGTGTCTTTGCATTTTGCACCACAACACACATTTCGCGCGTCTGTTTGTGAACAAGTGTGAATGAATTGGTTTGCTCTCGCCTTGCAATGACGTATTACGGTATTATAAATGTGTTATTAAGGAATGTACGCTTTTATAATAATTATTAAAACTGTCGACACTTTATAGACGCCTGCATGAATTACCCAAGTTGCATTGAATAATACTCATTGAAATGTTGGAGCACCACACATCTGCATTCACAGTAACCACTTGTGGTGCAAGAAAACTAGGTTGACGCGTATCATAAGGAGTTGCTGTGTCTCAGGAAGTGAGGCATTATTGTGAAGTGCAAAATGTAGCGAATTGTTTTCCAGTACCAGCTGAATTCTTCAGTTCTAGGACGCACTTTTCCGACAATTAACGGTTTTAAGACAAAAGTCGATCCTGACTATATAAAAAATAAATATGTTAGGCCACGAATAAACTTTTTTTGCTGGGGAACTAGGTTGTTTTGGTCCAACATTTCTCCAAAATCAGATATTAACAATCAAGGTTAATAATTATAAGATCTTTTATAGAGATGATTTATGACTTATGATTTTAATTATACTCCAATACTCATTTAATGAAAACCCATTAAAAACTAAAGAAATACCAGAATAGAAAAGTATTCCCGACATAAAGAATAAAATAAAAATTCATCTTGATTTTTAATTTCATCATAATTCTGCATACTTTTTTGGTGTTTAAATTTCGAAATAAAATGATAAGTACAATCTGATACGTAATAAACATTATTAGAACTCGGCCGGCCATATTACACAATCAGTGTAATTGTCATTTTAAGGAACTTAAATTTTATTTATTGAATTAAAAAAATTATAAAAAGGCGGGAATATTATTTTATATTTCATCTTCAATTCAAAAAGGTTTAGCAACTTTTAACCAGTTAGTATTTTAGGGAGCACAAATCACAATGTTACATCCTAAATTCTACAATCATAAATATTATATTTTTTATGACCATTATAATGTCAATTTTCCTACTAAGTATATAGATAAATGTTGCAGGTATTGTTTAAAATACAATTCACATTTCACACCCTCAAACCGGAAGAATAATAAAATTCTTACATATTGTGCACATCATGTAACAAGTAAGTCATGTATCATATTGTTGAGATATGAAAAAGGCTCCATTGCCATCAGCCACACGACCGGGAATGCAATAAGCAATTTACCTGGACATCATGCAGAAAAAAACATAATTTGCTGTTCAGGTCAAAACGCAAACCGCGCAGACAACACAATAATGCTGCGGCGACAATTTTTATTGTTTCAGACGTGCGATTACATACGTTACAACGCGATGATATGTGTTGAAGCTGAATTGTTAAGTTCAGTTCATGTGACCTTGAAACGAGGTGATAAAATGTGCTTGTTTTATTGACGCGGGGATAAGAACACTGTACTGGTGTTAAGTTTGTATTATATGGCTTGTTGATTTATGATTCTGATTCTGTGTACACATACTCGAACACAGGCAGTGAACTTGTGAACATTTTATATAATTGCGACGGTGCGTCATCGGAATTAAATCAGAATTGTGGTCTCTGTATGAATGCAAAAGTTCTGTAAAGTGGTTTAAAAACATTTTAAAATAATTATAATTTTTTTAAGATAACATTTTTTAGGATTGTAAGTTCCAATAAAAAGTAGTTAGCAAAATAATCTATTTAAGTTGTGACAGTCAATCAGTACGACGGATAGTAAATTTTTAAAAATTATTTAAACAACCAATTCAATGTGAATTATGAAAAAAAATTCCTCAACAATTAGAATACCTTCACTAGCTGTTTATAAAAAAAAACATTATCATTTCAAATACACGAAAAACATGAAAAGGGTAACTTTTTAAACAAAAGTTTCATTGACGCAAATTAAAATGTCATTAACACTATACTGAAGTTTTTATGCTCAACATTACATCAAACATTTTCATATTCTTTTCACCCTTTTACAAACAATTAACACCCCCACCCAAACACAAAAAATTTGTGTAGGCAGATCCAGCAATAGAGATAAAGTAAACCGTAACACCATTTATTCAAAAGTGACTTTGCGGTTGGCACATAATTATTTTCTTAATTGCACTGACACTATCACGATTATGCACTTTACAATTAACAGGGACTTTGCGAAAAACTTAAATTGTACTTTAATTCTTAGCTAATGTAATTAAGCATAAGAGACAGCAATAAAATACAATTTTAACTGCACAAACTACAAGTAAAGGGAGTCAAAAACAGGAATTAGCAATTAAATATTTTTAGGAAAAGGCATTTAAATTGTTTCTTTTAATATATGTACTTAAAACGAGTAAAGATTTTTAAAAGGCATAAGATGAACAACAAAGATTACAATAAACATTTTAATAAATTATTGTCATCACCAAGAACAAAGGAAGAAATAAAACAAAACGGGGATAAACTTTTAAATGAACAAAAAAATGAAGCTAAATACACAAGACAATAAAGGGATCTAAAAAAGGATGCAGTTTCATGCCTGTTAACTACCGAATATAGCAACTAGCAACATTTTTGATGTCGGCATGTATTATGCACCTGTTTGCAGTCAAATGCCAAATATATCATCGATGCATAGGCTGATGTAGAGGCGCGCACGCAAAAGAACGCGTCAATGCCATCACGCGTCACAAATTGCAACACGGCTCATGTGGAGGGCCTGCCTGTGTTATTGCGCGGATAATTAATATGGGTTGAGATGGGGTTAGGTTAGTTTTAATTGCAGCAATTAAACAACGCACTAAGTTTGCGCGTAAATAAATGCCCTAAATTATTAATTAATTTATAAACAGAACACTGCGCGTAGTGAGGACTATGGCTGAGTGCTGACATGGTCAAAGATTTATAATTTCTTTCAAACTGCGTGATGTTAATGGAGACAATAAATGGTAGGGATGGCTATTTTGCATTATGCAAATACAAACAAAAAATTGTTTAAAATATTGTGAGTGAGTAATGTGTGGTGAGTTTGGTGAGTTTTCGTAAATGTCTTAGCTAAAGTGCAGAAAAAAAATTCTCTATAAAATTTAATGAAGAGAAAAAATAATTCTCGAAATATGAATTTTTAAAATAAATATATAATATTAAATTATTGTTTAAGAAAATATGTAATACATAAGTAATATGGGTAATACCTAATTCTACGAATATTTTAAGAAATTACTGGCACACAAATTGTGCAAAAATATTTGGGTCTTATTAATTTTTTTTTTTAAAGAAACGACATTACTTCCCAATTCCCCTAGCTCAGACATTAACGAATTGATATAAAAGCGCGTCATTAACAATAGCCACTGCCAAAACACGATTTATCTAAGGGCCGTAGGCGGTAGGGTAAAAACGAGCATAGTAAAATATATCTGTGATGCAAAAAATACTGCAAAAGGGCAAAAAAGTGAAATAACCGGGAACTCACACAAACACACACATATTCAAACAAAAAAAAAATATTGGCGAAAAAAAAAGCACGTCAAAATACAACCCTTTTAATCCAAATCGACACATTACGCATCTTACTCAGGAGACTTGCAAATTTATTTTTTTGCAAGTATGAGAAAACCCACTGGCAAAACAATATGCATCTCAAAAAAAAAAGTATGCAAAATGCGAAAATGTGAATGAGAGTGTTATTACGTTATGCATGTGTGATGCACCGTGCGCGTGTATGAAAGGCGCGCAACATGAATGCAAATGTGTGAGCGTGTGTTATGTTTTGTGGCATATTGTGGGAGCGCGTGCAAATTTCACAATTACGAAAAAATTAAGCATAAGGGTTGACGGGATATGATGCGATTATCACGCTATTCAACATAATTCTGACGAAATTTCTTTCCATTAATTTTTTGTTCCCTTGTGAGCTGTGATGCATTTTGTATTTGTTGTCATTATTGTTGCCATCATTTTGATAGGAATATTACTCAGAAGCTTATTATTATTCCTTTAATTTTATTACAATCGAGTGTGCAGTTAAAATTAAATAAATACAAATAGGTTTAACACCTTTACTGACTACTTATAGTTAATAGTTGAAATTACAACCGGAAGAATACTTTTTAATCATGGGTAAAAAAAAATTATATTCAATGAAGTCTTTGAAGTCTCACAACTTATACCTACATAAATATATTAAATTTGATTCAATATACGCGATTTTGTAGTATCTGCACAGCAGCACTCTTTGTGTACGCCGTGGCATTCACAAAATGTGCAAAATGCGGGCTGCCGCATGCACTTTTAGACAACTCTTCTTTCGCATACTGTTTGAGTTTTTCTTTCCTTTTTTTTTTTGCTCTGTAAATTACAAAACATTGCGGATGGATGAAAACGCACCAGCGACAATCAAATGGCGGCGTCGTCGCAAGGGGACTGATGGGGAGGCATGTGTGAACGGCAACTTGGCGACCCAAGAAACACACACATCCCGACCCGCTGCCTGCCGACAATCGCAATGCGCACAATACCAACTATGTGTGTTCACAAAAATATTTTGGGGAAAAAATACAAAAGGCGCGTACGCGGCAAATGTTGAACCGACCCGGCCTGGAAATTGGAATGGGTTATGGTGCTAACAACGTCGCGAGAATTATGCCATAAAACGCACGTCAAATGCCGACGGTAAATTAAGTGGTTCTCTCTCTGTTCGTGCGACTTTTATAATTCTGATGGCGTTCACGATTTGTAGTCACTTGTCCCGATATAGAGTTGCTGCGGGTTTTATTATATTAATTAAAATGGTTGAAAGTGATTTCAGTTTCATTTAGTTGACGGGGTTGATTTAATAAAAATCTCATTTAGAAAACTGGAGAACACGCAGTTGCACAGATTTGGGGACGGCGTATGCACTTAATTATGTTGTTTTTAATTGATTTTAATTGTGCGGGTTTCTTCATTTAAAAAAAAAAAACACAATTAATAAACGTCCCGGTTTGAGATGAATTTGTTTCACTTTTAATTAAATCACATGAAGTAGTGCGTTGAAAAAATAATTTTTGAAAATTTTTATCACTTTGTTTTTAGAGACAAATCATAATTATGTATTATAAATTCTTAAGAACTTATGACATAATTTGCAAAAGAATGGAACACACTTGCTTAATTTATATGGATGAGTTCTACCATGTTAAAAACCTATTAGTTTGGCTAAAATCTGTTCCCTAATAATAATTAAATTTCGCTTACCTTCCACTTTTGGTGATGACCATTTCTGTGCCCAATTTGTGAAATTTCTCCCACAATTCCTTTCCCTCCAACGTCACTTTGGGATCATCCACCACACCATCATCCTCTGGTTGTAGGGCACGCAACGGTCGCATAGCCGGATGCAATTGATGCGCTGCCACTGACGCCAATACGACATCTTCGGCGGTCGTATACGGCGTGCCCAGGTGATGATGATGATGCGGATGATGTGGATGATGTGGCCCCAATTTCGGTAGGAGCGCACCCGGATACAAATGGGGATGAGGCCCCGCCGGGGAGCCAGCTAACGCAGCCAGTGCAGCGGCTGGAAAATACGATGAGGGTTGATGTTGGGGTGGTGGTGGATGTGGCACTGGCGGTAGTGGCGGTGGTGGCGGTTGATGCTGTTGCGATAAATGTGCCGCCGATTGTGGTGATGACGGTCCGGCACTACTAGCCGAATGAGGTGGTGGAGGCGGTGATGACGATGAGGCAATCGATTGTGGACCAGATGTGGTGCCGTGACTGGTGTTGGTTGCTGCCGTTTGGGTAGGCGATTGTATCAAAGATGACACACTGAAATCGGTTGAACGCGGCAGCTGTAAGAATGGATGATAGGCCATCCCATTAGGCGACGTGTCCACTTCTTCTACGTCGTCGTCCGATATATCTTTGTGGTGGCCGTCTTTTAGCTGATCTTGGTCAATATCCGCTATGGATTGTTGCTGTTGTAGCTGTTGTTGTTGTTGGTGCTGAGCGTGTGCGGCCTCTATCCGGCGCCTTTGATGATAGTTTCGAATGCGTAACTCCAATTCAGATTGATTGGCGGATTTGGCGAGCTCTCCCTGCTGCTGCTGCAACTGATGTTGTTGCTGTAGTGTTGGTGGTGGCAACAAATGTGATGGATACAATTGACGCAAATGATGGGGATGGTGTAAGTAGGGGTTGTGTAGAAAGTGATGGTGGTGATGGTGGTGAGGCACAGGCAGCGGCGGCGGCGGCGGATGATGATGGTGAAGAACTTCTTGTATATCGTATCTCATTGCATAACAAAGCAAGCACTAAGCACTTGTTTTACACGCAATTTTTGCTAATTTGCTAAACTAATTCTTTGCACTGTTTTCAATAAATTCTCTCTAAATTTTGCTTGTTTTTTGGGTTTTTAATGGGTTTTCAATTCACTACAGTACACAAGGTTTGCTTTTTGTTTGGTAACTTATATTTGAAACAGAGCATACAACACCTGTTATAAGCTTCTTTAACCTGGCATTTTTTAATTTATTCATAAATGCCAATAAAACTTTATAATTTTAACAGCACAATTCGGAAACATTTTCCAACTTTTCTAATGCTAATTAAACAGCAATTTTTTACCACGAAATTTCACTAAATTCATCACTGTTTGAGTAGCACTGTGCAAACAAAGAGCATTACACTAATTTTTTTTAATGCAATACAAACACTCGAAACAATTAAACTTTGTATGGTGTCACAATAATTTATTTTAAACGATAAAAACTTTTGCACAACATTTTGCCGACACTGAAGTCAAATTATCGTGTTGCGATGATTGCTGTGGGGAAGAGAATCGTGATTAGCCATTAACACTATTTTTTACTTTTCACAATTCATTCTCTTAATTATCCAAGTTATATGGACACATTGCAATTAATGACATAACACACGCCAGTTTATCACAATACCTATATGCGTGTGTGATCCAATCAATAAGATAATATGCAGTAGTGCAAATATTATTTAAATTAATAATGCAAGCTCGTGTGGTCAAACACACTATCCGGGCAGTCACAGTCAACACAATACGAGCAATGGGCTTGCCTTAAAAATATTTAAATTAAATAGGAACATCAGGCAACCCTCCAAGTTAAATCACAAAATATGCAAACTGCCCTCGGAACGTTCAAAGTTACTGCTAATTAGTTATGAAGGGAAATTGGCTTGCATTACAATTTACATCCCGATATCCGATCACTATACAAATAAATTTTACAATGCACAGTTTTAAAGTCTCCCCGTTAAATAACACTAAAAATACCTTTAGAATTTTAGTGCAGTACTTTTGTTACTATAATAGTTGAATGTATGGAGTACTTCGTGCACCGAACAAAATACGTTGAAACTATAAACACGCACGATACAAACTTCACGCCGGTCGCTAACATACTGCTTGTGTGTGGCGTGACAATAGCCCCGGATGAGAGGACGACGTACGTATAAAACAATACATATGTAGCGACAACGGCGACGATGGCACAGCATGTACACAGTAACACAACTCCTTGTGCAACACAAGCCGCCGTGCCGCAACAAAACAAAAACAAAAAAAAAACAAATACCACTCTGTCCTAAAACTTTTGCTTTACTCGTATGTGCACACATCAAACGCACACACCACCGTCCACAAATGTGTGCAATGCAATATAAATCCAAATACAGCCACATACATTTTACTATTTACACAAACATATTACGTCCATTAGCATTTAGCACACCGCGGCAAGGCGACAGAAACGACGCCAATACATCACACGAGACTGTATCCACATAGCCTCAGCCCTCAACACTTCTGCTGTATAGATGTGTACATAGGGCGCAGAATATCTGAATTCCTATTAAGCCACCTCGCACACACTCTTGCACAAAATGTATAAGCGCATTGCAAAGCTAAAGAACGGGGGGAGAATAATATGTACAAAATCACGTTTGCAACGGCCTCCAAAGTCCCAAGTTCCATCTGCCCAGCAGCGGCGGTAAAGTGGAAACATAAAACCACGTTGGATACATATAGCAATATGAAAAGCGTCCCAACTCCCAAGCAAGTGATTGAAAAATAGGGGGCAGTGCGAGACGGTGCCAGGCAAGAACAGGGCGACAAATTGTGTGGCCAAAAACAACACATCCAGCTCGAACTTTAACACGCCGCTCCGCACCACACACACCCACACAACCCATTCAAGCATGGGAACACAAATGTGTATGCGTACCACGTCTATGTGTGCACCGTTGCACACACATTCCTGTGGAGACAATTTGAACTCATCGTACTGAACGTATATGGGTATATTATGTCCCCCATATAGAAGGGAGCATATTATTTAACATGCGCCCCCATACTCCCCTTTCAAATAAACTCATCCCATTTATGCGCTTGCAAAAAAAAACCAAAGCTGACAATGTACTATGTCTGTGCATCGACCTCATTCCTCAAAAGCCCCCCCTAACACCTACACAAACATACGAAACCATCCATCCGGATGTACTCTGTAAATACAAAAGAGCTTTGCGCAGTAGCGTGCGTACATAACACGCGTATATTACATATTGAGCACACAACTTTGCGCAAATTAAAGCACATCGGTGGCAGTGTGTGAGTGTCAACCCATATGTACACACAAAGCACCCGACAATTTTTTAGGGTGTCCGCAATCACACCTCCAAGTGTGATAAAGTTCACTCGACGTGCTATACACAGCACACACACACACACCAACACATCAATTTTAACACCACTGCCGCACGTGTTGTCTCGTTTGGGCTGCAGCCACCATCCAGTATGTTCTCTGTTTGTCGCATTACATTCTCCCATTGGTTGTTTTCTATCTGTTGCCGTTTACCATTAACAGCCCGTAGGGTATATGTAAAGCTTAGCTAACCATACAAAAGCGGCTGTGATACCCCACCCCTTTTCGCACAATGCGAGATCACCCCATTGCGTCGCGTCGCTTCGCGTCGCACAGTGATTCCTCTTCTTTGTTTGCGAGTTTATTCCATTTCATTCTCTTTTGGCTTTTACCAGTTCTACTCACATGTATTCATATATGGATATAGCCCGTAGGCTTCGCAGCGCACAGCCGGATTCCAAGCATACAAGAAATTTTACATGCAGCATTTGGACGACAACCACGCCTTTTTCTTATTTTCATATGTGAGTACTGAGTAGTGACTAGCGAGTGTACATACAGCTCATAATATCAGAAATTCTTAACACTGTGTCATGATATATGTTGCTCTGTCGCACTCAGTCGAGGGGTTGATTTTTTTTTTTTTTTTTCTTCAGTGTTTGTCGCTTTTTGCGTTGTTTGCAGAGTATTTTGCTTTTAGGGATTTCTCACATTCTGCGAGAAAAGTGTACGTGTTGCGTGTTGGTGTTGGTATTGTCACGTAAATGCAATGAGAGTGATTATACGGACATCGGACAGGAGGAGAAAACAAATTAAGACACATGTGCTTCTCGCTTACTCACATTGATGAATTGTATACCATTTGTGTAGTCAGATGTGGTGACTGTGGTGCTACATATTTGGTATGAAGTCTACAAAAACCCCAATTGGGAATATCACAGATCTGCACTGGTACCAACTGTACTATCTCTATCCAATCCCCAGACCCCTGCACAGTTTATTATGCTGTGGCTGAACTTTGAATGTGCTTGTCACCCACGATATGTGTTTTTCTTTATTGCTTGTTTTTTTTTTTTGGAGATTTTGTGGGTGGCTTGGTACGTATGCTAGTGAAATGAGCTTTTTATCATTTTCACAGATTTTCTGTATGCTTTGTTTTATTGTCCTTTTATTACGAATAAAGGCGTCAGTCATGTGTAGTACAAAGAGTGTGAAATATAATTGGTGAGGCTGGATGGAGTTTGAAAGATTTATTCAATTTAAAATGATAAAAGGGGTTTAAATGACTTTTAGTTTGTTAGTCGTTTTATTTGGATGGTTTTCATTTTATATTTGCATACATTTTAGTTTTGGGAAGCTAAAAAGGGGGCATAGGTCTTTTGATGGAAATTTAACATTTGACGTTTAACTTCAAACCAAATTATATTCTGAATAGAAAAATCTGTGTAAATCCTTGCGTCCAATTGATTTTACTTGGAATTCTCTAAGCGGATTTATATGAAGTTTTAAGTTGCTTGTATGTCGTAAGAATATATTATTCTGATTTCGTTTATTTAATATTTATAAAATACTGCTACACCCTTCAAGGTGTTTACTGATTAATGATTATAGTGTGTATTTATCATTTGGCTTCCCACACACCCCCACCCTTTTAAAGTATTTTATTCATGCAAAATAACATATTTTCGTAGTTATTATGTTTACTTCATGTATTTCGAAATAAAACTGATCATTGCAGTCACATTAAGATAATCCTGTTAATGTTATGAAATGGTCCTTCAGATTTATTTCTTTCTAAATCACCTACTCGTTTAGTAAATGAAAAAAATGAGCTGATACGCGTCATCGCACTGAAACTGTTCGTAAATGCTTATTTTTACCATTTGGCAAGTTTTTATATCATTATTGGCATTGATTGGGATCGCCTTTTGCGATTGTCTTGGGCAATTATCATTATGGCACGAATGTTTTGTTTTTATTTCATTGAAGCAGCAAGGATTTGTGCGGTTAATATGGCGACAACTTTCTTAATGTTATAAATAGATTCGAAATGATGTTTATGGTCATTCAATTGATGTATTATTGTTTATATGTATGTACTTAGATAACAGCAGGAATTTCATTCTATTTTTAAAATAAGAAACAATAGGAAATTGTGAATTTATAAGAGGATGTTTGTAGAAAGTTTAATCGATTTACATCTTAATTTTCAAGTATGTAGTGATACCAAAGAGTAGAACATTAAATGTAGAGGCTAAAATTGCACCCATTTATAAACCCTTAACGCACATTGAACAAAAATTTATATTTTGGCAGAGGAATGTTAAACACGCATTTTAAACACAAATAAATTTCGATTACATTTATATATAATATTATACAGCGAACATAAACATCTAAACCCAATTCAAAATAATGCAAACAAAACATATGAACAACGAATCACCCTCTATTCTCATGTTAGCTTCTATGTGTGTGAGTACTGAGTACACAAACACATTTATAAAATTACCCTCATTCAACCACTTTTCATGCAATTTATTATTATTTCGGTAGCGCATTTCACATCCATGCCACATTGTGCCTTCAACAAACAACAGC
Organism: Sylvicola cinctus; assembly: GCA_963854165.1. Taxonomy (NCBI): domain Eukaryota; kingdom Metazoa; phylum Arthropoda; class Insecta; order Diptera; family Anisopodidae; genus Sylvicola; species Sylvicola cinctus. The sequence goes on from OY974083.1 coordinate 45,638,278, forward strand.
ATGCCTATTGTTGAGGATGTTTTAGTCTATATATCTACAACTATATGTTTATGTATATCACATATATTATGTGGTGTACAAAAATAGTAAACTGCATACATAATTTTATATTATGATAAATCCAGTATGTACAATATTTTATAGAAAAAAAAATTCTATGAAAAGAAGATCACTTTCTATTTTGAGTGTAATGGGCATATGGAAATTAATCGATTTTTAATATTACACTTTATACTTTCATGTAGATATTTGATATAAGGGATGTGTACACTGTACACCCTTGTACAAGGGCATTATTTCATAGTTCATTCACTAATTTCCTTTGCGTATATAGATATATTATTTTAAAAAAGTGAAATATTTATCGTGTAAAGACGCACGGTTGATTTTTTCTATGAAATATTAAGATTTGGTACATTGTTACTGCAACTTCATGCAATTAATATTATATATTTTCAGCTGTACAGCTGTATGCAGTCATATTATACCGTTTTAAGGACGTTTTGAAAAAAATAGCATTTATTTATGTTGGTTCAACACTTACTGTCAAATTATTTTTAATTTAATATACACATTGTGAAATTATACAAACATTACCTACTGTCTACTATTTTTTTAGAATTAGAAATATTCTGTTTTACAATACATAATTCAACATAGGGAAGATTTGCCAAAAACAAATAATTTAAGTAAAAAACTCAAAACATCATGAAATGAAAGACTTTAAGAATTTAATAAAAAATCTCCAAGAGAAAAGAAAAAATATTTACTGAATTTTAGATTTTAGGCGAGACTTTATAAAAACCCTGGCCTCTACGAAAAAAATCTCAATGAAAAAATGGAACTAAGTCACATCATGAATTAAAATTACTTACATTTTTAAAAGAAAACATAAAGTAAATCGCAGGCTATCGCGGTCCGGCGCGGAGTGAACCAAACTGCACTAATCCGGTAACCGGACGCCGACGATTGCTCGAATTTCAAGTTCATGTATTGGTGTATAATTTTTTGATGTGTTATATTTTGCGAACACATACAATTTTGTATTAGTTAGTTTACAGAGCTAAGATTCTCAGAAACAAATTAGTTTTGTTGATGAAAGGGAATTATAATTGTCTGTACAAACTCGTATCAACTGAAATGGTGCCCAAACAGTCATGTATTTCATATTTTATAAAAACACGGCCATTCAAGCGACCCGCAATTCTCAACGAGGTATTACTGTACTCGTGTAGTAAAGTTAGAGTAATGATTAATTTATATACGATCTATTTAAAAACGTTTTCCGTAAATTTTTTAGTGAAACGAAATTTTGATACCTACTAGAAAGGGTTTTAGAAAAAAATGTGTAAATACTAAATGTACATCAGTACATTTTAAAAGCGCAGAAACAAATTCACAGATTTGAAATTTCAATGAAATTTTTTTTTAAATTTAATTATGTCTTATTCATTATTTTAAGGATAGATAATGAAACTGTTTGGAAGCTCAAAAAACAGCTTCAAAATTTTGTTCATTTCTGTGATAACATCATAAATATTTCAAGTAAAATACAACAATTCTTTTTCGTTCGAATTTTGAATTTTGTTATCATCACAATAACAAATTTTCAATACTTTTTAATGACAAAAAATACAAAACGGTTTGTTGTATCATAATATATGATGTACCACATTGTGACATTACTACGAAAAATTTTTTTTTTATTAATTTCAAGATACAAATTTCAAACAAATTTCAAGGTCACATATCTGAGAAACGGTTTTAATTTATCGAAAAAGAATTAAGCGAAACAAAAAAAATTCTCAATATGTCAAGGTCAAAAAAAGGCGATTAAAATTTACATAAATTGTTTCGTGGCCCTCCCTGCCGCGTTTCTTTTTAAGCTACACAAAATTTTCAAATGCAACATCGACTTTTGCCCCAAAATTGAAAAGATTAAAAAAATGCATTCCTTTGTGTTTTTTATAATTTGATTAAAGTCAGCAATTAAAATATAAATAACTGCTTAGCAATAAAATCCGGCATTTAATATGCAGCACATCCATTTTTAATCTTCGATTTAAAGCTTCTTATAATTATATTTATTATAATAATGCCGTCGCACGTCTCACATTGGATCCCACACGCACTGCAGGCAGTTGTAATATGTGTTCACGCAGCTATAGTGTATTTGCTGGAGGAATACAGATTTTGTTCCCCCGCATTTTTAGCGCGTCCAGCGCCGCACACCGTGTCTCTTCTTTATTGATTTTGACAACGTGTTTGCCTGATCAAAGCGATTAATTTAAATAAATACACACATCCGCACCACTGTAACATAATAAACTGCGTGTTGTTAATTAATTGCAAATTTATGCACAAAATTGCACATGCCAGACACAACATAAAACACAAAATGTCATATAGATCAATATATGCACACCAATCTACACATAATATGCACACACGTAAACACTCATTACCCGACTAATAATATGAACAATCCCGGTTAATTATTGTAAACGCGTTTTATGATCAATCACATAATATGTAATATGTGTTTTTAAATAAAAACTTGACTATGTGCGCTACAGAATGCACTTCCATTGCAGTTTTCGCACTCGACGCGTAATATTTGCCCGCTAGCAATAATCGCATATATTATAAACGCTTACATTGAGGATTGCGATGCATGAGCGTACAAAGTTAACAACATAGAAATAAAAACGCGAACAAATTGTGAAAAATAGTTACAGCAAAAAAAGCGACACAATCGCGAGACACACACGGAGACTGCATACAGTGCACAGTGCACACCTTATAATGTATGAAATGTATAATATTGCATACAGTTTTGTTATTTTCATAGAAAAACAAAACAGCGTCACACCGCACAAGATCGGCGAATGAGGTGACCGCACAAATCCAGAAAAACAAGAAAATCTGCACGACACAACACTATAGACGCTTTCATGTTAGCTCGTGTGGGTAACAATCCTGAAATCCGCGCGCGCGATTTCACGATGATAAACAATCTGCTGCACGTTTAATATATTATGCCGGAGCGTGAGCTTATTGTATGTGCTGCCACACCACAATGAAATGAATCAAAGTTCTGTGTGTAGAGGCGATAAAATTCCAAGCGCGTTCCACACATCGAAACGCAGCAAGTCTGCAGAGTAAATTTTTTTTTTTTTTTTAGAAAAAAGCTTCATTTACTGAGGCAACATTTTCAACGCACACCAACAAGTGCAGAACCACAAAGTTTGGCGGTGGTGGTGCACGTGCAACGCGTGTACTATTCCAAATAAATATTATGAACATTATTTTACTGAAATTGTACAGACGCAAACATACACCAGTCCGCTTCAAATATGTGTGGGTACATACAGGCACATTTTGTAGGAAGCAGGAGAAGCTTTAAAAGCTTCTGTGCGCGTTGTGATTTTAAGTTGAAGCATACATATAAATTCTGGATTCCTTTTGGTTGAGCTTTTTAAATTCGGTTTAAGGACAGGACGAATGGTAATTGAATTTTAAATTCAACATTCTAATAACAACATCTAAATCTAGTTCAAATTTTGTAACGCATCAGTTAAGCTGATATTCGTTGATGATGTTTTTTGCATATGTGCAGGACAATGGAGTTCTGAAAAATTTTGTATTTGTGACATTGAAATATTTAAAAGATATATAATTATTAGATTAATGATTTTATGAAAATCGAATAAGTTCGTAAAAAAATTGAACTAAATTTGTCAGCTTTTAATTATACTTTTTTGTGCTGTAAATCATAATTTATAATGTAAAACCATTAAGAAACCTTTGATCCTGTTCTTAACGTAAGTACCTACTCATATCATAATTTAAGAAGATTCAAAAAGTTGTCATGAATTTTTAAATATGCATCGAAAATATTCCCTTATTTCAACCCTCTTTCAAAAATCAATACAATCTATGCATTCTACTACAAAGGATATATCGTACGGTAATAGATGCTCCAGCAATTTACAAAAATCACAAAATGATGCTCATCGTGAACGTTGTACAAAGCCACTTGATTATGCCGAGTAGATAGCTTTGAATATGCATACATAAGTAAAGGTAGGTACATATTTCTACCTGAATTCAAATTGGAAAGAGCATGGAGAAATATCATTGCCGCAGGGGAGACATATCACACAATATGGCGCATCCCTGCAAACATCCCTTGCTGCACATAACCAAAAGCTAAAGCTCCAAATTGTACACCAGTGTGTGTTATATTTGCACACAAAGCCATGCGTGGTACAAGGTGAGATTGTGTTCAGTTAACATGGATTCACATATTGTGTGACGTGTCTAGCATTTGGTTTTTAAGACCAAGGACCGGTGTTATAATGCTTCCGCAGCCGCGCCACAAAGAGATTTAATGTACAAAATGTTTAATCTGGCCTATTTATGCGACGGAAAAGAGATTCAAAATATGCATGTCGGCTGTCATTTTTCAATAAAACACAATGGAAAAAATATTTCCGATCGTAGTGTGAGTGCGTAACCATTTATAGTGTTTTGCGTAAATTAATCCGGAAATTGAGGGTAAAATTCACGTGAAATTTTTATTTTAGATTAAACTTATACCACATTCCCGTGAATTTAATGATGATTTTGAAGAATAAGCACGTCAAGGATTTCAAAAACACCTAAATTGTGTAAAACGGCACGCACTCATCAAGTGTTCGAGTTTTTTTTCTCTGAAATTCTTAATTCAAATGAACGATGAATCTTTCGGGGATTTTATTTGTTGTTTACGATTTATGAATTAGGACCAAACTTAAAGTATACCTTATTAGCTTAAAGCATATATTGAAGCAGTCTATGGTTATGGTTAAATGATCTCAAATCTCAATGTTACATGAACTTTGAAATTGATGTCTTCGTTAACCATTATTTATAATTTGTGTAGCATTTTCTCAAGTCTATCATATTATTGACTATTCTAACATATCGTGTCAATGTGTGACATTGTGCCATGCTCCTGATTTGCAATTTGGTTGTCTAAAAGACCACTTGACTTTATAGAAACATCTCATTGATGAAACCAAATAAAAGAAAATAAATAAAAAGAATCCACGATGATCGGTGCTTTAAAATCAATTGGGAAATATAAGGCAGAATTGACACCTTGATCACACAAATCTACGAATTTCATACGTGTTAAAACTGGAGACCCGGAGTCGGTTTGTAATTTAAGTGTGTGAGCTTTTGGTCATCAAAAAGCTGCGAGTTTGCAAGTTAATATTGTACAAGAATACTCTTTAAGGATGTGTTTTACTTACGTAGCTACATATTTATAGTTGATCCTTAAATTCCATTACTATTAACTTAACAGGCTTAATACTAACGCCTAAAGTGAATTACTACTATTGCCAACTATACACGCATAATATTCCGAAATAAGTAACACAATACACATTACACATTACACATTATACGAACATGTTTCAAATACTTTGCGTGTATGCATTTTAGTGAGAAGAAAAATTTGGAAAAAAAATAAAATCAAGAGGGAGGCCACACATTTCTAGCCTAAGTAAATCACAAGAAACACTTGCCTCTTGTCATTGATTTTCTGTAAGTGTGAAAGAGACTAACCCATAGAATTTGGCTGAAGTACCAACATTATGCTGTGCATAAACCGCGCCCAAAAACGATTCCCTTAAATGGCATGCGCAGCTTTTTGGTATGGTTGTGTTGTGTTGTGTTGGATGTAGTTGTCCTGTTCTAACACCTGGGCTTTTTAGTTTATTGCAATTCCTATTTCGTACCCTGTGGTATCTTCTTAGGCATAATATTATCTGTGCAAGAACACGTTTACAATGTACATTGCTGCGCGGGGAGAATTCAAAAAAATTTAAATGATGGGAATAAATTAACAACAACTGGGCACAAGATGACATCGTCTCGCAACTTTATTGTTTTTTTTTCTTTGAACAAAAATTTTTCTGCGACATCAGCGGCCACAAAATTGCTTCAAGTGTTTACTAAATCTACGATACTCGAGAGTTTAGAGTCGACGTAACGAAATGTGATTGTGTGTCTCTATAATTTGTGTTTGGCTTGTATTTGTTAAATGTTTTCCGTTTTGTGTACCTATATATCTACTTTCAAGTGATTAAAACACAAATTAGTTTTTATTATAATTTTTACACCAGTATGATATTTTAATTTATTCCTTCTTTGAGTGTTTACAAATTATACACTTGGGTACATAATATAGTGATTTTAGAAATTGAATCGCCAAAACACGTTGACTAATTGTACAATAACATTAATTTAGATTTTGTTGATGAAATTTACTCAGCTATATAAGAGTTACAGTAAATATTGCAAAATTTAGATTCATTTGGTTTATTCAAGATCTATTCATTGTTTCGAAAACGTTACCTATAAAATTTTTATTTTTTTTATCTCATTAAGTCAATAAGAGTAAGTTCCTATAGCATGATATTATTTGATTTTATATAACTTTAAGTTTATAGATTAATTTATAGAAAAATTTTGTGCATAACCCCACGTTAGTCCTTGAGTCAAGGTCGTATTCCATTCACGTAAGCGCTTTGCACTTTGCAGAGGGCATGCAACCCATTTCTAATTGTATTTAATATTTTTAACTAAGCATATTGTAAATTATATATTATTTCGTACATTGCTATTATTCGAATCTAAATATATAATATATTCTGATTCAATAAACAAAAACCTATAAAGAATTTAGGGATTTTGATAATAATTAAAGGTACCTTAGTAAGTGCAGTTCTTTAAACAAAATGACATTTTCCTTAAAATAACCATTTCGATTTCATAGTCACGTACCGATACGCAAATACAATACTTTAAATTCTATAAAAAACAATTATTTAAAAAAAAAAATACGAATAGCATTTCAAGGTCAAATTGCAAAGATTTAAACTTTTATATCGTAGAAACCCTAAAAGTTTTTGAAAAAAATCATTATAAAATATTATTTTTCTGCAAGACTTTGCTGAACATTTCAAGGTCAAAATATTAAGTTTTAATGTTAAAAATATGCTGTTTTAGGAAATAGAAGTAAGCATTGCAACCAACTTAGTAATATCCACCCTTTAATATTATATTATGTTCCGTATAAGGTCGTAATAAAATCACACATAACTCTCCCTCCGAGCTTTTGAATTTTTTTAAAAAGCATATAATATTTCAATTATACTTAAATTTAAACTGAACTACTTTAATTTGAATACATTTTAATTTATTTTATTTTTCATCAAGAATTTGAAATTAAATTCTTTTATAAAATTTAACACAGAATTTAATGAATATTTCAGATTTAGTTTCGTTTTTCAATTAACTATTCTCATATCTGCGTAACGGAGGTTTCTAAGAAAGTAATGGTCTTTAAATGAATAAAATCGAAATTTGTGTTTCAAAAATTTGTTGTTGATTTTGCAACTGATTCAGACTATACGAAAACGTCATGATTCATGTACATAATATAACAAAGAAAAAATAACACAATACAGAAATGAACTTTGACTCCCCCACAATATTTAATAAACGGACGTCCTAATTAAGCTTTTTCTGTAAGAGGGAAAATAAATGTCGCGTCGGCTTCCGACACATGAAAACATAATCTCGCATTCTGCACATGGTGAAGGACGTATGTTTTTTTTTAAATTAAGGATGGGGGCTGTTAACTTAATTTCAACGACAAAATAAAAAATTATCAACATAATCCTAAAAAAAATAAAGCTTTGATCCAAAAAATATCTTTATGTGTAAAATTGTAAAAATTACATATCCTATAGTAGTACACAATATTCATAATTCAATCATCACAATTCAGTTCAAATACTACCCATATCAATAGGATTGCCTATATCTACGACGTGTATAACATTTATCCTTTAAATTCCAAAATAAATCTCAAACACACACAAAAACCAGCCGAGGTGTGAGATAGTTTACACTGATTGGTTTCACAAACAAAACGTTTCGTTGGGAATATTCAGTGTGGCTGGCCAACTTAAATCCATTTTCATTTTTTATCTCTGCTCAATTGTGGACTCATCTTTTTCGGTTTATACGAATCTACCACGCCACTTCCACAATCCACACTCTACAGTTTGCAGCCCTTACCCGTCCGTGCATGTGATTTATATCGCGTCGCATCGCACACGTTCAATGCATACGTACAATGTATGCATACCAATTCTTATATGGGGTGCATGTTGGGAGTTGTTGGCCGTTGGATGCCATAGCGAGTAAAATTCATTCAATGCTTTTTTATTATTTGAACGCTTCCCATTTTGTCTATTTCAGCAATGAGCTCCAATTTCAGTTGTACCGCATTGCTCTAATCTGCGGATATTTTTTAGTTTTACTTTTACTCGCGTCTCGCATACATACTTGGATTCAGTTATTCGTTGTACTATTATGTACTTTCATAGAAATGTATACTCGCATGGGTAGTCCATCGATTTTTGGAGCATCCTAGCATTGCGCATTTCACAACTCATCGAACACAGTCCACCAACACATGCATTAGGATTTTGGTTCAAACTGAAGATGATCATCAGCTGAGGATGATTTGCTTTAGTTTACTTTTTGAATTGTTATAAAGATTTTAATTCTTGACCAAAATTGTCATACTAATTATTGATGCAGTTTATTAATCTATGATTGTGCCATGAATTTGATTTATTTATTAATACAAAAATGGTATTATGTAACTATTATGAAGGTAATACTGAATATAACATATTATGATGATATTAAAATTGAGTTCAAATGTAAATTACAAATATAAATTAAAACGTATTAACCACATTTTAACCTTAAATAAAACAACATGCGTTCACGACGCGGCGTTGCGACGCGTCAACGCATCATGTGAATACGGTGCGCGATGCCTTCACATTGAAATGAGCATCGTTGCCAGATTACACCACTTCAACAAATTCACACACACCGTCTTTCAATATCAGCGCCCGTACATCAAATGTTTATATGAAGAGATTTGCTTAAAGGCGGGGATACAAAATGGTGCTTTAAAAAGTCGCCAGTCAAATGGTGTGAATAATAGGGTGGCAAGTTATGAACTATGTTGTGAGCCATAATAATGTTGTTGTCTATATGCGCTTTCAAATGTATTATTTACTTATTATGCAAAATTGTTTAGAAATTTAATAGAATTAGAATAGAGTTTGATATAAATTGGATAACTTAATAACAATTAGGAATTGTTTTTAAACAATAAATGTAAAATGTAATCATATAGAGATTACGGCTATTGAATACAATTTTAATCAGTTTAAATAAAATAATTCATTAACGGATTCTTAAATTGAAAATATGTCACAAATAAATTAAACGAAATACTACACCCATATATTTTGGGTTGACCTTGAATAGGAATCGACATCTCTATAGACTTTAAATGGAATATAGGATTTGGAACGAATTGGTACATGAAAAGAATGTATGTATTACTAGCCCCTCTGAATCGTAAATTTAAAACAAAAATTGTAAAAAAATGAGGAATAATGCTATTTAAATAAATAAATTAGAAATATTAATTTGCGTTTAACTATTCATTTAAAATTGAAAGTATTTATATAAAAAAAATTGAGGCAACAGAAAAGTAATCTTTTCAATAAATGTATTAAATTTGTGTTTTTATAATATTATGAACATTGATAAATTAGAGAAGGGATGTTTCAATTTAAATTTAATTTTTTTTAACCTTTTTTTAGATTTTCTACTATTTTTAGTTGTTTTTAAAAAGTGCTATTACTCTTAAGTAACTTTTATTTTTAGAATTTTTAATTTTTTTTAATAGGACAACAACTAAATACTCAATTAAAAATTGCAAAATTAATCGAGATTAAGTCAACTACACCCCAGTGCCTATCTGTTATAAATTAATTACAAATATATACAAATTAAGAAAAACATGCCTATACTAAAAAAATACTGTTATATTGCATATTTGATAAAACGAGAAGTTCCACATGCCTGCCCCCATCCATCAGAATATAATTTTTTGATACACACTAGCAAGTAATTAATGAGCTGTCATCACAATCAATTGCAGCTCATGTGACCTTAATTAGATTAACCCCATAATCATTTTTTGGCCCCTAAAAACATAGACGATATTCCAAATCGACATGATGGACAAAAATTAAATGACTTTTCAAACTAAAGACATTTAAGCATTTATTTACTTCTTCATATTATATTTTATGCCCCCACAACTTACAACCTATGTATGAGTTGTCTACCTGGGCGAAGTCGTTAATAAAACCAACATGTATTTTGGCTAATGACGCTTTAATGCGAATATAATTAAATACCATTATAGTTATGGTGGTTTCTTAAAGGTTTGAGGACACTATCGTATAGAGGATACTTTATTGAATTACAATAATTACGCAAACGTGTCACTTTGTGTGTCCTCATGGCAGCTGGTTTAGGCCTACCTATGCCTGTGTTTATTTCAATTATACCTATTTTCGAGAGTAAATATTTACTTAGTACCAAGGTAATTCATATGTTTTTATCCGCATACCTAAAATTACATTTTAGTTGTTTAATGAAATACGTGTATTTTTTATATCGCTTTATTCACTTTTACATGAAATCGTAATAACCATAATTTCCGCGTTGTTATCTTATTTTTTCTCAAAATCGAAAAAGACGTTTTAATTTTAAAACAAATTAATTATGTTTCAGTTGTTAATTTTTTGTTCCTCTTAATATTTTCTTTATGGCATATTTTTATACAGTATACTTGCTTATTGACGCAATTTCAATAAGATTCAAACCTGCGGAATTTTTCGCAATGTTTATTTGGTCACTAAGAAATTGATTCCTACCTATTGTACAATTGATTTTGGTCAATTATTTCTTGAACGGCGGCATTTTTTCGCTGCATTCTCGTTTTTTCTTCGTTTTAATTACCACGGATAGTGGACACACATCCAGACACATACATTTTGAACTTTATTGAACATTGAACAATATCAAAACGTTTTAGTATTTTAAAGGCTTTTGATAAATATACTTTACGGCGGAACTTTTTGAGACCATTTTGTGTATATAGCAAGAAATCAATTTTTATGAATATTTTTGGAGATGGTAATTTTTTGTTATCGAGTTCCTGCGACGTGAGTATTAAAAAAATCGATGGCTTCAATGGCTCTAAAATGCCTAATTGAAATGTTAAAGTAAATATAATTGCTGAAATAAAAATAAAAGTAAAATAAAAATCTTAGAAAATCTGCAAATTAATTAATATATTACGGATACAACATGCTTTACCTTGTCTGCCCTTGTTAGATACATACCTAAGCAGCAATAAAATTGCTGTTTAATAGCAAAATCAAACACTTTAATATTACGTTTCAACTCACAGGTCGGTCATACATTGAATAATTCAAAAGGTGTTGTGCATTAGTTACACAATTTGCAAGTTTTCTAACTACAATTTTGCTTCGCCTATTGCACTGCTGTCATTCACACACCCAGTTATTGCGATTTTTGTTGTTGCAACCCTTAGCTCTTAAGTGCATGTTTACTTGGGGCGCTTCACCAATTATCTATATTCCTATTTCCTATGTATATATTTATACTATTACATGCACGTAGGTCGTAGATATAGAATACTTATAGACTACAGTTAAAACTTATGGGAATTATGGGTACATCAAGGGCAATACTAAAATTGAAAACACACTGAAAGGCAGCGAATGGGCGGCAAGTATTTTTCGCACGATGAGAATTTGAACAACTGAGAGTTGACGTGAATGATTTAAATGGACGGAGAAAGGGTGAATTTCAAGTGAAGCTAACTTGATAATTATACACCTCGCGCTATGCCATCATATTGATTTAGTGGGTATGTTTGCATTGTGATGAAAGGGTTTGATTTGAGTAGCTGTATACTCGATGGTATAATACCCCAAGTACTTACACTTATATACCATATACGATTGAAAATGTTGTGTAATTATTTTGTTTTTTCAATACACATTAATTCTTGTTTTATTTTATTTTTATTTTAAATACTACAATAAATCAAAAAAAAAAAATTTAAAAACATTTAATATTTCTAAGATAAAAAGGAATGACCTTGAATTTTAAATTCTTGACCTTTTTACGTTCAGCAAAAAATGTTTTATATAATTAAAAATAAGAATAATGTGAAGACAATTTCCTAAAGAATTTATAACATTATATAGATATAAATAGTCTGACCTTGAATTTTGAAATGCTGACCTTGACATTTTCAGTAAACTTTTTTTCTTATCAAAGGCTACAATAATCAAAGAATTATTTTTATACTGTGTGGGTGCTGAGATAGAAAACACAGGATTTCTCTGCGTAAATGTAGTTTTCATTACAATATCTTAATGGACAAACGTTCATTAAATGAACAAAATCGTTAGAACCTTTTCAAAAATCCTATTCAAGCGAAACTGATTTTGGCAATAATTTGATCTTGAAAAATTTGATCTTGAATTGAATAAGTTAAAGAGGGTTTCATACTATTTTGTTATGTTTTCTTGAATATTTTGCAATAAAATTTTATAGCAATCGGTCAAGTAGTTTCAGCAGTATGATGAAGGACTACTATTACGGACTATATTTGCACATTTTTTCTAGACTCAGTGGGTGTCAAAATATGTTTCTCCATCACTAACTTTTTTTCCGATTAAGTTTGAGAATTAACATACTCAATTGTTTATTTTTTCTTGTTTTAATTTTTCAAACAGAAAGCAGAATAAAAATATCATAATTAATACCTACTCTGTGTATTGCGGATGCAATTCACTGCAACAAAACGCACTTAAATCTAAAAGCACACATATATGCATTTGACAATGCACAATTGAACAATAATTGTAGAAAAAATAGAAAACTGTTTCACAATAATTCCTATAACTATGCACGCTGTATGTTGGGTTCTTTCTAAACTTTAATTATATGACATGCAGTGTACAGTGCACACCATACACCCATTTAGCTTGTCAGATTGATGCAACGGAGGGCGGCTGAGGATAAAAGCCACACATTGAAGACAAAACGTGCAATAAATAAATGACATCATCGTTTTGATCTATGTGGCAGCGTGTAGCTGCTGCTTGCACAAACCCACATATAATAAGTATGCATAAAATAGTGCTCAGTGCTCGTAGTAAACCGTGCGAGGACTGAAGAGTGTAGTTCATGACGCGACGATGGAGGTTATATGTGATTGCGTGCCCGTCCACACAAATAAATAGCCACAACAATGAAAGGCATAAACGACACACAAATCAAGGGATGCATGTACATTGTACATTGTACACCTATGTCCTATAAATACATATAGCAAAGAGGCATGATCGTCAACGTTATAGCTTTCAATGTTAATAATAGATTTAACAGAAAACGCTATATTGCAATTGTAACAACGCATACTGCACACTGCACACTGCCAAAGAGTGCATCCGCGGGCATCGAATCCCAGCGCACATTATATGAAAATGTTACAACAACGGTCGTCGCAATTGTATTTATTTATGCCGCATCCACGATATGGGATTGTTGTTTCAATGGAATCTTAAAGTCACCTGTATACACACTGCACATATTTTGTGCATCCACCTAATATGTTTGCATGCCTCATGCGATTGAGGTGCATCAAGCCTCAAGGAAGGCATAAAAACAACTTGCGCATTTGTGTCGAGTTGAGTGCCATGTCGAGGGCTAATAGTGAGAACTGGACGTAAATTGGTTTGGAATTAAAACACGCATGCACGTATGAGTATTGAGTATATAATATGGACATGCAAGTACACGCAGAAAGCCAAATGCTGGAAGTTGTTGGTTGTCATGGAAAATCTATGCGGTTTGCAATAATGGTAACTATATGTGATCATCGAGCAATGCAATGCAATTCAACGAACGCCATACGGAGGTGAGATGCATTAAGTGTGAATCTCGCGACTAGCGAAAGCTGCATGGTAGCCCGTAGGTGAACATATGAGTCTCTATTGCTTTGTACGTGCGACGTGCATATATACTACATATAATTATATACGGTTTAAGTCCACTTCTGCAATTGAAATAATTGGTCCGGTAGATGGTGAACAGTGCACCAACATGAAAAGTAGAACTTACTTTCATGCAGACTGCAGTGCGGTTGCATTGTTTCTTCAACAAGCCTACAAGTACTATTGTACACGACTGGTAATTGATGTGCTGTATTATATATAATGAAGCTGCGTGGAAAAACATTGATTACACCAACCGCAGTCATTTGTTAAGTTATACGGGGATTATAAACTTAAAGAAGCCCTTGCGGTTTTACCAATTCTGACATTAAAATTTGTATAATCTCTTGTTGATTTATAATTAAAATTATTATACAATAAATGTATTTATGATTCCTTTAAAGTTGCATTTTTTAATTTAATTTCTTTTTTTGCAATTTAACCATTTTTTTTTTTTTTTTAAAGTTCGAGCCACTTAAGAAAAAATATTAAAACCAAAATCAGCTATAGGCCTTTTAGACGGGCGGCTTTTTACTTAGTTTCAGTTAAAATTTTCATTTCCATTTAATTTTTAGGACGTCAAAAAATGTCCACAAAAATAAAATTTGTTGCTTCCTTCAAAAATGTGTATTGTTTTATACAATTTTGTGGTTTTTGTTCCTGAAAACTTTTAAATATTAAAAGTTTTTCGTCTCATTTAGGCCTTCAATTATAATTTTTTTTTTCACTTTTTTAGCTAAAATTCAAAATTGATATAAAATGTGTTTATTAATTATGGGATTCATATAAAAATTTGGAATATTTTTTTTAATAAAAACAGAGATATAAACAGAATATGGTTTTGACCGCATATGCATATTTTTTGTATAATTTATTTTGTTTTGTTTATATTTCCAATTCAGTGAAAACAAATATTTGCACCGTTTCTGAGATATGAAACATGTGACCTTGGAATTTTTTTGAATTTTGACCTTGACATTGTTTACAAAATTATTTCTATAATTGGGAATAGTCATAATTTTGAACATCGTAGTACAAATAGATTCAAAATTACTATCGTTATGAAAATATGACCTTTTGAATTTTGAACCTTGAAATGACGCAAAGATTTTGATCTTTTCAAAAGCTACAATAATGCAATAAAGATGGCTTGAAGTAATTTACGTTTCGGGAGTAAAAATGTTATAACCTTGAATTTATATTTTTTGACCTTAAATTGTATCAGAAAGTTTTTTGTTTTATATAAAACACTAGTATTATTACATATTTAATTTAAAAAAAATATTTTTTAAGGTTTCTACGATATAAAATGTGCGTTAGGTCTGCGTCCACCCCTTTTAAAATTCTAAGGATCGTTTAGCAAATGCAGTGTTAATTAGAATTCCTTCATGATTTTTGGGCCATAGTTTGAACTTGGTGGAAAATTACAGCCTGTGTTTTTTTACCGGTGCATTAAGACGAGTTTCTGGTTCTTTCATAATTAATTATTTATATTTCTTAAATTTTCGACATATCGAACCTAAATATTTTCCATACTGTTAAGTACGAAGTACAATAAAACAAATAAATGCAATTATTGTTACAACAAGCTATGCAAATTTTTACATATTTGTATTATTGATTGTGAAATGACAAAACATGAACTGTAAAATTTATAATTGTGTATGTTGGGATGGAAAATATGTTGCAATATCGAAACAACTCGTTTCTACAACAAAATATTAATTGTGCATGTGAGCAAAACGGATGTTACCCATCAATTTTGTTCATAATAATTTGACATCCACATTATACCAATGTGAGCAGGAAAACGTGTAACATCTAGTTGATACAAATTACGGTGTCCAAAGTTAAAATAGCGTGAAGGAATCATTAACTGTTTCACAAAACAACAAAATGCCTCCACTCTTTGCTTCATTATAATATGATAATATGTTATTACATGTGCAACATATTACAATGAACAGCAGTTACATGCGCCATTATCATGTGAAAACAAAACTGTGTTTAACTTATTTGATACGATTTTGTAAACCATTATGTGTGTTTGTAAGTTGTATTAAAAGTAAATTTAAAGCGTGTTTGAATCTGCATATAAAATGTACAAATGTAATAGGAATGCAGTTAATCTAATTGCAGGCGACGAATTTTAACACAAATGGATTGCGGTTACAATAAATTATTAAAATGTACAGGAGTACGTGTAAGTGCAATTTGCAGTATTGCCTCTATTGACATTATCAACACATGAACTTCTTTGAGGATTTCAATTTGAGATTATTTGATGTTCAGAGAGAAAATGCATTTAACTTCCTGTTGCGCAATAAAGCATTGCAAATGCGCAAATATTCAATGCAGTTCCCTTTGAATCTTCGTGCATTTGAGCCCGGTGGCACAGAAAGGCAGAGCCAATTAATGCCAATTTCCCACAGATAACTGACCAATTACTTTTTGCATTTACGTGTAACCCTTCTTTAACGTAAATTTACTTTGATGTTTACCGCATTATTAGATTTGGTACATCGGCAGAAAAACGGGCACACACAGTTTTAAGTTTTTATGATACGATTTGGCTTGGCATCACGAATACAGTCAGATCAAAGGCCGAAAATTTTTGCTTGAAATTCATGCAAAATCTTAAGTCACACGCAAAATAATCTGGCGTGTATTAAAAGATTAAAATTTAAGTATCCCAAAGTAGCGTCATCTTAATGAATGCGCACAAAAGTTGTATATATACTCTGATTAACCTAATTTGTTTGTCTTTTTTTCATATTTGTATTTCTCAGTTCGAAAAATTTGCATCGGCCACGTCTTGATCATACAGCATCCGCTGAATCCGATCCTTTCATCGTTGATTTCCTTTGAAATCGCGCCCGCAATTTTTAAAAGAACCTCCAATGAATGATTTTTTTTTATTGTGTATAAGCATTAAGCATCATTGCCGACGCGCCTCACCGCCATGCCATCCACGCAGCGGCTGCCCTGCCGCGCCGTACTGTCTTATGCTCGGGTTAAGTTGTCATGGATGAACGTAGTCCTAACATCTACATTTTTGAACAAACACACATCATACAGATGTAGACATATAGATAGTTGTTAAAGCGCACGCACTTTGGCAAATCTCAAACGGCTTGGCGTAATGTGATACCCTTAATCTTATAGCGCTTTTCAATAGTTTGGGACCAAGGCACGCTTGAAAAGAAGTGCCATCTTTTGCCGCACGTTTCTTTCGCTCGCAGTTCGGTTATCCGCACGTTTATTATTTATGTATTTAGTGGTTGAATATGCTGAAATGGTTGAGGATGCTTTTTGTTATTAGTTGAATTAATTGCATCTTAATTAGTCTGTAAGTGGTTAATGAAGACGTCTGCTATAAGGCATCGCATGTTTCAACTAAAATTTAAATTTTTGATAAGATGAAACGTAATACAAAGCGTTTTTTTTTGAGAATTATGAATTACTGTTGTTCTACTAAGATGCCGGAAAAGTGTCGCTGAGAAACATTTTTCTGAAATTAAAAATTGGGATTTAGGGAAAGAATAATTAATAATTCGACTTTGAATCGTCATTTCTATGCCCAAGAGATGTTGAAATTAGATTTTTCAGAAGGTTTGGAGTCTGGAGCTTAAATTTTAGGTGGCATGCACAAAAACATTATCATTTTGTTTTCTTCTTTTTCTACATGTATATTAAAGTAAAATGTATTTGGGTGCAAGACCATGCGTGAAAAACTCCCTCGTAACTATCCGCCACCACAAAAACGCCGCATATTATATTTCATGTCACTCGCCAATGCAATATGCATGAAAGGGACCTCTCAATTTCACATCGACCCGACTCGATAAACCTGCACTGCACAGTACACACTTCAAACACACACATTTTGTGTGTACCACAAGAATCGATGTCCTTATGAATAATAGAAAGTAATTAAATTATTATTTTAATGAAAACCTTTGTCCTCCCGTGAACAGCAGCGCGCACAGTTCACCTGAAGCGTTACAATTGACAAAATGATAATTATAGAGTAAGTGCACAACCGCCACACAATTGCTCCAAAGTTCCACCACAAAAGGGAGTCACCGTCGAGCGTCGTCTCACGCACGGCATGAAAACATGCGGGCGGCAATCGCGTGACTCCGTACAACAGCGTATCGCTTTTCTTTACAATTTTTCGTACAAGCACTCACATAAGCCAACTGGAACCAAACTGTATACCTTTATATAATGTATAGTCTATAGACGACGACGACAAAACAGAAATAACATGTTAAGAAACAAATATATTTAAGTGGCACTGGCAAATGCGCTAACCAAGGAAGAAGGTGTTGTTTTGAGTGTCGATACACACATATGTGTGTTGTCCGCATGAAAATAGACAAGATACGAGCGCACTAAAGTGTTATATTCGCGCACGCACTCCTGTTCATCTATTCGAATCGATCCCTTTATAGTGGTTTTTGCTTTAGATATTGTTATTGCTCCCCACAGCACAACTGCATCATGCGTCTATCACATATGTGCCGTGTATGCTCGTGCAGTCAGATAATGTGTGTAATAAGCAGCGACCTCAGTCTATAACGTATATTTCTTTTCAATTTGTTTAATTAACTGGAACGATGGCATTCAATGCGCTGCCATCTATATGCGAATTATTTATAGCCCCTTTTGAAGACAAATGTAACGCATCAAATGTCAAACTGTACTTTAAGAGTTACGAGTAGGTATGTATATTGTTTGTTAGTTTCCTTTGTGGTCGACACGTTGATGTTGGTGTGCAAATTAATGCAAAATAACGATAAAATTTTGATAAACTTTAAATTACAAAATGACAAAATTGTTGAAGCAATTCTGAGTGTATTTCTTTACTTTTGCGGAGTTTTCAATAAAGGGTCGCAATAATGTTGACTTGCTTCCATTATTCTTTATTATTTAAATTTGAAGTCACTAAATCTTAAAGAAAAAGGATATCATTTGAATAAGGGGATATCGGATATAAAAAAAGTAGGTTGCAGGGATAATTGTGTATCTCTGCAACCTATTTTTTTTTACATTTGATGACTAAAACAAACAGTTTTTGAATTATTTTCATTGAATTATAAAAATATAGCTTTTGGTTTTAAAATTTTGACCTTGAAATGTTCATCTAGTTTTCTCATTTAATTTAATCCTACAATAATGTAAAAAAAAAATTCCAAAAATAATTAAGGTTCCTGAGAAATAGAAAGTATGACTTTGAATTTTCCGATTGTGAAGGAATTTTTTTACATAGTATATCGTTCATTGTATAGCGTTGAGATCGTCCACCCCCTTTTTTGAAGGAAGGATCGCATTAAAGGATATAACGAAAATGATGTTTTGTTTAGAATTCCTTCCGTTTTTAAAACGAACAAAATCGTCCAAGCTTTTTTTGAGCTCCCGTACTTTTTTTGACAATTACTTTACCTTTAATGCATTAAAAAGGATTTCTTATTTTCTTTAATAAAAATTACAAAAATTTTCTAAAAATCGGTCAACACTCTATTAATAAAAAATGTGAGAGAAATACTTTTAATATTGAGATTTGAGAATATCTTGGCGTATAAAAATTGAAGAACTTTTACCTTCTTTATGAAATAACCTGCGATGTTGTAAAAAAAAACATTCACAATCACCTCATCATTTCAACGATCACTGCAAAAAATACTTATACAATAAACAAACAACCATTTGATCTAAGAGTATAAACTTTCCTCATAATGTGCAATAAAGATGTGTCACACTTCAGCATACACAAAAAAATATGTACAACAACATAAAACTGCAACAGCTCTCTTTGCCACGTGGCAAAAGCACCCACTTTTATAACTTATATAAGTAGAAAGGAATGAACAGCTTATAGTGTGCAAATACCGCCGCCACAAAGTGTAAACCCATAACATGCAGGGCGCACTTGTTTCTTATCTCATTAAATACACGTACAACTAAAGCCAAGCCACCAACAACCCAACGCGCTATTCTCACAAACATCAAAGAATCGCATCGCTTCGTCTATAACTAAAATGAAGAAGATGGTGATGATGTTAACAAAGAATGGCTGCGAAGCCATTCAGAATGAGGAGAACGCGAACATAAACGTACATTAATGCCTACATCTCGTTTGTATAAACTAAGTGCACCTATGCCAACTACAGCTAGTGCTGTGCAGGGTGGGAGTGGGTGGAGGCGGGAGAATGTTAAAGTGGCACACTAAAGTGCCACAAGAAACCTTATAAAATTGAAAGGAGTGTAAATGTAAAAGGGAAACGCGAACATTTGTGTGACAATATGAAAAGGCTTACAAAGTGGGTGATATTATAGCAGCAAGTGAGCGCGTTAAGGGTTCACATAATATAACTAGGAAGTAGGATGTTGTCCACAATCGGTTAAAAGGATTTGCTTTGCATTTTCAATAGACATTGTTAGCAATGTTTAGGGATGACCGAACATTACATAGACGAGTATTTTATGTGTTATGTGTTTCTTTTCGTTTTACAATTCTATATGGTGTGGTAAGTTTCTGGGGTTTGTTACAGAATTTATTTATAGAATTATTTTTTACCCCATAATAATTATTATTGTTGTAATGTTACATTCATTAACTAAAAATACAAAGTAATAACTATTCTAATCAACCCCTTTTGGACTGGAATACTAAAGGGAAATTATATTTCAGCGCAAATCCTCCTCATACTTAGGGGAACGGATTAAAATTAATTGATCATTTATCATCATTTAACATTCCAATCCAGAAGGATGTATTTTCCTACACTATAGAAGTACTTCTTTAAATATATCGGACGGCCGAAATTTTTTTAACAAAGATCTCAATATCTTATAAAGCTTTTAATTTCATTATAATAGTCAGGATGACTTGACTGCTCGTAACGTAATGCAATGGAGTACCTTATAATATTAAGTTACGCAAATTAATTACAGCTTTATATTATATATTACTTTAGTTTAGAAACTATTGTTGTATATCTTCTTTTACTGCTCAAATAGCACACGGATGTAACTTCTGCGAATGTAATATTAAACATATTGTTCTGACTTTCACGTTATAGGAATTTAAGTTTGAATTTGTACAGCTTCTCTCTGATGTTAAGATTTGAATATCTACATGAGCCATAGGCTAATGCGTGAGTCAACATAAATTCAAAAATAAACCTAAAACTCGATCATGAAACAGCTTCAATTAAGCAAATTAGCATTGATGAATTCTGCGCCGTTGTTTTGTCTGTCGAATCTCACTCTTTGTGCGTCTTTATCACACATGGGTCAGCCGATTCCACTCATCCATAAATGTCTCAAATTTATCTTTATTAATACATATTAGGAATAAGCATATTAAGCATATATTCTCGTTGTTATAAGCTATCATACATTGTAACATTACAAAACAAGAACTTCGCACATAAATGGGAGTCCGACAATGATGAATCAGCGCAATAAAATCTGTTTCGCCATCAAATTGATTTTAAATGTGAATATACATCCGAAATGAATGTCTTTTTTATTTGCATAATATTAGTTAATAGAGACTTTTCTCACTTTTAAGTTATCACTTTATTCAAGAATCAAGATGAAATTGTATTCTCTAATTTTTATTTTGGTTTTCGAAAGGAAAGTAAAAGACGAATTTTTAGACTATAAATTTGTAATTGGTAAAAAGAAAAATGTTCACATTCCCGAATTATTATTTTTTTAGGTTTATAATTTAATAATCGGTATTTTTCGTAAATTATACTGTTTAAAATGAACTACATCGCAGGGGTTGCGAGGTGTGAATTTATTACGTCCAAAATACATCAAAGGCAAGTGATTGAATAATTTTCCGATTTTGACTTTGAATTTTGAAATGTCCTTCAAGCATTTTTCTATTATTGGAAGCTAAAATAATGTTTACAGAAATTATTTTTTTATTATAAAAGGCTACACATGTGTAAAATAATTTTTTTCATGGTGCTTAACGTTTCTGAGATATAATGACGCTTGAATCTCTATAAATCATTCCGAAACATCACATTTATTGACATTACCGTATGCAGTTTTGCTCAAAATACTTTTAAGTATAAGGGATTTGAATATGAACAAAATCGTTAGAGCCGTTTAGAGCTCCCACATATTTTTTTTAGGTTGTGTGGGTTTGCGAATGTAACAATCTATTACCACCAAAGTGGGTCGTAACAAATTAAAAAAACTAACGTCAGTTTTAAAAAATATAAAAATGGAACTTTTTTCCACATCCTTTCAATGATTTTACATATGAGGTTTAATAAGATATACATAATTATAAAGCATTGTGACGCTATATTTATTTTACGGAATTTCCATATATGAACAATACTTGTATAATGTAACGCCTTTTTCAGGACGAAAAATCTACATATGAATCATTTAACAACCCTAAACAATGAATTAAAATATTCTCAAATAATACGTAACTATATAGACATTTAATACAAATGTGAAAAGTTGAAAATTTACTCGTATATATCCTCAAGTAAAGGTCTGATACTTAACAACACAATATCCTACCCCTTTATACGCACTTTGTCACTTTTTTGTTCATATTGCACGTACACTGTCGTTTGCATTTTTAAACAATATGTTAATTGTATGTAATGTACGTACGTCGTACGCACATAGAGACGTGTAAAATTGTAATGGGTGACAAAAAAAAGTATGGCACCTCAATGCACCGCACCAATCACGTTACTCTTTGGAGTGCGTATACTGCCTACGGGCTAATTTGAATATCTCAAATTTCTGTGTTGTTTTAACGGGGTGTAAATGATATGAAGAACAATGCTGTTGTTTTGTTATATGAACCGCTTCTGCCTATTAATTATGGAGGAATAATGGCGAAGGTGCGAAGCAGTCTTATCAACAATGAGCTTCGAAATGTCTTAATTAAATGTTTTTTATTTCATCATTTCATCGATGGCCGTGTCTAATGAAGGCGAATTTCGGAATTATATCTCCACGATTTGTTAAATATGTTGTTCGAACATAATCACTGTAAGCCAAATATGATTTCCTCTGAACTTTTAAGCTATTTCTTACATCTTCCTATAAACAAATTTATTTACAAATATGTAATTTCATATTTTTCAGCCTTTGAAAAAAATTTTTTTTAATAAATAATGTGAATTTTGACCTTGAATTGTTTTTATAAAAAAGTTAATTTTATTGAGGTAAAAAATAATTTACGGCTTCATAACATCCTAATCATAAAAAAATCGTTACGAAACTATGACTTTGAGTTTTCAAATATTCCCTTAAAATTTTCATCAAATCTTCTTATATTATTAAAAGCTTTAACAATTTGAAAAAGAATAAAAATTAAATTCGTGAAAAATACTTTTAGAGATTTAAATCTTTCAACGTGAATTTTAATATTTTTGACCTTGAAATATTCAGCGAACTTTTTTATCTTATCAAAAGTAACATTGATGTGAAAGAAAGATATCTGAGATATAAAATGTGGGGTTTGTCTGCGACGTTTTTTGCCTAAGTTGATTGTAATTATTATGTAAATTTACTTTTCAGCAACAATGATTAAATATACTGATGAATAATTTAACAAAAATATAATAAAGAAATTATCAATCATCAAAGTCAAATATTTAAATGAATGAACCAATGACCAATTGAATGCACATTAATAACATGTCTTGAATCACTTATTAAACACTTAATATCAACTTGATCAGTATGTTATAGTCTGCCATACTGCAGTGTGCTTCTTACAAAGTTGACAAACTGCACTTGCAACCAACGGACAATCTCGGCATGACACATTACAAATTCCATATTTTCATGGACGCAATGTGCATCGTGTTATATACACAAAATTCCATAAAACTGGATTCATGCTGCCCCACAACTCGTATATTATATTGTATGGATACAAATAAAATGCTGAAGCAAAACTTCAATTAATTGAGCAATAAAAATTACTATTTAAATAAATTTAAATTAAATTATAGGAAAGCATTTGCGCAGCCCTCACAGCGGAGCGGCGCAAATTCCATATTAGTGTTTGGCGACACGAAGGGGAGCTGCCACTTACGGATGCGCGTAGTGTGACGAGAGACTTGACACGGCCGCTGTGCGGTCACATATTATTTGTGGCGGATAAACGCGACCAAATTCGCCAATGTGTACAACATGTATCGCACGACGCACATAATATAAGCGATATAAAAGCGTCGGCAAAAGCTACACACGAGTAATACATGTTTATAATTTACGATACGACAGAAAACGCAGTACCAATTTAATGAATGTCGCACAGTGACAGATGCACACTGTCGTTCACCACCGACTGAAATGGAATTATGAATTATTATTGTTATAATTAATAATTGCCCGAGTGAATTAATTCTGGCAAGCATGCGCGTCAACATGAGTGAATTTGTCACATATTATAAAGAATTATATTTGCTCCTACTGGGACGACTGAGTCTACTCTAGGTGGATGTGCACTACACACTCGATGTGCATATTATAATGCGTTACATTTGTTACATGAACTTCTGGTGCGGCTGCCGCTGTCTATAATAACATCATGAATCTGGTGTGCCTCCTGTGGGTTGCTATAGATTACCGTGTGTGGAGTGTTTAGATTCATATGATAATGAGATGCGGCAGACTCGCGTGCAGTTATATTATTGTCAAATGTGTGCACAATTCGCATATTTTAGCGCTTATTTGTGTGCCGACTGCCCGTGTGTAATGTTTCCTTATCAAGTGCGCGCTCGGATTTTGTTATGTGTTTCTGGTTGGCTGCTGCAGTATAACAACCCATTAAAATGGGGCGAACAATTTTCGCTTTTAATTAAGCATTTACAGCCTGGCCTCGTGCCCATTATTATTTTTGAAACAACATTTCTGGGCACTTATAGAAACTACCATTATGTCGACAGCTTCATATTCGACGCCATTATTTTAAGTGTCACTTTTGATATGCAAATTATTAGCCCTCTTCTCATTTCTTCCCATAAATACTCTTGAGTATTTTATGATTTGTTATTGTTGCCAATTGCTTTGTATAACTTTAAAGGATTTTATTGTGCTTTAGTGATTACTGATTAGCTATGTATTTGCTTCTATTTATTCTTTTTACGTTTTATTTAAAAATAGGATTTCCTTGTTGAATCCGTAAAATTTAATTTAAGTGGAAGCTAATTTTTATTCAAATTGTAGTTCTCTTAGGCCTTAAGAAGAATTGTCTAGTTATTCTGATAAAATAGGATATTGTATGAAGACTAGATGCAACGTGTGAAATTTTTGCATCTTAAATACCTTAACATTTTCGACCTTGAAAACCTAATTTAACAATAACATTATTAATTCCTTTAAAATGTCCAGATTTTTTTTGGTTATGCAGATCGTTTTCCTAAATAGTGAAACAACATTTTTTGTAAGAAATATATTTAAAGTTTAAAAAAATAAAAACTTGAGCTTTCTATATTTTTTATTTGATCTTGAAATGTTTTAGAACACTGTCTGTCTTATTAAAATCGTAATTTCGCAAAATTCAAGATTTACGCGTTATTGTCATTATACGATATGTAAATATATTCGAATGCTCCTGAATCTTAAAATAGACTTCAAATTTCTGTACATATTTTATATAGAGATTCAGACGCACATTACTTTGAAAACACCAATTGAAGCGCATAATCGCATTGGCGACACTTAATTAGGATTTAAAGTATCACAAATAATTGAAGATTACACTGACAGATAAGTGCTTTGATCCTGTCGCACATGATGAAGCCTCAGCACTTGACGTACAAGTATTAATAGTAAGGGGATTTAAGGATTTGAGAACAGTGTTATCTGTACTCGTAACTAATCTACATGGGGAACCTGTATATTACAAGGATCCTTTACATTAGTGACCGATGGACTATTAAGTATTTATAATTCGGTAATTCGTTATGTACACTCGTGCATATCCCTTTGGTTTGCCACACCGCACAATTGACTAGCTTAAAGGGATTGCATTCATAAGTGCACCTTAGTGCAATAATCCGGTAAGGTTTTTTTTTTTATTTTTTTGGATAAAAATTTTTTTTTCTCGATATTTTTGAAAATTTTATAGTACGTAATACAATGTTTCTTTAAAATATATTATATTTAACAATTACGTTTTCTGTAAAAAATAAATTACATATGTGTAACATAAAATATTGTAAGTATATACAGTCGAAACGCGATTACATGAAGTGTAACAAATTTAAATTTTTAATAAGTATATACATAATTCAAAAATGAAATATACTGCTTGAATTTTTTCTATTAACAAGCCATTTATGTCTAATTTACCTAATAAATCCTTAATTTTAAAAATTCAATTGAAACGTCGCCATTTTCTATGAGTACGAATTAAGCCCAACACCATTTCAAATGCACATAAAACAGCTTGGTACATCATTCTCATAAGCAGCCAATTCCCTGCTATATTTACCACATTTCTATCGCCTTTCTTATAATTTTAATCACTTTATGTCGCGGCACATTAGGAAGTGCGTCACGCACATATATTTTGTGCTGCATCACATCCAAACGTCTTGTCCCTGTTTAAGCTTCCATTATTCGAATTTATAAATGCATATGCACGCATATAGAACACATTACAATCATTTGTGGCTGCGCGAGTTTTTGCCTCCTGCAACTCGATTCCACAATCCACACTACACATGCCCTCGAAGCATTTCTTTTAGTTAATGCACTTCCTTTTGGTATATTATTGCCCAGTGCGTTTGCTTCCAAATGCTCCGTTCATATATTATATTTACAAGTAACATATATAACTGCAGAGGCTGATATTTCGGTCGTTTGCCATTACAATGCACTATATGCGAGTGTGTATAACGCATTGTACCTATATTGAGCGAGTATGTGCGTTAGTTTAGTGCGTGAAAAATGCAGTTGCTACTGCTTGCTTGTTATCCACTTTTGGGAAAGAAAATTTAACAGGAAAAAGGCTATTGAGGATGAATGTGGAATACAAATGCAGACGGTTGCCGAGCTACAATAGTGCACAAGTCTCATTGTTGCCTGTTTGAGATCTCGATATGTGTTTTTGTGTGTTGCACCTTTGATTTTCTAAAGATGGAAAGTGCTGTTCTACTTTGTATTTGTTTTTATATCTGCGTTATATTTATGAATAGTTCTAGTTGAGCAAAAATGGCGTCGTGTTGTTGAAAAATGGCGTAGATTTTTTGTTAAATTTATTAAATTCCTTGAATAATTTGAATATTTTGAAGCTACGTTACATACAATATGCCTACCCACATAATATTAATTCTCATAATGTTTTCCCGCATTTTTGTTTACACATTCATCAACTCATCAATGCGATGTGAAAAGGTTATCTCGCTTAATTGCATTGATGAAAGTATGCGCAAATGCATACAAAACAAATAAACTGGGTAATAACTGCGAAGATTAGCTGCTTGCATCAGCCATCATCACGCCATGTCTCGTAAACTTCCGATTCCGCGACATTGCAAATAACACAAATAAAAAGAAGAACATTTAAAAAAAAAAAAAAGTTTAAACGGCGGCATATCAGAGGCATGCGCAATCTTTTGAAAATAATAATCTTAAAGCGCGGCGCTTGTGCACTCAACTCAAACGCTGAGATTAGCAAATCTGCGCAGCGGTGCACATTCTGCGCTAAAGAGATAACACGCAAAACAAACAAAAAACGACTCTTGCGAAAATGAGCCGAAAAACTTCACTTAATTATCCATAGTCTTCTTCATTTGCTTACTGAACGCATTTCTGCATCTTTAACTGCATTGCAGCAACCCGGCGCTAGTTATGCATTATACGATTGTGCAAAATATATGTTGGCACCATCGGGCCACATAATGTTGTTAATGTTAGACAGTTTAAAAGACCCGCCAACTGGAGACAGCTTCTAAAACGCCGCTTTGTTTCGCCCTGCTTAAGCGCCAGGCACATACGTTCTTTTTTTACACAAATTTCATCGTTCCGCACGCCCGCGATCCTGGCAGATAGTAGTCGCGAATCTCGCGATCCGAAGCCGCGCCGCCACATATTATGTGCGCGCACACATATTTTGCTATGGCACCGCGCACCATTCAAATTGGATGTGTGCGCGACCTCGCGCACACTCCACATGCATGTACATTTTGTGTATTTAAGACGTACGTGTATTCTTTCCATATATAAGAAGAGATTTTTCTTGAAATCGTCGCGAGTTAATTTTTCGGAGAATGAAAACGAAACGAACAAATGTGGCTTTTGTAGGCTGTAAGCACAGGATCCATTCAAAACAACACAACCACATATCACGCATGCGGATTTAACTGGCGCCGCCCGGCGCTTGTGTTTTGAACTGTGCAGCGCGCATTTTCCCTTGATCTTTCAGCATAATGCAATTTCCCTTTTTCTTCAAATTGGCTGCTATTTGTTTTTATTTGCACAGAACGTAACCCAATGCATAAGACAAAATATATACAGAAATGGTTATATGCGCGTTTTCTTTTGCAGCTTCATGCTTCTTTCCTTTGCTAGTTCGGTTCAAGATTAATGTTTTATCTGAGGGCTGCGTGGTGATATTTTCCGCTGTATCTTGTACACATAATATATACGCGTATTGTAAACGTTTCGTGTCTTTTTCCGCACTTTACAGAAATTCACAATTTGCGCGTTTTGGTATTGAATTGTTTCGAGGTATTTCGCATACTAATTTTATGTGCTAGGCCAATGTCACAAAATTGCAGAATTAATTTTACATGTCCTATCTTTTATCGGATTTAATTACATGATTAGAAAATTTCCAAACGGTAATGAGATTTGAATTAAATTTAAGAACCATGACGGAAAACTCACCAATCTTCGCGTCATTTTATTGAAAATGTTTCTACAGATAGCTTTTTTCGTAATTTTTAATAAAACGAAACCATTTCGCGCAGCACTTTTCAAGCTTCATAAAAAGCCATATTCATTTTTATAAAACAGAACAAATCATTTAAATTCCAATCACATAGCTTTTGTTTTTCTGTAAGCTTCCGAACCGTTGTTGAACCAGCTGATGTCATTATGTGTGGTCCCAGCGTCAAGACAAATATCACATTACGCTGCACAAACTGAACAAATCAATAAAATCATCCCAATAGATCTACAATAAGTTTACTTCCAGTCGAATATAGCTACTTGGAGCCCCCACATGAATATATGTATGGAACGCTGCTTCCCATTTCACGTGCAATTTTATTCAAGACTATATTACACAACTATTTCAAATCGGGAATCGTACATCAATTCACTTTTATATAACGATATACATACGGACAGCAATTTGAGGAGCACAAAAGCCAAAAACAGAAAAAAACCCTCTCGACTACGCTCCGCATATAAACAATTTTCTTAATCTTATCCATGGTCTTTGGTTATGATATTCCTTTTCGTCGAGAATGTGCTATGTGATGGCGCCGCATTCATCTGCTGCACTTTGTGCGTTTATGGGCTTCAGCGCCATGCATTGCCATCGTGTACGTACCTTGATGTAGATGTAAGTAGAATGATACCTAAGGGTTAAGTATAACTTGCACTGTGATTTCACGTTAAGTAAAGATACGTACAGACTTTAATAGACTATATGGAGGATGCAGTTGGTTATAAATGCAGTGAAGGATTTTGTACGTGAGCTCTTATTTAATTGCTAATTTAATACAACTGATTTGAGAAACCCTTTTGAACGAAAGAGTGATACATCCTTTAAAATGTAACAGTAATATTGGTTTGATTACGTCTAACGTATTTTAAAACTTATAATTACCATTGTTATGTCTTTTAAACCACTGGTACTTAAAACCTAATCGTATATATCTTTTAAAGTACTTGAAATTATTTCAGAAATTAAAAAACTGTTTTAGCTATAAATTTTCTTATGAATTTTCTTGCAATTTAATTAAGGGTTTCTATAACATTTACATTTTATGCTTTGAGAATGTTAATCATTCTGTTTTCAGCTATTAAAAGATTAGTTTTCAGTTTACATTTCCTATTAGTTAATTGACTCTGAAACTAATCATTCTATTGACTTTATATTTTCAGGACATTCATGTCTCGGTACCTATTATGTACTCCATTTTCCGAATTTATATCATTCAATCGAACTGCTCTGTCTGCAATACTCTTTTTGAAATTGCAAGGAAAAATAAATATTTTACAGTTTTTTGTCCTTCTTCATGAACGTATAATCATTCACAACTTTAAACAATTTAATGCATTTCATTTCTAATAAAATGTGAATCACAAATGAACAAATCAAACACACCACGACCACCCATCTCTTTTATTTATACCGATTGAAAATGTCATCAAAATATGCTGCACATTATAGTTTCGCAGAATTTATATATTTTTAACATACCCCGACAATTGCAGTTGCATTTGTATACGTTTACCTAAATAAAAGCTAAATTTCTGAATAATAATGAACTGAATGCAATGCTTGGCTATTGAATGCAAATGTTTTATTGCTGGCAATTCATGCGAAATTTCAAACGCGCTGCTATATAATATGAACATTTTATGGAAACGATATAAACAACATTCAGAAGCACGAACAAACAACATTGCACAAAAATCAATCA
The DNA here is from genome assembly GCA_963854165.1 of Sylvicola cinctus. Lineage (NCBI taxonomy): Eukaryota > Metazoa > Arthropoda > Insecta > Diptera > Anisopodidae > Sylvicola > Sylvicola cinctus. The sequence goes on from OY974083.1 coordinate 45,668,993, forward strand.
GAAATGAAATTTCCAATAAATTTGAACATCTCCATTCATAACATTGTCACTGGGGGCACTTTGTCGCATTGCATCATGTTTGTGTAAATGCACTTACAAATGATATCGAAATATAATTTCGGATAATATATATATGAATGTAGTTAGCCTCTGTTTCGTTTTCTGTATACGAATTTATGAGGACTTAATTGTGGGGAGCAGAACAATATAACTCTAAAATGCATTTGGATAAATTTTAACCAAATGATTTTGTCGGCAGTGTTTGTGTATTGCTGGCGTCATTGTGGCAATGAACAATTGGGGATAATAAAATGACCTTGTATAAAAAATTTTGTTTTAATTTTTTTAATTTTGGCCTTTAAATTCGTTATCTAAAACTTTTATTGAGATTAGATCAATTAGTTTTTGAAATAATGAAAATAAGATCTTGAGTTTTCAAATTTTGACCTTGAATTGTTTTGCTTTCTTTTTTTTAATAAAACTATTTATTAAAAATAACAATGTAAAATAAATTAGTTTTTTAAATCATCGTTTCTGGGATACGAAAAGTAGGACCTAGAATTTTTCGATGGGCTATTAATATTATAATTGTGCAAGATTTTTTTTATAATATTCGGTAGGGTTTCTTAGATAAAAATATAGTTTGTCAACGCCCACCCTCTTTTTTGCCAGATCATTAAAATGAATAAAATCGTCGGAACCGTTTCTGGGCCCCCAAACAGCAATAACTTGGCCTTGAAGCATCTGAACATAAAAACAATTTCTCATTTTTTATTTTACGTAAATATTTCATAGAAATCGGTCAAATATTTTGTGAGATATGACGAAGAAGTGCCGACCTACATTTCAACATTTACTTTAAACATATATTTTTTAAACTCAAAGGTTCTCAAAACATTATTTCCGAAAAGGTTCTGAACTCAAGAATCTTTAAATGCATTTGTTTTGGTTTCAATATGACAGGGATATTTAAATAAACTTTTTGTCACTGAAATATATTGTAAATTATTTTTTTGACGATTTAATACAAACAACAAACACAAAATTTAAGAAGATCTCGAATTAAAATTGCTATAAGTGGCCATATAAAACAGAATGGGATTTTTAAATGGCACTTTTTTGATTATTATCACCACAATAAACAATAAAACATTTATGATTCTCTTAACCATTCAAATGTCAACCCAACGATTTGCATAAAAACATATTTTCATTGATAATATTTAATTGAATTTCACATTGGCAATCACTGACATTTGGCACGTCATGGTTAGACAATAAAACCGCACATAATGAGGCCATGCCCATATTACCCACATCAAAGGTTTCATACAACAAGATTTCTCACCCCCATTCCGTCACATTGAAATGGAACATTAGACACAGCTGCTTTTAATTTTATAATGGTCTGAATGTCGGGACTCTACATAACCATAACTGCTGCGATTCAATACATGTTTTAAAAAATTTATGAAAGCAAGTGAGAATACTGAACGAGGCGCTGAAAATAAAGCTAATCACAGGCAATCTTTGACGATACAATTATTTTGTTATTTACCACAGTAATTAAACAGTTTCCCGCCAAAAGGTTTATGAAAAACTTTGAAGATTCGACACCGCAGAAATAACTAGAAACACGTCAGATTATGTAACTGACAATGTAAAAAGTAAAAACACATTTGAGTTTCATCATCGTGATATGTTTATTTACTTGCTCCACTTAACTTAAAATAAAAATCGTTTGTTTTGTTTGGATATTTAATCTGCAGTGTATAGATTATAGAGCCCTATTGAACAATCAATGAATGCACATTATGTGTACATACACGTTTCTAGGATTGCAAATGTGAACACACAACTGAATTGGCATTGGGAATAAGATTGGGACAGACAATTGCTTCCATTGAATTCGAATGTGTTCCATTCGTTGCCAGTCTAAAATGTTATTGCTGTAGCACACCCGCACACGCATGACATTTGAAAAGAAATTCATGTCTGTTATATTCCAATATAACGTGCGAGAAAGGAGCCTTACGGGGGAATCCAAATGAAATGTAATCCAATCTTTCCTATGACGCTTTGTGTGGCAAATAGATGCGTTTATCGCTTTTCACTCCCGATGAAAACTGCGCCATTAATGGCAGTTTGTTTGTGTGTGAAATACACACCATATATAGGTACCTACTGGTACATCCTAGACCCATTGTGATATTGTCGAAGTTTCATTCAACTTTCATATGAGAAATTCTGCTCAATGGCGTTTGAATGAATAAGAAGGATGTTAATGCCAAATAAAATACATTTCAGGACTCAACAAATGAAATTGCTATCTATTGATAGAGTAAATTGTATTGGTATTTGGTGTAGTAGAATGTGTGTGACGACATGGTGTTTAATGGTAAAATAAATACAATAGGAGGTTCAAATCGATGCAATGAATAAATACTATATAGATGTATGTAACCCTGATTGAGAATTCTGCGTATAATAAAAATGTCATTATATTAAAACTTATTTAAAATTTTAAGTTTTTCTCTATAAAAATAAAAATTGATAATTTTTTTAATTTTTTAAGTATGGTTCAAACTTTGAATCTGAATTTTATTTAATAATTTACATAGTTTGTAAGTATTTAATAGGTTTAAATAAGTTGTTAGTAAGTTTGCAACACATATGCAGAATATTAACTTGTTAGCAAATATAATTAATCTAATCTGCTCTAATCTCCACAATAGTAGCCCATATTATGTAGCGCCCGTACATCTTCGATTTATTATCTTCAGCAAAAGGAAAATTGCAAAATACACTGTTTCCTTAAATCCATAAAGGGAATCGTTTTAAACACTTGAAAAATTAACCAAAACTTAATTTCAGGCAATGACAACAATCTTGTCGGCATTTAAGTATAACAAAGTGAATTGTCTGCACATGGAATTAAGGAAAATCGCACAAACAACTGTGTGTATGTAGTTACTCAAAAAAAGAAGAGATAACGCATGAGGCACTTCAGATGCTCTCGATGGGACAATTATAAATATTTACAACAGGTAAGTGATACAGAAGCTTTATATATTGTTAGTATCCATTTACCTACGAGATCATCTCCTATTTGGCTTGATCCCTTTTATTTGAACCCTATTTTTGGCAATAACAAGAGAACAATAGGATGAACGTTTAGCCCAATTTTGTGACAATTCTGTTCAATGTTTAAATTGGTTTGGTTGTCTTTCAATTGCTTTATCGTCTGCGCAATGCATACAGACTAATTTGATGAGGATAAGTCTTCAAGTGCGTCTACACGCAGTCTTCTTTCTTTATCATATAGTTTCTGAAACCGTTTAAATAAAATAAATAACAGCAATTAAGTCACATGAATTGATCCAAACAAATGTGTTTTCACTTTGGATTTTTTATAGAATTTTATAAATAATACTTGCTTATATTTTCTGCACACACGCATTTAGTTCTAAATAATTTTGGTACGAAATCTGCAATCTGTAAATTACTTAAACGTAATGAAAATAAAGTGTAAAGGAAATTCTTATATAATATAATACGAACAGGACTTTTGTAACAAATATTCGCACCGGATTCAACATATCCGGCATAATATGTAAGCTTTTACTCACATATGAAGTATGCTCAATACTCGGAAATATTTGGGGAATATTTAATTTTTCCCTATGGGGAGGATTCACGCTTAGATTGTATAAAAACATAGAACGAAATCGTTTACGTGAGTACTTAATTTGTTTGTGCACTTAAGGGAATTACATAAATGAACATTATGCATACAGGCCTTTATTAATATTTCACCTCAGTTATAATATTTTATTAACCTCCACAATAACAATTAATAATGTGTTTAAGGACACTACAAAAAGTCAAATTAATAAAAGACATTCAAATTGTAATAAGAATGATAAAGTTTTACCCACATTTTAAATCGTTGTTTCTGATAGCTTTGCTTCCAGCAAATTAAATTTCAAATTCTCCATTTTCTACTCCACAGCACCCCAAAACGATGAACATGAAAACACGTATAATCTTTACAAAAATGCCACAAACGTCGATGAGTTTCAAGAGAGAAGAAAAAGTCATATTGTCAAAATCTTTATGAAATAAGGTTTGTGTGCACGAGTATGTGCCCATTGCCCAATGCAGACCCTCCTCAAAACATCCATCCATTTATACATTTTCCACCACCCTCAATCAACCCCCCGCATTTGGCAAACCAAATACCCATACACCTCTAAGGATGGTGAATACACTTTTGGCAATAAGAAAAATGTAATGAAAAAAGCGTCGCTCAAGTGAGATGTTGAAAAGGACAATAAACAAGTGAGAAGAAGAACACAAGAAGCGAGAAATGAACACCCTCTGCGCCTTACATATTGCTATATATCCTTCAATAGCATTTTCAGCACAATTTCTATACATTTTTTGGTTGCCTCGTGAAATAATATAAATGAAATGAAGCGTCACTCACAGACACACACACACACACATTTTTCTGATACATAAAATACACATACGAGAATATATGTATGGATGTGGGTATAAAAGCAATTTGAGATTCAATTCAGCTTCCACCCACACCAACACTCCAACTTTAGGGAATTTCGTCCTTTGCTTCGATGAGGTCAAGTTAAATAAACGCACAAGCTAAACAAGGGAACATCTCGAACACTCACAAAAAGAAAAAGAAAATGATGATAAAAGCGTCCCAAGCTGCCGCATGAGCTGTTCTCTCATCTCCCCCTCCTCCCGACATACACCGTATAGCGAGTTGTACAATAAAACGCCATCAGGGTGGAAAAGCTGTGAGAAGGATACGGTGCTTATAGTTTGGTATACAATTTTCATACACCATCAACGTACACAAAATATCAAAGCTGCACATGGGATGCTGGAGATGATGGAGGAAAAAGGGTGTTGCCATGGATACCAAGTCAGTGCTGTATAACATCATCATCATTATCATCGTCAGTATGTGTGGAATAAGCATCATTGTCTTCAGCTTCATTCGTTTCGTTTGTGTGTCCGCTTCATATTCAATTCGTTTTGCCACTTTTGTCTTCCCTTTTGTGTCTCTGACAGAGATGATATTAGATAACAAACGCATATAAGTATGTAGGGAGCTGTTTTCATGAAGAAAAGCGCCATGTAAGCTGGGGTATGTCACCTACACTCACAGTGAGGGTATTTTAATATGAAATTTGAAAATGAGGACGCTTAAAGTTTAGGTTGTTTTAAGCAATTTTGAATCTGTATAAAACAAAGGTGCAAAAAGCGTTTGTTTCCCCCCGCTGCTCGCAATTTTCTACCAATTTTAATGTAGATAATTACGGTACGAAAGTAATTGGTTTGAAAAACGTTTAATAAAACGAAAGGGAATTAAATAAAAACTTTTTTGTTGACGAACAAACTTCTGTTTATTTGTTAATAAAAAGCTTGAGCGTTGACTGTAATATCTGTGAAACGCAGATAAACGACTTTTGTTCAATTAAATCAAAAATGTTTAGCCAAATTGGATGACACTTTATTAGAAAAAAATCTTGTCTCTTTTTATTGTTTCCCTCATCATCCACTGATTGAAATTGACATCACCCCAAACCATCGCATTGCACTAAGAGGTGCATAGCGATATTATACAAAAAATGTCTACGCATTTATATTTGATGACTAGACAAATGCCTCGTGCGCTGCCTAAAAACAAATTCTTTGACAAAACAATCTCATGATGGTCATTACCACTGTTTTCATTAATCATATATTCTTTGTCTGATGTTGAGGGCTGTTACACAGCGATGGTGGCCAGACAAAGTCCAATGAATATTCATCAGTCACATAGAAAATTCTTTGATCCATATCCTCTCCACACATACTGAATTTTGATTCGAGATGTTGCAGGTTGGCGCCGTGGTCGTGTCGTTTGCTTGCTTACGAACACATTTTTCGTGTCGTTTTTATTTTTTATTTTTTTGATGAGACAAGCCACTGCATGCGAGATGTGTTGTGAAAGTCAGGGAAATTTTCCCATAGCCCCATAAGATGAATAAACTATTCTTAATTGGTGGAACCGGACGGCTAAACGCCGACATTTAGATGTCACACGTAAATAATCGTTGAATTCATCACAAATCAGTGGTCTTATTTATTTAATTTGTTTTCATGTTAAGTGTATATAGGTTTGTGAAGATGTAGCCACTCAAGTGAAGCATATTATTATAACGTTTATAAATTATAATAGTTAATTAGTTGATAAATGTGCTTCAAAGTACGCAGATAAATTAAATTCGTTTTATATGGCAAATGTGATATAAAAACCGTATCATACACACAATATGTGAGTGCCAAGCAAACATAAATTTCTCGCTGTATTTCCACTTGCCCTTTTTCTTTCCGCTTTCGCACAGTGTATTATACACATACATATTATAATATGTGTTTTTGCTCCTATAGGAATTGATGGTCTTGACAAAGGCAGCAGCAAATCCACATCCTGCGTCGCATTTTCGCCTCATGCCAAAAATGATTCCAATCGCGTAATGGCTCACGAAAAACGACCCCCCACACTCATATAAATAACACGAATATATATTGCGTTATATACATATAACTGTAGCCGAAACGACAAAGCTACATATGTGACTGTATCCTCTATTTCACCACCCAACACATATAAGTGGGATAAAGGATATAAAAATGGAAACATAACAAAACGATGGCAAGTGGGAGAGAAATAAAAAAAGCACGCAGTGTCCTTTTTCGTGTTGAGTGAGTCGCCCTGTGAGTATGTGTTATTAAATGGCTCGGAAATTTATCCTCACAACTCACTGAAATTAATGTTCAATATATTGGGGCCCACACATGCGCTGCACCACCCATAGCCAGTGTCTGCCATGACTTGTCCATGCTTTTGTGTATACCATACATTTTCGAGTATAATATGCTGAGGTCGGGATATGGTGTAATATGGTGTAACACCAACAATCCGGTAGGGACACTAAATCAATATATTGTTGGTGTGTGGACTTTTGTGTGTGCGTTCAATTGGCTAAGTATGTGGATCATTTAGAAATTTTGGGTGTAGAAATATTTCTGAAATAATTATGATTAACCTGAGTATGTAAATTTAAGACGTTCATAAATGATGCTTTTTGAAACCAATATTGTATACATCTAGTTGTAAGAAAAACAAATCAAAAAGCAAGATTGTGACAAATTTAAGATAAATAAATATTTGAATTGAAAAAAAAGACATTTTCTTTTCAACCTTCTTTTTGCTGTGGTTTGAAGAAGTTGTCCTTGAAATTTACAGAAATTGGCTTTAAAGCATGTGAAGGGTGCTTTTGAAAATCAGAAATGTGATGCTAGATTTATATTCAAATACACAAGCTTTATATAGTTACTTGTTCTGCCCTATACTCACATAAGGGTTTTTCAACATTCAAGGGTAAATGGTTTACATACATTTATAAAATACTAATATGTACGAAATTTCCAACATGGCTTAGTGGTGTAAAAACATTGTAGACGCGTGGATACCTTTTCTCCTTAGGAATCAAGTACATCTTACGGATGACGCCATTTCGCATTGGAGATTTGTATGGCCCTTTTATTCGAGAGTACTTTTTGTTTATGAACATCTTTTTTCTGTTTTAGGATTATGCTTACTTGAGGAATATAGTACAATAGTGCTCTATTTCATGATCACGTGAATTTAGTATGTGTATATTTACAAATGTCAAAGCAGAATTAACTTTAGCCGCTATTTGAATAAAAAGGCATCTTCCGATTGGGTGATTTTTTTTTTGCGTCACCCTGTAGAATACATAAATTTAAATCTGTCTCAAAAATAATAATGGTATGAGAATGTTTAATGTACGAGTATATTAAAAAAAAAATATTTAAAAAAAAATAATTATTTTAAATCGTTGCACGGTCACTTCGTCAATATTAAATGATCAGGTGTAAAATTATTAATAGGTAATGAAATCGATCAACCATTCAATTTGTAAATCGTATCGTTATCGCTGAAACAAAATCTTGGGAAAAGACCTAAAATTTGAATTAGACAGAACAATTTAACCCAAATCTTATTTTAAATTCAAAATACAAGATAACAAGCTTAATAAAAGATACAAGTTGTTTGTTATATTGCACCAACACCTCAAAATTATTCCAAATGTCAAGTCCCCACATGATGACTAAAATGTCTCAAAACATTTAATTTTATAGAACCAATAACCATACGCAAGCAAACATTTTCCAAAAGACATTTCTACCTGTCTTAACTCATGTTTACAAAAGACTGCGCTGACCGCAATGTCAAATGTGGCGTGTGCGTGTGATTTTTTAAAAATGATCACAACCGTTTTGTGAAGCATCGTGTATCAACAAAATCATTACAAATCACCAGAAAGCACCAAATCTTTCGGAAGATAATCAATTAATTCGTCCACAGAACCAAATAATTTAAGTTCTTGTATCGTTTATTCACTCGTTTTTTTTTTGTTCTTAATATTGTATTTACCTTCCGTGTGTATGGACGGTTTTGTCGTGTCGTCTTCTTGTTGCGTTAAAGGTATACGATGGCGCTGTCTATTTCATCAGATCGGCAAACTGTGCCCTGCCTGTATCAATCAATCATTCATTCTGGAATTAGAACTTAAGAAATTGTATATTTCGCTGTGAGGGCTTTTATTGTGTGTGCGTCAGTTTTAGTGCCACAGTCTCTTTTCGGGAACACATAACATATACGATAATCAAGATAAAGAAGAATTCCCACCAAAGTCAGCGCTGGCATAAATATAATGATAAAGAAAATGATGAAGTTGAGATCTGAGGGAAACGTGGAGCGAGCGAAGAATTTCCGATGGCGCCTGTTTACATTGGGGTTTGACATTTTCAAAAGTTAGCTGCTATATATGTATATTATACTTTTGAGCATTGCTTCTCATTTATTTAGTGACTTCGACAAACAGCCCAAATGAATTCAATGTGTGGTGGGGTTTTTTATATCGGGTTAAAATTTAATTTGATGAATTCTTTGTGTTCGTAGACGATTGCAACCAATTGAAGTGCCAAATAGACTATTAATTAGATGATAAGTAAAATTACCAGAAAATAATAGACAGTAATTAAAGGAAATTAATTATTGATTCTCCATAAAATTTGTAAGCAAAAATGTTGAGACGCAAAAAATTTATGCGGGATTTCCAATGTCATATTTATAAATTTGGAAACTCTTATTTGCAGCCTACATCAAGTTACTTCAAGAACTACTGCTAATTATTTATTAGTTGTATAATAAAACCAGATGGAAGGAAAACGTGGCGCAGGAGCACTGTTAATATAAGACTGGAGATCCGTGGTGCAAAACCGCTGTTTCTAGGGAAAGCTCTTCTGTCAGGCCAAGACCCAGCCGGGTTCTTGCGCCATGCATGATGAATTTATTTCTTAAAGAAATTAAGAACATATTAACATTTCATCCTTGAATGCTTGTCAAAAATACTACAATCTGAAGTACACAAAGTCCGCATATGACATCGCTACAAATATTGAGCAACATTGAAAATGGTGTGTCCCTCTGTCAGTTAAATCCCGTCACCCTCTCACATAACTATATAGCTTCCGTTTCAAATAAATGTGGACCAAAATTATTGTCGTCTCTACATTCAACACTGAATTTATTTGCAATACAGCACGTGTCCGATTTGACTTTATTTATTATGGAACACCACTTCTATCGTGTCACTTTTCGCTGCCACGGTTCTATGTGCCTCATTTCCTGTGCGCTACACCATCCCATAACACCCCATTTTATGTAGGATAGATCGGCTCGACTCCACACTATGCCAACTCATTTTTCATTCTAATGGAAAATCGGGAAATGAATCTGTAAAAAAAAAATTACGCACAAATACACAATTGTGTATAAAGGGAGATCAATTCAATGATGCTTCCGGTATGACGGAATCAGAATATTAACTATAGATGCGTGTTTTGAATATTCAGAGCTGCACAAGGAAGGACCTTTCGTTGTTGCAGAATTTTACAAATTATGTGTTATACAATATAATGTTGTGATATATAATCCTTAATGCTTGCTAACGAAATGCAAAGTTATAGACCGAAATTTGATGCAAATTACAACAAATGGCTGTTGTTCAAATATTTAAAGACATTATTTTGAAATTCGGGACTTTTATAATATTTTTCAAAGTCTTAAAGATCCCCATACATTTAATTGCAGCATTCGTTGACATCACTCGATGTTAGTTTGTGCACAATGCAATTTAAAAGTCAACAATAAGCATAACATGTCACTTGTACTAATATTTGAAACATCCCTTCATGTTCATACATTTCCTTGCACACTCGCAACCCGTCATAGCAATTCCCATCACAATTTCCACACAAGTATTTGTCATTTTATTCATGGTTTAACAATTGAATTAATAACAACAACAATAAAATAATACAGCAAATATAAGGGACGGCCACATCGAATTGCCGCCGCACCATCGAGATTTGCAGACTGTAATTGTCGCTTAAGGCCACGTGATCTCAGCAATTTTGGTTCTTCCTTCCGGCTTTTCCGGAATCATTTCAATACTTCGCTTTGCTATGGTTTTATTGAAATTCCGATCTGACAAATGTTTTATCGGTACAGATCGAGCACACTCACACACACACATAACATAACTAAATTCACAAACAGTTTGAATGTCTCTTTGCTGGAGGCCTCTGTGTTTCTGACCCCTTCCCGTGACTGCATGACACCCTTCACAATTATGTACAATATTAAATTTGTAAACAGAGTCTCTTGTTTGTTATGTGAAATATGCATTTCGAGTGGTGCTGAATTTTGTGGTACAAGGGGTAGTTTTTTTTTAATGTATTGTTTCCTTATGCGTATATATATATGTACGTGATTTTATAATAGAATGTAGAGAAAGTAAAGTACTTGTGAATTTTTACAAGTATAAGCCTAATTTAAATTCTTAACAACAGCAAGATGGTTTTTAAATGAATTCCAATATAATAGAAATAGGGGATGCTTTTTGTTGTAAAGATTTTTTAGGACAATATGTGAGTAATGGCAACTTTTCTAGATAAAATTTATAAATCTAATTTTAATTAATGCTTTTAATTATTAAAAATATCTGAACAACTTTTTTTAAATTTACATGAAAAAAATTTCTATATTTTTTTTTTTCTCAAAAAATTTCCATCTACGTAATGTTTAAAATGCCTTCATGAAATATTGTTGTTTCAAAGAGTTTCACCAAAGTGCTTGTACGCCCAAACAAGATGTCAGCAAATGAATAAACAAAACAAAAGAAAATTGCAGTAAATTCTTTATTTGAAATGTCGTCTCACATAATCACTTCATGTACGCCATTTGTATCAATGTGAAGGAATCTCGAGTGATTATTAATGCTCAAAATGGCAATAATCGACACTATTCAGTCTTGCAATGGTCAGTGATCAGTTTTTTCCCTCCCAAAGTAGGTCACATCAGCTACGTGCGATTATAATTTGTATAAAGAGTTGTCGCATAGAGATTCTGTTATATTTATCTTATGGTTTATTTTAAATCTGCTTTTTTTTTAGACATTTAAGAAGTTATATTTATTTTGTTAAGGAAATTCAAATGCAACTTCCATTTTCAATTGAAAGTCATTCAATTTAAATTTAAATCACGCATAATTCTTCCAGAAAAAAAAAACCAAGACGTATTCTAAAACAGCTCCACTTACTAAGTTTATCCCTTTATCATACTATCACTGTATAAATTATTGCTATGCGAATACCAAGCACGCCGTGATTACTAATAAATATTAATTATTAAACGGCATTAAAATTGCGATCACCGCGTTGTACATGCGGAATTCGCTCCTCCAGTGATCTCTAAAGTGTCAACTTTATTGCCTTGATCGTCTTCTTTCTTTTTCATATCGAGTTTGACTTCTTTCAACATTACGTATTTATTTTTTTTTTTTCCACGACATTAGCCGGTTTATATATGTTGGCGATTCCCGCGCACATACTTGAAATGATATTGCTTAAACTTTGCTCGCTCCCAACTACAGAGTTTTAGTTATTTAATATGTGCATGGACATAAAGTGCACAGTGTTCGGTTCGAAGCGCATTTTATCGCCAGCAACTTAATAATTGGAATAATTAGAGGCGTTTTCAGAGGCGCAGCAAATTGCACGCGATAAATATAAGCATTTCATTTAACTTGTTTCAATTACTTGCGATAATTGCGTGAATGTGCAGCCTCAGTCAATTATATATGTATAGGCAATGTTGCGCGAATAGCAGTCTCTAGATGCACATTATTTTTGTAATCGTTATATTAAAGAGTAAGGAGTAAGGTGACTTAATCACAATGTTTTGATAAATCATTTAGGCAGGATTTTATTTCATTATCGACTGTTGTGCTGACAGTTTTTTTGAAATAATTAATAAACAATAACACCCAAAACATATAATAAATTGAATTATATTCAATTAACATACTTTAAGAAAGTGCAAAATGCGTTTCAACGCTCTTGCTGAGACTACCAAATTTTTTAACAATACATATTTGCTTTAATTTTTATGACTTTTTGCTTTTTTAACAAAAAATTTACATATTAAAATGAAAATTTAGTGATTCATTAGTTAAAACAACCACACTTTATTGCGCAAACAATTGTTACTCCCCCAACATTATTATGTATTCTTACATAGGATTCAATTCAGTCTAGTACGTATTCATAAACCTACTGCGATTCCACTCGAAAATCGTTTGCGGCTTGTTTCTTTGTCTGCTACGTATAACACAATTCAGCAAGCAAACTTCAGATTTAAGATGTTACCGTCTCCACGTTAGATAACGATGACGCTGTGTTGTCGATATAAAATATGTTGGCCGCATGTGTCGTCCCCGCATCATGAATGTATTATATTGAAGCTCCAATGTTTTGATATATACACGAAACAAGAATTCATGCAAACCTGCGCGACGGTGTGTCGAATCGAACGGATCAGAGGCCAAATGAAGTGGAGAAAAATTGCGGGCAAAACATCAAGAGTGACACTAATTGGACGTTTTGGATAGAGACGAACAGCGTAAGCAAGATAGACTCATGAGGAGTTATTTTGTATCCTTTGTTTTCTGTTACTTTCAAATGCAATCAATTTCAGGATGATGTTCGTTGTGTAGAGCTGTGATTCTCGTGTCTATAATGTTAAGTTCTGTTGTTGCTTTTTAGCCCATTATATTTAGTTGTAAGATTGCATTCAAAATGACATGCTTCCGAAAACTTTTTTAAAGTTTATCTTCAAATTACTGTTTAAACTCAGCTTAACACATTATATACCATCCTAAATACCTACACGATTTGACGCATTTTCACATTCCACAAAAATCATAAATCAGCGCTATTACAACTCTATTAATTTTAATGTTGCGCGCAGAGAAATCAGCAGCAGGCCATTTCACATCCGATCAGTTGTGCAATATTTAGGTGCATACCTACCGCAGCTCCTCTCAACTAATTATGTATCTTGCATAGTGTATTTGAATTTCGAGTAGCTAAAAAGCTACACATTTCTTTTACCTGTTGCACTACGCTCTCCGCGTAACCCAAATGGTTACAGGCCCACCCAACATCACCCATTATATTTACATTCTCTCTTTCGCATTTATATTTTTCACTCACTTTTCAATGAAATCGTTAAGCATTTAAATTATTGCCGCTTTATTATCAATTTTTAGACGTGCTTGCCTTCCAAACCAGGCCATCCGTGCCGCTCGTCTTCAATTTTGTGCTAACGAGCAAATTTTTCAACACTTTTGGTTGAGTCGAGGGTTTATTTATTTCACGCGTTCAATGGAGGGGTATTATCAATCCTAACCCGTTATTTAAATGCGGCGTTGATGGTTGTGATGTTCTATTCGAAATTGTTTTATTCTTTTTAATGTTTTAAGGAAAAAAACTTGTTTCCTTTTTTTGATGTTTGCGAATTAAAATAAATCTGTAATATAATTTCAATTAGGAAAAAAATGAAAGGTTAAATAAATATAAAATAAATTTTAATCAATTTATGTTTAACAAAATCCTAAATTTTTCAAATTATTATGAGTGAAAATATCTTTTAAAAGTCTTAAGAATATTTTGGAATTTTATTATTTATATTTAATAGAGTAGAGTCATAAGGTTTTTTATAATTTTAAATACTTTCTGCTTCTACTTTTACAGCTCATTTTTCGACAGACGATTTTGAGAAAATATAAACAAACAAATATTTAGAGAAGCGACAGTCCCGGATGTACGTTTTTTTAGATTTAAATTGTAACACAATTGGGAGGCCTAAATCTCATAATTAAATTTTGAACGAACGATCATTTTTGATTAGACCCAGCTGTGTTAATGGTCGATTATAAGATATCAAAAAAATCATGGAAAAGGTTTAAATTAGACAGCGGGACGTCTAGTTCTATTTCATTAAATTTTACTACAGGGTTTTCCATTAGCGACGGGTAGACTTTGATAGTTCATAGTTGTCATTTATTGTCGAGGCTGCATATGGAAAATATTTTGTTTATTTTAGTCATTGAAGATAATTATCTCCATTGAGATACAGCATCTAAAAACACGTTCAAATGATGAAATTTTATTATCAAAAGAGACATATTGCAATTACATATAATGCCACCGATAATTCTTTCAAATAAAATGAGATATCGCTGATATCTCAAACAAAACGTTATTCATTCCATTTTAACATCCACCCGTACTTAATGGAAAACCCTTTTTATAGGAAACCAGCTTCCATTAAGCTTTCAGAATCGTATGTCTCACATATGCTATTTTGTGTTTAATTATTTAAAATTAATCCTACATAAAAAAGCTTCATTCTGTGTTGTTTTTGTGTATTCAAGAATAAAGTTTACTTGAGGAAAATAATTTGTTTTTGTCATCAATTTAAAAAATATTGAAGTAAATAACTTTTGGCAGCAGAACTGAACAAAAATTGCCTTAAAAAAATTGTTGGTGCATGTAAAGTATGAAAAATTTTCATAGCAGACTTTTACTTCTCTAAATCAATAAACATTTTGTGTGGAGGTCGACCCTTTTTGACTCCACGGGGTAAATACTCTTAAAGTCACAAATTACGACATACTTATTGGAGAAATCATGTAAGATTGACTTTGATGGTAATTCAAAGAGAATTTGATTGACTCCTCTAAAAATCTATTATTCTTGTGAGCCATGTACGCATGCGGATTCATTGCTAACGCTGTTTTAAATGTCTAAATAGAAGTTAAATGTAAATCAACTACCAATTAAAACATAGTGACAAGGCAATAAATTCCAAGCAGCCGGAGTTTAGCATATTCAAACGATCCCAACCAGACCGCATAATTAATTAACGATAAGGCTCTGACTTTAATTGCCATAATTTATAAAAAGTTGAAACTTTTAATCAATGGAGTGCTTCGTTTTGCATGGCATGGCGCATTTGCTCATCCCGCGAAGCGTTGTGGTCGCATTGCAACAAAATAGCCATCCGTTTTAAAGGGCCTTTTTCTTTTTAACTTGTGGATATGTCGAGAAAATATATTTAATATCTTGCTCTTGTGTCTGCTCCATTTAGCATTATATGTTTAACATGAATACGGCGATACATAAATGCAAAGAATTTATAAACAACACATGTAGCACAAAAATTCAATTCAATTGATTAAATACACACGACACACGGCATTGTTTAGAAGCGTGTATTTTGTTGTGAAGTCCTGCGATTACCAAAGCCAGTTCCAGTTCATAGTCTGCATCCGATTGTTCAGTGTGCTCTTGATATTAATCCACAGTAAGCTCTTTGGGTGGTCAATGCAGCTTGGGTAAAACCTTGGAGGTTCTCAAAATATCCCGTCAGGAGTAGAGCAGGAAGAAATAAAACTGTCACCACGTAAAGTGCTGCATGTATTTGCCATGCATGGGGATGTGTGTATAAGGTTAAATTCTTGCAGAAATATGACAAAATATTAAGTTCAGCTAAGAAGACACAATAATCCACTATACACAAGATTGCGTGTTTAGTTCTTCAAGACAATATTTTTATTAAATTTTGGTTTTAAGATTATTAAAGAATTATTTCGAAAATTTAGATTTTTTTAAAAAGCTTTATTCTAAAATTACAGGCAATTGTTAATTATCTGCTGTGGTTTTGAAATAATACACATTTCAATCATTTTTCAAATATTAAGGATATTAGACATATGTTAAAACCGTGAATTTCTCTTCGAATACAAATCGGTATCATTTCAAACGAATAAAGTCAAGTTTTGTTTTGTCCATACTTTTGACTAGATTTTCGAGAGTCTTATTTTGTAAATAAACATTATTATTATTAACTAAGAAAATTTTAAAATATTAATTTTAAATTTATTTACCTTGAAAAAAAAAACAATTTGAATTGTAGAATTGTTCACCAATGTTTTGTGAAAAATCAGAATGGTTTGTCATCTGATTATAGCCTACATGAAACTATGAGCATTTCATCGGATATTAGATATTAGATTCTTCATTTCACGCTGCCAAGAAAGTCAGCCCGATTATCTAACTTCTAACCACATAAGTTTGATATTTATTAAAGTAATTATTTCTCTAATTATATGTAAGAAAAAGCGTATACTTTAAAAAGCCCTAAAGTTTGAAGTCGAAAGCTTATATCCTAATAATGTTGTATTGCACTAATCTTTTAATACTTCAATAATTACTGTACAAATTCTTCAAAGGGATAAAATGATTCTTTGAGTTGAAAAAGTAAAAAACATTGATACTCATTTACAATCTACCCTATGCCAAAGGAACAAAAGTGACAATTTATCGTATCTACAAGCAAATTCACTTCACTTTGATATCAATTCCTGATTTATTTGTAATACAGATGTTACACAAAAATACAATAAATTCAGCACACGCATATAATTCGTATGCAAAGCCGTTGAAACTTGAAAGAATAATACTTATTGTTGCAATTTGAGAATCGTGTTTTATTCAGTCAATCCACACCCACAAATTTAAATGTTAACATTTAGGATAAAGGAAAATCCATAAAAAAGTCACACATAAAAATTGGGATAATTTCCTCCCGCGCTTGCATCCAATAATGCTTCTTTATGTCGTCTGTGGCCGTGCATGCCGCTTTGTCGACTTGCATCCATTGGCAACTGCAAATACACAAACACACATCCATCGCATATAAATACGCTCCGACAATTGTAATCCGCTTTCTCGCCCTTTATATGTCGCATGCAAATTGAACACTGAAGTTATATTTAATTTGCTTCTTTTTTGCGTTTTGTCGTTTGTCGCTGCAGCGCGCTGTGATCTACTTAATTAAATCCCATACCCGCGTGCTGTGGGTCGGAGAAAACATTCTTCGTGGTTTGATTGCCGCACGAACAAATTGACGGCAATCAGGAAGGGAATGCAAATTCTCACATCATCGTATATGACTATATATTATATATAGTTACACCAAAATGTATGCGGCCTGAACTAAATTCAACTTGAGACAACCCATCGCCCATCCGCAAGCCAACGCGCGCACCAAACTCAAATATTCCAATGAATATGCAATAGGCGGATAACTGCGGGAGAGTGACAATGTGACTGTGCAGATATAATGTGGGGAAATTCGGAGGGACAAATTAGAAAAGTGGCGAGGGATTGAATTAATGAGGGCGACAAATAGAGAAAAAACAATTTTCACGTCGGTTTGCATCACTACGGCGATTGAGTCAAATTAGGGTGTAGGACATGTAGGTATATTATAACTATAATCTTTGATCATGATGACGATTGCCTTATTGTGCGGTATTTTGTAACCGCACGGATTTTAAATGATTCATGTTTATAATTTACACTGTTTTGTTTGTGCACGGTAAGATTTGGGCGGTTAAAGTGGCGGTGCGGTGGCTTAAAAGGGCTTAAGCCTGGTTGTAAAATGGGATGGGAAGCGATTGGTTACATCACGGAGTTGGTTACATTAGTTTTAACCATCCCAATTAGCAATTAAAAGTAAATGCATTCATTAGTTTTGAATAATTCAGCTTCGTGCCGTCTATTCTTATATTTATTTTTTCTAAACTGTACTAAACTGTTTGCACCAACAGTTTAATTTTATCAAGTAACTGTTTTATATGAAAAATAAAATGAATCTGATTAAAATAATTACAAACACTCATATAAAAAAAATATTTTAATGATCTTCTGGGTCTTAGGATTAACTAAGTTGAATATTTTAAACACGAAAAAAAAATTCGAAAAATGTGAATAAACCCAATTAAGTAACGAAGAATTTTTTGTGTTTGTTTTTATAAAATTGAAGGTTATTTCTTAAAAAAAAAAAACAAAAATTAAAAATTCTTTACCTGTACCCCAAAATTAAGCAGATTTAACATTTAACTGCAACTTTAATAGGTTTTAATAGAAACAAAATAAAATTTAAATCTCAATCAGCTCCATTTACAATATAACCGTCGGATTAGTTCAAAAATTCAGCAAAAAATGTGGGTGGTGAAATTCAAAAAATGCAATTTGTTATCTCTCTAAATTTTCAGATTAACTTTTTAAACGTTATATCATCACCTGCAATGGGCCCCATCCTTTGGCAGTTATAACACCTTTTAAACAACATTAATTTATTTATTTGTATTTCGTATAATTTATTACACGTTTTACCACACTCCATAGCTGGACTATTAAATAAAAATCCAATATGTGGTGTTAGGAATTTGATTTATGGTCCAATTTACCAAACAACATACAATCCATTTATAGTGGTCGACAAAGGGCATCTATGATCTGTAAGTAGCAATAGCAATGTGGTGCGTGTAGCCTTATGCATAAAACCATAACTAATCAATTGAGCAACGCTTGGTGGCTTGACAACTTTTATTGAATCATTCAATTCGTTTTGGCTGTATGCTGAATTAAGGGACGAAATTAGGGGAAATTGTGTTGTACACAAACAGGTGGATAATAATTGAAATACTTTTAAATTTGAAACGAGTATTTAATATAAATGCTTTTAACTATCTTGTGCGTTTATTTCTTTTAAATATCTAAAAATAATTAAATTATGAAATATATGAATTAAGACACGAGTAATTGTGGAAATTATACAATTATTAAAAATTGACGTAACGGAAATGGATTTAATTACATGTAAGAATGGTTGTCATTAAAATTAAAGCATTCTTTTTATTATGTCAGGGTGGGCTTTTAAAGCAATGATCCTTAGTAATTAGGCTCGTCCATTGTTTAATATTTTAGTAACAATTATTAAACGCATTACGTTTTTTTTTAAATCACAAAAAGCCTTCAATTAAAATTATTAATGATAGTGTTAGTTAAAGATTAATTGTATTAACAACAATTAATTCAAAACGTAATTGTATATAATAATAAAATAATTGAACAAATTATGAACACATCCCAATTAACTGTCCTACAAAGTATCAAGAAAACTTCTCATACATTACCCAGTTGCAAAAAGTAATTTCTTAAGTTTGTCGGTTAAATACCGAAAGCTAAATACAAAACACGTTTCGCGAGACAATACGATCCCGGAGGCACTTAATAACGAAATACCTATAACCAGCGTACATGATCTCCCACGCTTAAAATTGCCATGTAACTGTCAACTATGACAATTTTATCGTCCATTTGCCTCGCCTCCTCGCCTATTATAAAAACCTATTCGACATTATATTTTACACAACAATGTCACCATTGTGCGGCGCAGCTTAAACTCCATTATTTTTACTTCGCGGATGAGCTAAAAATCAAACAATAACCGCAGCTTTTCCTTCAGTCCATATATGTATGCGCGTTTTTCATGTATGTAATGGGCCACCCACAGCAATGGTCGCGTCTTTTCTCCCATCTTCACACACGCCGTAATTGTGCCTCTAAATACATATTACGCTTATTACCGCGTATACTATGTTATAGCGGTGTGCTATAGAAAGCTTCCAGATTCTATTTCTGTAGGTACATTTACGCATGTCGCAATTAATTAATTGTATATATTTGACATAATTGCCACCTACATGTATTATAATGTGTGTCTGCCACCATCTTCCGGTTGCTGCTTCATCACTGTACAGTGTACACTCCACACACATGACATGTTTTGCAGTTGAACATCAAACTATAACTTGAGCTCTTACAATACTATATAACTAAGCACATTTGTTGTTGGTAAAGTCAAAACCTTGGATCAACTGAAATAATCAAACACAATAACACATACAGTGGGGCTGTAGGCGATTGCGTTGTTAAAATATAGAGAAGAATTAGCTTTCTTATGCGAATATGGGCGCTGATGTGGAATTGCGTGGGTGGGATGTGCAATTGTTTTAACGACTCCAACGAGACAAGTGTGTAATTTTCCTGCGAACTAGAGTGTAATGATTGCAACTGCGTTTGGAATGGAGGCGTACTCGACATCAGGTACAGTTCAATGCGTTACAAATGTGACGATTATGGCAAATGTGTGCATTTTTTTCATTTTTTCTATTGCTGTATGAAAGTGGGACTGCAGGAAACTGAATTGAAGAAGAAGTTGCATAACTTATCAACATAACTAAATATAGGGGAAACACTTCTTTCATAATATCTTAAGGCATGAATGATAACTTTAATAACTATAAATTAAATATAACTGAACTGAGAAGTAATAAGTTTATTCATTCAAAACAATACTTTACTTGCAAATAATTGTAGCATAATTTCTAATATTGAAATATTTCCCATATTTAAAGTTTATATGTTATAATTAAACTAAAGCATTCTCAGATCTAAATTTCAATTTCCAGAATTCAGCAACATATAATATTAATCTGGTCCATAATACTTAATTTCTCTATTTTTCGCAATTTTTATTCGATTAATATTAGACCACATACTATCATCTGAAGATTCATATCGAAAACTCCTAATTTTAATAAAGCTCTATATTTACTATAATAAAACGTGGAGTCATTTTGCGATCTTATTTCTATAAAAGCTGGTGTTTTGTTTTGTCCCCTTATTTGTTACAATAATACGCTCTAAAATATCTTAGGAAACAAATAACCATGAAATCACAATTTTCACCACAACATTTTTTTTTAATTTTATCTTCATGATGAATATTTAAGATTTGAAAATGTATTTTTACATATAACATTAATTTTATCAAATTTTGAATGAGAAAAAAGGGGTAAAAACGCTCCATTAATTAAGCACCAACCCCACATAATGTAATTTGTCGTTGTGACGGTTTTTTGCATAGTGATGCATCTGATATAATAATATTTTTTAATGACGTGGTGCCTAAAAAAAGAAAATTACGAAAAATACATTTTTAAATTTTACAAAAAAGCATATAAAAAATTTCGTAAGAAACTGTTTTGTTGTTTTCAGAACATTTTAGTCATCTTAGGTTTATCTAATGGACAAAAAAGATTATTAAAATTTGTTTTTACTATGTTAACAATAATTCATCATTTTAATTTTCCTCATTACTAATATTGTAATTGGGATGGCTACATTTAAAATAGGCATTATTTTGTCATTGCAGGTTCATGTCTTGAATATGCGTTTATATTAAACGAATCTAGCAACATAATTTATTCATTTAATTTTTATAATAATTCCCATGAATAGTGTTGCAAATTAAATACAGAACTCTACTAAAATTACGTTAATTTCACTTAAAAATTAGCAAATTAAAATGTTCATTCACTAAGCACACGCACCACAAACGTTGCATATACGGAAGCTGCCAATTACGGTCTCCAATAAGTTATTTTCCGTGCCTATTAGCTGAAATTACGAAATGGCGCGCTTTTACAGAGTGTACATAAATACATTTTGTCAATTTTAATGAATCATTCGAAAACATTTATAAGATTGTGTTTCACGATCCATCCACTTTATATGACCATAACTACAAGCAATTACGCTTCCATAAAATAAACAGTAGTTTTATAGCATTCCCTCGATGTTATATACTGTAGTCTTTAACTAGCTAAAATGTGCTTCTGTATAAAATGCTTTCAAATTTCTCAAATAGCCATTTAATTCTATCGTTTATCAAAACAACATTTCTTCTGTTAAATTTCTGTACCAAAACACCTCATTAGCGCCCATTACTGAACTTAAATGCTTGAACACAAACGCGCAGACACTTTATTGTGTGTACGACCATTTCAAGGCAACTATTGTACGCGCCAACATAATATAACAATTAAAATGATGTAATTGAGGGAATCAAATTGGTATATGAACACACACGATGGTGGTGCCAGACTTTTCTCATTATTTACATTATGGCTTTTAGTTTTTTTTAATGAAAATTTTTTGTTTTTGTTTTTAATAGGGATGGGAAACTTTAAAACAGTAGGACGATTAAGCTTTAGCACAGAATGGTGTTAATTGGAAGCGGTGTACCGTAGATTTAATTTAAATTTAAATGGTCAGCTTGTGGAAAAAGTGGAAATTTTGTATAGATCAGCAACACATAAAATAGAAAAATGAAAAAAAAATATTTACTTCTCATAAATTGCGTTTGAAAGGACTCACATTAAATTGCAAAAAAATAAAAACCCTTTTGAAACTGTGATAACACACGTTCAATGTAATGAATTTTGATTTGGGAAATAACATTTTAATGTGGATCCATAAAAAAGTTTGGAAGTGTCTCCCATTTATGTTGCCCACCATAGATGTGGCCACCAAATACGCAACTAATTTAAATATATAAAGCTGAAGCCCAACTTAAATCATTGCCAGACGCATCAGATATATTTTATGGCTACAGGAAATGTTAAATTCATATACACACACACACAAAATAATCTGTCTTAAATTTAATTGACGGAAGACAAAGGGGGGAAAAAACCCAGAGATGTAATAAAAGATTATTGATGTAATTAAACATTTTGAGCTTCTGGTTTCTCAGTAAAGTCTTCATCCACACGTGTTGGTTGTTACCACATTAGGAGCATCATTTTTGTTGAATTGAATTGTAATTTGGTGTCACTTTGTGGTTTATTTATGACCTTTAAGAATTTCAATGTGTGCAAGTAGAGTGTATACTGCATTGCACAGATTAAAACGTACACAAGTTCTATTGTAATTAATACTGGAATTGAATAAAAAAAACTGTACAGCTTCATTTAACAATCATTAAACTGCTTCGGATGATCCAATCAGTTCTTATAAAAAATGCGCACATTTTAGTTTAATTGAAAAAGGCATGAAGATTAGTTAACCTAGGCTCAAGGATGCTGTGGGTCACATCAATTATAAAGCAAACTGCAAACTGGACGTACTAACCTTATAAATTCGGACCACAATGCAATAAAAATCTTCAGTTCTTTTGTTTGTTCAATTCTCAATGTTTAATGTACTCACGTACCAGTATTTAAGATGACTCCTAGCAAACTAAAAATCATAATTCTCTTCAGACAGCACCGTCTGCATGTAACGTATCATTAACTAATTTTAAGATGATTGCAATACTTTTTCACCGACAGTGCAGTGCAGTGCATTGCAGTGCAGTGCGTATATTCGCCATATTCATTCTGCATGTATTCAACACATCGTTGCAATAAATTAAGGTTGCATCTTAGAGGCCGTTTGATGCTTTGCTGTGTTTGTTCACCAATAAATAATTTTGCACATTTCGTATTTTACATCTACGACTATAATGCGAGTATGTACTACTGCTGGTAATGCATTTTCAACGCGCGGCGAGGATATTGTTTTTTTTTCTTATTCATAAATTCACCATAATTCTCTGCCTCCTCAAGTACTCTCCATACACACGCTGGTGCACTGATTCGCTTCGCGATTTTCTTTGATCTTCACTATGTGGCGCGGGTACTGGGCACTCAAATTTTTGTTGTTCTATTCATCTGCAAAATTATACGTGCATTTATACATTAAGCTGACTGCCTCTCTGCATGTGTACGAGATTGGCGCGAATATGCTTCATAACCTGCATAACAGCTTTTGCCATATCAACAACTACACTCCGCATATTATAATATATGCACACAAAACTTGAAAGTTCGTGTTGCTGCTTTAATGCCGCCACTCGCGCTGGCTGTTTTGTTTTTGCGTCGTTCTCATTTGTCTTGCTTGTTAGGCACGTTTCAGTACAATCCAACCAATCGCAATGCACACAAGCCACCAAAGAATCACATAAGTGAAAACACCGCGGACGACCACCTAGATGTGGATAATGGGCGGGCGCTCTTGCGCTTCCTATTAAATCTTTGGTGTGTTGTGAACACAAAACGCAGTGAAGTTATAACTTCTTATTTTCTTCTTAATATAATCGTTAATACATGTACGGGTACTCAATAGGCTTTGTCTGCATGTTCCAACAGCACGGTATACAATACTATACGTACGTTCTACCACCTCTTTACGAGAGCGCATTTTTTTTTAAGGCGACAGTGCACAACCGAACCTAAAACACAAACCAATCTATATTTTTCTGTATGCGCCGCAGACAATTTTATGAAGTAATTTAATGGGCGCGCGCTTTTAGGGAAATAACACGAGCTTTCAATCGCGATGCAGTTAAGCAGCACGATTGTGCGCTTGTACGACTAACATTATATAGTACCCTAGGGGTGATTATCACGAAAAGTAATCAGAAATGGAACACCCAAGATGTGACGAAGACACTCAACATCCGAGATTGTCGTGATTCGTTGTCTTTGAGTATATGTACGAGTATGTATTTAGATAACGGATGAAATTTAAATATTTTTTGTGATTTTCTATCCATCACACAGGAGTAACAAATTCTACCGTTTTCAACTTCTTTGACATATTTTTGACACCTCATCATTATTGCGTGTAATCCGGTCCCAAGCTTGGCCTGACACAGGTGTCTGCTCAAGAATAGACGATTTTGGTCAACGGTCATTGAGATATAAGCATTCCTCTAATTTGAGACAAGGTCACCCTTGACTCCTCGTCTTGATATAGTTCTCCTTCACAAACTAAAACTCTTCGCTTTTAAACGCGACAATAAAGCAAATTTCTGGCTTATTCAGAGTCCAGTACAATAGAAGCTTTGATCTTGTACTTAAAACTTTCGAAAGAGCTTTGATAGACTAATGGATGATGTTGTTGTCCGTGCTGAAAGTTAGCCGAGGTAGGAAACGATGTAAAAGATTCTACTGGAAAACAATTCTTGTTAAAAAAGTAAAACATGCAAAAAACTTTTTTTTTCATTTAATAACCTATTGTCTCTCATAAAGTGATTAATATTAATAATATAACCCCGACCAAACCATATTTTTTTACCACCGCATTTTCATTACTTCACAATCCACTGTTTATTTAAAAAATTTGAATAACTCTTCGTTCCAAATTGCCGATTGCATTGCCACACAATCAAAGTCATAAGTATAGAAAACCGAAATTAAGGCAATCCAATTACTAGAAATGTTCTCAGTTGATCCCCCCTGTCGCAGAATAAATCAGTATAGAAGTCTGTATTGATCCTGCAGAGTACATCAGTACATCGAAGCATCCATATGCATGTAATTATCTGAAGCACACAGTTGGTCCAATTTGTCTTGATTTGGTATTCACTCAATGTATTCTGCTCCGTTTTTGTCCCTATTGCTCTTTCGCATCTCTCTATTTGACTTCGCCAAACACAAAATATCCTTCAAATGTTTATATTACTCGGTATGAAGCTGATAGCACGTTTGTTTTCCTTTGTAATTTCGTCAATCCGACTGATATACCCTTAATTTGAAGTGATACTCTGGGAACATTTATATAATGTCTTATACAAATACATACCTACACATGCAGCAGCTCTTCCTTGGGCGCGAACCTGCGTCCTGTTATGCGGCGTCCACTTTTTATGCAGCACACAACTCCCAAATATGTACCCAGAATCAGTCATACAGCATTAAATTGAGTTTGATTTTATTGAAAACCCAATTTAGCACTAACTGTTTATTGTACAGATTAACTGGATGGATAGATCTCATCTTGGAACACGCTGCGTCTCCGCTTCATAAAGTTGGGAAAATTAGTCAGCACACAATGCCAGCCTTAATTTGATATGATCCGATGAAGGATTTCATTGCATTCGTACGCAACACAACTCATTCAAATTGAAGTCTTGATGTTGTCGATATGGATTTTTCTCAGAATCAAATATCAGGCTTTGATATAACGATGGCAGTTGTGGGCAATATTTTATACGGAATATCTGTAAAAGCCGCATGGGCAAAGCTGTAATTAAGCAAGGCAATTAAAACCAATTAGTTCGGGTCACTAAAATCGCCTCCAGAGATACATCTTTGCAGCACCTTGTGTATTTAACCATTCCAGCTGTGTATGTATCTTGGCAAAGCTGTCATCATGGTCCTAAGTATTTTTTGTCACATTTAATGTGCAAGAAAACTTGAGTGGGAGAATTGCCGCAAGCGAATGAATTTCACACAAATGATGTGCAAATATTTCTATAAAACGTACTATGTGTGTGCTTATGTTGTTGAACATAGAACTAAGTTGACAGTAAATAAGACGGCCCTCAACTATATATAGAGTAAAGTTGTTTGTGCAGTGTAAAACTTTCTAATTGCAGGAAATGCAACTCTTCCGGTGTGTTTGAACAATTGCAATGTGCAATGTGAAAGCGAATTCTTGAACTTTTGAAACGTGTTAATTAATTTAGAATGCAAATAGTTTTTTCTTTTTCTTTTTTATACGACCCCAAAAGAAAAAGAAGTTAGTGATGCATGAAAACGTTTGGCTCATAGTCCAAAAAAGTGGTCATGGTTATATCTCAGAAAATAGTCAACTAATTTCTATGAAATTTTTATGAATAAAATATCAAAGAAAACATTTTTTTTTTCAAGATAAAAACCTATTCCGCTGGAATGGGAGCTCAAAAGCGTCTGTAACGATTTTTAACAACAATTATCCTCAAAGATATTTTAAATCAAACTGCATTTAAATGTTATTATATCCTTCTGGCAAAAAAGGGGGTGGAGGCAGACAAAGCTTATTTCCCACATCATTTAAAATTTCATACATATAAGTGTTTTTTAAAGCTGAAAAAACTTTGCCAAACATGTCAAACTCCGAATCGGAAAATTCAAGGTCAAACTATTATATCCGACACCCCAAATATTTTGAATTTTTTTCTTCACATTATGCACTTCCGATAAAATTAAGAAAACTTGATGACATTTGAAGCTCATAATTTGAATATTCATATTTTCATATTGAAAATAATTCAAAATTTCAATAAAAGAAAGAGTTTTAAAACAAAATCCAAGGTCATAAATTAAAAAAAAAATTGTTTTCTTTAAATAATGTGTCCTCTCTCCTAATGATTAAGTTGTATAATTCAAACAGTTAACTATTGAAAAAAGATAAATAACATTTCGACGGTTTGAAAACAAATTTTTATTTTGAATTTTTTTGGTTCTGCATAACAGTTTTAAAAATATCTCTTAACTAAAAAAAATACTGGAATGACGTAGGATTTTTTATAAAAATATTTTAACTCCCAAAAGAATTCGTATGTTCTACCAATTACCATGATAACCTAGGAGCAAAAATGCACGTGGTACGAATAGCCACCATAAAAACGATCAACACATAAAACAATTTACGGAAAATGTAATTATATTTAGGAATTGACCAAATTTGAGGTTTCCGAAAAGTATTAATATCTAAAATAATATTCAAACACAATTATTTGGGTCCTGGGGTAATTTCTCCTACCAAAACAGTTCAAACCAAAACAACATAATCAATCGCATTACAATGCTGGTATAAGCGGCAGGAGATAGGGGTTTTAAGTTATTGCCCATCACAAAAAGACCCTTTAGGATGACAACAACACAAACAATTGTATCAATTACAGAAAATACAAAACTCAAACATGCAAAGGCAAATAAATCATTGATCTCTGGGCTTAGCTCTGATTGCGAAGGGTGCGCAATTGCAATAAAATAATGCGACAAGTCCTTGAGGGTGTATTGACTCAGCACCCTGCTCCTACGCATATAAATATTTAACACATAAAACCCAAATGTGCGTACATAAACTCGAGCAACATCCGAATTTTGTGCATTGTGTTTGGCTGGGCATTGTTTTGAGTTTTCAGTTTAATCAAAAGCGCTACAATTGAAACGATGCAACGATGTAGAATGGGCGTCCAATGCAGTGCACTCGCAATGGTTTGGGGTGTGATTGAAATACATTCAATTCAATGATGTCAGAATACAGTCAGATTATCCTTTTATAAACTCAAAATGCACTCCACCTGGTGCCTTTGTGTCTTTGCCACAATTATATTCACATATACGGCATACGCAAAGTATCAAAAAACCGTTTGACCCCATACACAAAAAGCATACATGTATGCAACACCAAAGGCACTAATTACGATCATTATCCATCATTAATTTGATACAGAAAAAGACGCACAACAATTATATGTATACAAAGTTATTTTGATGTTGTGGTTTAATTTCGTGAAGTAGTTTTCTTTTTATGGGTTTCTTGTGGCGACAATGGAAGTACCGTATAAACAAGGAAGTGAAACCAACTTACTTTATAATTAATTGAGAGTGTGGACTGTGGTATTCAATTGAATGCACAACGATTATTAAACGAACCTCATTAGTGCTCAATGGATTCCTTCATAACTTTTTTTCTCCCACATTTTTTGTGTTTATGAGAATCAATTATACGACATAAACACATTCTGGGCACCCAAACTAGGATAATTAAAAAAATATTAATCTATTTTTTTAACAAGAATTAAAATAAACTTCTTTTTTTCCACGGAATTTATGGCATCGTTCAAACGAAAATTAAAATACATGATACATCCATCGAAAACAAAATTAACTTGAGATATTCATTTCTGTGGAGAAAGTTTTAAACGTTACGTTGCGTTGTAATATGTACCAACATTTTTTATGTACTGGAAATAAGCTGCAATAACAAGATCGATCTTTATCCCAATACTAACGGGTTGGAGTTTGAACCGAGTACAATACTTTATTCTTTATACCGAAAAAATAAAATGTATGAAAATTGACCGTAACATCGTTGTCACGAAGCTCGCGATAAACAATAAAAAAATTTCACATAAAAAATAGAAAAGCATAATATTGAATGAATAGGAGACACAATAGAAATGTGGTTTATTTACTCACAATTATTAGTAGTTTTCTACAAAACATTTTATACGTAAACAATGTACATTTTTATAAATTCAAAAGTAGAACAGATGGTTCCTGCTGTAACACAAACTTCTATTTCAACAAATTTTAAGTCACAATTTTTGTACGCCCGGAAAACCAAACACTATTTATAAAGTGGTTTATTTAAATGGTTAAAAGAGACTTATAAAGGAGTGGCTATTATAATGTTATAATGGAATCAATTGAATTGCATGTTGAAAATGAAGGTAATTTAAAGGACACAGCAGTTCCCTCCTGTATAATGATTCTAAGTCTTTTACAATTTATAGTTATAGCGATTAAGGATACAAATGATTAATGGAAAATGTCTGTGGTGCGTTTGGTCAAATAAAGCCACCACCCCCGCTGCATTTTGTCATTCGTCTCATGCTCGATTAGTTTTAAGTTGAATTTGCAGAAGACAATGATCTGAATGGCAACAATTGCATGATTATAGAACAGTTTGAATAAATGTATTGATATTAGAGTGATACTTATATAAAATGTTTAGACCAACTGTATCCTTGCTTGAATTTATGTGATTAAAAGACCCTTATACGAATTCGTACTTCTTTGTGACTTAGTTTTTATGAAGGCTGATTAAGTGTATTTCATTTAATATTTCGAATCTCGTTGTAGAGATAAGTGATAACTATATTTAATCAGTCAAAATATAAATCTATATTTGTTTTTACCTTTTTCTGATTAGTTTCAAAATTTGGAACGGTTCTAAGAAGGATTAAGGATACAAAATTATATTTATCGTTCAAAAAAAGCCAATCGATCAATATTGTCACTAGTTTATCTTAACCTTATAATGACTCGACCGCTTCTTAGACCTTGTTAATTTTTTTGCCACATCTTTCCACCCTTCACAATCGCTTTATAATTATTCAACCAAAACCAATTGCGTGACAACAATTATGTAAATTCAACGCCCCAATCTAAATCCAAATAAAATATTCGGACTTCCCCAAATGCATTGACATTAACTCAAAATCGGATAACAAAACCGTTTGAAAGGTGTCCGACAAATGAAAAATTCAATCTCTCACAATCTTCCAGCGCATTACAGACACTGCGACATGTCAATTTTGGCAGCCTCTTAATATGGGTCCCAGCATGAACGTCAATAGATTGAAAAGCAAAAATACGACCTGTTGTATAGAAATCGACTGCAAAGTGCAGACGCATCCAGCGCACCACATCATCCCAATTATCACATTAGTCTGCACCTTCAGCTTGTTAAAATGTGTAGGGTATAGAATACCCAATGCGCCAGCGAGTTGCGTTGCGTCGCGGTCGCACCGTTTGATTTTAGTTATGGCTCATTTTGCACGGCGAATTAATTATGACACAAATGCCGACTGGCATCTGGGACGCGGGACAATATGTTCTGCGGCGATATATAGAGTGCGGGATATGCGTTGTGCGCGCACTGCACCGATCAATCGACCGTTTTATCTGCAGCTTACCAAAGTGACCAGCCGCAGCATTAAAATGGCGATATTGTGGACAGGTTATTCATACAGACATAATACCAATGTGATTTGTGATCACATCAAATTATGCACTCGCGGCTGTTTAAATAGTTTGCGTTGTTTGCAGTTGATTATGTTTTGGTATTAAATTTTGTTTTGAGTTTCTTTTTGCTGTTGTTGTTGTTTAATTGCAGGATCGCAAACGAAGCCGATATGCATTGAGAGATCAAACAACTGCCCGCTTAGTTTTGTAAAATATCCGCGCACAACTTGATGGAACAAAAGGCTAAATACTCGCGGCTATACAAAATATGTAGATGTGCTTATTATATTATGTGGACATCATTGAAAATATATCGCGGTTTAGGTACATGCGCTAAAATGAAATGAAGAATTACGCGGCGATTCAAAAGTGTTCTAGCACAAAAGGGTCTCAATGGCCCCGTATATTAGATGAAGCGGTTGTAGAGATTGAGAAGGGTCTCGGCGCTGAATGTTTTTGCATTCAGCCAATGGCCCCGGATGGACTATCATATTGCCGTATCCATTAATTGTGGAGTGGTGACATCGCTTTGTTTTTGGTGATTATATGTTTATAGATCGTAAACCCAAACACCTAATCTGAAAGGTAATCTTAAGACGCCGACGTCTCATTAGCTGAATCGGATAACGGATTGAGAATATTTTAGAAGGAATGGATAAAAATTGATATCAATATATATTTAAGAGGATATTAGGGTAATGCAATTTTAGGCAAATATCTATTAAGTGGTAACACCAAATTGACATGGAAGTTTGCAATATTTTTTGCACACTGATTAGTCTTATTTTAAAATTATATTAAAATATTCTATCATTGGAAAAAGTCAGATCTCGAAAACGGCTTGCCAAATTTGGATGTAAACATAAAATTAAAAACAAAGACGATTTTTTTACAGACTGTTGAAGTAAAAAAAAAATTTATAAATAATATTAGTATGTATTTTTAAAAAAATTTAATAAATAAATTTCTCGAGCAATTCATTTATATGGTTAAAAATAAGAGGTTTACAAGGCAGAAAGTGTGCGTTACATTATCAATGTCAAACTACATGTTTTTCAAAATAAGAAAACGACATATCTAATTGTCTAAGGTGTTAACAAGATCAAATTAGTTTTTTTTTCAAGCCAAAAATAAAACAATTAAATTTTATTTTCTAAAATGAAGTCAATTCCACTTTTAAAAAAAATATAATTTCAATTTTGTTTATGTATTTGATGTGCCTCCAGCTTTGTAAAGACTGTTTTTTTAAGAGTGATAGAATTTACAACTGGGTTTCCTGTCAATCGAGATGCCATAGTGCCCTCACTTTTTGACATTTATGAGTTTATACTTGAGAGTTTCCTGAAAGTTGTAATTTTTTTGCATCAAATTGGTGCAAGTATTTAAAAAAAAGAAAAATTTACTGATGATAAATCAAAAAAAATTCCGTGTTAAATCAAAAATCGTAAAAAGTTTGGATTGAAATGTTTTTTTTGTGAGTGGATTTATTGAAAATATACTGCACCTGTTTAAATTCTGTTTTTATTTTTATTAATATAACTAAGAGTGAATATTAAAAAAATATGTTATCAGACAAAAATGAAAAAAGCAGCGGCCGCATGGAATTACCCTTTATAAAATGGTGTGTGATTACTGATTGAACACCATCTGCCTACCACAGAGGACCTTCTCAAATTGGGTTACATTCCGCAAGCACGAACCGATGACAATACGACAGATTGTTGTTAATAAGTAAAAATAATCTTGTTCTCGGTGGAGAATACTTAACTATAAATCAAATTCAATTAGTCCTTATGGTTTAAAACCTTCAAGCCCTTTTTGTATGACGGAATGCAAGACAACCAGAAAAATGTCCTCACCATAAACACTATAATTTAAAAAGAAAAAACAACCCAACTAACAATAAAACTGAATGAATTGTGTGTATCAAAAATGAACCACACACACGCAAGGGCAAAGATGCCCGAGGTTGATTATCGCATAACTTTAATATGTAACAGGTGAGCTTCAACACTGGTTAACAGCCAAATTGGTACGATAAAAAACAAACAGCAACTAAATTCCCAACGCTCGTTTGCTCATTTACCTGTAACCTGGGTTTAACTTTATGTGGACTCCCGAAATCGTCGTGTGTGGAGTTTGTACAAAAAAGAACACATGAACAAAAAAAATCCCTCATGTGATTCCAGACTCATAGAATAGAATGTCTAACAACATCAAAAACTATGAAATCTACACCCATGTTACTTTTTGTTATTCATCGCTGATGGCTTTCGATATACATCGCAGTTTCACATATTACTGGCCGTATGTATATACGCGTCCATCATAGTCATCAGCTTACATGTTTTGCTTCATGTTTTCCCACCCGTCCGCCCAGCATTTGAAAATAAACCTCCTGGACACACCGTTGCGTATAGAGCCACGAGCTGTTAAAATTCTGTTATGGATACACATCTTCCCTATCGGATGTCTAATTGAATAGCCGTTTCTTATATTGCCGTATACGTGTAATATGTTTCCTATGTGTAATGTGCCACATCTTTCAAGAACAGAAGCAGTAAGCACCCACGGGAAAATGATCCACGCGCGACAGTGCGGGACAGATTAAAATATTTGTAACTATTGTCTTGTAGATACACTCAATGCGTGTGTCAGAAAATGTCATATACTCAACGAGGCGTTGTTTTGGGGAATAGGCGAAGGGAGCCAACACGAGGGAGTTGATCGTGTAAGTTTTTTTGTATTCCCGTGTAGAAGAAATAGCGTGGCTGCCTAACCACGAGAGATTTTATTATCATGTATTTATATGCCCTGGAAATTCGAAACGCTGCTGCTTCTGCGAGTATAATGGCAAAGCCAAACCGACAAAACGTTTTACATATTACATTTGTAATTCTAAATATATGTGCTACAGTTTGCTGGTATTTACGAACGTATGCATGTGTTTGAACAATACACTTGAATATAAGGTAATTATCATAATATGTAATTCATACCGCGAATTGTCTTGTGTGTGGAATTGTGTGTTGTTCCGCGTGTTCTGAGACATGTCATATCTGCATTTGCAACACGATCCCTGTCATGTTTCATTAGTAAAACATGAGTGCGATGTAAGATGTTTGAAAGACACAGTTTATGAAGTTGTGCAGCATGACACCTATTTGTTGTTCCATTATACACATATGATTGAGCATTGGGGATTTGACAGTAACGAATTTGATCTATTTGGTGAATTTAAATTTTTGTGTTGGTCATATTTCTGTGTCACCTCCCAATAGTTTAACAATTTTATTTCTAATCCGAATGTTAAGTAAATCAACAACCGAAGCATTCATAGTAATTAAGGTAGAAGTTTGTAAGCCAGTCTGTCGCTTATAAGCTAATAGTATATATAGGTCGTATTTTCAATTCGAAACTCTTTATACCAAGATTAAATTCGTTTCTATTGAGTGCAAAATTTTAGATTCTGGAATGAAGCATTAATTTAGTTTTTAATATGATTTCCTCTTTAACAATTGGTTTATTGAAATGGTAATGAATTTTCCAATACGGCACTTTTCTTAACAATTTTTATGAAATTCTGATAAATTTCTGATCAGACCAGGTGGTTTTATTCCTCTTGCGTCTTGGCTTTCGCCTTCCTCCCATCTGGGATGAGGTCTTCCTTTTCTACAAGTCTTTCCGCAAAGATAGCTTTCGCTGGGTCATCGTCATTCATTCTGACTAAATTGTAAATACCCAGCCCATCTTAGTTTATTGAGCTGTATGGTTTTCAGGATTTTCTAATTTAAACACTGGAGTTAAGAAAAGTTCTGTCCAATTTAGTGTCCCCGTCTCGGAATAAGACCCCCGTTTTAAAACTTTAAAAAAGAAGAGCTTTGATAGGTTAAAGTAGTTTTTTTCTTCTTTCTTTCATAGTTTGTTAATGATGTTGTTGTCCGTGTGAAAATTGGGGTAGGCAAAAATTTTAACAACTTCGATGTTATAGTCCCCTACCTGGATGTGGGACTATTTTCTCGTTGATTTGTCCAACACCGAGTTGAAGAGAAAACAGGCCAATTTTATTGTGTTACTATCCCAAGAAACACTCAAAAAAAATATTGCCAATATTGTTTTTCATTTCATACGTCTTTCCAATAAGTATTAACTTTGATTTATTAGATAATTATCTACTTATAATTATTGTCTTCAAACCAACTCACTTCCTCGATTGTGGGTATTCTACTAGTTTCAATATTTCACTTCCTCTTTTGATATTTTCCACGACTACTTAATTAAAGCTAAATGACAGAGATTGGTCGAATAATTCTTCTATAAGTATGAAATGTCTTCAATAATGGGGGGTGAAAATTCCCCCACATTGTCCGTCTAAAGTATGTGCGCCTCATCATGCAAATACAACATTTCATTTCAGGTCATTTATATTTCCCGCCTCATCCATTTGCACACAGAACGTGTGTGCATTTGTATATATTGAATTTGCTTACACCATTTTCCTCTCTTTAATAGCTTTTGTTTAGTGACGGCCTGTAAATCATATTTTCTTCATTATGCCACCATATTGTAGTGGAGTGCTTCACATTAAATATGCAATTTTTCCGCTGCATATATTTTTCGATGTTGCCCAACACATTGTGGCTACATAATATGGGGAGCTTAGCAGCCTTTACGACAACCTTAATATGCATGTATGGACAGAAACATTGCAAGAAACAGCGGCAACAACAACGAAAGTGCAGAAGCAAGAAGCGTTTTGTTTGCGCCAAAGCAAAGCCCATTCCACATTGGCGCACATATGCAAATTAACTTATGGTTTAACAACAGTTCCGTTTATATCTCACGATGAAATCTCGCGGCGCAATGGTTTTCATGAATGCTGGTTTATTGTGGTTTGTCGAATCGCCGCGTCGTTCAATTTCGTCTATGGGTAAACGCAAATGTTCTTTTAGTGCGATGTCAGGTTGAATCCAAATAGTATCCAAATGCACTCGTTCGACATACCACACGGCAGACCCAAAAAGCTCCTTGTTTTGTTTTGTTTTTTTAGCAGCAGCTCATACTCTATTTTGCGTGAACAAACATTGCCATCATAAAATGTATATTATGATAAACTACATGCATACAATATTAGTTTAAATTCGCATGTGTGGACTTTTGGGCGATCCATTCAACTGCAGTGGAGCCAATCTGGACTCACCAGCGGCTAAAGTGCATTCCAAAAACCACACAAAACAGCAGGCACAATGAATGAATCAAGCAAATGTTGCTGACAGTTATGTAATGATGCACTCAAAAACATGTTTTTGGTTAGCAAGATGAGATTGGGTCATACATTGTTGATTTGTGGGATGGACATTGGACATTGGCCTTTCACTTTCAGTCTATGTTCTTGACAAAAATTCTGAACTAAATCTGAATGAAAAAGAACCGTTATGAGGAGAAGTGGCATACGAAGAAAATTATGTGCGGTGGTTGATTTAAGGAACGTATATTTGGAGAGAAAAAAATTCACAAGCACATTTTAACAATCTGTCGACGATGGGGATCATCATTGAGATGGTTATTCAAATAACATTCAAAACTGACAAGATGTGTCGTAAATTATACATATTAAATTCATGTAATATTGAGCTGAATTGATTTTAGACAAAGGACAATTGTTTATTGTAATACATTGTTTCGGATATGAATATTATACCTACCACAGCTTCGTTGATAGCGATACATCGGCCTATAAAGGATGCCTTATACATCTGCGGTTTACGGTTTGTCTTTTGTGTTGTATCTGCAATATAAGTTTTGATTTAGTAAAATTGTTTGTTGCAAGCGGTTTTACAATCAAGTGACAATGGAGAAAACATATATGTTTAATAAATCAAAGTATATTACATTCTTACCAGAAAGTTACTTCATTAATAGTCATTTCAAAGTTGAAATTAAATAGAACTAACTATAAATTAATTTATTTTGAAGTAAAACATTTTTAAATTAACTTTATCTACTTCGTTATGCCAATTAGAACAATATTTTATTTATTTTTGTTACATGCGTGGACATTTAACTGTTAAAGTTAAGTAATACCTGAAATTAATTGAATTTCAATGACTGTATTACACTAAATATTTTCTTATTAAAACTGAGGAAATAAAAATAATATTAAAATCAATATTAGACAATCGGTTGAGGGTTATTTTTTCTTCTTAACATAGTTGTTATCTTCACTTTTCTTTAGGTCATTCAAAAAAAATTAAAGCCAAAATGTTTTTAATGAGTTCAATAAATGGCATTGATGAGCTTAACATTTTCTGAAACAATATCATTACTTATGGTAGTTGAGCTTACTCATAAAATATTTTTCAATGAAGATGCTTGCAGAAAGCTATACAGTCCTGTAAAATCCATCAGTTGACATCTTAAGGACTTAAAAACAAGAAATCCTTTAGGTCAAATCCGCGTTTTAGTTGACAATACTCATTTCATGTGAAATGGGAGTAGCAAACTGTGCATGGCAGCATTTACAAAACACTTTATTTCCATTGTTAATGCAAGTGAACTGCATTTGTTTTGTCACTGCACAATGCACATGGGCGCTTATGCTAAAAGTTTACATATAATTTCGCTCAACATTTCTCAAAACAAAAAAGCATCTAATTGTATGCTTATTTGCATACGTGAGTGTATGAAGCAAGTTTATAAAGTGCATACAATTCATGGCATATATGGCGCGTTTACTACACATAGTTATTTTTGTTGTTGTTTTTTCAACAATCGTATATAACATCAGCATACGTCAAGCTGAAGAACTTGCCACTTAAAGCACAAAAGATTATTGTCAAGAATGATGTCAAATGTCATGACATTAAACGATCGAGGGATGAAAGCATCGTGTGTACAATGAAACGGCCGGAGGCCATTAGCGTGGTACGTACGGCCACCAAAAGCTTTCCCACCCTTCACCCTTTACCTTATCACATTGAGTTTTTTTCCCCGTTTTGTTGCATCCATTCTTGCAATGAAAGGTAACTCTAACGCCGAGAAACAAACAGTGAAACACTGGAAATATTTCCAACCAAATGGAATATTCACACATCCCCTTGGATTATTTTCTTTATACGCGGTGTACTCGAATGTGTATAGAGAAATAATGTACAAGAAGGACGAATTGTGAAAGCATCCTTTGCCCCAAGAGTGCAACCATTTAACATCGGAACAGAGTACCGAACGACTTTTGTAAATCTTAAATGCAAATGTCAAACGATAGTAAGATGGCTTGATCAAAAAGTTGCCTCAAAAATGAATATTCCGCATAAGCAAAGAGAAGAATGCGCGAATGCAATTAAATGCATGCACGGGAGGCATAATAAATAAATGCAATATGAAATATGGCCGACACGCAACCTCCTCTCTCTCAAAAGTATACATGCTTCTGCTTTTGTGTTTTTATTTTTCATTTTTAAGGAGGAATACCTAGTTTCTACAATATTATACAAAATTCATATATTTTGCTGCATGTATGTAGCCTTTAGGTACTTGTATTCGCGACAACCCATGGGTTAAGGGGGAGGGAAAATGTTGAAGTACATTCGGAACGGGAATGTCAACCCTCTTGCGCAGTGTATTGACTTTCGCTCCTTTGTGTCGAGCTCCTTTTTTATGCACACAATTTTTTTTTGTTTTGTTTTTGTTTTCCGCATGTACTCTCATCAAGTGCGTTTTCATTGTGTTTCCTTTGCATACTGCAGTTTACCTTTCCGCAAGGATTGTTGTTACCACGCGCTATTTTTTTGTTTTCACCTCTTCACTCATTTAATCCTTTCACAGACGCCATTTTGAACTTTATACCGTGGCATTAATGGCGTTATTTTGAAGTGGCGCGCTATATCGTCTTTCGGCATCGCTGTTACAGTTTTTAGATCAATTAACGTTTTCAAATGCATTTAAAACGTCACTCCAAACCGATGCTAATTCAATTTTAATATGATTAATTGAGATGCGGGCATTGTTTATTAATTATTGCCCTCGACAATGGAAAAGGTTCACAAGGATATAATTTAATTTGCTTTGTAGTTTTGCAAGATTTCTTAAGATGATATACTTTAATAATGTACAACTTGAAGAGGTTTTCGTTAAAAAGTTGGAATAGTTTTTAAGAAAATGTGTTTCGTTGATTAAAATTGCTGTTCATAAAAATAATTTAAATTAGTTAAAATTGTTGGGGTCACCATTTTTATTGCCAAATAAAATTTGATCCTATTTTCTTTGGCATACAACTTCATTTGATCACATTTAAAATAATGGGCCTCACACAAACCTAAACTGCAAAAATTGTGATCACTGCCATCACATAAAACTCAGCACAATCCCAAATGAATAAAAAACATGACTCAAACTATTCATTTTTGCCCCCAGGCCTCAACTTTTAAAACACATTTTTTGCTTGAATTTTTTTTCTTGTTTTTCTGTTTCTGTTGCTTGATTCGAATCAGGATGATTTTATTGATGATTGTTATTGATTTATGATGACGCGGCAATCGCTGTTTTGTATGCGCGTCTTTCATATATTTTTCTTGGCTCGATCGCTTTTTATATTTTCTTTCCCCTCCCCTCCTCACATACGATCAATTTTTTTTTGTCTCATGTTATAACTTATATTGCATATATTTTTATTAAACATACTTATTCCGTTAATATCGCCCGTTTGGGTTTGTTAAGCGAACTGCGTTTATATGACTTATGGTTATGAGCCACCCAAGACGTTCGAGTCCAAATACCTGTGCGAGGATCGACGCAACTTATAGTGCGGCGTCGCCTCGACATAATGCACAGTGAGCCAGCAAGATCCATCACCATGAAGATGTAGACACCGACCAGGCACCAGCAGAAAAATAAGGCTGTTGGCTGCTGCCCCATTCATATATGCCTATACTAGTTAGTGTATGGGGCTTGTGCAGCTGACCAAAGATTGCGTTCGATTAAACGTTTATATGAGAACTTTATTTTGTCTTCGTTTTGCCATTTTGATTTTGAATTTTATTGAGAACTTTTTTTATTGCAATTTTATGTGATGCTTCATGTTTACGTTTTTGATTGCAATCAATCAATATAATATGTGTATTTCATACAGTTCAAAATTTATTATTAAATGAAAATATGAAAATTTTAATGATTTTCTGGCAATAAAATTTTTTTTTTGTTTTTTTCGATATTTTAATATCGAGGCAGGTTAGAAGAAGGATAATTATTTTTTACTGTCAAAAAATATATGTTATTAAAAATAATTAATTAATTTTACGCAATTGTTGTAGATCCTTGCTGGTTGATTGGTTGGTGGGTTGAATTGGATAGTTGGGATGTGACACTACTGCGCTCATCCTGTTATCGATTTATCACCGTTTTAGAACCACTCATCCCCGTTATCACTGAGCTGTTTTTTTTGTTAAGATCAATTCATTTGAAAACAATGTAAGTGATTAACAGGTCTTGATTCCTTGCAGTTTTGTCATGATGGGTTGGATGATCGATAACCAATTTTATTACACGTTTAACAATTGGCTAGTGCTTAAAGCTGTAAATCGAAAAATTCTTAAATACTGAATTTTTATCGATATTTAATACTGAAATCCATGGAAATATGTTGTTTTTAAGATCTTTGTTAAGGTATTTGTAATTGGTTAATTTAAAAAATTACTGTTTTTAACCATTTTGAGCTTGTAATAGTAATAATAACTAGAAGCCTGAATAAAATTCAATTTATTTCAAACTAACAACAACAAAAAATGTTCTTTAAATGCACAGCAATCAATTTCTAAATACATTAAAAAAATTAAGAATTAAATATTTAGTCTTTTGCAAAGTATATAAATTGAATGGTGAGCACTTTGATCTAGTAATCTCAATTTTATCTAATTGCAATTCCTTCATCAACAAAACAATTTCACTAATTATCAACAATAAAAAAAAACGTTACGACTTCATCAATCTTTAAATCCCAAATAGCATATCATTTCGGATACCAGCCATATTTTCTCACCCAATTATGTGCTCAGTTCAACAATAACAAAACAACGTTAAAATCACGAATCGATGAAGACCTCCCTTAAGAACGCCTGGTGTGGAAGTAAAATACATCTGTGTAAAATGTATTATTAAAACATTTATCGACTAGTCAATTATATTTAAATCATCATGAATTATTGCGATCATCGTCATCAAGTTAATAGTTTTCAACATGCATGAAAACACGATTGAGCCCCAGCGTGAAAGCCCCAGCGAAAAGCGAATCAACTTGAAAAAAAAAAACAAAAAACAGAGTCATAACATTTTTCGGGTCTCTGTGTTATAGTCTCGGGTCATGTTCGTCTTGTTAAAAGCTTATAAACACACACTCATTCTCCGCAGGCTGTGTGTTCCATGGACAATGTTGGAGGCATGCACTCGCATATACACTCGTAAATATAACTAATTTCGCCTGTTCGCTCTGTGTTCTCGTTGTTGACGAGACACAGCACAACAAAACCACAAAAAAGGGGCGTCCAGCCACCCATCATCAAGTTTAATTTCCAATTTACAAAATACACAACACAAGTACTGATTACACAATATGTATAGCTGCAGAATAAAGTCGAAAGACAGAGAATTAAAAACGAAGACAACACACAAGGAAGGAAGCAAATATGAACAGCGCCTATCAAGGCGAAATAGCAAGAAACACGCAGCTAAAGGTGAACAAAGTTATGAAGCAAGTAAACGTAAAAAAAAGCCACATGATCAGGTTGAAGAAAAAGAAATGAAAACAACATGGTATGGAAAGGTACGTGTAACTTTATTTCCTAATTTTTGGTTATATAATTACATTGTAATAGTCAGGATACAATGAGAAGCGAGTCCTTAAAAAATATGTATTCAGTGCCAATTGAAAATTTATTAAATGAATAACGGAATTGCGCCTATAGAGTTAAAAAAAAATTATTTTCTATGAGAAAATCTTAGAAACATTTTATAATGAATTGATCAGACTCGTGTGTGAATTGCAAATCAGGGATTTTCCTTTGAAGATAATGATAATTGTGTTAAAAAAATATGAAAATATTCAGGGCACTTAGAATTTTATGCCCACTTTGTGATCTAGGTTGGAGCAGTAAAATTAAAATGTTAGTCGCTGGAAATAATTTTAATTAAAAGCACATACTCGATGTCAATTAAAGAAACAAATTTGGTTCCAAAAGTCTTACTTATAGGCTGGAGTGTTATTACTTATTACTAACTGAATAGCTCATTCAGTAACACTAGATACATTTGTCTTAAATACAGAACGTTTTACCACAACTTTAGAATCCATTGATAAATAATTAATTAATAATAACATACTTGCTTGGTAAAGTAAGCAACTGCAGTCGAGTATACGCCTTAAAAATTATTTTAATTTGACTTTGCTTTTTGTCCCTTAATCATTCTTTTAATGGTTTTAACGTTCAACACTTAAGATGAGGTGGACGATCTCTTTATTGTGAGATAACATGAATATTTTTATGGGAAGGGTTTGTGGAGGTCCTTGCAAAATAAAAGTCATAAAGTTCATATTATTAAGTAATTGATTTTTTGACCAAAAATTTGGCATGCTTCAAACTTAAATTGTTTAAAGAGCAATTTAAATAAATTGAGTTTACCCCTGACCTTGCACATACACAGCCCAAGTACCTAATTTAACAATACTCTCACAACAGACAGCAATAATTGTTCACCTTATCGAAATGTGCAGTACGTACACTTTCATGAGCGCCTCGTATTGTTTTCATTTTCAATTTTCCTTTTTCATTAATACATCTGACCATGGTGCCATGGTGCACCGCCGCACATTACTTTGGCAGATTATATATGAGTTGAACCTCAGTGTTCTGCTGTTGCCAAAGAACGGTGGAAACGCGGGGCAACGCGGCGACGTGGTAGGGTTTTTTTTTTTCATGTGCCACTCAGCACTATATATGGGTGGAAGAAAGGACGGACGAATGCTGCAGAACGTATAAACTATAGGCATATAAATATAAAGCAAAGAAGCGCAACGCCAACAAGCTACGAAATGAACAGATTAAGTCGATGATGAAAAATAATTATGTTGGCGCCCGAGTATGATTATGATATTGAGTGAAACGGAATATAGCCTTAACAGATTGCCTTGTTTGTTTTTACCTGGCGTGTTTTATTTGCGTTTCATGCACACACCTCCTCTTTTATACTCTTCCTCGTTTCACGTCGTTTTGTAACATCACTTTTGAAAAGTAAAAACGTTGTGTAGATGTATAGCACGGTTGCCTCAAGATGGGACCAACTCGATGTGTAGTCGATACCATCCGCAGTATCCACGCGGCTCTCACTATACATTATATTGAGTGTGGATATAGCTGTGGTACTTATACAGCGAAAATGGGATGATGATCGAGACTCCGTGGTGGATCATAAATAATGTCCAAAAATTATAGGTTTCTCAACATCTTCCACCTTGTTTAGTTCCTCTTCATCCTCCACTTATGCTTCGCCTGTGCTGCTGTCCCGCGTCTCTCGCTTGCCTTCGTTTTTAATTTGCCTGATGAAGTCCTAATAAAGTTCTTGTCTTCTTAATATGTTACCTTGCTGCCACATCTACCACTATTTCATTTTTATTTTCTATATATTTATTCCAGTTTTATTGTCATTTCTTTTAGGGCCGTCAGTGTGGTGATTTTCTTGTGAATTGTGACCCGTCAATAATCTGTTCAGCAAATCAAACAGAGAAGAACATTATACAATTTGTAATTAAGTGGATTTAGCGAGTAGCTAGTTTAATAGAATTTGAAACATGACGACAATATCTATCTAATCTGTAGGTATATATGTTTTAATTTCTTGAAAATGTAGTTTTTTAAGACTTGAATATTTTTTTAAAATTAACATATTGTCAATAAGTTAACGAACATATATGTTTATTGAATAATTCTTCAAAAGCTTCCAACTTTACACTCCGGATGTCATGCCTTCAAATACCGTAAAAACAATCGGCATAAAAAAATGCGCAAACAATCCCACGTCAAATCATCCTCAACAACTTAATAACTCAATTGCATATACTACACCTACATTTCCTTTTCACCTTGTTCATCCGCACAATCATTCGCAGATTGCATTCATTTGGTCATTACACATCTCGCATATGTGTTTCCTGCCACACAACCCGCAGCAATCTTCAATTTCATTGCAACAATTAAGAGTGTTCCTGAGGAGTCACATGTTATTACCCCTCTGTCGTGACTATTCATGACTGGCACGTCATGTTCATCATGATCTGTGATGAGACGTGGACCGCATTGAATTATTGGCGCCTCACACGCGGCCCCGCCAACATACGAAGGCACCTAACGATACATAACGAGGTTCCAATATAACGTGATGATTCAGTGTTCAGTGTGTAAATTGTAATCTAAGCGCCTTAAGCCTCCTGGTATTATTCATTTATCACTAAGTATATGCCCTTTTGATTGGATGTGCAAGCGTGAGAATAAGCATATATATAAAGCGAATGGAAGGAACACCAGACACGTAGCGCATACAAGACGTAGCATGTAATATGGCGAGTGGCGACTGGGAGGTCGTCATATTTTATTTGCACGTCTTACAGGATGAATTCGAAATAATTATTGTTTGTTTCTTCGTTTGTTTATTTTTTCGGCGCGAGTTCAATTCGATCTTGCTGTCGGACGTGCGTTGTGTTAAGTGGTTGCAAAAGAAGAAATGCAATCCGCGGAGGGTGTAGGGAAAAATATTATTGGTTTGAATGTTGTAAATTCCTTTCAGTACCATATATAAATTCTGAAATTGTCTTAGAAGCATATCTAAGTAATTCAATTTTATTACATCATCAATTGAATA
This sequence comes from Sylvicola cinctus, assembly GCA_963854165.1. Classification (NCBI taxonomy): domain Eukaryota; kingdom Metazoa; phylum Arthropoda; class Insecta; order Diptera; family Anisopodidae; genus Sylvicola; species Sylvicola cinctus. Next base: position 45,713,737 of record OY974083.1, read on the forward strand.
TTATTTTAAACTTGTGGAAATTCATTTTAATTGAATATTTTTACACAATTTTACGTGATATTTAATTATTATTGCTGCGTAAAATGTTTTTAAACAAAATAATTAAGATTATAAATCATCGATCATGATTTAGTTTTAGTTGTTGATTTTTCGCAAATTGTTTTTTTTTTTTTCAATGATGACCTGTGATTATTCATTATCCAAATTCAAATGAATGGAATGATTTTTGAAAGACATATTTGCAAAATTCATTGTTGTCTAATATTTGTTGATTAAACATTTCTTTGAAAACCGCGTAATTTTTCGCGATGTTATTTTTTTAATTTGCACATCAAAGAATTTATTAATTTATTCTTAAAATTAATTTTCGAAATAGTCAATTTATTCTCAAACGCAGTTTTTCCGCGAAATTTAAATTTTTTTCCGCATTTTCCATATAGCCGTACGCAATAAATTAAAACATGTGCATCAAAATTAAATGTGATCCTATTTCCTATTTGTGCGAAATGTGATGACACCGTTTCAAATATATTAATTATAATTTATTTGTTGTTCCGGCGAACTCAAATTTCTCGAATTCAGTTTTGTACTTGATTTTGTGTATATAGAATTAATTTTTTCAAATCATTTTTCCATATCAAAGAAAGTATAATCAACTTTAAATTAAATCAAACTAATGTCTGTAAATAGAAACGCTTTTAATGTAATTGAATCATTTATTGTGTAGTCCGCTAACGAAAATATATCGGACCACCCCATATTACAAAGTCATCACCAGACACCAATTCACATTTCCACATGTGAATTTCTTTATTTCATATACACGTAACACGTAGTTTCCAAAAGTTATAATTCAGAGATACCCCTCGGAGAGTCCGCATGTTATCCTTTCCGAATTTGTAGCATCCGATCTAAGTTCGAGATAACGTTTTAAAATGCGAAATGTTTAACAATCCGAGAACACAAAAAGATTACTTTTAACAAAGTGAACTCCGTTAAGGAAAAGAGGTAGAAATGAACAAACAACCAAAAAACATACAAGAGAACATGCCGAAGAGATTGATAAGGCTGACTTTTGTATTGCTTCTTTGTCCTCTCTTTATATGCGGCCGAATAAGCAAAATATATATACTGCATCGCATTGGAAGGCAACAAAGCAGCGGTGAAATAAGATAAACGAGGACTTAAAACAAAAGACGAGAAATGAGATGCGGTGGATACAGATCACGATGTAAATGCGCACAGTACACGCGGAGGTCGTAAGAATCAAAAAGTGAATACACGAAATGTGTGGCGCCAATCACTCCGAATTGTTCGCATTCCACAGCTCATTTGTTTCCATATATTATAGGTCCAGCATCTCGTCGCAGCAGCGCGGCGCCCGCGTTGGTCGCCACACCAATTGAATCAACTCAAGAAGAATAGCATGTTGTGGTGGTTTTGCTGATGACTGTTGTGGGGTGAGTGGGGACTGGTGAGATGTCGCAGTGGTGATCTACCCGTTACCGCAAATTAAAGCTATAGCGACCAACAACCGTTTAAATCGTTATAAATGAGATAATTCTCTAACAATCGTTCTTATAACTAAATCGTTTCATAATACAAAATCTTTGCCAGTATTTCATTTTCAAAATATGTACGAGTATTTATATTTATACTTAAAAACATAAAATATTATTGAAACATTTCTTTTAAATTATTGTAGATTCTCATAAAATGCAAAACTTTGTTGAACATAAGTATGTACTTAGAACTCATCTATTCTACGCTCTGCATCCCTTTAAAGTTCGAATTTTTTTGAGAGGTGACCTTGGCCAAAGAGCTAGAATCTTCACAAACGATCGAACGAACATTTTTAATTTATATATGACCCCAACCCAAGGGCATATTATATTATAGATTTAGGCAATTCGAATTTTTTCGGAAAAAAAAGTTGACGATGCAGAAACTTGTTTTGACCTGATGAGTCCAAAAAAATGGTCATCAAAAATGTGCGAATGTACGTTCGCACACCGTACGCCGTACTATGTGGCAAAAGCCATTTAGGAAATTAATAGACCGAATTGTGTGAATTTTAATAAATAGTAGAAAAAAATATAAGAATGCAATTATATCATTTTATCAAGGTCAAGTTATTGCCAAAATCAGTTTTTTTCATATGGGGGCCCAACGATTTTCTTCATTTTTACACCAAATAATCTTCAAGGTATTCTACCATTTAAAAAACTGCATATATCTTATATTCCGCTAGATTCTTCTTCTGGCGAAAAATAAGGTGGACAAAGACAAACCCCACTCTTATACCTCAGCCACCTTACATAATATCAAAAAAGTTCTAAGAAAACTTGCAAAATATTGCAAGGTCAAAATTTTGAAACTCAAGACCATATTTTTATAATGAAAATATATAGTTCAAAAACTGATTATTTTAGGGTTCTATGATGTTCTATACTTTTGCTAATCTCAATAAAAGTACCGATTTCGGACAAAAGTCAAGGTCAAAATTTTAGAAATTTCAAGGTCACATTTTACTTTATTAAAATGTAGTTGAGCAATAAGCAACAGTCGTATATAAATTCACACGCGATGTAGTATTTTTCTATTTAACTTTAGATTTGATATCTGGGTTGTTTTAAAGGGATGTAAGAAAACTTGCGAACAGAAGAATCTATTACTCCAGTATGGTAAGAAAAAATATTATGGTAATTCAATTGCAAAAAATATTAAATAGCATATTAACTAAATGCCTGAAATGAAAAAGGAGTCGCACCAAGCTCTATGAACAATGATAATTAATTATTAATTTATGTAATTTGTTATTAGTGTTTTTTTATTTTTAATCATAACATAATACATTTTTTAAATTTTATTTTAGTAATATTTTTAAATGACTGCAAAACAATAAAAATATTTTGTGTATTGCAGAAAAACATATAAAAATGTCAAGTATTATTATAAAATATACAATTATATACAATAACTTGTCTCATCTAAATGAGTCACACTTCTCTTATAACAATATAATCCTGGCAACATAATCAAATTATAAAGCTCATTAAAATGGCTGCAAATATTGCATATTATTAAGTGTTTTTGTTTAAAAATATTTAATTTGTAAGTATACCTAATTTCGTGAAAATAATCTGGTCAATGAATAATTAAGAACATAAATTTTTACATACTCGTATTGTCACATTGTGTTTGTATGCAAAAGTAGAGGGAATGCACTTTTTAACTTTTTTTATATGCTTTTAAAAATATTTAATTAATTGGAACGGTTAACAGTTATCCGAACGTTTATTGAGCGTTTTGGAAATTCAGAAAAACATCAAGAATACGACAACAATATAAACCCTTATAACATTTAATTTTTTTCAAATCGACTTATTTTTTAATGTTTGTAACAGTTTAGAATAAAAAAGAAGACAGTTTAATTAATTTAAAATTTTGTTTAATTTTAAGCAAATTCAAAACCAACATAAAATCATTTTCATCATAAAATATTAAGTTACTGTCTTTAAAACATTATTGCTTAAAAGGTACTGTGTTAGCTACAAAACTTATAGATAATAATTTTAAAAAAAGATAGAAAGATTTGTGATCTTCGGAATAATAATTATTGAGTTATATACTCTGGATGGCATAGCATATCTGTCCAAACATTAGCCAGCATTTTTATATAATGGCATTGAAGTATACTTATATCACTCTTTTACAGATTCTTTACTTTTATGGCAATTTTAAGATTAACTTTCACTTCAATACTTTTGACATATTTGAATTCAAAAGTATTCAACATGACAATTATTGAAAAATAAAAATATGTACAAATAATAAGAAAAATTTGTTTCCACAAATACCATCAATTCGTTGGAAAAAAAAAAAAGCAAAAAAAACGCGCTGAGTCAGCGTATACCAGTCCGTTATTATTAGTTATTAAAAACTACCCTTAATACCACCCCAATTAATTTCAATTAGTTTACGGATTTTAAGTTACATACTCGCTTACATACAATACAATATATATTCATCATTTATCACAGATTAGTTAGTTAATTAATTAGTGTATAATAATATTAATATAACTATTCGCTTGGATGGGTCTTACCCGAATTATGAGTCTCTTCATTGTCGTGGACCTTAATACAGTCAGATCGTAATCGTGGCGATTGTGAAAAATATATTGCAATAACAATTTAACAGCATTTTAACTTGCAATACTACAATTACTACCACCATGTGCAAAAAGGCCAAGCACATAGTCTTAACAGAATCTACGAATAATAGCAGTAATCTTTAGAACACACAATATTATTCGAAATTGAGTAATGGCGATCAAAGTTGCTTCAAATTATGTCTTTCTTTTTTAGCATAATTTTGAGCCCACCAAAGAAGAGTAACATGAGCGATTAATTAATAAGGATCAAAAAAAGTGTATCCTTTTGCGGGAATGTTTAACTTTTTTAATATAAGTATAGTTAATTCGTTAATTAGCCTAATTGAGAACAATTTAATGAATGCGGTATCCAATATGTGTTGCCATAAATTGGTGTGAAATACAACACCGTGTAAATGATTCAAACCAAACCTGCTAATGCTAGAGTGCTGTCGACTCTAATGTCTTTGTACTTGTTTTACCAGCATTGCCGGCAACTTTGGAAGAAAATCGTCCACTACCCATCGGACTCATGCAACGCATGTTACCCGTTTGAGATGGAACCGCACGTGTCTTGGTTGTGTGCTGCTGGTGCACTTTTGCTTCAGCCAATCGAGCGGACAGTTTATGAATACTCTCCGGGCTCATTAAATTGGTTTTACGTGTTGGCTTTGGAACTGGGAAGTCTCCCATGTTGTTGTAAGTTTGTCTTTGTGCTGGTCGAACCTTCTCGATTGGTTGTTGCGGTTGAATTTGATTCGACAATGGCATACCCTTACCCACATATCGTGCTGGCTTTGTTTGCGGTATGATTTTCATTTTTACGGCGGAAGTCTTTGACTTGGATACCTCTTTTTGGTGCGTATTGCTAAGGTAATTTATGTATTCGTTGTGGCTATTATTGTTATTGGTAAGATTGTAATTATTGACGGCTGCTGTAATTATTTTGGTTGATTTTAAATCATTTGACGGAGTTTTTTTGTATGTGTTGATGGTTGGTGGCGGCTCAGAGGTGGGTGAAACTTTTTGAGCATGTACTTGCACCTTATCGGGTGAATATTTTGTACGATCGTTTACGCATTCTTTACGGCGGTTTATTTTATCGTCGTTTTCTAAAGGCGAAATTTCCAATGATTCACTACGTTTGTAAGAGAACATGGATCTGAGATTGCGTCTCTCAAAAATTGGTGTGTTATTAACACGAAAAAGCTTTGTTTTGGTGGGAGATTTGGGTGTGGGGCTTATGTTAGCTTCCTGTCTGGAAGGAGATTGATCTTCGCGTAAAACTCGTCGTCCAAGAGTTGGTGTAAGACATTTTTGAGGTACTGTCTTTGTGTTAATGTCAGTTTTATTCACCGGCGAGTTTAAGAAATAACTCCCTAAAGATGAACGACCAGTTTGCCTCCTTGAATTATCATCCAATGTGTTCTGACAAAGATTCAGTTTCATTTTAAGCTCTTCCAGTGTTGATTTATACGATTTGGATAATGGAGCTGGACGAATTTTTTCAGGCATCGGTGTTATATTTTCTATTGAGGATGGATTAAAAAGGTCGATTTTACAAGCGCTAAGGCGTCGTGGCGAACAACTTTCAGTGGGCGTAGATGGCCGTTCTTTTTCAAAAATGCGCATTTTTTCATCGCTTAATTTTCCCACCACCATCTCCGGAAGTGTTCTGTACTCATTGTTTTGTTGGGTTTTAGCATCATTATTGGCATCATCGAAGTTGATTCCAATGCTGTTAATTGAATCTCGTTTGTTTGTTACAGGTCGTTTGACAATTTCACTTTTTCGTGGTCCTAATTTGGGGCTTCTAAACGCAGCTCCATAAGTGTAAATAGGTTTTTCGTCAAATACAGTAAAAGGTGTTGGTTTTGTAGCAACTGGTGATGCTGGTGCCGCCTGAATTTCTACTTGATTGACATCGATATAATTTAAACTTGTGTCACAGCTTGAATCAAAATCAGAACAATTTTCTAAATCCTTAACATTATTCAAAGTAAGCAATCCGTCTTTCACATTGATGATGAAACCTTTTTCACCGTACCGCCTTTCTTTAGTTGGTTGTCGTACCAAAACCTCGTTCATACTATTCGGCTCCTTTATAGTGAAAGAACTTGTTTTTTGTTGCTGCTCTGCACTATTGCAATTAGTTGAAAGTTGCTTTTGCTGATCTTGTTGCTCTTGACGAGTTTTCATCATTTTTTGTTGCCGTCTAGCCCGTATACTATTACGAATACGTTCACCATTGGGTGAAAAATCTTTACTTAAATGGGGAGATTTTGGAATGTCTTTCAAAGAAAAGCTTGTATCCTCTTTAGCATCTTTCTCATTTTTTACATCACATTTTGGTTCTTCTTTTGGAATGTTTTGAACAGGTTGTAAAACTTGTGACTGGCTATCAGCATCAATCTTTACAGGAGGACTCGACAGTTTCTCAGCAATAATTTTTCCATCAAGTTCATCGGATGGAGTGCCCATTCGAGGAGTTTTGCTTTGCGGTGGTGTTGACAATTCATCTCTGCTTGAACTTATACTCGATTCGCGTGATTTCTGACCGGGATAGTGTTCAATGTCAAACAACAAATCGGACGGAAGTGAGTGACCAACAGACACATGCATTGCCAAACTTTCCAGCCATACCTCAAGCACTTCAAATGGTGGTCTGTAATGAACATTTGTGTTATTTAATGAATCAAAATATAATTTCCTCACAATTTTTTACCTTCTGTCCGGATTCAAATCACAACATAAAAAGGCAATTTTGTAGAACGCTTTCGGACAACTACAGCAGAATTTATCTTTAAAGACTTTTTGATTCAGTCCAAAATCTGAACTTCTTGGCAAAAAGTCAGGGTCTGCTTGGACACGTCCTATAATCTTTTTGAGATCAAAAAGGAAGAAACATTGTAAAAAATGTTTGACAAAGGCACAACTAAATAAATTTACCTCACACAACACGATTCCGAAACTGAAGACGTCAACCTTTTCATCGTATTTATTGCCTTTCATCATTTCCGGTGCCATCCAATATGGATTCCCCACAACAGTATACCGCTGTCTTCTCTGACGCCCCTTCCGTAATGTACCGGTACCATCCTGTGACCAGCGCCCACTTCCCTCTCGTTGTGGCGAATTAATTATTCTCGCCAAACCAAAATCGGCCACAATCACTGTCTTATCCTCACGTACCAAGCAATTCAGTGAGTTTAAGTCTCGATGAATGATATTCATGGAATGCAAATACGCCATGCCACATGCAATATCCTTCGCAAAAGATATTCTCTGCTCCCATGGCAGGGGCAAACCAGAATCATGAATTAATTCTTTTAATGATCCACCGGGAATAAATTCAGTCACAAGATGCAATTTCTTCTCTTTGTACAGCACACCGATAAATTTCAACACGTTGTAATGCGACAAGGATCGCAATACAGCTACTTCTTTAAGGAAATTTCGTTGAGCTTCCTCGTCCACGCGATACAACTCCTTCAGTACCATGACTTCCTTTGTAACTTTGTGGGTCACTTTAAACACTTGACCGAAAAAACCTTTGCCCAGCAATTCACCCTGAACTAAATCAGAGGCACGAAAAATCCTTTGAGATTTCGGTTCAACTCGAAATGATTTAGTGCGAGACAAATCAAAGAACTCTGTGCATGGCTGATGGTTTTCATCCAAAAGTTTAGACATGCTGGAGCATCGCTCCTTCTCTTTTAGATTATTTGATCCGATGGAGCAATTCAAATTGAGATTCTTATTTTTACGTAGTTGCCTTGTTTTTGTACCACTAATGTATCCCTCATCTTTGCGTTTGTACAAACGCTCTTTCTCTAACTTTATGGGTGGTGATCGATCGTCACGGCGTTTGTCGATACCTTCTGGATCGTGTTCAATTGTCAATTGGAGCACTTTTTCGGTGTCTTGAATAAGTTTGTCGATATTTTCGATAGAAGCGTCTTTTACTGGAGTTCCATTTACTTCAAGAATGCGATCGCCAATGTGTAAGGACATTAAGTCGGTATTCAAATCCAAACTAAAATGAATAACAAAAACTTAATAATTATCGGAATAAAAGTATTTTAACAATTAATTAGAACCACATTTTTGAATAAAATATGTAAGTAGGGGTTAAGATTAAATGTAATTACCTAGGAATGCCACAACAGTTGTCAATGGCTGATGTTAGAAGTGAGAAAACATACTTTCCAATTTGTCCATACATTTGACAGATTGTCCTACGGTTAATAATTAGGCTATTATTCACGTTTAGCAACAAGTTAGTTTATTAATATTTTTAACATTAGGACAAAAAAATTTTTTTTTAATACTATTAATTGTTTTAAATCTACAAAAACATTTAATTACTTTACAAAACCAAATTATGTTAAAAACTTTAGTCTGTCAGGAATATTTAAAATCAATGAACTTACTCTGAAATTCTTACACCTGGACACCCAGCAGTTGAGCTAATTGGCACACCACGTTGGTTTTCATCCGCCGATAGACGTATACCACCTTTACTACCTTTTGTCCATGGAATCTCCACTAGCCGGATGGAATGCAATGGCCTAGTGCTGGTTACATTAGAATTTGTTGTGATATTCCCACGGGCGAGAGGCTGCATTTGACGGCGATAGCATTGTCCACTATTAAAAAAAAATATGTATTTACAATTTATTTATCAAAAATTGCTCATTTTTGCTTACCAATAAAGTTTCGATCTTTCAACAAGGGCATACGATTCCCCGTCGCCAATAAAAGAATTGCACGACTCACAGCAGAAGCATTCTGGATGAAATTTGTGATCACCAGCTATCATAACCGGCCCAGTGATGATCTTGAAAGAATAAAAACCAAAGTTAGTGTAACATTCAATAGGTTTGAGAAAAGTGAAATGGAAAAGTACCTGCCCACACTGCTGGCAAGACTCCCCAAACTTTGTCCAATAGTCATCACGACAGAAAAGCAGACCATCCTTCTCAAAATACCAATTCGACAGTTGCGCATCACATGCTGAGCAACGGAAGCAGTCTGCATGCCATTTTTGTGACAACGCCGAAATGTACTCCTCGTCTTCCAAGGCATTAAAGCAACTATTGCACTGCAATTCGATGTCGACAGAATCTAAAATGAATCCCATAGTAAAAGTTATTTCATTGCATATTATAAAACAACACTGATTTATTGATAACTCCATAAGTATTAGAAATTTAGAAATTTGTATTGCAAACAACTGCAGTTAGGTGCTTATAAGAGAGAATCCTAGTTACAATTGAGCCAACAATTAAAAATATTACAAGTTCAAATTAAAGCGACCTCTAAATAAATCTATTATGAGACATCTATTTTTTGGTAAACACAAATTTTAAGTTCAAGGTGGAATGTAACATCTTGTCGCCTTTATTGCTTCAGAAAGTGAAATTGTGTAGGAATATGCGCAGCAAGATAAGTTTTCCTTCTAGTTGCACATTTTGTATTCAACAAGGCTTCAAAATATAAAAAGAATTGTTGAGTAAATTGGCAAATTGCCCTATGCTGTAAAAAAAAACAACGATTGTATTTGTTTTTAACTATTGATCGCAAAACCGATAAAGGGAAAGTGTTTTTGTACACGATGCTTTGAAGACTCAGACTTATAATTAGTTTTGCTATAAAACAATGACGAATTGGCGTCTTAAAATGTCTTTTTTATTACCGGATGTGGTTATCTAACAAAAAAGATTGCAACGGAAGAGATATCAGAAAAACATTTGCAGCATTAAATAAGTTTTTTGCAAGAATTTTAAATGAAATCATATTAATATTTATATTTGTGTTTATATAAAATGCACCAAGCACAAAAGAAACAAGACGTATTTTTTATTACCAAACAACAAAACCACCGAAAGTGCGTAGTTTCATGATGGGTTGTCCATTCGAAGCAATATTACATGGACTTTGTGACAAACAGTAAATTACGCTTATCCAAAGCTGATGACCACATTGTCATCAACCCACGCACAAGAGACGCGCCACTCTGTGGCTATCATCACAACAATTGGGAAACAAAATGTCAACTAAATTAATGAAACTGTAAATTTTATTACGATTTAATTGAATTGTTGTAAACGCTTTATTGTTAAAGAAGAGATAAAGTCAAGGTTAAGTTGTCAATTCGACCTGCTTGTTTATACGACAAATATGCGTGTGGGTTTGGTTTAACTGATATGCAAGTTAAAAATTACCAGAACCTGGAGATCTCAATAAACTATTGAATGATTCTTACTATTCGTTTCTATAAATTTTAATTTTCCTTATTTCCATATTCATTCCTTTACGAAATGGAATTTATTTTAATTTAGTTGATTCGCAAAATAATTTGATTTAATAGATTAAACATAATTTTTTTGATAAATTATGCCATGGTCTGAACGATTTGAAATAACGAGGAATACAGTAATTGAACTAAATTGTTTTGAGAAATTTTAAAAATGTGTTTAAAACTAATTTGGTCAATAAGGGATGGGCAGGGATGAATCACAATGAAAATGCGACTTGAGATAACAATAAATTTCTAAAAAAATATGTGTTGAATACATTAATTGATATGGAATTTAAAAGTTAAACAATTGCATTTCATGAGCTTCAACATTTAAATAAACAAATATTAAATAATAAATTGCATTGCCGGTGCATCACGATTCTTCAATCTTGACACATCGTTCAACGATGACGTCAGACATAGCGCACAAAGCAAATTTGAAATTAACACAAATACATTCTTAACATTAAGAAATTCCGTACATTTCAAAGCATTGTATCAGCTATCAGTGAAAACGATTTCTTGCACTTACTATGTTGAGGTTTGAGGAATTTTACAACACAGCACTAAATCATATCCTGTCGGTATTCTTTAAAATTAATAGTTTTACCTGTGAATTTATGTCGTACAGGTACAATTAGCAAGTGTGTGTCTTTCAAACATGAAACATCATTGTGTTACCTTGAAACTGACAACATTAAAAACATATTATGTTGACGCAATGGCGTCCCAATAACATGTATACGTGATTTGGTTTGCGTTGCGACTTGCGACAATGTTTTGATAATTTTCTTGGAATTTCGATTTTCAATTTATCATCTGCGCCTTCTTTATTAATGCACATTGAGTTATCATTTACTCAGATGCTGATAATTACTTGTTTAAACCACAGGTAGAACAATTCAAATAGGATTGTGCAAGGTGGGTGCTCACGGGTACCACCCACGCTTGCAGATATTATTTGTAGCCATTTGCGATAACACCGTTGATTGCTAAACTTTTATAATGTTTAATATTTACCGTTTCTTGTGTGCTCTTCCATTTCGACTACATGACCCACGACACAACAATTAAATTAAATAAATTTTTACGGAATTTCGTCGCACTATTCCAATTCTTAATGCACTTTTCTCAATTATTTCTATTGACTGCTGTGAGCTGTCTGGCGTCTGCTGTTTGCTGGTAGAAGGTAACTTGAAAAATATTGAAGATTGTCGATTGTTCGGACTGTGGTGAAAATTAGAACATATATAATTGTAGATTTATATATTTTATACATTCAGTTTTGGCGAATTCACATTCCACAGAATTCTTATATATAAATTCTAAATAAAATATAATTATGCGGCCCGTCGACTATGATATGCGACATAACATGTAAAACTAAACTCGATTAATCATGTAGACGAACATTTAAATATAAAAAGGCCGGTCCACGATACGACTTGTGGTACAATTTGATATTAAAAAAAAGTCTTCAAAAAATATGGATAAAAATGTCATGGAATATTCTCATAAGAAATATCGACTTTAAAAAGGTGTTTGAATATGTGGATTATTTTACTTTTCGTTTAGCTTCATGCTATATTAGAGTTTATAATATATTCCTCATGTCATCTTGATATACTCCGCGGTACTCGTAGCTTGTACTCCGTACTCTTAATTGGTAAAGTATAACTGTATATATTATATATATATAATAATGTTTGTATAGATTCCATCTAACATCTTGTTCTTTGACTTTTGCATAGTAGCTAATTAGTTGAAAGGTATAAGGTTGTTTTGCAATCACAATCAGTATTTTAAAGTAAATTCAATAAAATTAAAATAATTTCCAAACAAACTTGAAACATTTCAATCAAAATTTTGTGCCAGAATTAACAATGTCCGACGATGAATGTGAAGTAATGTTTAAGCTCAAAGAGGCATGCGGCAAAAATTTGCCCATGTTCCAGCTGATGTCATCTGAGGTCGCTGAGACTTTGCTTATCAAAGCAAGCGTCTGCACAGGCCCCACACAGGAACATAAATGCGAGGCTTTTGGTTCTGGCCCCACAAACAAAAAAGCTAAACGCAATGCAGCTGAAAATCTCCTCCAGAAGATATATGCTGACCTTGCGCTACCGGCACCCAAGATAGAGGAACCATGCGATGATCATTTGGGCGTTCTATTGGGCTACTGCATTGAAAACGATCTATCCATGCCAAAATTCAAGGAGGTCGAGAGCGAGGATGAAACTTCGCATATTATGAGTTGCACGGTTGGAAACATTGTACGTTATAGCAAAGCGTGCGTGACATTGAAAGAAGCGAAACAAAATGCCGCACTGAATCTGCTTACGGTACTATATGATGTGCAGCAAGTAGGCAGTGGATTAGTAACATTGGATGAAAGTTTGACGGATGACTTGGCCAAACGAAACTATTACATCAACTTGTATTTGTCGTCAAAAGGAATTAAAAACGTGGAAGGCATTAAGTTGTCAGATCGACACAACTACTTTAAGCGTTTGGACAAGAATCGTGTAGCTGCGGCGTTGAAGATTATTAAGGAGTACGACAAAGAGGAAGATTCAGCCAAACAAACTGTGTGGAGTGTGTGCCAGGCATTGGATATCAAATTTAAGAGTCAAAAAGTGCCGGATGAGATGAATATGGTGTCATGGGAGTTGGAGTTGACGAATTTTGACTGTTTTTTCATGCACTATGAGCCTGATGTTTGGTCGGATATTATTAAATATTTCAGCATCATGCTGGTTTAAATATTTTTGAATTATGTTAACGTTTTAATTCTTGTAATCCCACAATACTGTTTTTAATAGCTCTTACATTTTTTTTTTTAATAAACTATAAGTAAACCATAACGCCAGTTAAAATGTTTATTGGTAACCGTTTGCCCATAATAATCGGTAGCACTAGAGATATACTACAAAATAATTATATTAATGCGCCGAATCACAATCACACCGAGCTACCCCCGCAATTCCAACTAGCAACTGCACAATCCCTTTTCAAGCTACATAAACCTTACACAATACGTTTGACATCTGACCTGTTTTGACAGCACTCTCGCCATATAAAACTGGAGCAAATTAATGTGAACAATCGAAAGGATTCTATTATTTTACATTGTTTTGTGTCGATTATTAATTGATCGAAATCTACTTAATCAATGAATGTTGACACACGTAAGTTGAGCGTACAACATTGAAAACGAAGGTGCTGTGTTAATATTCAATTGATTGGCTAGAAACACCCCTTGATATTATGTGCGTGTGTTGATGTCTCACAGGCACTTGTGATCGCTGGAAATTCGAAAAGAAAAGCAAACAAAAACAGCAGAGAAACGAAATCACTTTTTTTTGCCACCACAAAACTGTCCAAAGGTGAAATACAGGGGAAAGTTTACACACAACATAGTAGACAAAGAAATTAAGTCATCACAAGACACAAAGTTTGAAGTTAACTGCTTTTTTTGTGTGTCCTGTTTTCATTATTGGAGTTAACAGTTTTTGGTGGTATTTAATTGCAACAACTAAAAGCAACGGCGGTACAGTGTAACATTGTGTAACGTTTTAAATTTGTTGACCCGATTTAAACATTTCTTTGTAAGAAGCACAATATGAGTGTGATTGGGAAAAAACTAAATCACGTACAATCATCGGGGGGACCAATAGACGCTACTGCCACGCCACAACGAATCATCACACCGGATGATGTGCTACGTTTGAATAAAATCACCGAGGAGTATCTGTGCACACCGGACGCTAATGTCTACGATATTGATTTTACGCGCTTCAAAATTCGTGACTTAGAGAGTGGTGCTGTTTTGTTCGAGATTGCAAAGCCACCCAGTGAGCAATTTGCTGCCACTGAAGTGGAGGATAATGTGTTTGTGAATGAGGATGCCGTTGGTGAGGAACAAATTGATCCGAATGCTGGACGATATGTGCGTTACCAGTTTACGCCACAGTTCCTGAAGCTAAAAACTGTTGGGGCCACGTAAGTTTACACTATCACTATTGATGTTAAGTAATGTTTCTAAGGAATTTAATTTATGCTTAATTTCTTAAATTATTGTGAATTTCATCAAATTCAGTGTCGAGTTCACTGTTGGAAGCAAGCCGGTGAATCATTTTCGTATGATTGAGCGCCACTTCTTTCGGGAACGCCTTTTGAAGACATTCGACTTTGAGTTTGGCTACTGCATTCCATACTCCAAGAACACTTGCGAGCACATTTACGAATTTCCCACACTGCCCCAAGATCTCGTGCAAGAGATGATTGGTAACCCATTCGAGACGCGCTCAGACAGTTTTTATTTTGTTGAGGATCGACTGGTAATGCACAACAAAGCTGATTACGCATATGACGGTGGGTTGGGCGTTTAATTTGCGCCCAAAACATTAACACACAGCAAAACAATAACATTATATACCTACCTAATATATTTATATTAAGCAATATGCTTTTTATGGACAACTGCAGATGAAATCGTTTTTCAAATTTAATTTTCGGAAACAAACAATAATTGTATTTTTGCAAAAAACAAACAAATTCGATGCCCAAAATATAAAATTCTTAAATACGTACATTAATGGTATATTTAATGACATCATTAAAACCAAATAACAAATATATTTAACAAAAAAAAAAACACCGCCGACCTTCAGATTAAGGGGACAAACTTATAGAAAATTGAAAAGCAAATTAATAAACACAATTTAACGCATATTATTCATATTATGTAATCGTAACTATAACAAAACAGTAATCACCTTTCTTGCCTTGTAACGATATCTTGAAAATCATTTATCCTGAAATTGTTTCCGCAGTTTTTCACGTTTCCGAGTAAATATATGTTGCCACTTTAATTAAACATGTTATATGCGATGGGTTGACGACATTTTAATTGAGCACGTTTGAATGCATCTTCACAGATTGTGAGGAGTTCCGGACTAGATCTTTTGTTTCAAGAAGCCTAGTTGCAAAACACTTTGAGCACAGAAATATACTCGACTTGTCGATTGCCTTGTGTATGACCTTAATTTTAAAATTGTTTGTGAAAATGGTTAGCAATATATATTGACAAGTTGAAATTGTAAAATGTTTTTGCATCTAAGAAAAAAAAATTTAATTGTTTTAAAAAAATAATTTAGTCTAATTTGATCGATAGAATTTATTATTTTTTTATATGGTTATTTCTTATCATACCTTTCTTTTAACTAAAGTACTTGATTGAACTATTAAAAATTAAAATAGAAATGTCTTTGTGTGGGTTTGAATTATTGTTATACATTAAATTTACCAAAAATTAAAACACAAATTAATGGATTGGCAGTAAAACTTTTAAATCATAATTAAAGTTTTATCATTTAAATTTTTGATTTCTTACATTATATTGACACAACCCCTGATGCTAATCGGGGTTGTATTATTTTTTATGTTTTTAAACATATACGAGTGTGAATACGAAATATTACATATAATATAAATAGAGATTATAGAATAGAATTTGTTATACGCTATCCGCTATATGACAATTGATCGAATTTATTGACACATTGTAATATGGTCATGGGGGTGCAGAAAAAGTCGAGACATGAAACAACTTAACTACCTGGCTCATCCAAGAAAACGACTATGATTGTTAACAACAAAAACTCGTAATTACATCAATCGATAGAGTTAATAGTTGCGTGTCTGAACGATTTGCGGGTAAATAAAAAGTTAATTGTTTACCAAAGTAAGCATACAAATAGAACTGGCTGTCCTCAAAGTCCATGATGCTGTTTTTTTTGCTTAAAAAGTGTTGTTCATGGAGATGGGGGAGTTGAAATATTCTGTTTTTTTATTAAAGATAAATTTATAAAGAATATACTATACGTTAAACGATCATTAGTAGTTTATGTTGTAACACAATTGAAGCACATGCCTTTTTATGTAACGATTTTTATTAATTACATAATTCAGTGTATATCTACACAAAATAATTTTTAATTGAACTTGAGTGTTTTTACAATCAATAATGGTTGCTTTCGGAGACACCTTTTTAATGCATTCAGCCTACACCAGAATTAATAATAACTTCAATAATCATTGTTTAGGATTACAGTAAAATTCCATTTATAAATAGTTAACATGCATTCCTTTTTTTAAGCTACAAATTCAATTTATTTTAAATTCGGTGTCTTATTGTCATAATTTATTTTAATAATACTTGTATTGTGGTTTAAATTGTTTTAATTAGTTTAGTAAATAGAAAAACAAATTGTTAGCAATTATTACATAATTATAATAAATATTTTACCATCTGTGCAATCACAAAATATTGGTAAAATACTACAACATTCAACGAACATTTATGTTATTATATTTTTTACCTAATAAATTTATTTGTGGAAATTTCAATTTTGTATTTTTTTTGTGTATTTAAATGTATAACTTAAAGATGTAATTTATTATTAAAGTTGGAAAAGCTTGAACACAGGGAAACATCTTAGAAGAACATGATAGCATCTTAAAATAATTATAGAAAGGACTATGCTGAAGCTTTCTAAGAAATGTTGATCCTATATTATAGTAAAATAAAAATAAACTGATGCAGGGAGAGCCACGAGACAATTCATATGCAACAAAAGTTCAACTTATTTTGGAGAGGTTTTTCGAATTAAATAAATATAATAAAAATGAATTTTATGAGTTTTAAAATTATTTTTAATACTTATTTTAAAAACTTAGGTTTACTCCAGATATGGAAAATGTGACGTTGAATTTTTTTTTTAATTGAGACTTTTTATTTCAAAGTATAGTGATAGGATCCAAACCGTAGATAATATTAGGTACAAATAATTGATGTTAATGTAAAAATCGTTGATGAGCCAAACATTTTTTTGTCGACAATAACTTTTAAAATATGTACTTTGGTATGATAAAATTTCATACAAATCCATCCTGTAGTTTCTGAAATATTTAAATGACTGCACACGACTAAAAAATCAATATCAATTAATTGCATTTTCAGCTGTTTAAACTCTTCGTATTTTATGTTATGAAGAATTTGTAAATCATATATGAATGCAATTAAAACAGAATTCAATCAGAAAATGCATAATGATTAATGGACTTATAACTAAATATAATGACTGAAAGAAATGACTTATGAGTAATGACTTGATAGATTCATGTATCATATATATAACAATTTGATTTCGTACATTTTGTGACATTTAAAAAAATTATATAAATCTTTGTAATGTCCTAAATCCTAATTGGAAACCCAAAACTGCACAAAAAGCACTTGTTGATTTTCAATCTTCATTTATCTTTCGGTGAGATATATAAGTAAAAATAAACCAAATGACGGATGATTGATTATAAAAATAAATTATTTCTATTAACAATATTCTGCAGCCCCACTCAAAATGACCATTATTGAAGTGTCGGATGAAGCCTCTGTGATCGCGTCATTGGCGAACATTGTTGAAATAACTGCTCGAGAATCAATAGAAGCAACAGGATCCTTTTCGATTGGTTTGTCAGGCGGATCATTGATAAACTATCTTGCAACAGCACTTCCAACTATAAAAACCGACTGGTCAGCATGGAAATGCTATTTTTGTGATGAACGTTATGTTCAATTTGACGACAGTGACTCCACTTTTGGCGAATATCGAAAGAAGCTCATTCCAGTTACGGGATTGACAGAGGACTCTTTTGTTACTATTAACATGAATGTTGCTGTGTCAGATTGTGCTGCGGAATATGAAGCCACAATTAAAATGAATTTTGGTGACGGGGACGATTTGCCACGTTTTGATATGCTGTTGCTAGGAATGGGTCCAGATGGTCACACGTGCTCCCTGTTTCCGGGGCATACACTTTTGGAGGAGAAGCAAAAGCTTGTTGCACCAATTGAAGACTCTCCAAAAATGCCTCCTCAGCGTGTCACAATGACATTGCCATTGATTAATAATGCAAGAGTGTGTGTGTTTGCAATGTCGGGCAGTGGAAAGGCTGAAATACTCAAGGTAGAAGTTTTTTTTTTGAATCTTTGAAATATTGTTTTGACATTTTGTCCTTATTTTTTTTAGAGAGTTTTGAAAAATAAGGAACCACTTCCTGCGGCTTTAGTGGAACCAACAAGTGGAAAATTGTTTTGGATTGTCGATCACAAGGCAGCGTCTCTCTTGCAACCAATTAAAATGTAAACTGCAAGTTCGTTTAGCATTCCTTATTTAAAATTTATAACTTTATAGTGATATTTTATAAAAATGCTGTAAATCCAACTGATTTTATTAAGGATACAATATTCTATTTTATATTTTTAAATAAAATCAATGAATACAAAAATGTTATGTACAATCTTAATACTTTGCCATATCACGTCTGAAACACATTAATTACATAATCAATTGAGTTAATTAAATTATTAATTAAAATATTATTCATAAACGCCATCAACCGAAGACGTTTCTTTTCATTCGTCTGAATACTCCAGCGTTTTCAATCAATTGCATCTCATTTTCAGTGTCAATAAACTTTTGATACTTTTCCAAAGTGGCCGCATCTCTTGGACCCCATTTATGTCTTGGCCTAAAAGCTCCTTGAATTTTTTCCAGTAACGTATTTCCATCCTGTTTAACAATAGCATAAAATGCCCAAATAGGCAATTGCAAAATTCCAAGTGCCGAAACAATCCAACCGCAGGCTACAACAAAAAAAATTCCCAATTTGATTTCAATTTAATGAAAAAAATAATACAAAATGAAATTACCGTAAGCTGCATTTGGATATTTAGTATTTTTGTACATGAGTGGCTCGTACGTGACAATAGTGTAGATTAGAATTGCAATCATAAGCAACGGCGTAACGACACCCCAACAGATGCGCCAATACAATCCAGTACGTTGGCCCAACATAAACTCAACGTCTCTGCATAGTCGATTGACACCGTAGATCCATCCAATGCAGATCAACTCGGCAATAGCCAACACAAAAGCAATCAGCGAGGCACCGAAAAAGTCCACCAAATTAAGAATGAATTGACCACCCGGCGTGATATAAACCAAACCCAAACAAGTACCAATCACTCCAATAGACACCGCCGCATGCCAACACTTTACTTTTGGAAATTGGTCTCGAATTACCGTCATTACGCACGAGGTCATTGCAATGTTGCTACCAATTCCGAGCACAAACAACATTAAAAAGAACAGCACCGAGAACACTTGAGGTATGAAATCGAATTTTGCAATCGCATCCGGATACGAAATGAATGCCAATCCAGTGCCACCTTGGACAACGCTACCAATATCGTCGTTGCCAGTTAAAAATGCCAGATGACCTAAAATTCCGAAAATGGTGCATCCTGCCAGTAGCGATGTGAATGTATCCATGTAGGTTACAATGTTGGCATCACGTTTGATGTTGTGAGTGAATTTGTTGTATGAGGAGTACATGATAATGTTTCCGAAGCATACGGATAGTGAGAAGAACACCTGTGTCACTGCTGCATACCAAACCTGGAAGAAAATATTTAATTAAAAATTTAATTTTTTTTTTAATTGCATAGAACAACAAACTTTTGGATTTAAAATTTGATCCCATTGCGGTGTGATGAAATAGATAATGCCATTCATGGCTCCTTCCAGTGTAACAGCACGTATTAACAGAATGGTCATGACAATGTATGGAAAAATAGCTAAGAAGTATGATGCTTTTCCAGAGCTTTGGACACCCTTAACGAGAGTGAGTACAACCATCGTCCATGATATTATCAAACATATGGCTAAGCTCCAATCAGGAACTCCTATTCCATCATCTATATTGTCCTTCTCTTTTAAAACTTCCTTGCTAAAAACATTATTTTTAATTAAAGTTTTTTAAACATACAAATTAAATTCAATTTTAGAAATACTTAATGTTGAAGTAAGTAATGTTGAGAGATTAGTTCAAAAGTAAATATAAATAAAAGTGTTGGTTGAAATAATTCTTCCAACCAGCCCGTTGAAATCTTCCACCACTCACATAAAATACATTTCAGAGCTGCTCATCAAACTAGTTTTTGGACTTAAAGCAACAGTAAAATTGGTAGTGTTGTTTTCCACATCTAGAATTCGCGAGTCAAAGCAATTGATCCAATCTGTATGACAACTTGTCCAGGGGAGTGTGGATTGAAATGAGTTGTATAAGTAGTGCATTATTAGCGCCATGAGTGAAGCGTAATAAGTGCTTAGAATGAAGACCGTGATCACCTGACCATAGCCAACACCTTTAATTAATTGCAAGATTGTTTTAACTATAAAATATGTTAATTCTATATTATAATTAACTGAGTGCAGTAAATATTGTATAATTATTAACACCAGATATAATAAGTTTTAAATGCCACAAAAGGTTGAAATAAAAACTGTAACAATAACAATAAAAGCAAAAAATGAACCAACACCCAAACACCAAAATTACAATGAATGAAGGCTTACACAAAAAATAAATCAGCAGACGATCGACTTCCGTTTGTAAAGTTTGATTTGGATACAGACCCCGAATCAGTGCAAAGCTCACCCCATTGTGAAGCACACTGGCTCCAAGGCAGCGTTGAATGAAATGATAACACAAAGTATTTCAATGTCAGGGCCATCAATGCCACATAGTACGTTGATACAATTCCAATGGAAATTACTTGACCGTAGCCAACCCCTTTGAATATGCACAGACAAACAACAACAAATATTAGCGGAGAAAAAAAAACATAACAAAACATTAACTGGAAAAGCGACACGCACAGTGAAAATGATAATAAAAAATCTTAAATCTTACCTCGCATCGCTGGACAAAGATCATACACCTTTGCACAACCCCGACTGGAAAATTGTCCAATTAACATTTCCATGTAATAGATTGGCTTACCAACGACGAACAGCACTATTAAATAGGGTATGAGGAAAGCGCCGCCACCATTCTCCAGGGCCGTAAATGGAAAGCGCCACACATTACCTAAACCTACTGACATGGCAATGCAGGACATGAGAAATTCTAGTTGATTGCCCCAAGCGTCGCGTTCTGGCGGTGTTTTTGTTGTGGTATCTGTTTCATCCGGCTATTCAACGTTGGTGGTGGTAATTTTATTTAATTTTAAAGACAATTTTAATGAATTAGCATGAAAAATTGTCACACTTTTTTTGCAGAGAAAATGAAAAGAAATTATATTACCTCAAGCCTGCAATTTCCAGCTTCCGCCAACTCAATGTGTATTCCATTTGTGGTGTGACCATTTGTTGTGGTGTAGTGTGGAATTGAGGATGGATTATCCCCAATGAATGCTTTATTATCATGAGCACTCATGATTCTGAAATAATTAATGAATTACAAAGTTTAATTTTTTTTTATTGTTTGTTTTAAATCAAACACTAATTTAAGTCTCACTTATACTTTTAATAATTTTAATTTTGTTGCACTATACTTAAAATTATTCACCTTTAATTACCCACGCCCGTTTTGTCATTAGTTAAGTTCTACTGTTTTTCTATTTATCTTTCGACAAAATTTTAATGGTTTGTAATATACGTTTATGATCACTTCAACATTTAACTTTAATTATGTATCGTCATAAATTGCATTTTATTTCACTTAAAAACAATTGGTAAATAAATTAAAAAATCACAAAACAATAGTGCTGATAATTAATTAAAGTATTAATTGAAGAACGCAAAATCTAGACACAAAAATGTTAGTACGCGGTTTATTATGACACTTGAAATTAAATATCATAAGCAAATTTACAATTAAAAGTTTTAAGTAAATAGTCTACGTAATGTCTCTGTTTTCAAGTTATT
This sequence comes from Sylvicola cinctus, assembly GCA_963854165.1. Classification (NCBI taxonomy): domain Eukaryota; kingdom Metazoa; phylum Arthropoda; class Insecta; order Diptera; family Anisopodidae; genus Sylvicola; species Sylvicola cinctus. The sequence continues at coordinate 45,736,034 of OY974083.1, forward strand.
GTACTTCACATATATATCGTTGATTAAATTCTCTTGTTGATTTAAAATTTTACAAATTTAAAAATTAACATTAGGTACTTATGAAAGTAAATTGTTTCATATGTTGTATAATTTATTTATTAGTTGTTATGTGCCCTGGAACCTCGATTTCTGAGTTCCACAATGTGTGCTCGTAATCTAAAGCCCTTATAAATGCAAAGCGGGAAATAAAAAAAAAAATTGAATAAGGACCTTTGTTTAATTTTTCATCCAACACCATTTGACTTGCTTTTTTTAAAGGAGTTTTGGTCAAAATATGAATATACAACAACTTAAAATGACCACATTGTTACGATTTTCTTGTAGATGAACTATCACATTTTTTGAAAACATTCGCCAAAAAGTCGAATTAGTCAAAATTGACAAAAGCATTATAGTGTTCGAGTATTTACAAAGTAAAATTTTGTTAAATATCCAACAATTTCGCCCCTACAAGTTCCCTCAAGAAGTATGCCGGCTATCTGAGTTCAATGATTCATTTTTCATCACTGCATTGAATATGTTTTTGTTACAAGTACCAAATCATAATGTAACATATAATAGGCACTATTACATTATGTATTATAAAAAACTAAAGGTATGCTCATTATTTAATGAGTTTATGGTGAATACATAAAAGAGGTAAACAAAATGTTTATATTTAGAACACAAAAAATTGCATTGAGTCAGTCCGGAACTAATTAAATAAGTAGTCAGTTTCAAGCGGGTAAAGCAGCAGCTTGAATGTGGCAGAATTAAATGTAACATGTATGTTTTATCACGGCCATCCCCAATCACTTAGAGGCTATAGTCAAACAGATCACTGGATATTTATTATGAAAATGTGTACGGCAGTATTCATGCAAAACTTTTTTACATTTGAAATAAAAATTGCATGACATATCCGCGATTAGTGGTAATTTAATTGGAATTCAGAACCAATGTGAAATTACTTCACTATAACAATAATTATAATTTATAAACTGTACATTGTAATGAGGTTGGAACTTGCAAGGTTACGTTGTGCGGTAGCTTTTGGTAATAAACAGCTGTTTGAAAAACGCATACATTGAAAAATGAATCAAAGCTATGCTGCGGTGCGTTGTGTTTCGTTTTCGCTTTCAAAGAAGTTAGCCTTGATGCATTATTCATGTCTTATTTTGCAAGAAAGAAATATATTTCATAAAACACTATTTACCTACTTAACTTGCAGTAACGAATACTCGTGAGATAGAGAATTAACTAATAAAAGACGCGATGATTGGCATCGGCGAAGGGCACCATAATACAAAAAGCAAAAGTATAAACTTTAAAAATTGATGACACGGACACTTTACCATCAAAAAAAAAAAATTGCTTGATGTTTATAAAGATTAATCTTTATTAAGCAAAATTTATGGTTAAACTTTCATCCTTTTATTTTACACTTTAATTGCTTCATTTTATCATTGACGCAAATGAATAACACAAAAACTCAAAACTCCTTTTCTGAGCATGCCGAAATCCAGAAAAGAGCGGTTATTACCAGATATTTTTTGCGTGTGCGGTAAATGATCCCCTTATATATTTTTACGCCGAAAAAGTTTCCAAATAATGCAATTTTTTGTCTTTATAAAAATAGTTAATAAAACAAGACATAATTTTGAAATCGTTGATGAATATTTAAAAAGAGAAATTTAGCTTAAAAAATACCCACTAGTGTTCTTATTTTGCTAGAAAAACACTGGGAAATCTGAAGAGTTTGTTATGAAAAGCATCTAATGCAAATGAGTCAACATCTTTTATTGAAAATCATTAATCTATCTTAATAGTTTCGCTCAAAAATGCAAAAAAAAACAATGATTCTCAGAAGTCATTGGCCAATTTCCAAAATTTAACAACGAAAACAACATCAGACCACAGTTTGGATGAATGCTATAATTTAAGTCCTATTACAGAAAACCGGAATCTTTGAATTTGCTTTTATTCGATTTCGGAATAACAAGTGCTCTTCTTACGTATAGCTCGAGGAACTTTGACAAAATGTTAGTCACTCAAATTTTTTTTTTATACAGACATTTTTGATCATACAAATTAAACGATAAATAATTAGAAATTAAAGGTCACATTACACATAAAAATCACTGAATATTATATTTTTCGTTCACTAATATTTTAGGTATTTTTATTAAACAATAAAATAATTCCATTTTATTTTAAAAAACCAAGGTTTCATTTTAATTTAGCCATAATTTTCAGTTTTACGATTTTTTTAAACTCACTTGATTTATATAATCAATTAACTATATTTAAAAGACATATATTTTAACACTTTTTTTAAACCTTCAATAAAAAATAATTTCCCTTTTAAGTTTTGGGGAATCACAATAGGTTTAAGGAAATATCTGCTACCCACGCACAATTTTTTTTTAACACAAGGAATTTAAATAAAAAAGCACAAACCAAACTATATTTAAAAGACATATATTTTAACACTTTTTTTAAACCTTCAATAAAAAATAATTTCCCTTTTAAGTTTTGGGGAATCACAATAGGTTTAAGGAAATATCTGCTACCCACGCACAATTTTTTTTTAACACAAGGAATTTAAATAAAAAAGCACAAACCAAAATCTTACCTAAAAAAACCTAAGAAATATTTCTCAAATAATTATTTTTAGTTAACCGATCGCCGAACTTATCGACACAACGAACCGTTGACAACTGATTCGAATTTTTGGTTCGGCGCTAAAATCTTAATATCCGCGGACCGCGTCGATGAATTATTGTTGTTTTGAGGTTGTTGGCGCAACTTACTCAACATTCGTCATTTGTTGTGATTTTTTTTGATATTGTATACCAATCTTCAGATTTTCACTACATAATTATGTATAAACATGATCTAACTTCTTTATAGTTTCTTGGTATAGCCCATGTCATGGGGTTTTGATAAACCACAAATTCGGGGTTATTTTTTTGATTGTTATTTGCATTCTCCAACGTACATGAATTTGCAAATATAATTTGAATTTTATGTATTTTTTTTTTAAACAAAATTAATAAAAGGTCACGGTGTAAACAATTCTTAATTAGTCATTAACGCACACACAGTCCTTTTTGCAATTGAAACAATAAGTTTTTTGAATAATATTTAAAACAAAGTTTATTCCAAAAATTATAATTTAATTATTGTTAAAAAACATTGTTTAAAAATTTTATACTATTGATAAAAATAGCAAAGATAATTGAATTAAAGTTAAATTTGAAATAGAGAAAATTTAATTGGGCACATTCATGGTAAGTATTCATAATTCATAAATGTTAAAAAAAAGTTTTCAATGTCAAATTACAACAATTGAATTTATTTACTTTTACTAAATTTTAAATTTTCACTTTTATATACAAGATCAACCGATTTGACATCAAAATATGTAAGAAAAAAATGGAGTTCAGCCTTTAAAAAAGCGTGGGTAATCACCAAAGAGGTCATTTGTGGTCATTTAGTATTGCATTATTGGGCATTTACATTTAATTGTAAAGTGTGGATAAAATATTTTATTTTTTTACTTAATAACAGACTGAAAAAATTCTACGAAATAAAACCACTTTAAAATAAAAATTTTGTTTGGATACCCATTTTTCACACACACGATATAATACTCAGTTACTGAATGTTGACCTTTAATTTATTTGAAAATGCCAGAAAATATCGTCATTATTCATTAATAAAAGTGTTAAGATTGCGTTTCGTGTTTAGATTGCTGAATTTATAACATTTTCGATTTTGTATTTAAAAATGTTTGCTCCTTAAAACAAAGAAGAATTTAAGTATGTAACTTTTGTAAAAAAAGGTGTTTCATTTACCTTAATTACTGTATAAAACACAAATTTATTTTTGAAATTAATGGGAGTAGTTATTGAAATGGCAAATGCGGCCTACAAAATTCTGCACTTAAAAGATGATGTCGCATTAATTTAAACGTCATACTTAAATATTATTTATTTAACATTTACGTGCACCTTGAGGCTTGACGACACAATGTCTGATGAATAAAACAATAAAATTGCATTGTTGACATGGTCTCCGTATTCCAATTATCCAGCAACGCCGCAATTTAATATCCATTAAATTTTGCATCATTTAAATTAATCTTTATTGTTTCTTATCAGTTCTTATGGTATATTGAGAGTATTTTATATAAAAATATTTTGCTGAAACTTAATGGTTATGTACTCGAAGCTAAATTAGGCTTATAAAGATTAGCACATTAAGAACTCGATGCTACATAGTTTTTGCATTGTTCGTAATCATCATCGCACTCGTTGTGGGGAAATTCTGAAATGACTTTAGGTAGTTTAATTATTAATTGTTTAAAAATACACACAAGTTTTTATATATTTTTCAATACTGAAGTATTGTAGTCTGTAGGTTGTATCTGTATATAGCAGCACAATGCTAAGTCATCTTTGTTTGCAAATAAATTTTTTATGTTTTGAAAAATCTGTGCAATCAAATTTTTTATAAGATTTTCAACACTGTTTTATAAAATTAAGCTTTTCAATTATTGAAATCTAATAAAAGGTTTTAATTTTGTTTATTTAATTTTTATGATGTCTCGTTAATGGAATAATTCTAAAACGCAGTAATTATAATTGTAAGTACATTAACAAGCCAGTTGTCAATCTGTTTTAAAAATAATTAACGTAATATGAATTTTACTTTAGTAATCAATTTTAATTAAATATTCATATCACCTGACATATTCAGAATAATATGTCTGTATCTAGAAAATAAAACTTAAAGTACATGACATACATTCCACTCTATGCTTTGCGATTTTATAATTATTAATCATTGTATTTCAAAAGAGCTTTTTAATTGTACGATTAAATTTCGACTTACGACACACAAAATTCATATACGAGTTGAATTTATATTATATCACTCGTACCTAAACATTATAAGATATGGTCAGTTTTTGCAACATAAAAGTGTAAGCAGCAAATATCTATTTTGCATTCTTCACTTATACTTCCTTTTCGATTGAATCTTGTAGACTTCATATGGTAACAACAAAGTCGGAAAGCATAAGCATAGTTATAAACAATCAGAGATTTCGATTTAGCTACACACATAATGCCAAATAGTGATTGTAAACACTTTGTTGCTTTTATAACTGGTTATGTGTTCACTGTTTAGATGAAGAATGGACAAATCTTGCTGCACTATTGTTTCAAAAATTTAATTGCATTTTCAATATATTGGTTATTGCGGTATCGATGAATTTTCTTTAAAAGTTCACAGAAAATGAAAGTTTTTGAAATTATTTTTGACAAAAATGTTTGTTGTAAGTTTTATTTTATTAAAAAATTATTGTACAAAATTTTAATGATGTAATTTTGATTGATATGACTTATTTGTTAAATTATTGACAATTTAGTTATGAGCATGTGTACACATTTCAATTTAACAACTTTAAAAAAATTAATACATATTATTGAACACAACAAATAATTGTTTTTGCACTTGGATCTTCTGATGAGTTGTAGCCACGTTGTAATGTTTTTTTTTTAAATTACAATTGTAGCAAAAAAGTTTGCTACTAAATTATAAAAATAAACAACAATTTTATTAACCAAAAATATTGTCTAGAAATTTGTTTAAAAATCCCTTTCTCTGAGAAATTTTGCTGTCGCTTTCTTCAATGAACTGACTATATTTTAAATACATCACTGGATCTGTGGGACCCCAATTTCGTGACGGTTTAAATGCTGTCTTAATTTTGTCCATCAATGTGTTCCCTTTTGCTTTGTAAACTGCATAACCACACCACAATGGTAGTTGAAGAATGCCAATTGCTGATAAACCCCAGCCAAATACTTGAATAATAAAAAAAGTTAATAAAACAATTAAATTAAAGCAATTTTTAAAATTGTATTTTACCATATGCTCCATCATGGTAGATATAATCTCTGTATTTGAGTGGTTGATATTCAACAATTGTATAAATTAGTATAAAAATCATAAGGGCTGGTGTAATAATTCCCCAGCACAACCTCCAATAAAGTCCGGTTTTAATACCCAACATAAATTCCACATCTTTACACAGCCTTTTAACTCCATATATCCAACCAACAGTGACAAGCTCAGCTATGCCCATCCAAAAGGCCACAAATGATGCACCAAAAAAGTCCACCAAATTTAAAATGTATTGGCCGCCCTTTTAAAAAAATTAAATTAAATTAAATTAATAAAATAAAATAAAACATTTACCGGAGTCATATAAATGCAACCAAGTGCAAATTGCACAACACCAATCCCTATGGCAATTTTCCATTTCTTAAGCATCCCAAATTTATCTCTTATAACTGTCATTGCGACAGAACTCATACCAATGTTACTTCCAATTCCGAGCACAAAAAGCATTAGAAAAAATAACACCGAAAATAGTTGTGGCACAAATTGAAATTTTGATAACGCCTCCGGATAAGACACAAACGCCAGGCTTGCCCCACCCTGCACCACTTTGCGTATGTCATCCGTGTCAGTTTCATATGCCAAATTTCCGAGAATGCCAAAAATTATGCAACCCGCCAGTAGAGAAGTGAACGTATCCAATGTGGTCACAATAATTACGTCCCTTCGAATGTTGTGCCCAAATTGATTGTACGACGCATACATAATAATGTTTCCAAAGCAAATGGCCAGTGAAAAGAACACTTGGGTAACAGCCGCGTACCAAACCTGCGGACTCAGCAGCATATTCCATTGCGGTTTTATAAAGTAAATTATTCCGTTAGCAGCTCCCGGCAATGTTACAGCTCGAATGAGCAATATTACCATAACAATGTAAGGAAATATGGCGAGAAAGTATGAAGCTTTTCCTGAGCTTTTAACACCCTTCACAAGGATCAGCGAAATAATTGTCCATGAGAGTGCAAGGCACAGTACCAACTTCCAATCGGGATACCCGATTCCATTGTGGATAGTGTTGGTCTCTTTAAGGATCTCTTTTCTGAAATATTTTTTTTATTACTGAAAAAGAATCGTGACAATTTTTTTTCGGTATACTGACACAAAATACAACTCAGCTGATGTACTAAATTTCTGACTGGAATTGGATAGAGCTGATATATTCAATGCATGCGCATCCACACAATTGCTTTCCCACTCATCCCGACATCGACTCCACGGCAATTCAGCACTGAATGATGCAAAAAAGTAGCGAAGTGTCAATGCCATTATGCCCGCATAGTAAGTGGTAACAAGGAGCGTTGAAAGCACTTGACCATACCCTACGCCACGCATTGCCGGCGATATATCAAACACTTTAATACTGCCACGACTGGAGAATTGCCCAATAAGCATTTCCATGTAGTAAACTGGTTTACCCACAAGCAGCAAAACAATCAGGTATGGTATGAGAAATGCTCCGCCACCATTTTCAAGTGCAGTGAAAGGAAATCGCCAGACATTGCCCAGCCCCACGGAGAGAGCTATGCAGGACATTAAGAATTCCCATTGATTTCCCCATGTGTCTCGATTTGTGTCTTTTTCTTTTATTTCTAATGTGTCCTTAAATATAAAATGAATTGATTTTTTTATTTTTAGATTTTCTTTTAATTGAATTAAGTTATACTTGTGTTTGAATGTGAACTGGGGGTTGTTTGAATGTTGGCCTTCCATGATCGTCACTGTATGCGTTATTTGTGTGGCCGTCCATATTATGTTTGCACCCCTATCGTGGTTAAGTGCCAAGCGGAAGAAGTCTTCTGAAATTAAAATGTACATAATATGTGCAATGTTATATTTATAATACTTGTGACAAATTTGAGATCATTATGAAAAAAACATTGTTTTTATTTTTTTATTATTAACAGTAACAAAGTTTAAAAAAATTAATTTTGAATGATTGATAACTCTTCAGTTTTCGATAACTTTTTAACCAAATTGAATTTCAGTAAAAGTGCATCGTAGCTTTGTCAACTGGATCTCGAAAATAAGTCTATTTAATCATCACATATGCCGTCTATTTTAAACAAATTAGGTTACGCATATTAATGGTGAATTAACATACCTGCATGCTAAAATTTATTTTGTGAATAGCAAAGTGTGTGTCATTAAACTATGCGATTTCCATTGAGTTAAAATTTTAACATAAAATGCAACTTGCAAGGTCAACCGCTTCCAATGCATAGAAGAAACATAAAACAACTTCTTGTATTTTACTACTCATTTGTGGTTTATAAAAACTTGTATAAAATCAATGTTAAATATTGCACGTGAACTGGATAATAAAAATACTCTTAGGTGAAGACTCTAGACCTATATGAATTCATAAAAAAATGTATAAGACAATAAAAAAGTCTTTTGTATACGATCTGTTGTTCCTTAAGTACAATTTATGCATATCCGTTTGGCGTGTGAAAGGCTTATTTATAAATTATACCACACACAAATTATAATTAATAAAAAACGATGCATGCATTTTGCAAAAATGCAATAATGTGCACGACGTAAATGCAAATTAAAAGGCATGTTCGTGATTATTGCCGATTGACATATCTTTTAATAGGTTATTTAATATAAAGACTGAAACGGATTTAAGAAACTTAGGTGTCTAAAGATATTGCAGATTCGTTTCTATAATTAGATTTGAAAGCATTATGTATACCTTTGCACTAATTTGTCAATCAATCTCTATCTATATAAAAGAGCTGTGTGCGTCCGATGCGAGTAAACTCAAAAACTGCTGCACCAAAAGTTACCAAAGTTAACAGTTCTGCATACAAATTTTGAAGGAAAACGAAAGTTAAATTTTTGGTCCCAAAATGAAAAAATCGCAAGAGGAGGGAGGGGGGGGGGAAATCAATAAATAAAGCGAGGTTTGTGGCGGAACGACGTTCGCCGGGTCCGCTAGTATTATATAAAATATTGTACAAGCTTTGAAGTTACACGCGCACATTGTACATGCATTGTTTTATAACTTTTTTAGTTTAATCACTGTATATATTGCATTTAATTGTCTGCATCAGTGTTTTGTTCTTATCTTTATTAAAAGGCGGCATTCAACAAATCAGTTATTGCCCTATTATAATCTCCAATCAAGTTAATTGCAATCATGAAGTTTAATTGTAATTGTTAGCTGGCCTAATTAAATATAATAGTTACACTGTCTAACTACTAACTATAATGCGAGTACATTAATTGTTTCAAATAGTTATGATTTGTACAAATTTTTTAAAATGTTTCCCATATTAATTGTTCGTGCGCTTTTAGAGTTTCAGAAATTATTCGACGGATTTGCATTATATTTCGATGTACACTATCAAAGTATTTTCTAAGTGTGGCTTTGTCTTAAATTTCTAGGCAGTTTTTGGCTGAGTTTATGTGTTTTTATTTAAAAATCTAGTCTAGTTTTTAGTCGTACATAAATTATTGATGGCCCTCCCTGCAGCGTGTGTTTAAATTGTTTTTTTTTCATTCTTTCAGCAATAATTTACTATAAAAAATTCTACAAATATGTTCAAAAAGGTTACCTTACAAATTAAGGTACCGCTATACTTTATTACATAATTGAATAATTGTTCAGCTTTCTAAAATGTGAAAATGATGTACATTTTTATATCGGACCATATGTATTTTTATAATGCTTATGATTGTCACAGACACGTTACCTATAATAATTTAACTGCACATTTATTGTTAAATTATAAAAACAATTGTGACACACATATTTTAATTTTTTTATATTATTCAAGTGTCTGAAAAGTGAAGTATTTGTTTCGTCTAAATATTATGTTCTAATATAAAGTTTTAAAATGCTTTGCAGTAAAGCGTTTTAAAAATTAAATTTGTTAATTAAACTTCTGTGAACACAGTTTGGTTTATTAAATTGATTTAATCAACAGATGGATAGTTAATAATTAATATATTGACTATAAACTATTTCAACACCTCAAGATTTAATAACATCAACTCAAAAAGTTTAATTATTTTTGTTTATTGAGCGCAGAAACTGTAACTGCACGCACATAAGAAACATTAATTAAACAATTGCACAACATGAATCACAGGTATGCACCTTTTGTCACACATGTTTTTTCAATAGCAGTAGAATATATTTTGAATTTAAATATAAATTAAGACAAACTGAGTAGATAAATTCTTGCGTTCAGAACTTTTATCGAAGAATTAAAAACTCGTTTTGACACTAACTGATTAAAAAAATCAATTAAAGTATTTAACTAAAATTGTATTGTATGACAAATTTTAAAATTTTAATAAATTGTTATTGGTGCATTTGTTTAAAAAAAAATTGGATTGCTGATACAAATAAGACAAAAATCTGTAGACAAATTAAAAAACATAACAGATTTAATATTTTTCCATGAAACTAATATATTTTCAAAGCAAACTGGAGTATAAATACAATAAAATTTTAAAACTCAATTGATTACTTTAGAATAACAGAATTTTTTGTACGTAGCGCTCCCTATTTTTGCTTTTACTATTTAAAACTACGTCTCTATACTTGCAAAAGCACGTAATTTTTTAATGAAGTGTATTAAAGAAATTTTAAATTATAGACACCAGTCAACTTCGACGAAAAGCTGTAATATTTTTTAATTAACCACACAAAAGAACATCAAAATTAGCCATTGACGTACTACAATTATATTTTAGATAAATGTGATTATTATCGAATTCATAAACAATTCTGTATTTTACACAAATTAAATAATAACACATGAAATTCTTATTAAAAAAAAAAAAACTTCACTGATTGTTCTGATCACCAATTGAAATTCAGCTAGATTACCAATCAGTGTCAATATCAATGTCAATTGAAAAGTTTGTAAGACACCCGCTCAAACTGCGTGTATTTTGATTCAGACCCACTTGCACTCGTAATTTACATAGAAATATGTTGAGGCAATTTCACTGTAAGTCTTCACTCTCCAGGGCTTACAATAATGAAAGTTGTAAAATTCACACAATACGATTTACAGAATGCAGTTTTCCATCAGTGCAATATAGCTGGATTTGTATATTTGCATCTTAGTTTAAAATCTACTAAAAATTGTACACTCTTTGTTTCTAGGGGCACTTTTAACTGCAGTATAAAACTCTAATGTTAATTGGCATCAAAGTTAATTTTCCATCATTAACTTTTTAATGCTAAAAATTGTGTAACTCATTTTATGTATTTTCACATGTAAACACAACTGCCTACAAAAAGGTGAACAAACTACCTATATCCACTTACACCAAACACTGCAAGACTACACACACCGTTCACTGAATTCGTTTTTTAAAGGCTTCACTTATGTTGTCAGCAAAAAAAAAAAACTCACTTCAAGATGTACTAATAACGTTTGAGTTTTAACTGATTCCATCGGCACTCCGAAGTAAATTGTGACGAAAAATAAATCTGCGACCAACTAAAGGCGGTTTGGTCTGTTGCCTACTGTGGGACTCATTAAGTTTGAGTGTACTCGTATGTACAACAATAAGTTTAGGTTGAAAGCGTCGCGATCGGCACGAAGTATGCTTGCGTGTGGTAACTGTTGATGCTTTTTCATGAATGGAATGCAATGTGTAGTTATGCTTTGGAAGTTTATATACCCATAATATAGTTTTGTTGATGTACAATGCATTAACTGCACCTATTGTGATTACAGTTTTTAAAGTTGAATCACTTTCAAACGACGTGTGTTACAATCACTCTCGGTTACTTTAATTACATCCTGAATTTGAATATTTATCGAAAAACCCGTTTTGTCACCCTCTTATAAAAAAAGGTGCACTGTAATAATAACGGATGTCTTGTCAAATGTCAATACGTCAATTATAGTTTTATATTTAATTTATAATTGATCATGAGGAATTTATTGAAAATAAAAAATTAATAAATACGGCTGTAAGAATGTGTCATTTTGTTCAAAAAAAAAAAAAAATATTCACAGCAAAACAAATTATCTAAGAAGCAAACTGACACATTAAGCCTTACTTACCTAATCATCTGAGAGTAAAGTGCTACAAAAAAAAACCCAGACACACATAATAATAATTTAAATAGATTAAATAATATATAGAGTTACAATTAAGTTAAATCAAACAATGATTATTCTTATATATTCATTTACCTTTTATACTGCAGACTTTATTTATTTATTAAATGGCGTCTCGAGGAGTAAGTTCTGAAAGCATCTTCATATTATTTCAGTCATAAAAACGTAATCTTAAAGATTAGTAGCAAGTTGATTGCCAACTCACTGGGTGGTTTTGTATTTTTGTAAAAGATTAAACGCAAATTTTAATTTGATAAATGAATTCAAATTTCAATATTTTCCTTAATATGTTAGGACTAAGAATTCTTCACATTATTCATGTTGTTAGTATAATATGCTGATGAATACTTTACTGAATTTTGTAAAATTCTTAAATTCTTATAAAAATCCTATATCGGTGTCGATTGTAGTAGGTCTTTTGTACACAGCTGTCTTTCTCCTCACATAGTATAATGCCAAAGTCAGAGCATCCCTTCCAGTCTAAGCTTCTTAATAAACAATAGGGCCGTACGTGGGCTCAGTGGTGGCACCTTACTTGCCGTGATTTCCATAAAATATTCAACAATCCAAATTGTTTGTGGATGGGTCAGAAACAAGTGAACTAAAATTATTTAAAAAATGCGGTTAAATTAATGAACACTTCCACAAAAGATTAATCGCATGCTCAGTGTGCTCAGCGTGTAGTAACTGCCGTAAAGAAATTGAGTCTTTAAAACACTAAAAAAGAGTTCCTAAAATTTCAATTGTTCTGCATGTTTCAAATATGCGTGTGAATGCTGAGACACTACAAAGTTTCTTTTGTATGTATTGTAACCCCACTCGTACATACACCAGAAAAAAATAAAAAAAACATTTTTACTTTAAGTAAATCTAACTTTTAATATTATTTTAAACCTATATATTATATTTATTAAAGACTATTACACGAATTAATTAACAATACCAAAAGAAATTAATTAAGGACATTTCCTTTAGTATTTTTGAAATAAAAAATTTGCAAAACAAATTATATTGTTTACAACATCATTTCTTATATCTGTTATCTTACAAGTCTAAATACAAAACAAATCCAGCAGAAACACTTGCTAAGCAACTAAATATGCTTGCAGCATAAATAACAACATTTGTTGAATTAAAATATTCCACCACCGGTCCCACGCTTAGGCTCACAATAATTTGGGCAACAAACAGCATACTGCTTACAATTGCAATATCAGTTCCTAAACCTCGCTCATTTTTACAATCGACATTTAGTCCTTTCCTTCGTTTGAACTAAAAAAAAATTAGAAAACATTTTAGCAAGAGTAACAAATCATTTTATCACCATTTTAACTTACACAATTTTTGGCATGATAATGAGCCACTAAAATGTACGGTATCGTAAAGTAGGTACCATGCAGAATTCCAGCGCTTATGCTTAAGACGAGAACGACAATTTTATTTGGATACATTGCCAAAAAAAGCATTCCTACAGCGAAGAAAAACAAACCACCAATGTAAACGACTTTAATTCTAAACGCTTTGATCAAATGCTCTATTAAAAACGAATACACCGAACAGGAGAGTGCACTTATAGCCAAACCCCAACATCCCCAACGAATCCCAGCGTCATATAAATCTCGATCAATTGATCCCACAGCCGCCTGTAAATTTTTTGTTAAAAATTATTGAATTTTTTTTTTAGTCTTTTACTTACAACTGCATTTCCATGAAAAACTGTGTCACCCACAAAGTCGGTAAAATACAAACAGTAACTAAGTTGAGCCATAGAGGTAAACACATTGGTAATGCACAATATCATCGAAGATCTGGGCATAAAAATAACGCTCTTTAAATACTGCGTAAAAGAAACATGCTGGATTCCGATATCTTGGATATCCAAGAGACCATTCATATTTTCGTCTTTCTCCACAATAACAAAAACCGGACGACTGATACGTTCCCGTTCCATTTTAACGTCAAGCTGTGTTATTGGTCGTAACATTATGTCATTTTCCATTACCGACAAAGGAAGCTCACGAAAGCTGGTCACAGTTGTTATCATACTCAACACAAATATAATCAAAACAATTCCAAACACGGTTTTCACATTGCCTCCGAAAAAATCTCCAATCACACCGGAATCCCAATTGACACTCCCAAGACCATATCCAAAAAATCCACCAATTCCGGCCATAACAGAATATGTGCTTAAGCCTCGAGCATGATCTTCTGGCACTAAACTATCCAATAAGTAGGCACGAGATGGGGTTTGTATTGAATCAGCACTAAAATCTAATAAAACTGTTCCCAGCACAGTGAAGACAATTGCCCATTTATAGTTTCTAATGGATGACGATTCATCTGGTAATATTTCATCGCTAAAATTTATTCCATGAACGTCTCCGAATAGCTTCCCAATGTCCTTACCATAAGGGATCCAAATTAAACCTTGAATAAAATTATGTTTTGTTACTAATTTACATTGATCAGTGAAGCTAACAAAATATTCTTACCAAGTATTATCGTGATGGATAACACTAAAATAAAAGGACGACGTCGTCCCATTTGCAGCCGGCATTGGTCCGTCATGGAGCCAAGTAATGGTGCAAAGAAAAATCCAAAGATTGGTGATAGACCCCACACCATTGTCATGTGCTGATGGGAAATTCCAATTTGTAGCAATATCGGTGAGACGAATGCGGTTTCAGCGGCATACGCAAACTCGATACCCATCATGATGAAGCATAGGCGAAATATGCCCCATATGGACTTCTTTCTGCAATTTTAAGAGATTAACGCAACAAATATTTACTTTTTAATCTTGGTCAACGCACTTTATGTTCGAAATAATTTATTGAAATGTGTAGCCCGATTATAGTGATCGTTACTCTATAGTGTCAAAAATCCAATTGAAGTCTAAACAAAACTTGTCTATCACAAGCAATTTTTATCAAAATCACAACAAAGCCAATATTCAAAATAATTGCACGATTAATCACACAAAAGATAAGATACCGAAAGCCATGTAAGGCTGTAATAAACATAATAAACAAATACACACCTGAACACATGTGAGTAGTCCACCTTTTGTTGCCTTGCATATCGCTCTCTGGTCATCTGCAGATCCCGACGAATTTCAAAGTCGTCTTCTGTCGTTGACCGCGCACGAATGCCGGAAACCATTCTTCTTACAAATTTGCAAATGTACCTACGAATTTTCTTTACTATTATAACCATATTTGTGTCTACTGAATTATTATGTTTTATGATAATTTAATGGTGATATGCTCTAAATGCTAAACACTAAACAAATACAATAGAATACTAGCAGCGCGTGATTACGAGAACAAGTTCAAATAAACCTTATAAAACGATAATTGTGTTATTACGATTATCGCTTTGCCACAGGGCCATCGCATCTAAACACGTACAACACGTTGCAAATCTTGTTATCAGCATCAAACATAATCGGCGTAATGAACGTCAGCTGCGATCTTATCTGCCATTGGTTTGGTGCATCATTATTTGTATTTGTTTGAGGTCTTGATTGAACATATTGCATTAAATTAATGTGTGGTTTATCCAAAGTATCCAATTTTAAAAACAAAGCATAAAAATAAATCACAAAGTGTGAATTTTGAGTTTTCTGTAATCAAATAAATTTAATTTGTAATGTATGCGGTGTAAAATCCATGAATGTCAACCACTTCCAGTGATACCAATTACGACTCAATGTAGGTTAAAACTACAAAACTTGAGACATGTTTGGCTGGTGTTTTTTTGATGCACATTTTCAAATAAGTCCTGAGGTATAAGAAGTTATGAAAGTAATAACTCATGAAATACGAGTACCACTCTCAGCATGACCTTACCTTTTGCTAATGTAAAACCATTAATATTTGAAAATGTTTGTAACGTGCAGGAAAATTTTGACTAAATAATGACATAATAATGTTTCAATTTTCAATGCATATATTGATCGTTATGATAATTAAACATTCCAAATTTTTTATTTTAGGTAATTTTCCGATATTTATTAAAATCAATTTTAATAATGAATTTTTCTAATTTCTCATTAAAATATTCATCTTCATAATAATCTCAAATTCATCAATATATTATGAATCTGATCACTAATCTTAAAATTAACGAATTATTGGATGTCAAATAATGAGATTTACACTTTTTTCATTTAATTTGCATCGGAAACAATAATTTAAAACTCGAATTTTTAATTCGAGTACTTTTCACATTTAACTGGTCGATTATAGCGTAAAAATCCTAAATTTTGTTTCACGGATGTGCTCGTAGTTGCACTCACTCGCATTTTTTTCTGTGGAAACTACAAACACAACTAAAGAAATATTGGCTCTGAAGAATTGCTATTTAGTTTTTTACGGTACACTTTTTGAAATTGTTGCAACAACATATTATTAGAAATAATTATTAACATTTTTCGAGTTATTATACTCGTCTGTATGCATTAAATAAAAGAGCAACAATTTGAATTATTTTCATTATACTGTTATCAGTTCAAAAATTATTTTCCACTATTATTTAATCTTTTTTTTTCATTAAATTGCTTTATTGATATTGTTTTAACAGATATGTGTCACTTCCACTATTTATTTGTTGAAAAGCAAAAGTTATTTTAAAATCTAGGATCACTGAAATTTCTATCTACACTGAATAAATATAATCTGGTTAGTTGCATCTAAACCTTACAACAAGTTGCACAATATTATTTAATTCAATAGTCTAAGGTACCTCATTAAACGTATTTCACAATTTTTTTTCATTAAATATATATTTTCCTAAAAATGTGTCCACGATCACAAGTCACAACTGTTACTGTGCAAATAATGTTAACACACTATAAGCCCGTTGCCACTATAAAGCCAAATTCCTGCAGTTTATCAGGAATTGTCTTTATTAAATGCATTGTGCGATCACCGGAGCGAATGGGCAGTTTGTCGAGTTTTTTTTTTTTTTGTTTTAATGTGCTTTAAACTTTTTTTACGATGCAAAACTAACCAAAATATATTTATGAATGCATTTGTCAGGAGGAATTATCGAGTGTATAAATCACCATGGATTATTGTGAAAAGAATTGGGGGAGGTAGAGAGTTGATGATGTCTTGGAAGTTTTGGGAATACAGGGTGATTTTGGATTTTTGAATTAAGTGTATTTAAAAAATGTTGTAGATACAATAAAAAAATATAAATAATTTTAAAAGTTTCTTGTTGACTAACATTTTTAAAATTACTAATCCCACATCACAATTTACACAAACATTTTTATACAAGACGTGATTAACAATGAAGTTGTTGACAATTATTGCAATAATGGTGGTAATTTAAAATTGTATTGCTATTTATATATTTTCACACCGCAAATAATCACTTTAAATATTGATTTCATCGCTATACGTAACGAATTATTCCGTACCTTATTAAAATTAAAATGTTGCACTTTGTTGGACACGGGCGACAGTATAGGTTTTAAGCGTCTGTACTTGTAATCTGTCGATAGAATTGGCAATAACTGATTTTTGACCATTACTACCCTACTAGCGCGTTGTGATCTTAAATTTAAAATTTGTAAATATTAAAATAATGTTGAAATAAAACAATCAATCACGAATCGAATCAAAGTTGAAACATATCAGTTCAAAGCGGTATGGTGAATGTCCATTGGAGTATAACTATGAATGACTACAAAAGATCACGCGTTATCAGTCCTATATATGTTAATAGGAGTGGGCGTAGGCCGATGATTCGAGTCTACAATGATCTTCTCTATTGTTTCGAAAATGGTGTGATAAGCCTCTACTTATCTTGAATCTCTTTGTCTTACAGATTCGCTAAAATATGCGTGGTGTATTAGTAATCCGATTTTAAATACAGATTTTTATGTTTGTTACTAATTGAATTTGTTGTCAAAAGTACTGTAGTAGTCAACGATATAAAATATTAACTCCTAGAAATCAGCTGAGTTATTAAAGCACAGAAGAGATCAGATATTTTGCTAGTTCTTATATTTTGACAAAAATATACTTCAATTGAAAATACATAGTTATTTGGGTTTTCTGTTTCCATTTCACCAATCGATATGCCTTTTCAAACAAATATTCCAAAAGGTTGTTCATACTCAGAGGTTTAGATGTTAACTGTCTAATTGTGCAACAATGCGTCTAGGGAACATTCTCCATCCAGCAGTAAATACATTTTTTAAATTATTCCACCAGCTTCTAAATAAAATGATTTATGTTCTCAATCTTGTCAACCCCCAATAAATAAAACAATCAAAATAAGTGACGCACGTTATCTGCAGGGTTTAAACATTGTGAATTCATATTATGAGAAAATAATCTGAAAACAATCATAACCATTTATTATATAATAATTATTGTAATATACTCATAACAGACACTTTGCTTTAAAAAGACACATTTATTGCTCCCGGAAAGTACTAGCAACAATGACGTAAATTACTTTTTAATTAATAATGCCAGTCCGATTGAGGTTGTACATCAAAGAAAAGGCACCTGTACCTCCACGACATGGTTGACCAACCATTAATCGGCTGGATGGAGAGTCCAAATTATCGACAAGTCCTACAAAAACAAAACAACATTATTATTTGATTATCTAATTAATTTGAAATAGTAAAAATAATTACCATGAACAGCAGCCAATTTCAGGAAGACTAATGACGACTCAAATGACATTTGCTGCAACGGAGACGCATTTGTTTGCATGCCGAATCGATTCATTGGCTTGATACTACCATCGAATGTCATGTAATCGGCAATTAACAACAAGTGTCTGGGATCAACTGTAATGCCGTAGACTTTGAAAACATTTTGAACCTCTTTGACAATAACCCGATTCGCTGCCTCGATGCCGTACGTCCTTGCAACGGCGTGAATGTCATTGGTGTATAAACGATTTAAATCTAACAGCTTGTTGAATTTGAACATCTCTGCAATGTTTATACCTTCTGTTTTAAGCACCAACTCATTGTTGTTCATGTAGGTAATTGCGCGATTTATGCGTGGCACCTCAGCAATGACCGCCTTTCCTGCCAATTGCTTCAGCACAGTAGACAAGTCAATGTTTTTAAGCATCATGTTAAGCTGCAATAAATAAGTTCAAATTATTTAAGTATTCGCTTATGTTTTTACTTTTCACAATTTTCCTAAATATATAAACTTACATTGAATGTCAATTCACACCACTGGTGGTTTTCCTTGTCATACGTGTAATTTTCGGCCATGTCATGTTCAGCAACTACTTTGTTAACATCTTCCTGATCAATCAAATCGTCGTCTTGATCTTTCTCAGCCAATGGATCAATTTCATTAAGATCATCATCTTCGTCAATTTCCTTTATTTCTTCCTCGATTTGAGGCTCATCATAGTCATTTTCATCCAAACGTTTTTTCTTAAGACGAACGTCAGTTGCATCGTCTTCATCGTCAGCAGCGTCGTTATCAGATTCGTCATTATCGGCCGGAGCCGCTTCTTTTTCGTCAGCCCTACGATCGGATTCATCTTCTTCGTTGTTTCCATCTCCCGCTTTTCGCTTCTTTGTTGTTGGTTCATCGATGTCAACGCTACAATAATATATTTTTGTTACTTTCATGACATTAAAGGTTTTAAAGCCATTTTATTAAACTTACACCGAATGTTTATCCTTTCCAGCTCTTAAAATTGCTCGGAACATATTCTTGAAAAATGTTTTGCTCATATACTTTACAATTTGTTTTGGCGTTACCGGGAAATTATTTTTATAAGCAGCACGTGGTAAGAAATTGAATCGTAAAACATATTGCCGTGCCCTCGTTGGATACAATACAAGTCGAGTTTTGACGTCAATGGCTAAACAATGTGAACAAATATTAGAAAAGAAATACATTTTTTAGACCTAGGTGTCTACTTACTTTCCAAGACATCACTAATAGTAGTTTTCGTCAGTTTGAGTCTCAATTTTTCAGCATTTGCCTCCAAATTAGGTTGAGGTTTAAAGGGAATATCCATGGATGGTGTCTTAATGTTAACAGCTGCCATCATTAGAATTTCTCTAAGTCGAGGAATACCCAAGGTGACATTCATCTCACCACGACCGGCAAAATGGAAAGTGTTCAATGTCATCTGTGTGGAAGGTTCACCAATGGACTGGGCCGCAAGTAATCCTACCGGTGCACCGGGTTCAATAAGAGCATTCATACTTTTCAAAAAAATGGCCTCAGTTATGTCATGCTTTCTTTTGGGATGATCTTTAACGTATGACGCTATTAGATTTTGTGTATATTCCGATACGGATCCGTAATTTGTGTCTGGCCTAAACTTAGAGTTCACTGGATCTGGACAATTCTGGAATTTTTTATTGTATCGTTCCTTCATTTCAACATCAGCTTTATTCCATAACTTTATTATTTTCTGATCAATACGAAGGCGACCAGTTTTTTTGCTGAATTTAGTTGGATCAGTAACTTCAATTTCGTCTTTGACTTCGCGAGAAAATTGACCAAAACTGGACATATGACGCGTCTTAGACGTGTCAATGTATTTTTTGCGCCACGATTTCAACTAAAGCAATAATTTATGATTAGTAATTATTTACATAAAATAAAACTTCATTAAGCGATACCTTTTTCAAATGACTTGCAATTTTTTGATGTCCCTCATCGTCTTTAAGACGTTCCAAATGACTAACATTTAAAATGGCGTTGGTGTTCTCATCAATGAAACGAAGTTGTTTTGCATTTAAGAACTGTGATTTTTCAATATCGACACCATCTTCTCCATACATGAACTGAACAACAGACCCGTCGCTGTCACGAACAGTCATATCGTAGTGAACATTAAGACCCTCCAGATGTTTAATAAGACACCGCTGTAAGTAACCAGAACGACTGGTTTTGACAGCAGTATCAATGAGACCCTACAAGAATGAATTTCTATTAATATTTGATAATAATTTAGAAACGATTAAATACGTACCTCACGACCAGCCATACAATGGAAGAAAAAATCTTGTGGTTGAATACCAGTCATAAATCTGCCATCAATGAAACCACCGGATTTTGGTGATGTTTCAAATTTGGCAAAACTAGGTAAAGATTTTCCAGAAATCATTAGAGGTGGGCGTTTGCCTTCCAATTCAATTTGTCCCAGAAGACATGAAATTTGCATAGTGTTGACAGTGGATCCTTTTGCTCCAGAAGTTACCATCAATTGCAAATTGTTTTCTGGAAACTTGCACAGAAGACCACTAGGTAGACACACTCTATAAAAATAAAAATAGAAATTAAAAAAATAAATTACCACACCAATTAAGATTTCGTCAGTACTTGTTAATTCTATTTGTGAAACCATCCAAAGCTGACTTAAATGTACGATCAAGGATAGTCCTGAATTTAGGATTTGTCGCATAAGCCTCATCAGTTTTTTCAGCCAATTCCTCGGCTGAAACATCATCAGGCAGTCCTAATGCTGCAGCAGCTGTTGCATGCCCAATTTTTCGACACTTTTTAATTATTTTTGTTCGTTTCTTTTCCGCTTCTGGTACAACAAGAATATCACGGACACCCAATGTGAATCCTTGCCGTTGCAAGTATATCGTAAAGACTTTTGCAAATGCAGTGAGCAAATGCGTGGAACATGCCCCACCGTAAAGCTGACAAAAGAAAAATTGAGATTAGTAGGAATAATAGAAACTGATATTTTTTAAAAGATAAACTTACTTCATACATGCAATGTATTAAACTGTATGGTGCAGCACCGTAGTGATTTTTATCGAGAATACCAACCAACAGTTCACCATTTCGGATAATAACATCAGCTTCTGTCATATCATTACCAATCAATGGTGTCCCTCCTGCTTCAGCAGGACGCGGTGTGTTCACAACCCAAGCTTTAGCATTTATTTTACTACTGGATGTTAGGTTAATATTCTCAACATCTTTTGGTATAATATTACGAATAATCGTGGATAGAATCTGTTTTCCAGACCACAATTTAAAAGGCTTTAAAATTGTGGGTGGCAGGAGCTCAATGTTCCCTCGTTTGTCGGCTAAGGCAACATAAACGAGTTGTTGATAGTCTTCCCTTGAATTTTAATAAATTTTGTGAATCAAATATTTTTGCTACAACGCAGTTATTTCTACTAAATACCTATTGAAGAATTTTCCACGAATAGAAAGTCTCACTCCAGAAATGACATGATCTTGAATTAAACCACCCAATGGCGTACCATCTTTTGGCACCAAGTATTGGTTAGCAACATTCACTAGATTATAGGCTTCACTACGTCCCACTTCAGTCTGTGGAAAATGAGCGTTCATTTCATCTCCATCAAAATCAGCGTTGTACGATTTACAATTGGAATAATGCAACCGAAAAGTTTTCTCACCGGCAAGGATGCGTGCTTTATGGGCCATTATACTGGGACGATGCAATGTCGGCTGCCGATTCAACAATAAAACATCACCATTCAGTAAATGCCTATGCACTGTGGTGGCACCATCCTCATTCGGTGGTGACAACAGTTTTGCCATCGAAGCACGTTTAACTTCATCATCGCCCGGAATCAGCCGACGATTACCACGTGCATCTTCAATAAAATTTGCGCCCGGATGGACATCGGGTCCGTTCAATACCATTTTGCGCACCTCCGAAATGTTCCATGGTGTGACTGGTGTAGGGTATGACAACTTCTTAGCAAACACATCCGGCACACCAATCTCATCGACGTTAATATTGGGATCGGGTGTGATTACTGTACGTGCTGCGTGGTTAACACGCTTACCCATCATGTTCATTCGGATGATGCCCTCTTTTTTCTCAAGAATTTGCTTAAGACCAATACCTGGATTGGTTTTGTCGGGCGGCATATCAAGAGATGCGTCCACACATCGTTGCAATTCTTGCCAAGCATTGTACATTTTCTCGTGGGGTGTATTACCTTTTGTGCTTTCAAACACTGCCTTGGTTTCATTTGATACATTAATGGACTCATCGGCCCTAATTTCCTCCACATCCAAAGCTTCTATTTCTGCTTGTTTTAACTTTACCACAATTGCCCGCAATGTAGTGTTGGCGTTCAGAATGCTTTTATACATAGTTGTCTGACTGTGCTCGAGAATGCGATTTGCAACTTTGTTGGCAGGACGCACCATAGGCGGTGTTACAGGCACAACATCTGTGAAAAATAAATCCACTGGAGAGTCAGCACGCGGAGAACAGTGTTTCAAAACTGGAAACAGATACTTTAGAAGTTCCGACTCATTTGCGTATAGATGCCTAAAATATTTTCTGCACTCAGACGCCAGAATAACCTTGTTGGTGGAGCCAGCTTTCTTTTCACCTTGCAGATCTTGGCCAGTTTCCTCGCTATTGTGATTATTCAAATTAAATGTAAACAAAATAAATGTAAAGGAATAAAAATTCAACATACTAATATTTCTGCATGTCATCCTTGCTGTATGTCATTACAATCCTTTTGTAGCTATATTTGATCTTTTTAATTTTTTCCTTGCAATGAATACAATTAACTTTTTTTGGATCCACCAATGTAGAGTTAATAATAGCAATCCTAGCAGCTTCATTGCATCTTGTTTTTGACACTACATCCGAACTTTTATTTTCCAGCAGTTTTGTGTATTCCATTACTCGTGGATGATCCAAAATTGTAACACCATCTGACTCTGACCATATCGATTCAAACTTGCAAATTTCTAGCTCTTCAGCCTCGACCGTGTATCCAGCATCAATTAATTTTAACTGCAGCTGCAGAATGCTAATGCGATAATCTAAAATTAAAAAAACAAATTAGTTAATTCAGAAATGCCTGACTAGAATAAATGAAAAAAATTTACCGGTAATCTGCAACTTGAAACAACTTAAACACGCCAATCTCAAAACTTTAAAAACGGTTTGAATAAAAACTGGATTGTAAACAGTCATGCAGAGTTGAATGTGTCCCACATGTCCAGAACACTGTGTCATGCTAAGACACGTAGCACATGGATTTCCTGAACCAGGATACACACCTACAACAATATTACTTATGAGTCAAGAACACATTGTATTTTCATTCAAACTCACCCATCGCAGAGTCATACAAACCACCAGGCAAAGGATTGCCCAACTCATCAAATGTGAATGGTGTCACAATTTTTGACACACTCAGACGCAAAATTTCATCTGTGCTGAAGACGGAGAAGCGAAAATGTTTAGGGTCCAAATGTGTTGTGGTTTTAACCGACTTGCTTCGAAAAGAGTCCCCCATATTGTTTGAGGTTATGTGATGAACTGTTGATTTATCACTTCAATTTTTTGTAGAAAAATGTATACACTGCAGCTATTTTTTAATTACTTTATTGTGCTTTGGTTTTTATTAACGATTATTACTATAATGGGCACTTTTGTACAGATTTGTTGTTACGAAAACTGATAATTGGTCCACTTGCTGCCGCATGTAAACATTACGTTCCAATGCAGCACTCACAATGAGCACGTGCGTGTAAATAAAAATTTGACGTTTGCGGAAAAGCGCTGCACTGCTTGCGTAGCGCTACATAGCGTTTTACAGCTGATATAGGAATGGGGAAGGGGATTGGGGTTCACTGTTCATACACAACGATAGTCGTTTGTTTGAGTACATAAATTGCAGAAATGTATTTGTAATCAGACATGTGCGAGTTGTTTATAAAATGTCTCTCTGTTTTGATTTGAAATTACATAAACATTTCATATTTGTATTTTGTACCTCAGTTCGTTGAGCTGAAGTGGAATTCTAATAAAAATATTGCTATAGCCGTCATTTGGGCGTTTAATTTACTTTGAAGTTAATAACAACTAATTGGAATTATTTATTATTCGGTTTTTTGTTAATGTTTTTAAGTTGAAAGTGTCCGACGATTGGGTCAGTCAGTAACCTTTGTGGATTATTATTTTAAATTATAATAAATTTAACGAATTACACTTGACTCAAACATAAATTTTTACTTAAGTCATAAATCTTT
The DNA here is from genome assembly GCA_963854165.1 of Sylvicola cinctus. Lineage (NCBI taxonomy): Eukaryota > Metazoa > Arthropoda > Insecta > Diptera > Anisopodidae > Sylvicola > Sylvicola cinctus. The sequence goes on from OY974083.1 coordinate 45,761,121, forward strand.
TATTATTATTAAAAAAACACAAAATAAAAATTTTTTTTTTTAAAAGAATAGAAAAAAAAGATTGATTTTGAATATTTTAACTAGATTCTATTACAGTTCTCCAGGATCTATAATTATATCAATATGCACATTCCTTCAAATTAAATGATTAATTAATTAATTAAAAAATTAATAAAATTTAATCAAGCCCAAATTTGTAGTTTAATTGAACTTTTAGGCGGAAGGAACCAAAATATTTTTGTGTCTTTTGATCTTGAATAAATTGGAGCACGTACAAGTAGATCTTTGATACTTTTGAGACAACTTATGAAATGTCAAAGCAAAGGTTTCTGGAAATTTTCTGATTAAAATTTTTTATTGAAGGTTGGCTCCTAATTTCACTGTACTAACTATAAGGGTAGGTTAAGTGTATGCTCCTTTTAATTTTCAAATTTATGAGGCATGCGTCCAACGCTATTGGCACTTCAGTTAATTTTAAATTCAAATAATTATAAATTAAAGAAAAAGGTTATTTGTTTAACTATCCCTTTAAATTTCTAGAAAACAAACCACTATGGACTCATTTTGCATTTAAACACGTGCGCAATATGTATTAGTTTTTTGATGCTAGTGCCCATAACGTTAGTCCCAGTGGCAACTGCAAATCACCATGATAAAAATTGTAAATATTATGAGAGTGCAGTATAAGCACCCACAATATTTGTATGTGTTGAATTTTACCCCATCGAAGGGGTGCTTTGCCAATATGCTTGTGTTTACAGTATTCGAGTTGCATAAATTCACCACCCTTTTATGAATCATCAGTACGGACACGCCAGTGGGGCGAACAAAACGTGTGTTGTCCAAACCTCGTTCTTTAAATCCATTTATTGAATTTATTTATTAAATTGAGTGCAATAGTAATGGATTTTATATTCCATTAAATGAAACAATACAAATTAAGCCGTTTTTGTAAAACGTTGAATCGAATTCATCGTGAAAAAGCTTATTTGAGAAAAAAACAGTTGGATTGCGACAATAAAAAGACATATCGGTTTTTCTTCTATAATTCTAATATCTTTTAGGTTTTTTTTATTTAAAGTTTTCACATTTTATTTTGTTTTTCGTGTAAGTCTTTATCCAGTTATGAATTATTATTTAAATATGTGCACTTTCTGTGCCACTATTTTATTTTACTACAATGGTGATGCATTTGATTGGATTATTAATTCACAATTATTGTTATAAACAGGTAACTGTAATGTGTTAAAAGAAGTGCAATTCATATGCTAGTTAGTTGTCTGTTGTAAATTATGTGGCATATTGAAATTTAAAACTTCAGAAAATTTAAAGATTACAAAGAAAATTTGAGACTGCTACTATATTGATTTTTCCAGGGAAAAAGATATAAGTGATTGTATGAATTCATATATAAGACACGATTAGGTGTATGAGTGTGCTCTTTGTTTCGCGATTTTACTAGAATATTTCCCAGAATGTTTTAATCGAATAACCTAACATTTAACTTAGAGCCTGAGTGTGTAAAAATTCTTTAACCACTTAACTTTAACATGAAAACAAAGATCTTTTTGCATCGGAACGTACAAACCTGTAAACTCCATATTGGATTGATTATCGAAACCAAAACATATTTTTTTAAATTTAGTAAAGCATGTTGGTATATATAAGAACCTAAATATTGCAAGAATTTTTTGTTAACGAACATTTCAGAGCTTATTTGCTTTATGTTAATTCTTATTCTTATATTATTATATTTTATATTTAAGCAAAGCAACAATAAAGAAAGCTCATATATACATTTCATTCTTTATTTTGTAATTACTTTTTTAAATTAATATTATCATTTACCAAAATATATTTTTTAAATACGAATAACAAACTTATTTATTAATTATTAATAACATGCCAATTAGGTATAAATATTTAAATAATCAACAATATGTTTTATGTGCTTGATTTAAATCTATAAAAGCAGTCTTTCTGTTTATTGTATAGAAATATGATTACGCATTAATAACTGCCAGTTTAATAACTATTCAACAAAGCAATGGAAAACGTGTAACAGACATGTTGATGCACATGTTTGCGACTACAGTCACGTTATTCTTACTGATAAGTCGTAAGATTACATGCATTGAAATATTTCCTGTGACCTTCAAAATTTATGATGATGACAGTCATTAGAATTCGATGATGTAGAGCTATTAAATATAATAAAAATTAGATGATAAGCAACATCAATATGTAATAAAGGTATAAGCTGATTAGGGTTATAATCGGAGTTAAAGAAGAAAAGCAGCACAGAAAGGTGGACTTTAATAATTTAAGAAATTCTTCCATAAAGTTCCTTCAATTAAAAACAAAAAGCTGTACATATTAAGCTTGAAAAATATTTATCGAACTAATTTAAGGTGAAAATTTGTATAAAAAGTCCACCTCTTGAAATTTAATTTTTAAAACTAACGTATAATCAAACTGGAATTTAATCTGTTGTTTTGAATTTGGCTGGAACTATCTACTATTATAATTTATAGCCATGGTTTTGTTCTTATCTCTGTACCAGAAAATATAAACAAACAACTCTTGTAGGCACGAATATAAGCAAAAAATTGTTTGTTGTGCAAAAATTCCACAGACCAGTTTAAGCATGTGTTTAACATTTATCATATCAAAAAATTAACATCCAGAAATTTATCTTTTTTGTTGTTTGCAAAATCTTGCGCTATAAAATTCATGGGAATCGTCAACTGATTGCTGCACAGCTGACATGCAAATATATATTCGCGATAACGAATATCATATCGGAAGTATTTTATTTTGTTATTTAAGTGATAAAGCTTAACTTATCAGCAAAAATGTTCTTATCGTTGAAATAAGCAAACAACGTGTTTGTCATTCAGACTTATCACAGAGGTGGAAAATTTAATTCGTTTTTATTTTATATTGGTGTTAAATAACAAAGGAAATACTCAGTGTGTAATAATGTGAGTTGTATGTCATTAAGGCAAATTTCTTCTGCGCAATTTCGTTACTTAATCTGATTTTAAATCAAAGATGACGTATGAAACTTGAAAATATTTACTTTATCGCAATAATAAAGTAGGCAATTGCTTTAATGTGTTAAATATTTAAATTGTGCCATTTTTTTAGTCGTCGGAAATTTTTGTTCATCAAAAATCTTTTAAAAAGATAACACTGAAATTTTTCAAAAATATTCAAGGTATCTGAGATATAAAGATTTATTATCTTGAATGTTCCAATTTTGACCTTGAAATGTTGGGAAAATTTAAAATTTTTTATGTTTTTCCGAATTTTCTACGTACGAATATTCCTGTAAAATATAAAGGATATTTTTTTAGGGATATAAGCCGTGAGCAAATTTGAAATGTCAGTTCAACAGACTTATAAGTTTTTTAATCACATTGTTGAAACATTACATTCAATTTAAAGCACGCGGCTATATCGCCTAGTAATTAATAATCAAACCATTATAACTTTAAAGGAAGGAATCGCAACAGGTTTATGTATTCTTTGAAGATATTTATTTAAACAAAATTACAATTGCAACACACAATACATACTTTAAGTGGATTATGTTTTCAATAATTTCATAGTTAATAGTTAATACTACATATTATTTCGTAGCTGACGCACACAAAATTAGACCGTATTGGCATAGCTACTTAGTGAAACCAATTTAAGTTTTACCCTCTAATTGGATTATGCACAAAAAATAAAATGTACTTGGAACCTTAATAAATATCTAGTCGAGTTTTATTATCATAACAATAATTGTTGACTATGATATTTATTGTTATACATCCGTACATAGATATTTTCATTTAGAAAATGTTGTTATTGATACACATAGTAAAACATAGTCTGTTTTATGTTGTCCTAATATTAAATTTGTATCTCTCTGATTATGGAAAACATAAAAACAATTTTCCGTTCTAGAATATATTTTTTAAATTCTACAACAATATAATTAATTCTTATACATATACCTATAGTACGAGTTATGTGTAATTGTATGTAGTTATGATATTGTGTAATTTTCCACAAATATTATTATTCATTTTATTTATAGATGGTCGATGCACGTTTACAATTGCAATATTAATTGCATAAATACATAATTATATTAGATGTGATAATTATTGGAACATCCGGCCTACCCACCTGTATTAATTACAATCAATAATAATTCATGAAAATTTTTGAATAATATTTATTTATATTAGTTAGGCACAGGCTGCAGGGATGGCATTCGTATTTCGTGCAACTTTCTTCATCACGGCGCCTTCGTAACTCAAAAAATAAAATCCCTCCAAGCATTATTCTAGTGCGCAACTTTAAGAAATATTAATTCTTGAATTTAAAAAAATGTAATTTTTTATGCATTTTGAATTATTTCAAAAACAATTTTCGTTCTTTGCACGTGCATTTTTATTTTTTTATATTTTTGTTTATGGATTGCATTACAGTAATTAATTAATTTTAATGCAACTTTGATTTTCTTTAAAATTTATTTTTACGTAATTTAAAAAAGTTTTGAATTAAGCCATCAACTATACTAACAATTGCAACAGTTTTTACTTATTACATTAGGGTTTAGTGTATTTAAACTCATTTCTTCTTCTTCAACAAAAACTTGAGCTATTTTCTATATTATATACACAAACTTTTGAAAATTATCATTTTTCAATTTTAATTTGTTTTTATTAAATAACGTCTGGCAGAATATAGATACAATTATGATCAACAAATACCAATGGGCAGTGGGCTCTGCAGTCTGGGGATTGGGGCCTGGGGGAGATGCGTATTCGTTTGCGTATGAGTAAATGCGCAAATACATATTTCGTATTATTTTAAATGGAAAAATACTTGTGGCTTGTACAATGCACATGTATGGTACAACATGTTATAATCATCACTATTGTCAGTACTTACTACTTAGTAATATAGTATGTATGACTTTTGTTACATTATAAGTTATAACTAACACCACAAGATTTATTATACGTTAATGTCCACTATGAAGTATGAGTATTGAGTACTGAACCCAGTGCTTACACAACATCCATACACACTTCATGTTATTAACAATTTCACAAGTATTGTGTATATGCGTACTAGGTTTATTTGTTTTGTGTTCACGTATATTTCACAGTTCACACAATCTTATTTGCCATGTCTGGCGCATATCGTCATTCCCTCGTATAATATTGTTGGTGAGCAACTCAAATTTTATATAAATTCTGAATGCCACATAAAATGTCAGTTCAGTTCGCAACTTGTATTCCATCGGGTGGAATACTCGAAAGTTTATTCTTTCAAACAGTTAAAAAATAAAATATTTAAAAGGCAGCAACACTAGCATATTTGGAGTGCAAATTATAATAATTATTTTTTGGCATTTTCTTTTCGTTTCTTTTGTTTTTACGCCTAAATTGGTGTTAAATATTTTAATTGCTCTTTGTGTTTTGAATTGTCGTATAAAATAATAGTGAGACACACGAACACAACTGAAATAGAGATACAAGTGAAATAGAACGCATATTATCTGGACTACAAGGAAAGGAATTTCATAAAAACGGCTTCTTGCCATTGTATGGGTGAGTTCATTGTTTAAATTTTCTAGAATATTTAGAGAAATATGCAATAAATTTAAAAAATAAGACTTTAAGTTGTACTTAAAGTATATTTTATTAGTTTGGTGAAAACATTCTTGAGTCATATTTTTTAAAACAAATGTGTGAACGGAATTAGTACAGCGCATATAAATCACAAAATTGATTTCTGGGTTATCAATTTGTTAAGTCATTGCGTACGTTTAAAATTTTAAATGTGTTTTAAATGAATAATGCACCACTGACACAGCTGTATTAATTACTCATTGTCAAAAACAGCTGCATTTTAAACTTATTATTGCGATGCATAGTAAAATGGTTTAATTGCATTGCGTCTTCCACATAGTTTGAGCTTTTGCGTATTATTTATATTTATTAATTAATCAAAACAAAACTTGTATACAATAAAAATGTACCTACATAATATTATATGTTATAATCATGATGAGTCAGAACCTGAAAATAGCTGCAAATGACCTCTGTCGATTTAACAATAAAGGCAATTGAACGCACTAATTAATATGTATAGTCGAAAGCGCTTCAATGAATCAAATATTAAAAATCACTTTTTGTAGTATATATTTTTGTATGTCCGGCATTTTAATGATGTACCTTTGACCTTTTTTGCTTAATAAATTTGTAATAACAAACGCAAGTGAATTTTATACCCACAGCATTGCGTCACAACATTACCCGAAATCGATATTTTGGATACAATACTCTTTATACACTAACAAACTCATTCATAAAATAAGAAGACCTATTTTTATGCTCCGTATGTTGTTTGAATTCTTATTTTTCAAATCACGAAACTCTTACGTCACACAAAACATTGTACGTTTGACATCACAGTTTCATTCACTTGACCCTAATTCTGTGGCACGAGCGTTCAAATATAAGTAGTATAAGGTTGGTTTAGTGTTTTTAGAGCAATTGAAAATTTGCAACAAGCTCTCAAATTAAATGACAAACTGCAAGCGAATTCCAAAGTATAAATTTAAAAAAACAATAACAATTTCAAACAACTGCCAAGGAATTCATCACAAAGCGAGTTATTAATGTTTTCCATTTCTTTTGTGTGCATAACAAATGTGTCCGTTAGAATGTTGCTAAATTTAAAATTGTACTGGTTACTAAATTTAAAATAATTCATGGTCACTGGCCAGGCCACTTAAATTCATAAGCATAATGTATTTGCACATTTCAGCATTTTGCCAAATTGGCGAGAACATTCCTTTGGTCGTTAACACATAAAATGAAAGTTTTCACTTTTCGAACATTTCCTCACACAAAACCCTTGTTTAAATTTGTAAATTTTTGTGAGATCTTAATTTTTTTGATCATATCTGCGACTTATTGTAATGAAGCTAATTTAGGTTAAATATTGCAATTGATGAAGATTAGTAATAGGATTTTTGGAATTTTATGACGCACATCCCCAAGCCTTCTCCACTGTATGCACGCATGTCTCCATGACGCGATGTGACGTAGGAAAGCGGCAACATGTTTCATTTAACTTTTACATTTCCCATTCACGTGATTACTAAAGTAAATTGTTTGTTCCCACTTCCTTTTTGATTCTCTTTGTTGCTATGCACAATAGTAGATGAAATATGAAATGTAGATAAATATTCACGCTTTTACTGTGTGAATATATTGCTGATTTGTAGATTTATCAACACTTAAGTGAATGATTGTCTAGTGATTGTTATTGGGACAATGCAGTTAAATCACAATTACAGTCATTAGAATGCAATTAAATGATTGTGGTTGTTGCAATTAAAGTCGTACAAAAACGTGAAACGATCATTATTTTAATGACTGATTTTGTACTTTGATCAATTTCTGGAAATTGAAGTGCATGACCTTCGTATGAGTCATTCAAAAAACACATATCCAAATTCCAATTACATATTTGTTTTGTATTTTGATCTCAATTCACAGTTCATTCCAATTAAGCCATGACTGCAAATTTATACATATGTGTATTCAATTTCACAATATATATTAAGATAACGAAATACTAATGTAGCCCCAACGGATACGGATGTGTGGGGATTGGGGAATGTTGAATTGTAGTGTGCGTTTGGCATACATCGCAATCGTCTGGATAAGTGTTAGTTCTTTCGTTGCATCTGTATGTAACTGTAGAATACAATTAAGGTGGTGTTAAGGGGCAAATTAGGTGTGAGGAGTGAGCATGCTCAGTAATCAATGTGTGATTGTGGTGTTTATATTTTGTAGTGTAAAGTCCCCAGAGCCCATTCCCCTCCCAATTCATAGCGTTAAATGCGAATCAGCTGATATTCAATATCAGCGCGCATTTCTGTCATGCATAAAAAGCAAATAGATTAATGAGACACAAAGTGAGATAATCAAACATAATTAAATTCATTTTATGTCTGAAAACTTATTATTTAATATTGTTTACTTTTATTTACCAAAAATAATTATATATTTTTTCAAATTTCAGAGCGTGAAAAAAAAGCATTTATATCTGGGGACGTTCAGGGTCTGTACTGTAGCAAACTACAGTCCCGAACTACTCATGGCAACGCCATTCTACTGTCGTCGCCAATTGGCATTGCCATCGGTGGTTCTGCTGCAGCAGCCTTGTCGCAAGCCGCATCTGCATTGGCAGTCACTGAGCTATCCTATAACAACAGTGAGGGAGGCTATGTGCCGACCGTTGGTCGCTGGGGCAGCGAATGGCCAAGTTGACTCGCCGATTTGACTGACGGCCTTACCACAGCAGAGGTATTGCCGCGACCGCCAATCATACGGCGTCCACGCAAGTTGGACGGGTATGACGTTCTGGATGAGAACGAGGAATCCGGTGTGCGGCAATGGATCAAAGACGACAACGACTCATACAGTTTGCATGCGTTTAACCAGGGCTATGGCGAATGGCCGGTTGGACATCCATTGCCGTTAAGCAAGTGGTCCAATCTGACCAAACCGACTCTGGTCTTTGAGAAAATGTCTCAGTATGAGGATATGGTAGCCAAAATTGAGATGGCATTGCAACGGATTTTAGAGGACACCCATTACGACACTATACACAACTTCCTGAACTTCTACAAGGCATTTAAGCGATCCAAGCAGAATAACTTACGGGCTTTCTTCGAAAAGTACATGCCACCAATTAATCGACGCCATCATATGTGTGTCAGCTTGGCCATGGAAATTGTCGCCAAGTTAACGGAGATTGATGAGCAATTAGCTGAATACGTCTATTTGGTGTCATGCGAGGAGGCCGTGGAGTCAATTCGCTTCTATGTGAACAACTGCGAGAATCACGGTATCGAAAACTCAATTGGGGGATTGGAGAAGGAGCACGCATTGGTTGCAATGAAAGTTTGTGTTGAAGGACGAGAAGGTGTTCTTGTTCTTGATCCGGGTTATCATGTAGCACGTGCTGTTACTGTAATGCGTGACCACAGCTATCCACATACCGGCTGGTTTATACAATCTATGGAACCGCAATGCAAAAGAGAATATTGTTACTCGTACAATGTGGCTAGTCCAAATTTCATTGAATGGACCGAGAGAACCACACGTCCTGGAGGTGCAATTACTCATGAGACAGCTTTGGTTTATGTTGAACGCCCGTACCGGACAGCAGTCGATGTGACTGTGCGACGTAATTTGATATACAATTTCCGGTCACTGTTGTCACGAGATGCAAAGGGTCGCGTTTTTGCTGGTATCTACTTCCCAGTCGGGCCGGTTAATGGCAGCGAACCTCAATTTACGGTTTTCTATCAAGGATCTAACAATACGCCTGTTAAGGCTAAACTTAAATTTAGCGCATTCAAAGATAATCAAAAGGTATATAATTTTGATTTTAAAATAAATATAGTTTACTAAAACATTGTTTCCATTTTTCAGATCACTGATCCACTGCGTTTACATCTCTTCCAAGTGGCACAACAACTCCACATGCCTAGGGGACAGTTACTTCGTTTGGTACAATCACTTGGTCCGGCACTTGTTGACGCGTCATTCATCCCTCAGATGCTTGCTATTAACGAAGAAGTTACCAAAATGTCAGCAGATAATTAATTTAGTTCAAAGTAGAGTTTTTAATATATTCGAAATCACTTTCAAGCCCTTCTCTATAAAATAACTTACAGCTTTTTTCTGAAATTACACACTTGTAAAAATTGTTTAACCCAAATTTCACCAAATAAATTTTCAGTAGAATCCCAAAAAAGTTTTTTAGTAAATTTCATCTTTTTAATAAGATTTCAGGAGTAAAAGTAAAAGTTAAATTACAGGATTAAGTGTTACCTTTGACAATATCAATCGGAAGTATAGGTATGTAGAAAGAATATTAGAAACATTCTATGTTGGTGTTTTTAGAAGCTCATATTATTATTTATTCATCCCCTTGTTACAACCCTGTTCGTGTCTTGGTTTGATGAAGGAGATTTAACAGACTGGGCAGTTTGGGACCACAGACTACTGGCCTTATTAGTAAAACAATACAAATTATACGAGTAATATGGGCGAAAACAATTATTTTGTAAATTAATATCAAGCAAAAATATTATTTTGTATCCTTAGAACACTGTTTTCGGACATTTCATTATTAAAATTGCCTAAATACATTTTGTAAAAAAAATGATTTGTATTTTGGAACAGCAGCATTGTTTTGCGGTTGCTCTCGGGTTTTTATGTTATCGGGATATTGGATGTTGCCTGTCGGTATTTGCCCAAAGGGGCTTTAAATTTTAAATTGTGAAGATTTTGGATTCCTCGAAATTTCATGTTGTTGACGAGATATAAGATTCCAAGATTTCGGAGGATTGTGGTTTTCCAAATTTTAGCCCGTTAGAATGTTAGATTGTCGGGATTTTGGGTGTCAACTGTCAATATGGACCCCATCGGGATATAAGATTATACGTAATCGGGATACCGGAACGTTGAATTTTTGGCTGCCATTCAATATAATGTATTTAAAATCTTAACAATAAACAGAAAAAACGCAAAACCTTATTAATATTATAAAAAAAACAGAAAAAATGAATTTTTAATTTAAATTTCAAATTTTATTTGTAATCGAATTTAATTTTTCTATAAATAATTTTACAATGAATTTCTGATATTAATAAATTTTCTAAAATAAAGTTAAACCAACTTGATTAACCATTATTATAAATTCTATATTAATATTATGTAAATTTAAGTTGCAACTCCAAATTACTGACAATTAGTTCTGTAAGCTTTTATTGCCATAACAAGTATTATGTTTCCCTCCCCAGTTCATTTAACGTTATAAATGTATAATTTGCTTTAGAATATTATGTACGATAATATATTTCGTTATAAATATGTAAAGTGTGGGTATGGTCAATCCATTGATTTCCTATTAATATTTAATATTGTGTACCCGGACATGCTCCCAAAAATGTTGCAATAAAGCACGTGGTTACATAATTAATTACATTTCAGAAATAGTGCTCTGTTATTGTCTTTGGCTCATCCAAATATGAAATATTTAATAATTAATTATAATTTGTTTGTGTCAACAATAACAATGCAAAAGTGCGCACTTGGCACAGCGTCTAACAATGCACGCCAACAACAAGAAATTTTACAATTTTCTTCTGATGCCCCACAGTCTCACAAATGAGCTGCTCGAGTTTGTTTTGGTATATATGTATTATCAATTGGCATAGATTTTATTCATTTAATAGGGTATAAGAAACAATAAACCGAATTGGAATTTCAATAAAAAACTCTTCATTCATTTTGGCACTACAGTGGTCCTTAGATAGTTCAAAAGTGTGTTAGTTAGTAGTTATCAATATGGTAAAGAATATCTTAATCGTAAATATTGTAAAATATGTCAATGTCGTCCATCAAACATGCATAAAACAAAAATAAATTCTTGAAACACGAGTACGAAAGGGTGGTGTAAAAATAAAGTTCAAAGTTAGTATTAAATATATTTTAAGTAGAAATGGTTTGAAATTGGTAGAAAAAGCTACACATAATAGTCAATGCATTTACTTTCAGCCGACTGAGGCACAATAGACAGTGGAGTCGACTCGCTGGTCGTCAATAATATTGAGTGCTCCGGACTTTTCATACACGTCACACCACCACCATTGCTGGTGGATAACTTAACCAGGACAGATGGTAGCCCGCGAATGCCACCATTCTTCGAGCTGTCGGACCCACCCGGCGAAGAACATTTTGCAATTTTCGATATCAACGTGCAGTTGTTGAATGACGCCGAATTCTTGACCTTCGGCGATGCGGTTATTTTCACTGGGACCGTGCACGTCGCATTGAAGGAAGCTGAACGCTGTACCTGACTGGCGGCAAGCATTGCTGCCGTTTTCGTGGGGGTCACAGTGATGCTGCCTTCGTTCTCGAATATGGTGTTGGTGGTGATTGTGGTCGCTGGGTGGGGTATGGTGTTAGTGTATTGAAAGTGTGGCGACCGGTTGGGTGAAGCACTCAATGGACGTCGATGCTAGGTGGTGTTGGCGGAGGCGGATGAGGATGATGTGGTGGGTGATGATTCAGTAGCGTTATTGCGATGAGAGACAACCTCGGACTCGACTGCGGTTTCCGCTGCTCGTGTTGGACTCATCATCTATCAAGTGAATTTGATTAATTCAATTTAGAACATTGTTGCAATGGTTTGGTTGGCTTTTGGGAGTAAAGTGCATTTATATTTAGGTTGTATGAAAACGGCGGAATTTGCCAAATTTCCAATTCTTAAATATAAATTACACAATTTTTGGCAATGGAAAAATTATTATAGTTGCGAAGTGAAATTAATGGTTGTAGAAGTTGGCAATTTCAAAAAATCAACAATTCAATATAATATGCTTGTTTGTTGAAATGAGTATTTTGGTTTTGTCTGTTGTATGAGGTTAATTCAAAACAAAGAATAAAGTTTATTGAAAATTAAAAATGTTGGAATAAAAGAAAGTGTAGAGTGTTTGTGTTATCATAAGGTGCAATTAGTGATATTAGGAAAACAACACACACATTGTTTGTGTTTTAACTTTTATGTGCCTTAAACTCATTACCAACCATATTTTGGAATGATGTGAGCAAAGAGCAACTTACGTTAGTTACTGTGTTAGAAGTAGTAGTACAAGTAGTAGTTTGTGGTAGATGATCACCTGACGGTCCCATTGGACAAACAAAATCACTCCATTCATCACCGCCGCCCTTAGAGCTCTTCTTACGCTTAAGCGAAAATTGTGATTTTTTAGGGGTCTGCAGAAAAGAAAAATATTTCATTATAAATAAATGCCCACAGGTTATTATTTATTTTAACCTTTATTTTGGCAGCTAATGTCAGTGGTTGAAATCCTAGTGTATTCTCAGCATCCCGTTTTCCCTGGATTACATCACGCCCCAACAAATCAGTAAATCTCATTGCTAAATGCCTTCGCAACAACGTTTTACTTGGCGGAATACTTAACAAATCGGCCAACAATTCGGCTGTAAATCGTGACTCATAGACCATCAAAGCTCCATGAACACCGGCACCCCTCAAATTAGGCGCATATTCGGCTAAATCTGCCACACGTAACCACTCCATGACACGATGCGCTGTCCACAAAGCAATACGATCCATATCAGAAACATCAGTGTCAGGCTGTCGTCTAATTAAACAATCTGCATTCCAGTTGTTATCTCGCATCACTTGAATACCACGTCGCATACTAGCTGCATGCAAACACGACGTGACATGCAAAGTCGCTAAATCGTCAACAGTCATTTTGTGCAGCATTCGTCCATCAACACGAGCCGCCGCAAATGCATCCTTATACTGTGGCAAACCAGCATCGTCCAGCCATCGCATTATCCAGGCCGTGTCTAATTTTCCAGCATTTCGTAGCATCTCATCGCTACCGCTGGTGTCCACCAAATCTGTAATTGCCAGAACAATTTTCTTTCGATGCAATGGTGATTTCAGGCTTAGCTCCTTCTCAATGTCTACCGGTGAGGCTTTGATAAGATCAATGGCACCATTCTTCAACCATTTGCGGGCATCCTCTTCGCAACCGGGCAAACCCATTTCCTCGTCCAACCACACACACACAGCATCAATGTCCCATTGCGAGAATGGCTTGTTCAGTTGTTGCGGTGCACGACTCCAGCCCAAACGTGCGCCAGCTGTTGCGCGAACACCACCTCGTTTAAATTCACCCTCACCGGGAAGATCTTCCAACTGCAGGGTGCCACTATTGCTGCGTCGCATTTTGCCGAAAATTGCACGAAGTCCTTTGCTGCTGGATTTGTTTGCCAGCGACGGTGACTGTGGTTGTGGTGTGAAACTGCGGCCGGAATCCACGATGTCGTCAATTACTTTTTCCGATTCAGCTAAAATTCAAATCATGCATGAGATTAAAGTTGATTTACAAATATTTTAAAACACATATAGACAAACATGCACTTGAATGCGTGATAATGATTTTGAATTTAGATTTAGGCGTATAATAGGAACGAAAGCAACTAAACTATTTTTAATTGTTAGGTTTAATTTGTAGTTGTTTATTAGATTAGCGAATGATTGGCGACTGGATTATTCAGAGGCTCGACGATAGAAGCTCCGGTGTATAAGTGGAATTAAGTAACATTGAAATAATAAAATTAATTGGCTCGAGAATTGTTTTTTAATTAGAAAGAATATTCAGAAGCATTTAGTTGGCAGCAGCGGCACTAGTCATTTATAACATTCTAAACTTAAAGAACCACCTAAATTTGGTACAGAGAAGCCTCGTTGTTTTTGCAGTGGTCGTACTGGTTGATTTGGTTGATACAACACCAATTGATGGTGGTAAATATTCGCCAAAGAGTTGGATGATTGGGATTGTGGATGTTGAAGTGCTGCTAAATAAGAGTTATGTCAATACTTTAATTGCCTAATGTATTTGTATTAAAGCCTGATCCCTTTGCAAGGAAAAATGATTTGAATGTCTTATAGTAACCAATGTCCCAAACTACATTAAAGTTTTCCCATTTATGATCAAACAATTTCAACCAATCTAAATTTTCCCATTTCTATTTTTACGCCATATTGAAAAGATAACACTACCGAATGCAACGTTGCGTTGTTTTGGTGTACTCGTAGCTGGATTTGCATTACTGTCCACATTGTTTGCTGTAATAGCTGGGGAATTGCCAGATACATTAACTGAAGCTGGAAATGTTTGTCTTGGCAAACTGCTGTAATGCAAGTCCATTTGGCGACGATACGAGGATGGTGGGGTCTGCAATGAAGAGTAAAAAATATGTTAATAAATAAAGAAACTTAAGCAAATGCAAAATTTACCTTTGGAGTTAATGCACTTTGTCCAACTAATGACTGCTGCAGACTTCCATGGCTTCCATGCAATGTACCGTTTCCTGTAAGTGATGCAGCTGAGGCTGTAAGCACACGGCCAGGCATCAATGGAGGCCGTCGTCCTTGAATTGCATTGTTATTTAAATGAGAAGCTCGCAACTCTAAGTTCTCACGCTCCAAAGCGGCCTGTTGCAGCTTCATTTCGCTCATTGCTGACATCAATTCAAGCTTTTGGGTCTCTAAAGATGATCGTGTCAGCATTTCCTAGAATTATTGTTTTGGTGTTAATTTTGTCATACAACTTTGCTGTTGTCCTTGGATAACTTAGTTGACATGCAGTTTGGCAAGACAGTTCCATTCGTGGATACGAAGAATTATGGTACGATCGAGTACGTTACCAAAACATGCTTTTACAAATGTAATGTTATTCACTATAATTGAAGTTGGAAATTTAGACCGAGTGTAAAAGTAATTTGAAATTGATACATATAAAAAATTGGGTGTTTGGGAAACAATCCAAATTTTCATGCCACATTTATCAATCGAATACGATGCATTTTGGGCACAGGGTATTCCAAATCTTTCAAAAACTACGACAATTTCTACAATTATTTAATTTAGGTCATAATCAAAAAATAAAAAAATAACGCGTTGTACTTTCTGCTTGTCAATCTGGATGCCAACTGAAGTAGCAAACGTGCTTACTCGCTGAAGTAGGTCGTCGGTGCTGTTCAGAAGTTGCGACTTTTCGCCAAGCGCCCGCTCCAGGTCGTTCATTTTTTCACTTTGGGCCGATACTTGTTCTGTTAGTACTTGTACCTGAAGCGCAAGTGATTCTTTTTCATTTTGTAGCCTACGTAATCGTTCATCGGTGTCCTGGCGCTGCAATGTAAACAAAATACAAAATTAATTAAAGATTTCTTTAAGAGATATCAAAAAAAATCAGAAGATTAACATGTAAAAACAAAAACCAATGATGCCTGAAACAAAAGATGGGCACACATCGCACCTGATTGGGAGCACTATTCCAGTTGCCAGTATTGTGCGACTTGTGCTCACATGGACAACAAGGTGGTGCATATCGGCAAGGACAACTGCCTCCACCATTGTATAATTCTTGGGATGCACTAAGTGCACCACTGCTCCCATAACGATAGACATCTTGTTGTCGACGATGAAACTCCAGAATGCGCAATTCCTCTCGGCTGGCACCATGATAGCTGCCTGGCCAATACGGTGGCGCATCCCAATGAGCATGATTATACGCTACTGGAGGTGGTGGTGGTGGTTCCCAATAGAATGCTGCTGGTGATGCCCTGTGATTTTGTCGTTGAGCTTTCTCCTTTAAATCGCCAGACAGTGATTTTTCACGTAAAGAATGCGTGCTGCGACTTTTACCGTCACGTTCTTGACGTGTAGTTGCTAACGTATGGGCGGCACGACGTCTATCCACACTAGCGGGTGGACGTGTGGATTTTGTAGGTTGAGCTGTTGGTTGTGATGATTGTTGTTGCAGTGGTGTTGTGGGTTCTGATCGAACCCAAGTGAAATCCTCATCGCAACATGTGGAGTCATCGGCTAAAGAATTTTCAAGATTTGTTGAATGTTTTGGAAGGGGTTTGCAAATAACGAATTAAGGATTGCGAAATAGAGTTCAGTTCAATTTTTCAATGCGGAATAACAAAAACATTAAAATTTCAAATGCATCTACCATTGGCTAGTTTAATTAAACGAAATGCAGATGATCGATCGTGGTAAAATGAGGACGCTTCATCTTCCTCATCGGGCTCCTCTTCGGTCGAAGACCATCGAGACTTTACTGTTTTGGGATATTGGGTTGGCTCAACGGGACTGTCAGTAGAGGGACTGTCAGAGATTATTTCAGGCGACATGCGTGGCGCTAAATCAAAGTCATCCATTCGTTTATAGAGAAATGCAGCCACAGTGGCAGGTACCTCACGATTTTGCACCTCAATGGCCTTTTCATTGGAATTTACGGGGAGTTCTAAGAACTCAGTGTCGTCACTGGAAAAACTACATTCGATTTGATCTGATATTAATTTCGTACTGGCATCGTCATCAAGCTTCAAACGACCGATCGGCTTGAAGTGACAATTGCGTGGCGGCGGTGTGGGTGGGCTTGACTTCTCACGTTCGTAACACTCATCGGATAGTTTTGATGATGCCATCAAAACTATTGTGGCAAATGTTGGCGATTTTTTTTAAATTTTTCGTTGCAATATAGAAATTTATAAAACACGCACTGACACGTCACTTATTACGAAACTTTTTTTTTATCACACAGAGATGTTGTTACGGTTTACGAGTGTACGAGTGTACCACCCGGGTGTAATCGTCTCAGAAGAAATGACAATTAGCAGTTTAATAATAATATTTTCCGATTGAGCTGTTGCGGTTTGTTGTGAGATCGTGTGGCAACAACATCAGCGTCCAACTGAGCTGCGATTTCGAGGTGAGCGGATGACGGCCGTAATAATATGGCGTACGAAGCGCAATGATCAGCGCGACAGAGAGACCGAATCACATTAAATACATATAAAATCCCAAAACCATATGTCACAAATCATGTAGTGATCGAAAATAACTTTGAAAACTTTTTTATATATTTGGGAAAGCACATGGCAGGAAAGGAATCCGTATGTGGCATATCTCTCACTATATAGACTCAAAAGTTATTGGCACAGAGCAGCTCATCCGGATGTCATAACTTCCACTACACACTTGTAGTAATTCGTGTAAATGCTAAATGGCCAGTACGCAGCCACACAGAAAATAGCTCTTGGCATGTAGAGATTTCAATTGAAATATAGGCTTCAGGGATTTCGGAAAAACATTACAATGATCCCTTAAATGCAATCGACATGTGTGAATCATCACTATCTCGTGTATAATAACCATTAGAGAGCGTCAGTTACACATTTAGCAGCGTGTGCGCGTCGCGTCGTGACGCGTTGCTTTTTTATTAATAGCACCAAACTATGTGGTACAAACATAAACATTGAAGTAGGCAGATAGACATGGTAGCGCTCAAATGCTCGCATGATAATTTTATAGGACTCGCTGGTATTGATGAAGAGAATGAAATGGGATGCACGATGAGACGATTTGAGAAACTGAGATTGTGGCAGAGCTTTTGTCAACGAATACATTCAACATTGGACGATTGCCAAATGAGGATGGCATTTTGTATTGAATTCTTTTAGGACAACTAACCAGTATTTACTAATAATTTGTATGAAACGATTTTATAATTTAAAAAATTTTTTTGGTCATTTCAAAATGATATTCGTAATTCGTATGTAGGCAGTTCCATTTAAGAATTATAGTGAAAGCAAAATAGTTACATTTTGTCGCTCAATGTAACAAAGTTTGTTTTTATAAGATAAATTGTGTGCCATTCAACTTTATCATCACAGAGTTCTACTTCTCATTGTACTTTTGAGCACATTAAAACAATTGTCTCCCCTTTTCTTTAGACATAATTAATTTTGCTACCGGTAAATCTGTTTGCTTAAAGAATGTCGTTATTGTGCCGTGAGACGCATCGTCTGGTCGCAAAAGATAAACATTTGTTTGCAACAACTTGTGACGCCTTGGCACATTTTTTAATGATTAGCGAAGGCGTGAGTTCTGGTTTGGCTTCACAAACAAAATATTTTACTTTTAATTATTTTTGAATGCAAACACATTTCTAAATCAATATTTTAGATATAAAATTTATTAAATAGGGTGACTTAAAAGAGGCGGCGAAAAAACTTTACCTGTCGTTATTGTCTTAAGTAAAAATTAAAACTCCTAAATAATTGAAAAAGCCAAAAGGAACAAACGAATTTACAAGTTTTTAATTGCTTGAATACAATTTAAATTATTCTGTTTAAAATACCGTCCTAAAAATGTGGTGAAATCTGTAGGTTCACAAACCATTAACATAAATATAAAGCGAAAACTGAATTAGACAAAATATATGGGGAAGATAATTATAGAATTTTTCTGTTTATGTATACACGTGGTGAGCGTCCACAGGGGCGCACTCAGGATACGAATAAACGCGGAAGAGCACACAATGCTGCAACTATAAGCCAAATATACGCATTTATTCCCAAAAACTGAATTACAATTTCGACGCAAAATGAAGTAACATTGATTTAGAGCTTTAATTTTATAAAAAACATATGCCGCCTCAAGTGCTGTTTGAGTAAAACACAAACCACACAATGTCTGTAGGTTAATCTTGAGGCAATTTGAACTTGGAGTACTTTAAAACTCAAAACTGGAGCAACCAAAACTCAAACCCATGGCATTGCATGAGTACGCAATATACAAAAGTTGCTTTATTATTGAAAAATGAACTGAACTCAAACAACACAAACAAAAATTGACGTATATATAATATGTGGAACACTTCAAACCATTCTCATCATCCGATCGTTGGCGTAATGTTGACGCTTCCTCAGATATTGGTTCCAGTTTATTTTCAGCATTTGCTTTGGTGTCAGCCTGTTGTTGTTCGTCATTGTCGTCATTGTTGGAAGCACTGTCTGATTCCGGACATGATTCACTCGCGGCATTCGTCAAATCATTCTCCTCCTCATCATCGTCCTCCTCCTCATCCTCCTCCTCCTCTTCCTCATCGTCGTCATCGTCCTCATCAAAATCATCATCAGTGGTGCTGTTGGGGCGCGACGAACTCACATCACTGTGTGGAATTGAATCACGTCCATTGGAGCGTTCGCGTACAGCAATTGGTGGCTTGCGTTTTATACCATCGGGTATTAAATCAATTGAACATGATGTGTGATCCTTTTTTTTGCCATTCGTTTGTGCAAATGCGGTTTTAACTTTGCCAGTCATTGTTAATGTCCTTGCAATCCCGATGAACTCACAATTATTATTTCCAGGTGTCTTTAATTACACGATGTGTGGATGGATTGTAATCCTATTTTTGTTCATTTGAACTTTTAAATGATTTTCACATTTATTTGATTTTTTTTTGTTGTATTTAATAAAGCTACTGCAGGCATACACAATTTTGTACAAACTATTTCCGACACATCATTTATGGATAACTTGTAATTTTATATGCATGTTCTAGCACTAAAAGATGAAAGGGTTCTGATGAGCTGCATTGATGTCGGGTGTTGTTAAGGAAGGTTGAACATTTTGCACTTTGAGTGCATGTTTATAAATAAAGTGCGTCGTAAACCAAATCATTCTATTTAAAGAATAACGAGAGATACCATAAGGGATATGTGACTTAGGAATGTGACTTTAGACTGAACCCTGGAAAACATATACGATTTTCTTTATGTCTGGTGCCTTGAAATAAAATTAGAGTTTTCTTTAAAATAAAGAAAAATTTTTGAGTTTACAAAAAAAATAAACAAAAATATTAATTCCTACTAAAGAATTCAAATACAACTTTTAATAAAAAAAAGAAGAAACTACAATTCAACTGCCCTGATGGTAGATATTTCTCATAAAAATTTATTAGAATCTCATCTTCAGCATATAATCCCCTTCACAAAAAAGGTTAATACCCGGCATAAAATAAACAAAAATCCGAACCACTCAAAATACTGCAGGGGGATTAGATGGCTTGCTTGATGCTTCCGACTGGATAATAATGTGTGGATGACCTAAAAAACCGACAGCTGTAACCACCTACGTTCGATGCAACTTAATCCATTAGTTATCAAGATAAATTGTACAACATTTTGGAGTTTTGGAATGGCAGTCTTCAGTCTTGACATAATAACAATTCCATGTTCATATTTTAGAAGTGTATGGTCTTCTATTTTGAGATGTAGCACATATATTATTTAGTAGATGCTTTCTGCGATCTCCAAGGCTAGGCGTTTATGGGGAATTTTGGTTTATGAACCAATTGAGATCATATGCCAAACATTGGTCATACTGAGAGCATAATATTCACTAAAAATGAGGTACGATGATGTAAATACGCACGAAATTCCATTAATCTGTTTATTTAAGAAAATAACTCATCCGTTTTGAATTCACTAACATTACTTTAAATACTTTTATCTCATTCATTAAGCCAACTATTGTTAGGAACAGAGTTGTAATTTAATTTTAAGTAGAAAAAAGAAAATGGTTTTTATTTTATTGAAAATAATTTTCTGGGATAATTGGGCGTCAGTAATTAATTAACAATTGAAAATCAATTGTACAGTATTTTTCCCCCTTTAAATATATTAGTATTTAATTCAAGTATTTATTTTGTTTTTAAAATTCCCAAGCAATGTGGTACACATGTCAGTTTATCCGAAGCGAACATAAATGAAATACCCGCATCAGTGTCATGCAATTATGAATTAATTGAACTCAATTGATTATATTTAACTGGAATCAACTTACGAACGATTAGTACATGAGGGGTGAGTTATTCCAATAATGACAATAAATTGGAAATTGATTACACGATATTATACAAGATATATATTTGGGTAGTTTCATTGTATTGTACGAAATAAATAAAAAATACAATAATACAAATCGAGACCCCGCAGTGTGGCACTGCCGTTGGCAGACCGCACCATTCAATCATTACGAAAAAGGATCTCGTGTCACAGACAGTCTGCTAAATAAGTAGATGGATATCGAAATAAGCTTCAATTAAATTGCTCAGCTTCAGTTGGTTCATACGAGTACATTAAGACGTGACAAATGGTGCGGCATTATTTTGCAATATAAAAGATTCAATTTATACAGGGAGAAAAATCTTGTATTCCAACGATTTGATTTAGAAAGAAAATACGAATGTTTTTCAAATTCAATTCATATCCGTGGCAATACAGTGAAGCGTTTATAAAAAGAAGAAGTAAACGAAAGAACGTAACGTGACTTCCAAAATATTTGCAGAAAAGGTGACATTAAACACGCAACATGAGAGTAATCAAGTGAGCACGCAGAGGATGTTTTATTTGTGACAAAAGGCGTGATTTGGTAGACACATATTGTCACACATTCTGTGTTTAAGTCAATTTACATTTATAACATTTTACTTAAAAAGAAAGTCTTGTATTTCCAAAATGCAACTTTTAATACACTTTTGTACTTTATATTAAAGTAAAAAAAAATTGAACAAAAAAATTAAAAAGTGACAAAAGAATTTTACGAGAAAGCGTTTAATGATGATGAAAATTGGTATTTTTTAAGAAACAGGGCATGTCCATTGTCCAATCACTTCTATTCACTTCACACAATTCATTTTGTAAGTTAATAAATACGCTGTAAAGGGGGATAAAAACTCGCCAGTGCATGAACAATTATTATTAAAGATGCAACTATGATACACGGACATTAAAAATTCTTGAGTTAATGAATTATGTTGCTATGTTAGTCACGTTTTTGTGATTTTTCAGATTTGATGGCATGAAACTGCAATGTGCCCAATGTGAAGAAAATGCTTGAAACCCATAATCAGTCTTAATTTTCTAATTTAAAATATTTAATTAAAAATTCATTCAAGAAGTAGCTAATTTAAATTATGCCTTTTAAATTTAAATAACAATAACATTAAACAATGCCAAAGTAAACTTTATTTTCCGTAAGAGTATATCTGTTTTGTTGGAAACAAAACATTGTTATCGAAAATAATATTGTGGCTTAAGTAAAGTTTATTAATTATCGAATTTATTTATTATGGCAAATTTCCTTTCAGACATATGTGGATATATACTATAATTCAGAATAAACTGCCTGTATAGAAATAACTATAAGAAAACTAAACACTTCTTAGACTCTAAGCCGGTAGGTAAAATGTTTTGATTTACAACGCCTCTATATATATTAATAGATTGATGTGAAGGGATTTTGTACTCAGCATTCTAAATTATAAATAACTTTATGTGCATTCGAAGATGCAACTGTTGTCTGTACAACATATTTCTCATTCAATCGCACTTTTTATTTTTATACTCCAGTATGATGACACTTCACATTCGCGTATTCCAATTTTTTTTTTACAAGACACTGTATTTGAATTAAACGCAAAAGCACCACAATCCGAAATGAAAACATGAATACTGCAAAATCATTTTATTTCCCTATATAAAGTCTGAGGAAAACAAGGAACAAAGTTCGAGGAACACGAAACACGCGCTGTAGTGCTTCTAGGTTCGAGGCAACCGCGCAACTAATCTTTAATTAATTTTAAACCATCTGACTATACTCATATGTGTTTGGTGCTCTCATTCATGATCGATTTCCGCCACAATATGGTGCACTGTATACACGATTTTGAAACTTACTTTATACTCTGAAATCTTATGAACGCATTCGGCTTTTAAACATAAGGCATGAGAGTTTCTTTTGGGGGAGAATCATTTAAAGTTGAAACATGTATTTTGATTTATCGGCTCTTTTAATTGATTTTTTTAAATGTTGTATACATAAAACACTTTTTTTTAGAAAAATCCTTGTTTCTTTTTATGTATCTCATCTCTGTCTTTGTCTATTAAAAAATCTAGATTTAATGCTGATTTGAAGTTGTTTAATTACTCATTATAATAATAACTTTCTGAAATGGTATTTATTTGAATGATTAAATAAAACATAAAGTAAATTTGTTACAACAGCCTTTATAATGTTTGTAATTCAATGTGATTCTTTGTAAATTCTCGTCATATGTTCTAAAATTGGAATCTTAAAAGAACACATCAACTTTAATTCCATACGCAGAATTCTTACAAAACTTTACAAATCAGTGCAAATCTTTATAGTTTCTCCACCATGATATTTACGAATCTTGATTTTTATGCACTCACATGTGTTATAAAATAAAAATGCACAGTAAAGTGTGTGAGCTAAAGATTACGATGAAGTTGAGAAAAAACGGGATATGGTTAAAATAAGTAGGGTAAAAATACACTCTACAACTTTAAGCCATATGTTTACAACTTCTGACAATACTCAGAGTTTACGAAATAACTCAAGAATTTATAGCAAAACCTCGCCGAGTGGTTATACAGATGTCTAATAATTAAGTAAACAATTCAGCATATAAACATTAAAAAGAGTATAATTAGAATTGTGAATCAGATAAAACGTTAGTTGAATTTTGATGAGCCTAATGTGATACTTTCTAAGTGCGTCAAAAACGCCTACATGCATACTTTTGTTACAAGAAAATATTTATTCTTTTCATAATTAATAATAAATATTTATGTGCAAAAATTTGTGAAACAACTATTTTTTTGAAATAATTTAGTAGTAACCTGACATGTCAACGAAAATCCAAATATTTAGCCCATATAAATATGTATGGATGTCAACTGCTACATGCATAAACTTCGAATATTTTCCAATTTCACATCAGCCACAATTCACAACAAGCAAGCATGCGGAGTACTCGTACATTTATTGCATTGTTTGTCACCCAGAATACTCAATGCTGTACTGCACACTCATTGTCCAGATTTCAAGTTTTGTTAATAACATCAAAATATGTTGCTTTTCAAATATTTTTCAACATCACAAATGGTATGAATCATGAAAATGAATTCCAACACTCGACATACATTGATATCGTATAGTGATCATATTCAGTACATATAGTCTGTACGTATAAGGTACATATATGTCATTCCATTAAAGTCGAAAGCTCGTCGAGGAGTCAATTTGTTCTGCTTTGTTAGACTATCGATTTACCTTTTTATAGCATTTTGCAACTAATACAGTATTGCAGTGAAATGTTATTGCTCCTGCGGAACGAGTACACATTATCGAGGAGGATATAGTCCAGTGACGTCAATCCTGTATGGAATTATTATTGACAGCGGAAAAGATATTTGGAACAAGTAGAGATTATTTTAGTCTAGAGATTTTTGTGAAATTATTAAACAAAACATTTGTTTGGTTGCGATGTGGAGCAGATGGTATTGTGTCGCGAGCACGTAACTACGTAGACGTGTACGTTATCAATGAACGTCACTTTATGTGTATCACAGTAGACTTAGCTTTTAAATGATTAAAGATTTCTACCAGTTTAGATGTTCAATTGACACTACATCTGTTGTTTTTCAGAAAAAAAACATGCACGAAAGAAGTTGCGTAATATTTCTAAGTTTAACAAAAATCAAACTTTAAATATGTAAATATCCTGAAAGTAGTTGAGAAGACAAATAATCCCATTAGAATTAAGTGAAGAGGATTACATGCTATTTAACTTTTCACATTATTTGTAAATTAAGAGGATAACATATTGTTCTAAAACAAATAACAGCTGCAGAAAGAAACCACCAAGTGTTAACACAAACAAATGCAAATTGGATTGGCGGGATGATGTGCAACAAATAATGATGCACAAGTTTAAACTTTGTCTGTATATCCGTCTAAGTCAACATAATTCCAAAACATTAGCTAATAAAACTCTAAAATAAATTAAATACGATAAAAGAACATGTTCAAGACATTAGAAAATATGTTTAATTATTTAATTAAAATTAAAAAAAAAAAAAAAATTCAATAAAAGATCTTTATTTTTTCGAACAAAAAGATTTACACATCCATATAGCCTTGCTCTAATTATTGTTACATGAAGATGTCGAACCCTAATTGAATACAAGCCCTTTGTGCCAACGTACAAGAATCGCCAATTACTGCATACTAATGTACTCAAGCAAATCGATTTATCTACTTTGTGAATTGAACTAAAAAAAATTGTAAATGCTTTTAAATCAATAATTTTCGTTTACATTTATACCAATTACGTGACTTCCTTTTCCACTGACACACCATACACATCGACAACACCATATTGAAAGACCAAACGACAGTGTGAGACTTTTTGCTATGTGCCCGCATCTCATGCCACCCACGGTGCATCCTTGAACAGCAGCTCGCATAGCAAAGTGTATTTTCATTCCTTATAGCGTTGGCAATGGAAAATAAGTAAAAGGATGTATAGGCGCCTATAGCAATAATGAAGTTGTAATTAAGAGGCAATGGACCCGAAGGTGTAGCTGTATTTTGCATTTAACGTTATGTGTATAACAGGATGATGCCGGAAGATGTAGAGGATGATTGACTTGGCAAGGAAATATTGCTGCGTGTACACAATTTTGTTATATTGCTAATTAAGTTCAACGTCACAATAATTAATTGATAGCTCGTTTTGTGTCACACGATGAGCAACTGGTTGCTTTTTCTGTCCCGGTATTTATATTAATAATTATACGGGGTAATTTATGGCGGGCAATAGAAATAGTTTTCATTTGTGAGGAATATTTCATTTTAATTTCATAATTTTTCTAAAAATTATATTTATAAAATTGAAAAGCGAATGCACTATTATGCACATTTTCATTGCATTCTCCACTGCAAAATTTGAGGTGAGCGTGAATTTAATTATACGAATTACATTTAATGCAGCTGGCAACGCTTTGACATTTAATGATACTCAAAAAAAACTATGCGCCTTTCAATGAGGTGATAAATGCAGATAGTTAAAAGGATTCTTTTGTCACGTCATTCTTCATTTCATTTGCAGGGTATAAAATAAACTTCGGAATCGTGTTTAATGCAGTTTGTGAGTATTCATTTGCTTTCAGGCAATTTCAATGCACATTGCACAGAAAAGATAAATATGCAAATATTATTTAAGTTGTATACAAAAGATTCCGTATATTGAGGTGAAACTAAACTGATTTGCCAACTGTGCAAGAAAAAATAAAACTGCCACCAGATTGAGATTAAAAATAGGAAATTCAATCTTGTTAAATTGCCAATAAAAAGAATCTTGATGTAAAAACAAAAAATTCTTCTTAATTTTGAGCAATTAGATTTTGGTGAAATAAAAAATTAACAACAAAAACTTTTATCAAAAAAAAAATTGCTTTTCCAAAACAAAAGTAAACACAAAGTTAAAATTTAAAATCAATTCCATTCATTGGAATTTTGATAGAAATTCCAGCTCAATATGAGTTCAGTCAGCACAAAGAAACACGTTTTTTGTTGAAATTAAAAACAAACTTTATGTATTGAGGTTAAACTCTTGAGAAACAAAAAACAAGTTTAACAAACAAATCTTATAGCCAAAGCCCAAAGGAATAGGAAATGTAACGAATGCAAATATCCTTTCAATGTTTATTCGCCTTTCCATAAATAAAGCAAAGAGTTGCTTAAGTTTTACTTCATTCCATAATTACAAGTCAAACTTGGTTCAAATTTAAAATCAAGAGGCCTTTTAAGTTGCATTCACTTTGACCAGTCGAAACAAAGTAATTGTATTTATGTAAGTTGGTTAAACTATTAATTTATTACGACATAGTACGGTTGTTATAGATTCTTACATTATAAATTCTTACATTGGTGCAGGAAAACAAAACCTGTGTCCAAAAAAAATTTCTAGAAAAAAAAGTGTGTATCCGTACATTCGTTTAGTTGTCTGGAAGATTTCTCGGAAACTACTGGACGGATTTGCATACAATTTTGCCGTCATGTATAAAAAAATTTATGCCTAATTTATTATTTTTCAAGATCAAGTAACGGCCAAAAAACTTTTTTTCACTAAACAAAATATATGAATGCTCAAAAAAGGCGCTAACGATTTTAATTATATTTAATTATTTAATAATAATTTTACAATTGATCCTCTTCTTTGATGGGATATAGTAGGCGCGGCATAACCTTTTCTTCTATCTCAGAAACGCAGCATGAAATAAATTCTGTCACATGAATTCAGTTTCTTATAATACGAAAATTTTAAGGTTAAAGTATAAAATTTCATGGGCGCAATATTAATATCTCAGAAACATTATTTTTTTGAAAATTTTATTCAATATTAGTGTAGTTTCCAAAAAAATAGAAAAACTTAACATTTCAATGTCAAAATAAAAAAAAAATTCAAACCTTGGTCTGCCTACGATATATTTTGTATCAGGTCATAATAAATTTACTCTTCACACTCCCTGTGATTTATTTTTTATTTTTGAGATTTGTAAAGTTCAGCATTAAAGCACTGCAAAGGTATTCTAAAGTTATGACGATTTTATCAATTAATTGCAAATTCTGAGACCTTTTCTTTTAATAAATCGCATGAAATATAATTGAACCAATTTAATTTTAGAAATGCTTTGTTATAATTTTTGATCCAAAGGAAACTAAAACCTTTATCCAAACAAAAAGCTAATATTATGGGGTTAAATAAAATATGTATTGAAAATCTTGAATTCGGAATTTCAATTACTTAATACCAAACTTAATACAATAGCATAGATAAAAACAAAAACATTTTAAAATTGTTTATACAACCAAAGCCCTATGGCCTTAACCTTTTTGAAAAGCCTCAACTCGTTCCAAGAAGAGACATTTTCTCAGGACTCTTTGAGGCACGTAACATTGTTGTTTACACAATGATGTGTTTGACTTATATTCAATAATTGGAAAACAATATTATTGTTCTAAATACAACGCCATAAGGACAATCATTTGCATTTAAATAGGCAATTGGTCATTGAGGGGAATACAATTGATGGTCGTATTACATTATACGAATGACCTTGCTCCATTTGCATTATTTAGAAGTTATAGACCGCCCAAGATTTATGCTAAACACGTAAACGCATCTCCTCTCATGAATAAGTTTAACCGCATTACTCTGATCAGTACGTTTCATTGAACAAGAAATAATTTCAGCTTTACAAGTTGACATGATATGTGTGGGCTGTGTGGGGTGCGGTGGAGAGAGGGGAATGCGACTGTCAAATAACTAGTATCATGCACGCATTTAACATATAAGCACCCCCCCGACACACCCACGCACACATATTTACTTACTGCGGTCCACAGAAAGTATCCCAAAAATGTGCCACTGCAGGAATTTGTTATTTAACATTTGGGAAACCTCTTAGTGGTGAAGGTATGCGGAATGCCGCACAACATAACGCATATAATTATTTATTAAGGTGCACAAATACGATGTATGGCTATAGTATATCATAAAAGGTGCGGATGGGGATGCTTACCGGTAAATGCGTATCCAGCCAGGTGTTGATAATTCCAGCCGTTAGAGGGTCAGGTGATGGTGCCAATGTTCCGGTTTGCTGCAAGACCATCGCCAACGTTTGGGCCGCCGATAAGACGTTCGAGGGTGATATCGATGTGCCATTAGTAGCTGATGGGGAGGTACTGCGATTTGTTGCACCTGTTAACATAAATCAATGTTGAATATGTTGCTTAAGTTCATTATGTGGGTTTTGTTAAATCAATTACAATTAAATTTGTGTGTGGGTATGCTGGTTTGGCCCACGTCGCCATTTTCGCGGGGGCTGGGATTGTTGCAGGCGCGAAACCACCACCACCGCGTCATATATAAGCACTGTCTCAAATCGTTACAGTTAATTGTGATAAAGTTCTCTTAACAATTATTGGTGTATACAAAATTTAAAAAAAAATCTTATCTCTTGTCGTTTGGCAATATCTTTAAAGCACATTAATAACACGAGTATGCAAATGCCGCAGTTGTTGTGTGTCTATAGAACTTTCTTATCTCATCCTATAATAATTTTTATCAGACTTATTGTGTTAAGGTGTTGTTTTGTTTCAATGAATCATCGAATAAATTGTATTAATTTCAAGCATAAGTGGAACTGACTATTTTTTATAATTTTTGTAAATGTCATGAATAAACTAAAAACAAAAATACATTTTATATGTTGAAAAGAATAATTGTAATTCAAACAATTTCGAATATATATTTTAATCGCATTCAACAATAATTAATTGGAAGTTCCGATTATTTGCGGATCAATTTTCGCAATCGATGTAAGTTTTTAACGACCATAAAAAACGGAAATATTTAATATCACATTGTTGACGCTTAAGAATTTATTTTATGTAATTTTCATTTAAAATAAAACAAAAATGAATAATTTGAAGTGTCTTGAAAACTTTAATTTGCACAAATTCCGCCGCAGTTGCTTAATTTATTATTTTCACATGCAACCAAACAAAGAGCATGTTTGTTGAAAACTCAAATGGCTTTTCAGTGTCTAAAGTCTAGACTTCACCAGACATGCTACATAAAATATACAACAATAGGTATATTATGTTGTGCATACGTAATTGTTTTCAGTGCTTCATATATTTGCACTCGTGAGGAGATAGCAACAACCTGAATTCCACCGTTCATTTGCATCAGTTTCAGTTACATCAACCGCCCCATAAATGCACATAAGAGGTGATAGGTAGTGGTTGGATGGCATAAATCAATATCTGCATTTCCCGGTTGCGAGTGTGCAAATATTACACGAGTCTGTGTACTTCACAAATCATTGAACCCATATTGCTTAAATGGAGAACCTTAAAATCCCCGCAAGTATATAAGCATATTTTGTTCGGAGAATTCATCTTGTTCTAGTTGCAGAAAACAGAAAAATACATTTTGCAAAGACATTGGAGTAAGTCAATCGAATGAAGAATAGTAAGTGTTATAGTTATGCGAGTTTAGCGACATTGCGGATATTTGATCCGTTTCGTTTATTGCGCTTTTTGTTATTGAAACTGAGATCTTTATGGTGTTTGAATGTAAATATTTACAAAAGGGTTGCTCCTGTAAATTGAAGAATAAACAATGTTCTACATTATTATGTTTTGCATGAATATATGTATTTAAATTATTTGTTTAATAAAATTGCGGAAAATACTTTAAAGAAGATATAATTTAAGGATGTTGAATTTGTCTCACAATTTGAAAAGGTTCTGGGACTTTAAGTTAATTAATTTTTTTCGACGTCATACATTTTATTTGCTTGCAAGGTTTGTGTTTTGTTTGGTATGACCCCCCCCCCCCCCCCCCAGAGTATAATATACTCTTCCGATGAAAATTTTTTTTTGTATAAAAGTTAATTAATCAACAAAAACGTTTGTAAAATGTGGTTTAGAACTTATTTTAATTTTTAAAAGTATGAAGATTTCATAATTAGTTCTAGCTCAAATTCTAAATGTGCAAAATGACAACTCCTGAGTAAAAACTGTCATCAAAAAATGTGCAATTGTAGAATAACACTAGATGCAATAATTTAAATTACTTCAAGTTCCTGCAAGTATTTTTTAAGGTCAATTTGGTCTCATATATTTTATAACTTTTTTTTTTTAAATCTAAAATATCGCAAGCAGCAATACATTATTCGAAAACCATCAATTTTGTAAGTATTTAATAATTTGCTTTTTGCAAAAAAAAAACAGTTTAGTGGAAAAAATGAGAATCAGAAATGGTCTTATTGAATTTTAAAATGCATTCAGCGATTTTAAAGATATGTGCTAAATGCCCTCGAATTCGAAATACTTGCCATTTCTGACAGCATGGGATAAATAGTTTAAAATGTTGGTGGAAAAATATGGCCAAAGTTTGATTTATATGGTAAAGCGAAATGCTTCCTAAAAATAAATTTTTCTAATATACGAGCATTTTTAAATTGCATATTAAATGTCAAACAAACCATAACTTAAGCAATAGCAATAAGAGTTTGTGCACAATATTAAAATACAATATTATTAAGGATACTGGCACAAATTCTTCTTAAATCCGAATAGAGCATAAAAATTACTAAAGAAGAAAGTCTTAGGTAAAATTCGATTTGAAAAATAATAAATTCGTTATTCATAAAGGTTAAGGCAAAACAAAAATTCGCTAGCAATATAAAAGTATAGAGAATTCCTGCAATTTTCAGATTTTATGCCATGGTACCGGTAAACTATAACTCTTAATATCGTTTAAAGGCTTTTTCGTTGAAAATACGCTTCAAATAGTTTATAGAGTTCTTGTTATAATTTAAAACTGTTTCATACAGATGAGATAAGCTCATTATTAATATTTGAAATCTTAGAAAGTATGCAAATGTAAGCTGGCATAAAACATGCACTTTACTATTCTAAAGGGAATTTCTTTGTTTATATTTAACAGTGAAACGTGAACATCGCGTTGGTACTTTTCGTATGTTATGTTTGTTTACAATGCACATGCATGAAAAGCGTTAATTATCTCCAAAAGAAAAGTTGTGAAAAGAGTCTTTTCGGTCTACCGTCACTTTTCAGTTCTATATTCTCGCGTGAACCTGCATGACGTGTCCTCACAAATGCACATAAAGTCCTACGGCACATACAGTTTGCAAAGCTTTAAAAAGATTTCTAAATTTCCAGCAAATAAGGGAAAAAGGAAGGGTGTCGTGTTATTTAACCTACAGCATTCATTGAACATGATTGTGCAAGGGAAATGGGCGCCTGTTACATTGTACAAACTCGTTAAATGAACATTTCTTGTATGCAATAGGAGACGCAGCTTCCTTGCATGAATGCATCAACATTTGCGGGTCAAAAATAATTATGTAAGTATAGGACTTGTCATTAAGTAACTATGTTAAAATTTCCTAAAGAAAATTAAAATCTTTTACAATTTTAATCAAAATACTGATGAATCTTTAAAGCTCTGGTAAAAGTTATACTCTTATAATGAAATACGATTTCACCTGACATTCGCATGAAATGCAATGGGTGTGTTATAGGTGTACCAGCATTTAGGAAACCTGTTGATTTGCTAGATTCAAAAACAACGTTTACAGTCGATGGAAACAACTTTAATCACCGATTGCAATCAAAACTTATTTATGAAACATACACGTCACCTTAAAAAGGAACTAAAGTCAACCAACACATTTTAACAAAAATACAGCTTTTTATTTATTGAAAAAAAAGCTGCAAAAACTTCTTGAAAAAATGTCTGTGCCATTATTAATTGAATAAATGTACGATTGTCGTTAACACATAATATGGTATGTAGATATATTTATTTACAGTTAGAGTCAGCTTCACAAAACAAATTTCCGCATAATCTACGAGTACTCAATATCAAAAGAAAAGAACAAACTCAAAACTCACACTGCTGTGAAGCGGAAATAAAACGGAAAATAAGCAAATAAAACATAATCAAGCGTTATACATATGATGCCACCCCCGCGCACCACCCTCCCGCAACACACCATCACAAAATTATAGCAAGAGAACGGGAATATTTTTATTTGTTTGCAGTTGACGGATTTGAAGAGGGTGTACAGAGTACAGTGTAGTAGCATTTGGTATTTGGGTCTAACCCATTTAGAAGGAGCAACAGCCCCTTGTGTAGCGGAAATTTCTACGTGCCTACCACACAAATTATTGTGACAATAATAAACCGTTTTTTTTTTGGTGAGTGCGGGACGAGGGTGAGCGTTGTTTGTAGCCCGTGCGAATATACCTTGGAGTGTACTTATAATAAATATTATAATTATTTTGTGAAAATAATTTTTTTTTTAAAAGAATTCAGGACAAATATTAAGTGAAGCAAAGCTCCACTGTGCATACACAAAAAATTGGCAATTTTGTCGTGCTATGCACATAATCGTAAAGCGTCATGGATTATGCTTTTAGGATAAATTGAATGCATAAAACTTTTGGAATCTAATTTAGCATTGTGTGGTGCAACTTTATTTATGAATTTAATTTAGCATTCCGTTTGCGTGCAGTAATTTGGCAACTGTTGTTTGCGAATGTTTTCCACTCAAAGGAAAATTAGTTTATTTGCATAACAGAACTATTACATTTCATTACTTTATTATCCACAGTAGAATTAAACTATTATACGTTTCAATAGATTGAATTGTTGGAGATGTGGTTTAGTGGAATATTATAGCGAATCAAAATTGTATTTTATAGAAAAACAAATGTTTGACTCATACAGGTTTTATTCGGAAAATTCTTCAATTGTTTGAAAAAATTAAACGCTTTTTCAATCTGCAGTTAACAAACTTATGTACAAATAATGTCATTGTTTAAATAATATTTGGTTACAATGGCAACTTAAGATTTTCTAAATCTATCGATTTTTGCTGTGGGCTCAAATGATTTATAAAAAATATTCCTTAACATTTATTTAACAGTTGTAAATAAAAACAGTTTTCACAAATAAATTTTTACCATTTTTAAAAGTGGCTGAAATTTTTAAAATAGAAAACTCCCTCTTACGACTTTCAAAAAGGATTTCATAATTTTTTTTTGCAAGATTTTCAGAGTTGGGAACAGCAAGCATCTTACATTTTTACGTCTATCTAACTAGACAATATGCATATATCACGTATCGTCAATGCTGCAATACATAAATGCTTTGAACTTCCCGAGTTCTTGACAACATGAAAAAAGGGAGGAAAAAAATGATGAAAATATTGCACGTTTGCACTTAAGCTCCATAAAAAGTTATTGTGCTCCATTTAAGTGACTTTCAAGAAATAAAACGACAATACTCGTCCTCGTATTAGGCATATTTTGAATAACACAAATTGCTGAAAACGTTCGGATATATACATTTTAAAAAGCACGACAATTATATTGATTTTTTTATACGTTAAGTGATGTATAAGCTCAAAAGTGAAATTGCTTCTAAGCTCTACAGCGTATATTTAAAAAAAAACAAACATTGGAAACAGTTTGTGTACACTATTTTGCAAAAAAGGAAGAAAAAATCGTTATAGCTTAACATATTTATTTGTTGCTTGCTATATATTAAGGAATTGCTGACATAAAGATACAGCTGTTGGTGCAATGAGCAAACATTGTTAAACATGTAACAAGTATAAACTAAAACGGCTTATCTAGACTCTTTTTTAAATTTATAGTTGTTTTTAATGAATCCGTATAATAAAACGAACAATTTGTAAAAAGCTCCCAAAAGAATGAATGGATCTTTTTATACGTCCGTAAAGTTTAGTTTTAATACAGGCCTGGGTATTATTATTTATTATCGTTTTTTTTAAAAAGGTAACTTTAGCGCGCATTTATTCAGTTTTGTTACTTGAAGTACATAAATTGGAGCTAAACACTCATTAAATAGAAAAGCAGTTATAAGGACCTGCAGTGTTTAATTGTTTCCCATAATTCCAGCTTAAATCGGAACAGCGGACTCATTAAAAAATTTTAAAGTTACAGGAAGGGAACCTGCAATGTTTAATCGTTGTTTGCACTTCCACGGTTATTTTATGTGAAGCCTCGTTCATAAGGATTAAATTCAAGCTTGTGTTAGCATAAAAAAAATCTTTAAAAAAATATATTTAGTTCAGTTTACTGAAGCCTATATTATTTTGAAGCCTTAAATAAGTTATACCAAACCAAAGAGTAACAAAGTATTGAAAAATACGACGAGATTCTTATCTACGTTCTTGACAAATTTTTAGCCATTAACACACTTTTATTTTTTTGCAAATTGGTGTAGTAAAAAAAGACACTTAATCTTGACAACATAATTTAAATACATTTCATTGTATTTGGTGTAAGATAAAATCGGCGAGTACACATTAACAAATTTGGCATTTGAATACTATAAATTAACCACACATAAATTCTTTACATCACAAAATAAAAGCGGAATGTCTATACACTTGATGATCACTTATTATTCACAGGTAATCCCAGCGCCTCATAAAAGCACGCTGTGGGATTGTTCAAACTTTAAGTGCTTTCGTGTAACGAAAAAAATGTCAATTGACACCATATGGTTGGGAAGTTATGCATCACTTTTAAATCAGTATAATAAACAAAAGTTTGTGGAAAAATGTTTCAGCTTTCACAATTTGTTTTAATGCCAACCAATAAAGTTGTTCATTCGGGATGTCGCAGACAAAATGTTTATTTCATGTACTCCGAAAAGGGCGATTCCTAATGAAAACAAACTCCATATGTATACTTTAAGTTGTCAAACAAAAAACCGTGTAAAAATATCACTGCACTGGTATACACAATTCTTGGACCTTTCTATTTATTTACAACACGTTCATATGTTCATTTTATGTGACTGTAAATTATAAGCGGCTTAAAGCTTATCGCACAACACCCTTACTCAACCAATATGCACGTAAACCAAGAGACAACAATCTGGTCACTGTGCCGCACATAAACGAGCATGCTACATTAAAAACAAAGAAAAAAAAAACTGGGATATCATCGCACACATGTATCACAAATGCATACTCAGCCAAAAGGGATGAATGCATCTACAATAATAAGTTCGCCACAAGTATCTTTTGAACAATATGATGCACTGACATGTAAAAGTAAACCATAGACACGATTAAAAAGAATATTTAACGTCGGTCTTGAATAAAAGCGTGCGTCTAGAACTGAAGTGAAATGAAACCCGCCCGAAGGTATGCAGCCGACTGTACAGAAATTTCGCATTCAAGCTTTGCAACACGCGAGCCTTGCGAGAAGTAAATTGAAATTGTACTCTCTTACAAATCTGCGCGTGATAACAGCGCCGGCATTTCGACGTGCATGTATTACGGTCTCTGTCGCTCGCATTCGCATTTTGTATTTCATTGTAATTTGTAATGTCCACGTACAACAATATGTACTTGCACAACCTCCCCCTCCCAATCTAGCCCATTCGGGTGTTGTGGACGGTGGTGTGTGCAGCAGCAAACCAAAACAGGGTGTGACTTTCACTGGTTTAAAGCACAGCATGCAGAGTGCAGACCCAATTTTGACCGATTTTTCCTCCCCACTGCACATCAAACAACATGCATTGTACAGTTTTATCTCTAATTAAATACATTCCTCGTTCCTAATTTAGGCATGCGTGTACAATGTACATATATGTATGCATGTACGGCGTACGAACATCAGCCATTACCATACGCTTTACGCAGCCCATGCATTGTGCGTACTTTGTAATCAATGATGACATATTGACTATTGCGGAGATTTAATTTAAATTGAAATCATTTATCGAGTATTGAAGGCATTTCAGGAGCTTCTGAACGCAAACATGTTAGTTTTATTTTGTCATTTAATGCGAAAGCATTTTTATGTAACAATTACTATATTATGTATATTATATATAGATAATTATACTCGATCGTGGCAGCTTAAGCCTTTTAACAATACGAGCTTTTATTTGTGAAGTTTTACGCCTACATTGCTGCAATTAAAAATATATCTGCAAAGTCAGTGCGACTAGTCAAAAACGGCAAATGAACAGGATAATTCAAACATTCATTATAAAGAAATTAAGATAAAACGTTATCATTAAAATATTTTGTACTACATTCATGAATTTCAAAATTTGTGCGTTTTATTATTATTATTTTTTTTTTGTGGCCCCAGCTGCCGAAAACCAGTTCCATGAAGATTCGTTTATATCTCTTAAAGAGAAATAAAATTTAAATATGTACCATAATTTTAAAAAATTACAAGTATAATTCAGTAAATTTCCTTTTCTTTTAATAAACTCGCGTACTTAACACGCCGTCTTTAATTTTTCACTTCTATTCTTCAAAAACGTAGACTTAACGAATAGTTACATTAGTTTTATTAAATGAGCTTAAATCCAAAGCAAGTTTTCTGACTAGTTAGTGCTAAGTTTTTTTTTCTTATTTTGAAGAAAAGTATGTTTGTTGGGCCCAGAGGTTGGGCCTAAATAACTTTTTTCCACATTTTGGAATTTTATCTCAATGCATTAAGAAATATTTCAAAAAATTGGAACGAAAAAAGGATTCGTTATGCTTCTATGCAGTAATTATTACCTTAAACTTTTTAACAAAATCGAATAAAAAACAAAAATTTGTATTTGGAAGTAGAAGGTAAAATAATTTTTGCGCACAATACATGAGCTAACAGAAAAATATCGGTTACATTAATATAATACGTCATTACAAAGTACTTACAAAAATAATTTAATATTAAATTAATTAGTGACATAATTAAAGAGAAGACCCAAAACGAAGCAAAATCCAAACGTAATTATTCAATTTAACAAAAAGGCTGCAATTACCCTGCGGATAATGTCATATTTTTTATGGGAAATGTTCGCAACTATCAATTGACTTTTATGTCCTTTATATTTATGCAACATTGTCAGTAAAACACCTACGTTGCGAATGTGTTTAAAATTTAATGTAAATGGTCGCGATGCACGATGGCGGAGAAATGCCCATAAAAAGAAGCATTATAAAAGGTCGATAAGTTTTGAGAAGGTATCATTTATTCCAAGAAAATTAAGTAAAGAAAATGAAGCCCAAGAGTCCTTTTCCTGATCTTTTTAAACTTCTCCGAATTCTTGGTAAGTATAACATTGCAAATTTATGTAAAATTAAAAGCACTATAATTGCTTTATGGGAATATAAAAATATTTGTATTTTTCATCATTCAGGTATGTCTTATCACCGGGAATCAAATACGTATCGCATCATTAATGTGTGCATTGTATCCATGACATTCTTGGCAATTTTCGTTTACCAAGCCAATGATCTCGTAAGAGCATCTTCTTTGAAGCTAATTATTTTAAGGGTCAGTTTGCTGTCGGTACAAGTCTTTGGAATGCTCCGTAATTTAATACTGGTAAAGTTAAGTGTGTCAAATTAGTTAAATGAAGTGAAGCTACATTGATTTTAATTTATATGATTATGTATAACGATTTATAAAAAGGGGGAACTTCTTTTAATACTTTACAAAAACCAAAATAAATTTAAAATTATTAAAATACATTTCAGAAATTTATCAATCACATGAAATTCATTTCTTTTTAAGTTTCTTAATAGGGCAACAGTGTTAGACAGTGTACAAAAATTAGAGGAAGACAAATTTTATGAGGAGAAAAGTTCCGATGTCATGAATAACGTGAACAGACAATGCAATCGTTTGATTCGCATAATGCATTGGATAAACATAATTGGATGCCTCACATTTTTCATAGTTCCTCAGTTGACTAAAACAACTGAAAACAGTTATCCTTATCCCCAAGAATACGAGGTTGGCACAAGCCAAAACTGATTCAGAAATATAAAACTAACTACTATTTTATCTAATAGCTACCAGTGGATTATGAAGCACACATTTGGGCATATCCTCTAATTTACATTTACAGTTGCTTCGCATTTGCATATGGATCAAGTATTGTGGTTGCTGGACACTTAGTTCAAGCGATTATCCTAATGAAACTTAATTCAAAGTACGAGATTTTAAATACCGCTCTCAAAAACATTATCATTGATGCCGAAACTGATTGGATACAGCAATCAGATGGATTCCGCCACAAGAAGAAATTAAAAATGTGCATTATAAGACGCATTAAAGCTTGCGTTGTGCAACATGGCAAACTAATGAGGTAAATTTGAAGAAAAATATTAAATAAGAAATTTGTAATGTAAATTTAACAGGTTGTCAAAATCCATAACAAAAATGTTCAGTCCGTCAATGTTGGCCCAAGTGGCTATAAGTTCTGCTTTAATATGTTTGGCGTCATATGAAACGACACAACGCCTTCGACGACAAAGTCTCTCCACCCTGGCCATGTTGCAATATCTCAATTATGCGCTTTTGGATTTTTTAGTCTTTTGTGGATTAGGTGAAGTGTTGAAGGCACAAGTCAGTATAATTAAAATGCGCCCGCAAAAATAAAAATAAAAGTAAAATTTAATTGCAGACAGAGAAGCTTGGGTGTAGTCTTTACTTGTGCGACTGGCACAGTCATCTTGACATAAAAACACTTTCAACTTATATTTGCCTGTTGTTGATGATATCCCGACGACCGATTGTTCTTACTGCTGGAGGACTTTACGACATGAATTTAAACACATACTTGGCGGTAATGATCAAACAATTTACGATTACAAAAGAACCTTTGCAAAACATGTCGTTTTGTTTTATTGCATTTTTTTTAGATCATTAAAGGTTCTTATTCTATCCTAACCATATTGTTGAATGTCTAACGGGAGTGGTCTGCACTTATGGAAAACAACCCCTCAAAAATGCAAATCATTGAGCAAATATATATGATAATGAAATCACAGCTTTATGCCAATCACGTGTTTAAACGACGAGGAACTCAGACGACATCCATCGCTTAACTACAATCACAGTTATACATAGTCTAGGCCACATTTGGCAATTGTTCGTCGTCAAATATTTGAAGTACAATAAACATAACAATTATAGAATTTGAATGTTACGATTAAGTTGTTACTAACATAGAAAATATACGCATATGCAACACAACCATTAGAGTTTATTGCATCCCATAAGATGATTATTATATTTTTCAAAGATAAGCCGCATTTTTACTTTATGAAGACAATTGTAGGAAACCTCCACAAGTCAATTCCGTTGCAAACCCCCGACAAGGAGCACGCAACTCGCAAATTACATTTTAAATGTGTTTTAAAAGTTTTTAAAATATTGTCTTAAAAAGTGAAGTGAAATTTGTGACGGTTTCAACATGGACAACAGCGTGGTGCACATTGAAAACTTTTTCAGCTCCATTGACTATCTCGTCTTTGGAGTCGTCCTTACCGTATCCATGTTGATCGGTGTTTATTTCGGATTTTGCGGTGAACAATCGACGGAACAATTTCTCTTAGGTGGCCGACAAATGAAAGTGATTCCTATTGCAATATCCCTCATCGCCAGCCAACTATCAGGCGTTTCAATTATTGGCGTACCATCGGAAGCGTACTCATTTGGCACTCAAATGTTAATAGGCCTATTCTCCTTTGTGCCTATTGTCATTGTGCTGAACTACGTTGTGATTCCGGTGTTTTACAACAACAATCTTGCCAATTGTTATGAATACTTGGAGATGAGATTTAGTAAGCGTGTACGGATACTGGTCACATTCTCATTTATTTTGTGTGGATTTTTAATGATGCCTGTGATCATTTTTGTTCCGGCGATGGCTTTTGCCCAGGTGACCAATTTAAATGTGCACATGATTAATACTGGAGTGTGCATAATTTGCGTCATTTATACAATGTTGGTGAGTAATATTTGAGTCCGCAAAAAAAAAGCGGTTCATAAAAAAATTGGTAATATACAAATATTAGAATAAGAATCGATTTTTTGCCTAATTACTACAAAGAATAAATTCCGTAGCCATTTTGAATGACATTTTTTTAATGTAATTTTAATTTTATTGAATGTGTGCCACATTATATTGTACAATATAATCCAAAGTGTGGCAATTGGAATAACCACCAATATTAAAATACGTTTGTCAAAAATTATTCCAGATTTTAACCGAATAGAAATGGCGATGATAAACCGCGATTCCTGAAAAAATGCAGTTTTTAACAGACTTTGTATTAATGCAAATCGTATTTTTAAGTGTGCATGTATTTTAACTCATTGAAGGGTAACACTAGTTTAAAATACATAAATTAATAATTTTATTGCAAAATTTCAAAAGTAATACCTTTTCAATTTCACTAACCAAAATGATGTTTTTGTAAAATTTTAATTTTTTCCATGATTACACAAATTTAAAACAATACAATAAATTTAAATAAAATTATCAGGGAGGAATCAAAGCAGTCGTTTGGACGGACGTAGTACAAGCTGGAATAATGTTTGGATCCTGCATCCTAGTTGCAATTATGGGCATGCAAAAATCCGGCGGATTTGCAGAAGTGTGGAGAGTTGCTGATGCTGGAGGACGTTTAGACTTTTTCAAGTTTGTTTTCTGCCCTATTTTATATAACAACTTTATTCAAATTGATTTTTTTTTTCAAAATGTGAAGCATGACATTTGATTTAACCACAAGGCAGACATTTTGGAACACTTCAATTGGATTTTTTTGCATGTGGATTGCGTACATTGGATTAAGTCAAAGTTGCGTTCAAAGAATTGTCGCTTTACCATCACTAGGCCATGCCAGATGGTAAGTATCTAAAGAAACGCGCTATTTTCCATATATTTATTCTCGTATTTTTTACTCTACAGGGCACTAGCCATATTTGCTGTCGGGGCAATATTCATTTCTGCAATTAACATCTTCACTGGAGTCATCATGTATTCCTTTTACGAAGGTTGTGATCCAGTGCGTGCAAATGTTAGTACATTCATATTATTTTCTAATTATGTACGAGTACAATTATTTATATTAACTAAAACAAATTCATTTCCAACTACTTCATTGAGTGATATTTGTTCACCGTTGTGAGAGCAAATTGATGTGCATTGTTATCTCCTCAACTAACAATTATTATCTACTCGCAAAGTTTTTATGTAAACTAAATATGACAACTTTAATTGACAAAGAATTGTGACAATATTTCTAGCATTTACAATTTACTGAGAATGAATTTATAAACACATAACATCTTTTGATATTACAGTTGGTTGACCGAGGTGATAAGTTAATGCCATTCTTCGTG
The DNA here is from genome assembly GCA_963854165.1 of Sylvicola cinctus. Taxonomy (NCBI): domain Eukaryota; kingdom Metazoa; phylum Arthropoda; class Insecta; order Diptera; family Anisopodidae; genus Sylvicola; species Sylvicola cinctus. The sequence continues at coordinate 45,803,286 of OY974083.1, forward strand.
CAAGACATCCTTGGTCACCTCAAGGGACTGCCAGGGATTTTCATTTCATGCGTATTCAGTGCAGCTTTAAGGTAAGTGCGTTAAAATAAACTTTTTTTTTAAAAAGACGTGTAATAGAAACATTACATAATATATATTAAAAAATAATTGTAAATCGCCTGAAAGTAGTGAAAATAAGCTCGAAAAACTGCACGAAAACTCAGGTAGAATACTTTGCGGCTTTTTCACTCACTATTTTATACAATTTTTTTTTTTAATAAAAAAAAATTTAATAGGATGGACTTTCATTAATTATTACAAATTTATTTACAGCACAATGTCCGCGAATCTTCACTCATTAGCGGGTGTCGTCTACAATGACTACATACGTCCACTCAATTTGTTTAAGCACACAGATGAAACAGCCAACATGTCTATGAAATTAGTGATAATCATAATGGGCATTTACAGTATTTTAATGGGCTTCATTGTGGAACAATTCACATCAATTATTCAGTTAATGATGACAATGGTTGGAGTTTCAATGGGTGCAGTCTCAGGTGTTTTTACACTTGGAATGTTATATCCGTGGTCCAACAGACACGTAAATACCAAACAAATAGATTTCAATTCCAAAAAATATTGAATTTCCTAATTATTGTAATTGTTTATTTTAAAAGGGTGCCTTTTACGGAACAGTGGCCAGCATTGCCACAATGTTATGCATTGTGATACAATCGCAAATAGCAATACGAACAGGTGACCTCGTGTACCCAGCACTTCCAACATCGATCGACGAATGTGATGTTCGATTTAACATAACGGTGAACGTGTTACCAACTGAACCCACAACACCAGACAACAGCTTCGCAGTGTACAAAATTGCATTTATCTGGTATTCGGCGATAGGTGCAGCAATTGTTTGGATTATTGGTTTGCCACTAAGTCATATAACGGGGGCACAGGAATTGAGCAAGTTGAACATTGACTTACTGTCGCCGATTATCCACAATTGTATGCCAAAGCAGATGCGGCATGCCAATATGCAATTGAAAACAGTTAGCAGGTTAGAAGGTGATGACACCAAAGAACAAAGTGAATGGGTTTTTTCAACGGAAGATCAAAAGAAATAAATGTTATTTGCTAAAATTATTGCATTTTATTTCATATTTTTCATCAGGAATTTAGCTACCACGACACATAAATAACATTAAATTTGTGGGCGTAATTTTGTAAAAAAAAAACATTAAAAATCACACTCACCCGATATAATTCCATCCATCTGTAGCAAAGCAGCCTCCAACATTTTACTGGCGTCCGCGTCAATGGACTTTTTTGACGCAGATGGTTTAGGCGGCCGCTCTGGCGCTTCCATTTTGACCATACCCCAAAACAAACACTGTGATTTGAATTATTATGTAGCCTCAACCAAAAAGGTGTTGCTTTCAATAATGTTCCTCAATATATTTCACACACACTACAATTGCTATCTTTTTAAATTGAGAAATACGCACGCGCTTCAAAATTGTTGATTATATTTTTGTGCAAGTATTTTCTGTCTATCAAATGACCACCTGTGGATCTTTAGCCGAAATTGTTTATAACACCAAATACTACACACAATTCGCACACAAATTCTTGCACTATTTGTATTGTTTTTAATCTACAAATCATTTATTTCATTGCATGAAACTTAGCGGAAGCATGACGTCATTTTAATTATAAATTTTCCCCTGTATAAGTAGGAATTATCCATTTAATCACACAGATAACTTTTATTTTCTATATGGCTTATAACGGAGCTCACTAATTTCACATTAACTCACGTTTCATGCCGCACACTGATTAGAATATTTAGAAGATTTACATGCAATCCGTTTACTTTAATTGTTTTTAGTTTATTATACGATTTACCAACGGAATGACAACATTACCAACATTTACCTGAATAATGAAAATTGTACAAATATTTGCATTTGGGCCGTGCATGCAGCTGTCATTCAGGGACTTACGTCAGAATATTCATCTTTCTATAAAATGTTCATTCGCACATTTTATATAAATCTGTTTCGTACTTTGCGTACTTTACGTGTTCATAATTTGTACAGGGTATTTGCGGCAGTTTAATTATTACTACAATTCATTCTCAGATATCTTCGTAGTCCTTATTTTTATAATACTTTAAACGTACTAATTTCATTTAAAATTTCAACTGCTTTATGCTTAAATACCTATCAATGTATCAATCTTATTGATATATATCTGTCATTTTTCAAGAAACAATCAACTCAAAAAAGAGTCGAATATAACGGTCCGAATTCGTAACAAATATTAGTTTTCAGAAGTTTTTCAAACGCTAAATTGTTCTAAGCTTTAATTGGTTTTTGATAAGTTTTTACTAGATTTAACGTCTTAAGCTTACAATCATTAATTTAAAATATACATCTTATATCAATGCTCAATTTCACTTGATTATTATTCGTTAACAGATTATAAATTTATGGTAGCTATTTCCTTTCTATTTGCATTATTTATTTTAATGTAATTATCTCTAACTTAACTAATTTTAGGTAATATTTATAAAATGCCAAGTAAATAAAACCCGACGTTCTGAAATTTTTCACTCTCTTGTAAAAAAAAATAAATTTAATTAATTAAGGAGGATCAAAATCCCTTTCAAAAATCTTTCATTAATTTTTGTTGATGATTCAGATTTAAGTATATTTCAGGAATTTCAAAGTTCAGATATTTTATACTTTGCAGCAAAACTTTGGAACAAAATTTAATTAGTATTTCCGTGTATAAATGAAAGAACAGTTTTGCGTAATATTTCAATTAAAAAACTTTATAAATTATATTAACAGTTACATAAATTAAATTTTGGAAATCATCTTATAAACATTACGTTCTTTAAAATAGAGGTTTTCATTAAAAGAAGAATTTTTATCAATTGTGAAGTTTGCCTTCCAAAACTTCCATTTAAAAATATACTCTACTTACTCATTACTTGTGTTTTCGATATTCAATATTATAACAAACACTTACAATTGAGTATTACTTTCTTTGTTGATTTTCGCAAAATTGATACCCAATCAAAAGAGGCCTTCTGTAAAAAATGATGTCTGCTGATATCTTATCGAATTGTAAAAATACGCACTTAGATAATATAATTTGTAGTCTATTGCATAAGATTTGTTGGTCGGTATATTTAAAAAAAAAAAAAAAGTAAACACATTACAATTATCCGCAATGACAAACCCGGGTACACCTGTGGTCAGACGGTTCAATAAGTCATTAACTAATATATTAATTCATTCATTCAATTGAAAGTCGCACGCCGTCTGTGCTAAGGTATTATCAATTTTGATTAGATATGAGTTTTCAATTTACGAAGATTTAAATCGAAATATGGAATTTAGATCCGGAAACTTGAAAATTAGAAGCGTTAAATCATGGAATAAAAGATGATGACACAAAATAGAATTTTCGGTGTTTTTGTATTTTTAAATAATATTATTTATTTACGAATTTGTTTAATATAAAGTACATTTTCAAAATAATTTAAATTTTATTTAATAACTACACAGTTTTCTATAATAGCATAATTTAAAACTGTTCTTAAATTATTCCCATTACCAATTAAATCTTTTAATAATTCTTAATTCAATATTTTTATTTTCAAATAATTACTTAAAGTTAGTAATTAATAAGGCACTGAAATATAATTTTTTTTATATATTGAAATGTTTTTAATATTTCAACAAATCAATTAAATGAAATAATTAAAACTAATTATTGAAATAAACCCTACACCCAATAATATAAGTACATGTACTATTTTAATAAAAATGTTAAATTTAAGAACCTTTTCAGCAAAAAAGTTAAAATGTTTTGATTGTTTTTTAAGTAATTTGATTTACAATATAATTTAATATTTCTTAATTATATTTACTTATTTAATTAATTAATGAATAATGTGTTATGCTTTAAAGTTTAAATACGATTTTTTTTTAATGAATTAGGCAACTTTAAGAAATGAGCTCTTATTTCTTAATGAGGCCTAATTCAAAACCGCTTCAAACATGTTTCGCACTTCACTAAATTTTTAATCTTAAACATTAATGCTAAATGTACGCAACGCTTTGTTCATAGAACTTACTTTTATATATCATAGATATATGGGACCAAAATTACCGACATTTCACAACAGGACTACAGTTGGCTAAATGCAACTGCGTTTTCATCTGAATTGCTAGTCAGTCGGTAAATATAAAGAATCTAATTACATGCTAATTTCATTTATGCATATCATCGTAAATCTATGGAATCCACCCCAGCCGGACCAACCACCATGGAAATTACCTTCCCGGCAAATTGATCAGCCTTTATACACTGGGCAGTCCGTGTACACGCTAATCTTTAAGTGCTAAATCTTAAAATGGCTGCTGCAAAAACTTTGCTTGCGCCAAATAATTTGAATTAATCAAAACTATACATCTGACCAAATATGCAGTAGCACATAAAAGGCAGAGCAAATATTTGATTGGATATACAAAATAATGTGGCAGTAAGTCTGACATTTAAATTCAAGCAGATAGAATTCAAAGAAAAATTTACCATCCAAATCATATAAATAAATTAAATTAAATTTGACTCACACTCACATGCACGCAATAACTGACTAACTTAAATTGAAAATAAATTAAATTAATTCTACAAATATGCGTGATATTTACAAACTGTAAGGATGACAGAATTGATACACCAATCGCTGTGACCTTTCAGTTTTCTTCATAATACCCTTTTTGTAGTACTGCCGAATGGAACGTGACAACTTGTCATAATTCATGGCAGGACGATTTTTGCGGCGACCCCACAATCTCGCCACACGCACAGAGTCCTCAATTTTGAATACGCCCGTATTCCGATCCAGCCAGCGAATGGCGGTGCCATGCGTCTGCGGTGATCCCAGCAGCTCCTTGAGGAATTGCCACAAGTGAATGTGGGAGCCACCTTGACGTCCAGTTTTTGTGGGTGGTGTTGCAGTTGCGGTGGATGTGCCGGCGACTGCAATTGGGCTGGCAATTGGAATTGCTGCCGTTGTGGCCACTGCTGGGGTGGGACCTGTTGCAGTCATCATTGATGACAATGAAATGGGAGCCATTTCTTCGTCTTCATCTATAAATTAACAATATAATTTACAATTAATATTTATACCCATTTATGTTGTTACAATATTTATACTAATACTCATATTAAATAGCTAGTGGTTGTCGGTTTATGTATAATAAATGACCATAAAGTTATGGAGAAACGGGTTTTTTGATTTACTTTCCAAGGCCGTATGTGGTACACAAGAAAACACTCTGTGAGATGGAAATTAAATATTGACTGTATATACGCGAGTACTGAAAGCTCGCGAGTCGCGACTGGTTATGAACCGAGTGTTTATGCGCGTAGAGCAAGTATATAGTTACATTCGTGTTATATGTTTATATATAGAAAAGTTTAAGAAGACAAGCTCTATATTATGTACGTAACACGAATCTGTGCTAAATTTGTGTGGTATATTTGCTGAGTTAATACATTTAAATATGGGTAGCACCGATTGCTGCGCACGAAGCTTAACGTGTATATAAACGCGACTTAATATTCTCTTTACGTTTTTTTAGTTGTATCGGTTATAAACTTGAATCATGCTTTATAGTTAGCTTTAAAGTTTATAAAGCCAAATGAAAATTGTCATTTATTTGAAAAGAATTGTAGATTGATCATAAAATTATTTTAATCACTTTTTTCAAAGCGTCGCTTCCCTACTTTCAAACTCAAAATGTCACTCAACTTTTAATAGTAAATAATTTATCAAAACAATTCTGGTACTTTGATGATAAAGTCCTAATGGAATGTGACCACAAATAAGTATATGAATTACTGTTAAATATTGAAACAAACGCAAACGCGACTCTCCACATATATGAATTATATAAAAATTAGCATGGGATTGTTTTGCTCACGTATACCTCGAGTAATTCACTTTCATATTTGACCCACTTACGAACCGCTACACCAAGAGACCACAAAATGATTTTCATTGGAAAATTGCTTTGAATATTTTTGCAAAGTGTTTATACATGATTTGATATTGCCACCCTATATGACGCTAAATGCGTATGTTAATGCTGGATGATGCATCACAGATTAATGGAAAGTTATGTCGCAGGTAACTGATGACATAATGTTGAAAAATGTTAAATTTGGAAAAACCTGAGGGTGGTGATGTAAATATGCATTTTGAATCTGCATTTTGGAGGAAATGAATCACCAATCAAGGTTTTTCTTTACTCAATTAATGTCATTTTCAAAAGCAATTGAAATATTTTTAAAATTAAAATTAAATTATTTTGAGGATAATAAAGGATAATAAATAAATTTTTAAAAAACTCACCATCACTGATATCCGAAATAGAACCCCCAGCAACGGTTTCATTCGACTGCCACATGCTCGGCGTTAAATCACCCGCTCCATTTGCTGGCGACATTGGATAAGCATTGAAGCCATCACAACACGCCACCTTCCAAACCTCCATTTGCGCATGCAAAGTGCCACCGACCTTTTCAATAAAACAAAGAAAAATTTACGATATAAGATTTGTTGGCTCAATACATTTTTAAACTAAAATACAGCCTCCTCTGTGTCCAAATTGAATTGAATACTAAAAATCGAATTATGTTCACCGCCCTTGCAAAAATTATTAGATTATACATCGAGGCAACTTTTTAAGGAGTGGTGCCACACGTTCTTTGCCGTATACAAAGCATAAAAGCTGGCTGAATTCAAAGTACTCTTACACACTCGTACGTTGGAGTGCAGAGACTATTTGGCCGGTTACAATTCTCTAAGTAAGTCTTTGTGCAAATTTTTAGTGGCAGCATTTATGCTTCATATAATATGTTGTGCTCATGAGGTTATGCAGCATTAGATTTGAAATCGAAACCATTAGTAATGAGCCATAGAACGTGACTAAAAAGCCTCTGTGGTTTGGCCCTCAAACTTATGAGTTAATTCATAATATGTTTGTTTAGTTTGTGACACGACAATTGTATTGGACAAACAGGTAACCATTTTAGTGCTTTTATGAGTTAACAATAAATTAAGTGTAGAATAAAAAATATTAAGAAAGACTCTTTGTTTGCACACTGTTGGAAAATAAAAGCTGCCAATTGCTTTTTTAATGCCTTAGATTGATATTGTGGTTATAAAAACATTTTAAATGAATACATCATAAGACTGAAGAGTATGAGAGACTCATCCATAGGGGAGGTGTGAAAATAGGATTAACAAATTTTGAATAAAACATTGAATTTAAATTAGCCTAAAATTTTATTCGAAAAATTCTTGGAAAAATCCTTTTAATGTCTGCGAGATTTGAAATTTTGTAAATAGAAAAATTTCCTGTTAATTAAATAATTTACAAAGTGGCTCTAAACTTTTAACCAAAGAATTATTTGAATGGACGATGATGTCATCGATTTTAAGCACTTTATAAATATTACAGTTACAAGTTTAAGACACAGCACAATGAACACCTTGTTCAAAAGCTTTCATCCATTAAATTAAAATTTTATATTTAACAAATGTGTTGCAATAATTTATGTTGTCATTTGTAAAATGTAAAGTCAGAAGCTTTCTGTTCGTGAATGCGCAGATAGTGAGCTGTTTATGGGGAGCTTTGGTGAAAGTGACAGTCCTACTTTCTTTTGAATTGCCTCGATGTTAAATGCATATTTTAATACACGAATATGTTTACACAAAAATGACTGACCAATGACATCAGATTGATGCAATTGTATCATTTAAGAATTAAAATTAAAAGTGATGCTCGTATAAATAAAATCATTCTGAGAAATCATGAATTGAGGTCTTAAAATGCCAAACAATTTAAATTGCATAACATTTTGGTAATGTAAAAAAACAAACAAGTTAATTACCTGTGGGGCACGACGCAAAAACTCTTCCTCGGTCAAATGTGCTATTATCGCACCATCCTCCGGGAACACCATCTCCAAATTTGGTATCGGTGCTAATTGAAATTGAGAGAGCGTTGACTTCAACCACGACTGTGCTTGTGTTGGCGTCCATAGTAGTGGATCTAGAATAAAAGTGCAAATATTTTTATTACAAAAGTCGAATATTAAGTACGCTATTGGGGAACATAAATATTTTCTTATTGTTGTATTTCGTAATGGAAAATTTTCGCAAGGGAATTTTTTTGTAATAACGTTTTTTTCTTAATCAAAAAGTCTCGAAAATTCTAAATCCTGTTAATTGTTACTCAATATTTAGTACGTTTCACACGCACTTTAATCAATTGACACGTTAACACAACAGTTAAAGCTGTCTTGTTTGCAATCTAAAAATCTTCGTATTGCAATCAATATTTTGACAAACAAAATTAGCAGAATTTATTAAATTTTCTTTCGAATTTGACAAATGAAATAATTACGAAAAATATACACACACGCATTTTGTGCTTTCGGTCACGCGCCTTATTTTACTATTATTTTTCAAAATTTCGACGACATTTTCACTGTTCTTAATCTAAAGATAAGAGGGCTCGTTATCGCGCAAACAACCTATATCGCTGACACTTATACGCGTGGGCTTTCAGTTTTGCATTAAAATGAACTCTAGATGCTTCGCAATGATATGCACTATATAATTGGAATTACAGATAAGCATGGCGGGACGCGGCTCTGGTGCGGGCGACACAATAATTCAAAATCACGCTATAATGACGTGACCCGTGTGCAGATCTATCTTATCAGTCATATTATGTTTTCGTTGTATTTTTGAAAATATTGTGAAATAGTGTAATCAATAAAACAATTCAAACACTCAACAACTATACTCACTATTATTCAAATAAAAAAACTTAATGGAAAAAAATTGTTTAAAAAAAAAACTCCTTTTTTTTTGTTTTCTTACCTGGTGCAATATTGAGGGCCGCACAAGTCGCCTGCACATCACGCTTGGCGTGCTCCAGTGCTAATGAAATGACGGGCTCGATGTCACCACGTGTACCCCAACCTCCAATCAACGACTCCAGTGCCAACGGCTTCAGATTATGTTTGCGCTGAAACGTCGTGTCCTGCAAATACTCCCGCAACAATTGGTGATCCTGTTTCTTGGGCTCAAGTGCTGCAAGTGTATTCTGCAGCAACGAATCAATGTCAATGAAATCCTCGGAGTCGGTGTCGGGTTCAGTTTTAATGTCGGCACACAATGGTGACGGAGCACCATTCGATTCGGGTGGAGATGGTGGCAACAGACCACAAAATTCTTGTTTAATGCAGCTGACGTTTAAAAATTGGGTATTGTGATCAACGGACGGTGTCGGGGATGGAGGGAATGTTGTGTTGTTGCAGTGGGCAACAAAGGAGTCACGTGGTGGACTCGATAGTGGTGATGGATATGGGTATTGATATTGGGGTGGTGATTGTAGGTGTTGATAGAGAACCGTGTTTTCAGATGAAGACCATGGCTTCTCCTGTTTCATTGGCTCTGGATCGTGGAAGATTGTTGATGGGATGTAGTCGCTGGAGACTGAATTGATGTATGAAGTATTGAGGTGTTGACTTTGGGGACTTAATGGAACTTCCCCGTCGTTGGGGAGTAACGATAAGTCAAAGTTGTCGGCGAAAACCTCAAAAGCGTCGGGTGAATAGCTTCCGGTCGGGACCGTTTGAGGCATCTATAATAAATTGTTGAAATATTTTTATTAATTTTATTTTTTTTAAACAACTATTTTTAAAAATTAATTTTTTATAATTTTTTTAAGTCTTTCAAAATTTACTTAAACAAAACTGATCACAAAACGAACAAAATGAAATTAAATTTGGATAAAGCTAATAAAACTTAATTTAACTCCAAATTTAAAAAATCTTTAAACAGATTCCCACTGAATTAATATTATAAAATAAAACTAACCGTCATGAAATTAAAGTCTTCGTTAAACCACATTTTCACAAATTATTAATTTTTTTAAAAATATTTTTGCGTGAAAACAGCACGGCAGATGGTGCTTCTTGTAAAGCTCAATAGACAATAACGATTCTGGCACGTAAAACGCTTACAATCTAAAGCCTAGCGTATTTTTAGAAAATTCGCGTACTGATAAGAAACGTGACATCATTGCAAAAACTGTGATGTCATGCTAAGATTAGATAAAACTGAATGGCCATTGATTAACTTGGTCTTATTGCATTAATAATAATAATTGACGTAAATTAAATACGCGCGCACGTTAAAAATATTAGTTTCAATATAGTTACCTAAATTGAAAATTTTTGATCTTAAACAATCACAACTACCACACTTCACAACACCCTACTAGGTTTCCACACTGTAATACTGAAATGTTGAACTACTGAAAAGCCGCAAACAACTGACGCCAAAATATAACACTTCTAACGACTATTGCATATTGTATTAATCAGAAGCCGACGCGTTATTGTATTTTACCCCAAATGCCAATCAACTAGCAAATAGCTTTGATGAAATATCGAAAAGAGCGGTACCCCTCACCTGAAATATACATAGCAATGTAGTAATCTATCAAAGAACTGATTTGAATATCCATACTTGAAGCAAAGCTCGATCGCACACGCAGACAATATGATCGGCGCCTTTAACAGCCAACAAAACAAACTCTTCGCTAAATTCTTGGGAATTCCAAGTTAACCCAACCTGCACACACACACACACACACAGGGGACATAAACTACACTTTTATTTAACAGACTGACTTAACTGACGTCGCCAATCGGCCACATAACTACATCAATAATTGAAACCGTAACCAAACGCACAAAGAAACGTATTTCTACAAGTAGGCAGTAGGCACGACTCGGTGATCAAAAGACCCTGATGCACACCACCACAAAAGAATTGTTAAGTTAAGTTACATTCTGCAGTGATTTCATAGATTTGTAGAATAATTAATAATTCAATTCGCTGACGTATAATTGGCCATTCCACAGACGCTCAAGTCTCAAACACGTCGCATTGCAAAGCACATTGAGTGAGACACAAGGTACACACATTTCCTCGTTGTTTTTTTGTTTTTTTTATAATTAGATGAGGTAAGCCGTAAATGTAATAACTATAGGAAAAATCTAAAAACGTATATTCTCGCATATTATGACGGTGCGAGTAAAAAGAGCGAGCTGTGGATCAGCCCCAGCATCAATGACGGCGTCAGTTGTGTGTTACTTAATTCAGAATATCTTATATTTTTACATAGCGAATCAGCAATTGAATTGCACATAGTTACAAGACGGTTGAATATTATACATTTTATAGTTGTGTTTAAAGTTTGCAAGAAAAATTAACGCGGAAGACATTTTTGTGCCTTTTGTTTGAAATCTGCTTTATATTTTCACTTGCATAAGATACTATAGTATTTGGGTTTTTCTTATTGTTGTGCGAGGTTACTTTAATGGCTTTAGATGGCTTTATATAGTTGTTATGTTCAAGACAATTGTTTGGTTAGTTGCTTGGATTTGAAGTGTCGGATTATTTAAAATGCCACACCTGGAAAATAATCCAACAGCTTTAAAGCTTTACATTTCTTTTATTTAAGCTATATTTAACTAAAAATTTATTACACAGTTAAAAATCACATTTCTAAATAGAAGGTATTAATGACGAATTAAATATATCAGGTGGGATGTACAAAGTTGGATTATTGAGTAACATTGAAAATTCTTTTCGCCAATTTGATTGCCTACAATTTCTATAAAATTGCAATTTTTTTTTAAGAAATTGGATCAATTTAAAAATGTGCATCAAACCCTTTTTAAAAGTGGACCTTATTTCAAATTAAAAGTGCACGAGAATTTATAATTATTTTAATATCTGCAAAATCACTTCGTTTTCAAAAAGTTGTTATTGAGTAACTGTAACTGCATTGTTTTATGAGAATAAAGTTTTTTTATATTTTTTTCTTTCTTAACATCAAATTTACCATCATCCAGGATTTAGGTTGCAACTTGCACATGACTCTTAATTAAAACTTGCGGCAGTTTCAATTGGCAAAACCACGAAACATTTAATATTATTTGTTCACTGAATTCGAATTCTCATTCGGAATTACCCCATATGTAACAAACCATGGTGGCATTACCGAATTTTTAAAACTATACCATCGGGAACTCAAGCGAATCGACTTCAAAATACTTAATATTGTTATTTAGTTCTACTTGAAGCTTTTATTGATTTGGAAATACCCTGAAATGGGTGTAAATGTTAAACCATTAAGGAGTGTTTTGGGAAACTGTCCAACTTTATTAAATGGTGGATGGCGGTTTGGAACATTCGATTGCGAAATTCTTGCGGAAAATGCATTGTAATGATGATAATTGGTAATTTTAATCAACAATCTACACTATATTATGTACATTGTTTGTTTTTTTAAATACACTTTGTTTAATTTATGATAAGAGTTAATACACAGACTGACTGTAAATTTGATATTTTTGCGTTCGCAGCAATGTGAGTTATTTATTCACCCAATGTACAAAGTAAACACTTATTATTTATGAGTAAGGTTGAACTACAATTTTTTAAGAAAATTCTCCACCAATAAGAATTGTTTCTTTTTGAGTAGCCAAAATTTAATTTTTGCTATCCAAGTTTTTGCCTTATTTTTGTAACTTCCAAAGTTTGAGCGCCAATGGTTTATTTAATCGAAAGCGATGCCTTAAGCATCAGATAAACATCGAGTAAAAAAGATGCTAACTGAAACTTGCATATTATACTCCGTGTAGGTACACACATCTATGCTGTTAAAGCATAAACATTAAATCGCAAAAACCGCCGAACTCGTACACAATAAAAACACAAATTGAAGTGATGTCTAAAAATAGAAGTTGCGTCTATTTTCACGCGGCAAACTTGTGCTGTAAGTTATAATTATTATTTTTCTGGTGTACTCATTCGGTTAATTCACATGGATGGATGGATGGATGGATTGTTGAGGATTCCATGCTATGTTTCTTTCGCTTTTTGCAAGACACATGTGGGATATTGCGGCAATGTGATAAACGTAAAGCAAATGTGAGGAATAGCATATTCAAAAAAGATGTGCGAAGTAACATAATTTATTAATTTTAAATTAAAATAAGGTAAGAACTTTTGTCAGAAAAAAAATTCAAATGACATTTTAAAACGTATAGTCAAATTTACAAAAAAAAGGTGTTGTCAAGAGGATTTTTTAAAGCAAATTATTGATTATTGTCGATATTGGCATAATTAGCACCATGAAGCTAAAAAAGTATGGTCAAAGTTTATGCTTAGCGTGTTTATAAAAAACAGCATCATTCTGAATTTTAATAAATAAGTTAGCATCATTTAATAGTAATATTTAGAGCTTTAGAATCAGGGTCATTTTTAAGCAAACTGATTTGTATTTATGGCTTTTACAATGACCACAAAGTGAGTCTAATTACGTAAGCCGAATTTCAACTAAATACTAAATTGAATTGAATTCAAAGAAAGAAATATTTTCCATTAAATCCATGCACATTTTGTCTTAATGACTCAAGGTCGTTTGAAAATTGTGACCACAACAACTCTCATATTAACATACCTCAGGCACTTTTCTTTTTTTTAAACGCCTCCAGAGAAATTTACATCGCATATATACCGTTGGAGAAAGTTTCAATTCACCAATTCAATGTGCTTTTACACGAGCCACACTCATTTCATGTAACAGATTATTTTATAAATTGCAGCAATTAAATTATGAGTATCAACCAAATTGAGTCTCCTAAAATTGCACAGCCGATATTAAATGGCGACAAATAACTGCATATCCAAAGTAATTTGAACCTGTTGGCAATTATAATTAATATAGCAAATAAAATTACCATAATATCAATAGTTTTTAAATGCTTATAATCTACTTTAAATGTCTTATTCAGTGAGGAAGCTTTAAAATACCTTCAGCATAGGTGGGGCACTTTAACATAAGCTTGATCAGTTCATTTATTATGTTGTTGCGGTATTTCTGTGCACCACATTTTACTGGTCGCTTTGTGTGATCGTGTTTTGTTTGTTGTTTCTTTTTGAAACAATAAATAAATGCCCAGTGTTATTATGGTAATTTCAGTGCGTTAAATTTAATTGGTATCAAGGTTGTTTGCAAATATTTTACCTTCATAAACACAATATACAAGAAATTAACCATTATGTGATTTAAGAGAGAAAAAAACTTCCTGATCTTGTTTCGTTTTATTTTCCTTCTTTTTTTTATCATATCATGGGTGTGGCTGAGCAACAGTTTTCGCTTTGAAATTGTAGATCAATAAACATGTCCAGAATTAGCGATATTGTTTACATTTAGAATTTTGCTGCCTCATTTTCACTCTGCGCAAACAGCTTAACGTTTTTGTGAGGAAATTTAGCTAGGCTTCCAACCGAAACAATTAATAAAATAACTCTTTGTCGTCGTATTATATATAGTTAATCTGATTAATCCATTGAATTAATTAAATTGCAAATTATTGCATGCTCAAAAGATGGTGACATACAAAGAAAATCATATTAACTATAATAAGTAAAGTTATCGCTTTTAATAATTGATTTTTAATTTGAATTGTAAATATGAAAAACATTTCCATTACAATGTTTTAACATTAAATTAAGTTAATCAAATTGCAAACATGCCATTGCATTTCTAGCGCATTGGGATAATGAAATAATTGAATTCATTAATATTAATTAAATTTTATACTAAACAGCAGCTTTTGAGTTTTCTAACTTTATGCATATTTCAGTACAATATGTTAAAGTTACAAAACGTATTATACTGTGGCATCGCAATTACTCATGCAAACGTTTAATGTTTGTGCGGCTATGCTCTTTGCAGTCTGCATTGACGTCAATAAAAATTAGAAAGTGTAGACACGATGAGACCTGAGTAGTGCGCGGGCTTGATGTGACTTGATGTGATGATGCAAATTAGTATTAAGCCATCACTTATAACTTTAAAAACAATGAGAACGAGTATTGTAAGTTGTACAATGTAACAATGTGTACTGCGAATTGCAATGCACGTAAATTAAGTGCATTATACAATAAAATGTACAATATTTATAAACAAAATTTTAATAAAGTAAATTTTATATTTTGAACTTTTTTTTTTTATAGTGTTTTAATTCATTGTACTTAATTAAATAAGTAAATATTATTTGAATTCAGCAGATGACTTTAAGTTAACTAGGATTTTAAAATTTTTGACTTAGGGCTTTTCAAAATTAATCTTCTTCTATCTATAGATTTTAAATTGAAAAATTAACTTTTTTATTTAAACATAAAATAAATGCATTTATCAATTAATTAATGCTTGTCTTAAATCTTTATATATATAAAAATGAAAAAGTGTTAATTGTCTTCGTCTGAATGAAAATATTTCAGTAAAATCCACTGAAAAGTGGGAAAATAAGAAAATAAGATTTTTTTCTGATCAAGAGCAATAAAACGTCCAAATTTGTAATATTATAAAAGATGAATGGCGGGACAATAATGATGTATATTTAGAAAATGGGAAAACTCAATGCGGACTCACACCCAGTTCCGTACAGTGGGTAACATCCCACTTTTATTATTCCCCCTATATTGTGATTCCTATAAATTAGAAATAAATAATAAATCTGTCACGATTAACTATGACGATCAAGAACAAAGGCTACTGCAACTATATGATGTCATTAAAATTTTCATCTTGACGAAATGCAGCCTTTTTGTGGTTGAGTAAATTGATGACGGTACAACACGACTCTTTACTTTTGCATTAATTAATTAAAAAACACTTTTGATGTGGAATGGGGAATTAATGTGTAAAAATAACAACAACTTGTTTAAATACATACGTCAAACTGAATGCATCTGCGGTCATCGGAGTGCAGCAAATTATGCATTACACTTTATACAATTGTGTATAGTACAACAAATTTGCATTGTTGTTATGTGTTCATTTTACAGAAAGCTTTTTTATAAACATGCTCAAAGTGCGATGTTATTTTGTGGCAATATGAACTTCAGGTTAAAGACATGTCTCCAAGCTGATTGATGGCCTACTTAATCGCAATTCTATACCCATACTTTACACATGCATAGCTACATTATATTAAGTACAAACTGAAAATACATGTTATATGCTGCGTGCGCAGTCACTCTGCGCGAAATGATTGAATTGTGGTCAACATGCGTGGAATACGAAATGATGCGTGCATGGTCGCATGGTCATGGATGTTTTAAAGCTACATATGTTGTTCTTGTTAAGTATGGGTAGTCTTGAGAAAATGTGGAATGGCCATATTATGGACTTACAGGAATACGGGCATTTGTGCGAGCTCAAATGAAACTGTAAAGGTAACATGAGATTGAAAAATGTGGCTGATGAATCATATCACAATTCCAGTTTAATATGAAGGTATAGAAAATTGAAAATGTAAAAAAAAAAAATCAACTGCCAAATGAGATCAATAGGTTTGTCATTTTTTATTCGATTTTTTATATTTTTGCTGATTTATTTTTATAGAGTGCAATGTCGTTTACATTTTTAATTTATCATTAAGTTAAAAGAGAAAATTGGAAAAATGTTCTATGGAAAATTAAATCATAAAGTCATCAAACACGAAAGTTAAATAATTCTTTTCGAATTTTTGTTCTCAATATTTAATGCAAATATTTCGAATCAAAATCTAGAATAAACTGTATAATAAATAATTAATTAATGATTATATTTCATGAATCATGCGTCTTCACAGTCCATACCGCGACCAATCAAAGCCTAATTTAATGCTAAGTAATATAAAATATATGATAAAAAGTAAAAACCCTGCACAATTTATTCCTCTAAAAAATATATTCCACGAATCGATTTCAGAATCGCGGCATGATGCTAATTTTAACTAAAATATGAAAAATCATCTTACCAGAGTGTGGCTTTTTCTGTAAATCTTATGCTTTATTATATATACATAATACAGTGATGTTGTGATTTGAGCCCGAATGACCTTGATCATTGCCTGTGAAGCCGTTTTTTCCTTTATTTATTAAAATTAGCAGTATGCCGATTGGCGATGCTTGATTTTCTCTTTTCCAACATGTTTGCTTTAGGACAGGTTATTTCGCGACTGTCGCACATCACTTTAAAACATGAATTATATTGTGTTTATATAAATGTGAGTATGGCAAAGTTGTGTACGTGAGTACAGCGATTCGTGCGAAGTCGATCACCGTCTTATACATATTTGTTTATTATAAATATTTATATTGTATGCTGTTGCATATAACCCGCTTGTATAAACCATAAAGTATATTGTTCTGCATTGCAAAGTATGTGGTGTGAGATCAAATATGGCCGTCGAAAAGTACGTAAGATTTGATCATGCTGTTTTTTACAATGATGTTGGTGTGTTTACAATATATTTTTGAAGCATTTAATTAATTAAATTTGGTAGTATTTTGTTTTATAATAATTTAGTGTGTTTAATTCTGAATTAGTGAAAAAAATTGTGGAAGAAAGGACTAATATCCGAAACTCTTATAATGTTTATTTAAAACTACTGTTGCATATAAATTTAAATATTCAAAAATTGTATAAATATTACAATAGTTTTAATGTAACATGAAGATAAAATTTAATTGTTTATTTATTTTATTTAACAGTTGTAATAACAATTATATCACCGAAAAGCTTATTAAGTAAACGCTTTTTAATCTCAATATAAAACAACTTTCAGTAATTAAAATATTAATATTATTATAATCGACTTAATAAAAACGCGTCTACCCTCTACATCAAAACAGTTTCATTATTATTATTTGTGTTAATAATATGTCATTATCATGATTGCAATTGACTATATTGGGCACGGAGGAATTGTAAGAAATGGTTACTTATAAGTGGCTTTATAATTAATATGAATTGTTAATCGAATAATAGTTATTTAAGATGCGTACTTATAAGTTGAGATCGGTTTAAGGCTTAAGCTTTTGAAATTTTACATAAATCTTCAAAATGATTTTTTTTTATAATTTTAAGTCCATCATTAATAAGTTCATATAAAATAAATGCTTTTTGTTCAGTTGTACTCGTATAAACTAAGAATGAGCTTGCGAAACGACTTACAAATCATAATAATAATCACTTCGAAATGCTTCAGAAATATGATCAACAAACAAATGTTAATTATTATTTATTTTACTTAAATGTGTCAGTACGAATTCTTAGATCGTCCTAAGGTAACCCTTACTGTTATTTTGCAAGTAATCTTGTTGTGTTGGCGTTTCTTTTTTGCTTTACATTCAAGACTGATTTAATCTGGCTTCGGCTCCTTTACTACATTTTGTATCTGGCATCAGCACTTTAAAACCAAACGACAGTCAACATTAATAAAAAAAAATTGAGCAAAAACTAGTTTATGTTAATGCCACTTAAATATCAAACCTGGCGAATTAAAAACATAACATAAGTTAAAAGAACGTGTTGGTTGAAAATGTGACAGATCGCATAGATTCGATTTAAAATATTTGGATTTGAAGTGGAAGTTTTAAGAAATCACTTTTCAAAATTGTTGGCAAATTACATTAGGAGTACAAAGTTTGGACAAGTACGTTTAATCTATATTGTGCTATAGCTTGCAATTGAATTTAGATTTGCGCGCCCACGAATATGCGTCATAAAAACACATTTACATCACGAATCGTTATGTGTTAAGATTTATTTGAAA
The DNA here is from genome assembly GCA_963854165.1 of Sylvicola cinctus. Taxonomy (NCBI): domain Eukaryota; kingdom Metazoa; phylum Arthropoda; class Insecta; order Diptera; family Anisopodidae; genus Sylvicola; species Sylvicola cinctus. The sequence continues at coordinate 45,822,066 of OY974083.1, forward strand.
TATCGCAATATGTCTAATTGTTAGTTCAATAAACATTACGATGTACGTGATGTTGGAAAAACCCAAGAAAACTCAAAATAACAAAAATTATCGCCCAAAAATAATGAAGAAAATCAGTATGGAAGAGAGTTGAATCACTTACCGTTTCCTTTGCGCCGTACATGTTTTTGTAAGCCATTGAGGTGGCAATCTGAAGCAAGCTTGATGCGCAAATCCGTGAATTACGTGCGAGTATAATTTTATGTCGCTGTATGGAATATAAGCGAGCGACAACACTTAAATTGGGTTGTGCTCCTTCAGATAAGATTACAATTAATATTGCTGATAATACACACTGCAGCTTTTATCTTTATCACTTGGTGGGTACACTTAAAAATGTTTTCTTTTTTGGCTGTTCTTTTGCTATATTTTATGCTAATGATTTATGCTTCAGAACTGATACTGATTGTTATTCTTTTCAAATAAGTTTTGAATCTTTTTTTGCAACACAAATACTTTTCACTAAAAATGCGTTTCTTTGAATATACAATTTAAACATTTAAGAAACTGATTGGCCGCGATTTAACCGTTCGTAACAACGTTCAACTCTTGAATAAGCGACTATGTACTTCGGAGCTTGACGCTGATCGGCAATCAAGTTTCGAAAGTTCGCGCTTGTGTACATTTGTGCATGTGTTTGTGCGACTTAACCGCAACGCTAAAGCCTGTTCATCTTGTATAAATAAAACGCATATATTATATTATGTTTATTAAAAAATTTGCACGTTTGTTCATTTTAAGCTCAATATAATATCGGTGTTTAAGTGTAGTGAGCTGCTTTCTCGCTCAACAAGTCTTGCTTATTTATTTTATATGAAAGACGCGCGTCACTGGGCATACATCACGATTAGCGTGTGTACCACCTCGTCTCCAGTTAGTCAGCATGGGATGCAATTATGGAATATTTATAAAAGTTACTGATCATTATTGCAATATTTATTTTATTACCCAAACATATTGTTTTTCCCTTTTAATATTAATTCTTTGATCCCCTTGCGAGTGACGAATGATATGAAATAATGTACATTTAGGACATAAAAATTCTTAGAGTCTATATTCTTAAAGAATCTTTAACAATTCTGTATCCTGAATATGAATAAATTGAATTTACATTGACGGGAGCTGAAACACCCATGGTTTTACTTTAGTTAAAGATGATCATTTAAAAATTCGCAGTGTCCTTTGTTTTTCTGAAGCCTGAACACTGAATGCTTTGTCTTCAATTATAGCTGTGGTCAGTTTTACTTTTTTCTTTACCTTAAAATTAAATATAATGTAATTTTAGCTTCACTTTAAATATAAAACGATTCAATCCCGTACATCACCCCCTACTGATTCTCATTTTATATCCACTTAAAAATACAATTCATCACAACATGAATTATTGTCTAATAAATAAATCTACTTGAACAATTTATTATTCAAAATCGTAAAAAAGGCTTCTCGATTTTGTGGCTTGACGATATTTGCTTTATTTAAATTAAAAGTTTTTTTCCAGTATGTATATTAATTTTCAAAGCCTTTTTTTAATTTACCAACAAAAATAAAAATAATATTTTTTTATAATTCCTTTAAATACGACTTCCTTTTCAGTAATATAAATAAATGCCATCCACTTAACACATCGTTAAATTATGCATTCAAATGAAGCGGTTAATCCAACATCGTTGCATCGTGGTGTTGTAAATCTTGATTAATTTCCCTGCAACATAAATGAGTTAAATATGTCAACAGTATGAATTAATTTGCAAATGTATGTGGTGTCTGCATATCCTTCAAAATATCCGTCACTGCAACGACATTTGCATATGAAAACGTACGCAAATCTTATTCTAAATATACACATTTTAGTGCAGCAACTTAGAATGAATTCGTGGTTGAGTTCGCCCCCGTCATGTATGGAACCCAACAACATAATCTTTTTGTGTTTGCTCAGCGCATGAACAAAAATGGGCAAGCCTGCGGGTTGTGTGTATAAAATGTGTGGCAATTATTAATTTATTACTCACCATGCTTTTGAGGGAAAATCGCAAATATTTTTGCACCAGATTACCTTGGTACTTGCAACAGCAACTGGTGTACTCTGCAGATACTCGTATATATTGTTAACATGAACATGCTAGCGTGCATAAGAAAATATATTGTACCCACAATTTATTGCAAATCGTTATTGCACTGGGGATTGGCCTTTTAAGTGTGTTTCAGAATATTTTTGTGCAATATACAAAAGCGACTATTATTCTATTTTAATGCAAACATTTGTTTTAATTCAATATGGCTTCTACAATATACTTTCTAGAATTTATTGTTTCATAAAGGCTATTTTAATGCAATAATTCTCGAGGTTATCGAATCTTTATATCCACTCAAAAATAATAATGTCGTTGGAATGCTGCAAACAACGCATTAATATGTGTCATGTAAAGTGATAAAATGTGAAAATTAAGTTAGGAAGAATTTAAACATAAACTTAGAATATGCGACAAATAAATTAACACTGCAAGTTTTTTACTAAAAGCAGTGCTGCTGCAACACTTTGACAAATTTTTAGGAAAGCAAATAAAAAATTGCGCTCTTAAAGGCGCCAACATTATAAAACTGCACATTTGCGTTTCGTTTTCGTGGGACTAACACTCTTTTCAACACATGTGCTACACTTTGAATTTATGACGAGCAAATGATGTTGACACTTTGTTCCCACAACTATTCTATTACTATATTCTCATCACATTAAATTTGCTATAATACGTTACAGGGCTTAAGTCCTTTACTCCTAGTGACGCAGTAATTTATTTTATGTTTTACTTTTCTTCAAATATGCTTCATAATTAATCATAATTACATTGAATTGAATTACAATAGGACGTCTCCATGGAATAGGCGAACACGTGTATTCTTTTTTTTATCAGAAAGTGTTTGTTTTCAACGTTAACCTAAATAATGACCTTCAATAAAAAATGTCTGGACAAAAAAAAATCGACTTTGATAATTGTTAATTACAAATCTTAAATAGATTTAAATCATTTTATGTTTTTAAAAGATACAGCAAAATGTCTATGTATTTTATGAATTATTATCAGCAAGGCATGAAATTCAGTTTTGCCTATGTGACAGTGGTCACTTGCCCCACTATACTTTAGGCATTTCAAATTTGTAAAGTGTGCAAAATATTTGCAGATAAGAATTTGAAATTATCACTGAAAATAAGTTATTAATAACTGCGACAATTTCAATAAAATGAACAAACAATTTTTCAAAATTGGACAAAATGTGAGATTTAAAAAAAAACAAAACAACGTTTTATTTGTGCCCAATAAAATTGTATTTTCAATTGTGCCATAATAATATATGGTTACATAATGAAAATCCCGTTTACTTGCACCAACAATTTTCCAGATAATTTTTGTGGGAATTTCCCAAGTATAAAGTTCAATCAAAAACATAAGTTTGCAGAGTCTTACATTTTGATAAAATGTAATCAGCGTCTTCCATAATTCGCAATAGTCCACATTTTCTGGTATCTGTTAAACAATAATGATTTGCGGCCAAGATTTCAAACTAATTTGATAAATTGAATGAAATACAACGCTGCTAATATGTATAGCGGATACATAATAATTGATAAATATGTTGACTCCATGCCACCTGTGAAGATACATTTAACAATTTTAAAATTAATTGTTTAGTGGATCATTATAAATTAATTAAGGACAAGCTTTGAATTATGAATTTCGAACCCACTGAACTTTATTAATAAGGCTGAAGTTCAGTTATTGTCTTTTCTCTTTTTCTGTTCTACAACTAAACAGCAAAATATAAATTATTAAATTATACATTTATTAAAAAAAAACCGCAATTATTTTTTTTTAATTGCACTTGCAAGTTAAAAGCAACCTTATCGTCTCATCAAAACTGCACATTTATTTCAAAGATTGGTTTATTATGGTTTTATTTCGTCCCCGCATAAAAGTCGAGCACCAAAGCTTTTTCGGTTCGAAACATTGATAAATATCTTGTACGTGTCAATTTTTTTATTGAACAATAACTGTTATACACAAGAAATTAAGCTCATATAGTTATATTTTAAATATACTTAATTTTTAAAAGCTTTTAAGTGCGAGTACTTAATGCTACAAAATACGTTGTAAATATTTGGTTAATCGTTATTTTAGTGCCACAGGTTTTTTTTTAAATAAATTAATTAATTTGGTGATAATTCTTCATTAAAACTTAAGTCGGGTTTATAGCACAAATTTATAAATAATACAAAAACCCTACGTTAAGTAGGAAAATACGTTAAAGCAGTGGTACAGATAATTTTCGAAATTCATTTAACATTGGCAACAAAACAAATTTAAATCTTGTCTTAAACCAAAAAATAAATATTAAGTCGCACCCTCTCAATAACAGCGAAAATAATACAAAACTATATAACAATGTTTAGATTGTGTAAAAATTCATAAAATTGTCGAAAAATTCACAATTGTAAACACCAAAACAATGGCAATCATTCATCATCTGTTAAAATAAATACAACTAGTCAATGCTCCCACAAAATTCGCTGATGTTTGGTGCCAAGTGCCACAATAATTGAAAACTCACACATTACGAATAACTTTTACAACATTGTCACGGACCACGGTCCACGATTGGCATTTGGCACTTAAGCACGCATTAAGCAAAATATCGAAGATTCTTTTTATAATTAAAGTATTCATTAGTAAATAGTAAGTAGGTAATTGAAAATGTTCTTTAAATATTGTACACGCACCGAAGAGTCTATATTTGCCTTTTTTGTAAATAATTAGACACACATTTAATGATCAATTCCATGAATTTTTAACATTTTCTAGTTTCATTGTTATGTAGGTAATTTGAAGAACTTTGCAGTAGTTTAATTACATTTTCGGGACTAGGACTCTACTCGGTAATAAGGGGGCGTTAATTAAACATTTATAACATATATCAATATACGTTTTACAATAGTGAAGAAAATCCTGAAAGAAATACAGGTATAACAACGAGTAGGCATATCATTTTGTGCATTATAAATTATAATAAAAATGTTCAAAATAAAAATACTGCAATATTACCGTATTCTTAATTAAAATTTTTCGGTTTTAAAACCTTGCGTCAACATGCAACAAAATACATATTAGTAACCCCTCGATTAAACCACCTGCCATCTGCCTGAATGTGCCTCTGTTTGAACCCTAACCGAATCGATTAGAACAGAAACAACAATAGCCGCACTGCAACGTACACGAAGTAGTCACTCACAACAAAAATTGATCGCCCCCACTACTTTAATAAGGTAAACACACAATCACATTATAATGATGCGTTTGTTGGCACTTTGCTTGTACGAATACGATCAAGTAATGGATTCCAATACGAAAGTCGAATCCAAAACATAAAATGCAAAGTAAATAGTATACGGTGTATTGGATGGTGGCTGGTGCACGATCCCGCGATCTCGATCCAACCAACTCCGTGAGTCGTTATTACGTTTAGTTTACGTTTGCTACTCACATCAACTGGAACTGGTCGTTGTACGTATATTCGAGTTTATACAACAATACAACGTAGTGCGTGTCATTTTGTTATTAAACTCACGTTGGGAGAAAAACAGAACAGAAAAGGAGTAGCGCGCGTCTCTTGGGTTATGTAAAAATTGGAAGCCAAAAAACCGGATAGTTAGTTGAAATTGTATTGTGTTGGCGAGTCGTTGGTTTACTCGTTTTTCGTGTATTTTAATATTTTGTTGTGTGTGGCATTTGTGGAAGTTTAATTGCAGCCAAAAAGTGCAGTGTCTTGCAACTGTTTAGGTAAAGTGATTAGAATAACATTTTATTTTATTTATTCATAAGTATTAAAAGCTAAAGTAAGTAAAATTTAAAATCTGTAGGACAAAAAAAACTGGTTTTGTGCTTTTTGTATGTGAGCGTTGTTTTGATTTTTTGTACGCAATATTACTGTAATTATTTCTCAAATATCATACTTTCTAATCGGTCGCATTCAGTTAATATTTTAGTATTTTTAACCGAAATTGTCAATTTAGAAACGAATTTTAATAATAATTTTGCATAAGTAAGTCCACAAGCCAAAATACATTTCCAAACAGCGGCCATTTTTGTTAAGGTATCAGTTTCTTGGGATCTCGCGCAAAGTTGTTTAAACAACAGCTTTAAATGTGCATATACACAAGCTCAAATTCAAAACCAACTTAAGCGTGGGTTGAGCAGCAAAAATAATTTAAATTTTATTTTGTTGCCAAAATTTGCGTTTTTTACTTTAAAGACAAATTTGAAAAGAAACGTTTTGTTTTTTTGTGAAATTTATTACCTTAAATGAATGCAATCCACTGGCGTACAATGATTTTTTGTATTCGTTGTTCACAAAAAGAGAGACTTTTCAAATGTATCTTCAGTGTTGGTTTGCTCACTATGCACTTAGCGTGCCCAGTTGCCAGTATGTGCTTAAGTTATTATTGTGTGTACGAAAGTGAAAATACGTTATGCACTGTTTTCAGTGTACAACGACTTAGGACTTTAAGGCCTCCACAGGCACTACAATTGACTGTTGTGGTTTTACCCTCCTTGAAATTTGACCAATGTGCTTGTACATATAACTGACTTTGTACTTTGCGTTTTACATAAAAGACCATCATGATTCACGACGAACCTCGCCCAAGAAATTTGTGGTTAAAAGTAAAAATACAAATGTTGTTTGCTTTACAACGTTGTACTTATACCGCGTCCACCTATACGTTTAAAACATAGTTTTGAAAAAGAATATAAAAATGACAGTTGTCTTCAAAGAACAAATTTCGTATGTTTTCGGAACAATTTTTAAAAACAAAGAAATTAACAAATTTATTAAGTTTAATGAATCAATAAAATACTTTAAACGCATTTGTCAAAAAAATAATGTAAACAATTCAAAGAAGGAAACATTATACATTCATAGAGTAATTAATATTAATAAAACCTATAAAGCTGTAACTTTTACAACATTAAGCTTACATCGGCATTTTTATGTCAACAACTACAATTACAAACAATGTACAATTAAAATTAATTGAATTATAGTTTGAACTTTTGAAGGTTTATTGATATTAACTAATAGGTAAACGTGATCTCAAGACCTCCAAAAATTGCAACTCACTAGAAACTTTCCAAATCGAGTACTCACACAGCTCAGCACGATCACAAGTAATCGACATGGTCATATGCGAGCATTATATTGTGTCAATGAAAATAGTCAACAGCGTATTGTGTTTTTTCTATACAGATTAATTAAAAGAATTTTGTTGAGTAAATAAGAATAAAAATCCAGAACGAAATAATAATATTCATGAAGAATTCTGTCGATTTTCGTAATACATATAATAGAAAACAATATTTGTTGTAAAATATACATTTTAAATAAAAAGGTTTGACTTCCGGTGGTTTTTCGTATCCAGCGATGCTGGAGGAATAAATTCATGCTTCGTTTTAGCAGCCTAAAAAGTGGTCTAGAAAAAAATGTATTTCTGTCCTCGGAATCTGTACTTTAATTAATTTAGTTAGTTTAATTGAAATGCGTGTTGTTTAAAAAGAAATTTGGGAAATCAATTTTTTTTAAACGTCAAATAATTTTCGAAAATCGGTGCTAAAACCATATTTAATCTCAAAAATGGCTGTAATGATTTTTTACCATTTATACAATAATTATACGATCCCGATAATAATATTTTAAAACTAAATGAATTATCGGCGTCTAAACTGTAAATTCTATAAATTTATTTTATTTTCAAGGACCCAAATGTTTTTATAAAAAATTGTCTTTAAAGTTAAAATTAAAAAAAAAAAATTTTGCACTATAGAACATAATAAATTTAAACATTGACCTGCCTGCATATCATTGTTATCCATATTCATAATTCTTTCTTTACTTCCTGAATCAATTAATTAAGTTGCACTTAATTGTGATATATAAATTAGGTCAATAGAACTTGTCAGTCTTCAAACGTATTAAGTGTACTCGTAGGTACACATTGTTAAATTGTTTCCTATCGTCTTAATATGAAAAATATGCAACCAACCATATAGTTAGCTTACAACCTGCATCATTATTTAGATATGAAGGCCTTGGCTTCAACGTCATGCTTAGGCATCATACACAAGTTTCACACTCGGCATTGAATAATAGTCGCATATGTGGAATTTAATTTAATTTAAATGGAATTGCAATTAATTGTGATTCATTTGACCAAATGATTACTCACTCCTTAACTTGTCAACTTGATGTTCTTAATATTTAATTTATACATTTTAGAATGCTTCTTAAAGTCGAATGGATTACATAGTGGTACTTATGACTCCTTCATATTTATGCAAACTTATGAGATTCGCTCACATAATAGTTACATGTGCCGCATTCCGCTATAATTGAGTCACATATTCGACATAATATGATTACACGTATCGGGTATATTAATTCAGCACTGAATTCAGGAATTCGGAAAGTGAAAGTTTTCCTCGCGACTTTTTTTTTATTTGTCTGTACCTACACATATACCAGTACAAGATTGTTTTAAACAGTTGCGAACTCGCGCATGCATGGTAAAACGTCGCAATATTATTAATCGTTTGTTTTGTTCCAAAAAATAATAATATAACATAATACAAATGTTGCGTCTGATGTGATTGTTGTTATGGTATGAGACAAAAGAAAAATTAAAAATGTGGAAGTGTGAGACCGCGTGGAAAATCAAATACGCGTGTAATAAATGTAATTGCTCAAACACATCTGATTTTATGTAAATTTAACCATCACGTCATGACATCATTCCATTGTGTCTTTTATTTTATTTTTAATTTAAAATTTTGAAGTACACCTTTTTGGGGGCAGTCTGCTCAATTTCATCCAAATGCGCCACATTTTATGTGCGATTTTGTCCATTTTAAGAGACTATATCATTGATCCAAGGTACGAGTATAATACCGCACATTTATGTTATTAATTCGTTAGTTTAGCCGGGCGGCGCGGTGTTAAATTATGCGCACATTGCAACGCTGATATTACAACAAACAATAATTGTTCGCATATTGTACGGAAAAAAAATTACAACCAATGAGCATTGTTTTTAATAAATAATGTTTAGTTGTTATACGAAGATATAAATGCAATCATTAAATGTAATTTGCGTTTGAATGGCGTAGATGGAATAATTCAAGGTTGTGTGATTTGTCAAGTGCTTCATGTAACAATGAGGTCTATTTTGACACGCGCACTTTATCGTTTATAACGTACCTCCATATTTATAAATCATTCTTGTGTAACACATTTTAAAATTGTACACATATTTTGTTTGCTACAAATTAATTTAACTGCTGTGAGATGCAACTTTTATTTTTTTTCAGAAATATGAATTGTTGTCAGTTTTTAATTGCTTTTATATTTTATCTGTTGTTTATGGATTTAAACTCCGCCACTGTATTTAACTATATCAATTATTCCTATTTTTAATGTTTTCCCTTTTGTGTGATATACATTTTTAATCACACAAATAAATAATCATTTTAGATCACTAAAAAAGAAATTAATTTTTACTGAATTTTTTATAGATGATCATAAGATTATAACTATAAGCATGCACTTAAACTTAACGATGACTAAAACTTTAATCATTTTGGTGCAGTAATACAATAACATGACATGAATTCTCGGTACTTCATTTAGTTGATCTGAAACTGTGACTTGGGAATATACGAGTACTAAATATTTTAATTAATGTTCATTATTCACAATCAAATAATACTTCTCAACTGTTGTAATTTAATTATAACTTATATCATGCGCTTACAGTAGTAGTATTCAAGTTTTCGTGAGAACGTTTTCATAATTTAATCACTAATCACTTTAACTGCGCAAAAAACAAACAAGCACTATTGCTTTTAAAATTATTTATGGATGTAATTCTTGTTATTGAATACAACCAAAATTCTGATTGTATATAAATTAACAAAATGATTATTTAATTGAAACTCGCGACATATTTGCACAACAGTGTGGAGTTCAATATTTAATTTATAAGAAAACGTTTTCTAATGATGCAAAAAGTCGTCCTGATAAGTCCACAATAGCAATAAAATAAGTTTGTACAAGTTTTTTTTTTGTCCAATTTTCACCATATTTCGGAAAAAATATTGAGAATGAAGGACACTCAAGGTCAAGCTATGGCCCAATACATTTTAGAATATACAAATCAATACAATTAAATGCCCCACAGTTGAAGATCTTGCAGAAATCGATAATTTGTAAAGCACTTCATGCTCATAGTAGTAAATTTTTTAAATTTTTAATTTATAATTGCGTTAAATCATAATTTAAGTGAATTTGATCATTTAAATTTGTTACATTAAACCACAATGACGATAAACATATTAACACTTTACGTTTCATTTAGTTAAATTTAAAAAAAAATATAAAAATCTCATTTATTTTTAAAATGGCGACAGAAGAAAACGAGATGCAATTTATTGTTAAATTTTACTCAATTTCTTAATTATTCACTTAACATTTTCTTGAGTTTGATCTTGAAAATGTTGAAAAGGAAAGCTGCTGGTGTGTGATCGAGATAACATATTTATTCATTGGGTTGAATGAAAATATAAACTACAAAGCAGACCAAATAATTAACGAATTCCGATAGCCGATCTTGACCCCAATGCTATGTGTTTAATTGTTAATTGCATTTAACTGCTTTTTGTAAACAACATAAACGAATATGATATAAATATGGTGAGTACTGGATGTGCTGCGTTTGATATAAATTACGTACGATTATGTCACTGATGTTACTATAACTTCATGATCTAAATATGCATTACACATCTTGACAATTTTGTTGAATAAATTAATTAACCAAATTGCCTACGCAGTATTTGAAATATTGAATTGTTATCATTGATTAAGGGTATTGAAAACGCGGGATTGGGCACGCGCAAACTAAGTTTGTGATTAAGGGTTTCGCCATGTATCTGGATTTTATGAGGATTTTTTTACTATTTTAGAATTAAGTTCTCATTGTTAAAAAATAGTAGTAATAATATATAGTAGTATAAAATTTGTTTGTATACATTTAAATTAACGGATTATTTTAATTAATAAATTGATAGTAGGAACTATGGATTGTTAAAAATCCGGTGATTCTTTAGTGACTAAAACCGATGCGTGAACTTAGGCTTAAAATTTAATACATAACTTGCCTGCGGCCACTCTTGACATCGAGTGTTTATTAATTTATTGTAATATCCGTAGATAAATTTGTTATTGTATTTCTTATGTATTTACACACATAGTTTTTTATTTCCATTTTTGTTTACAACTATGCATTCGGTCCGTAAAGTCTATTTACAAATCCCATAAAAATTAAATTCTTTAAAAATTATTTTTTATATAAAACACTGACCACACCCAATATTAAATGCAAATACAATATTCGTTATCACTTACCATTTAACACCAATGTAACGTATTGTACTTGTAAGTTTTTCACATTCATTTCGTAAATCAAATTTACAAATTAAAAGGTTATTAAGAGTTCAGTAGGACATAACTCGTAAATTATAACTTATTTGTAACTATTTGTAAATGAATTTAATTGTAAAGTTTGGTGTTTGCAATGGTTAGAAGAAAGATAACAATTTTTGCTTTATTCATTTCAGATCACCAGTTGAAAAACTAATTTAACAAGATGGGTTTTGGCGGCCGAATGAGCTGCTGCGGCAAGTTTGCCAAAGTCAGCATGTTTATCATAAACTTCATTATATTTGTAAGTATATGATACATAAATAAACGAAATTTTTAAAACAATTATTGAATTGAATTAAATCAAAAACTCAATTACAGATTGGCGGCGCAATTGTTTTTGGATTGGGAATTTGGACACTTGTCGACAAAAGCTTTGTCAATGAATTGTTGGGAACGAACCTCTTCGCTGGAGCTGTATACGTCCTCATTGTAACATCTGCAATGGTGTGCCTAGTGTCATTCTTTGGATGCATGGGCGCATCCCGTGAAGTCAAATGCATGTTACTTTCGGTAATTACGGAGCTAAATCGCTGTGAAAAATGATTATTAATTGTTTCCTTTTTTCCACGACACACAGTATTTCATAATAATCTTTTTGATCTTCGTAACCATGCTCATTGGTGGTATTTTGGGTTACGTCTTCCGTGAAAAGGTACCCCAAACAATGCGACAGGGTATGCAGTCGTCATTGCGTCTCTACGACGATCGATTGGCGATTCGAAATGCATGGGACTCCACACAGGAACGCTTGCGTTGTTGCGGCATTGACAGCTGGAGGGATTGGCGTACATATGGTCGTATTCCGGAGTCCTGTTGCCAGGAGACCTACAATGGACAACGAAAGAATTGCGTTGAAAATCCAGTTGCCATCAACTTGTATGTGCGCGGTTGTCAAAATGTCACCACCGAATTCATCAAGGATCACGCAGCCAAAATTGGTGGCGCTGGAATTGCGGTAGCCTTTTTGATGGTGTTTGCTATGGTGTTTTCGTGTATTTTATTCCGGAAAATTGAATAGTAGCACCTTTTGTATTTTTATTTTGCGCGCTAAATTTTTTCCCTGGAATATACGCAGTAACAACTTTGTAGCAATTCCTTTATTTGTTTGTTTACAAGACACATAATTGAGAAATGTATATTGTAAATAACCATTTGTCATCGTGCGCGACTAATTGTGCTGGCACTCATGCGTCTTTAGTTTTGTCGTTAAAATTTCAAAATTCCATTGTAGCAACCACACGTACTTTTAAGACAATCATTTTATTGTTCATTCTTTTATAGTAATTTTTTTTTAAATATATATTTTGGTATCGTTTAAAGCAACTATGCTAATTGAGGAATATATACTGCTTCCATCCTATTTATGTGACAACCATGACCACGTCCCATAACAACTCATTTCAAGTACAAAATGGTGCAATCCTCGTTTTCATTTTATTCTTTTAGTGTTAATTATAACTTTTCATTTAATTACTATTTTATACACAACAATCGCAATGATTTTAAATATAAAAATTGTTTTGTATTCAAAAATAATAAAAAATATAAATTAAATGAAATTGCGTTATTTTGTAAGCTGTTAGCTGATCTTTGAGCATTTTGTAATCTCCTAAAAAACCTCGCATTGTTTTCTTACCCAACCTTGCAGACTAAAAACGGACAAGGAATTATTTGTATTACATCACTTGAGCAAAAATCAAACAATAAGTACTACAATAGTATTGTAGGAATTAAAAAAAATCCGCTGACGCTGAAACTAATCCCATAAAACAATTAATTGTATGTTAAATACCACAGACATTTAATTTTAAATTATAAAAATACACGCAGTACCTGAAAAACTCAAAATATTTCCAAAACAGGACAAAAGAAAATTAAACTAAATGCCATTTTAATAAAATCTTGAAATAATACAATAAAATATTTAATACAAACACGAATGAATGATGAAAACAGGACGATGACTCATGACTGTTCTATCGATAATGAACGTGACCACTAAATCATTTAAAAAGATATGTAGACCAACTAGACATGCAAAGGATACATAATGAGAAAACAAAATTATTAGTTAGGTATGAAGGAGACTGATTAAAACAAAGCAAAAGACAACCACGAACCTATTACCCCAACCAAACGTTGATAACAGCATTTCCCCTCGGCTACTGGGAGCATCCTGCCACCATGTCCACGTGCCATTGTGTAAAGCAGGATTAGACTTTGGATCGGGTGGTTGATTTACATTTTTACGCACATTTAGTAAATGTCTAGCAATTTTCTTTGTCAGTTTCTCCACAATACTTGGATGTTCTTCAGCCACATTATTAATTTCACAGGGATCTGCTTGAATATCGAATAGGCATGCACTTTTGGCGGGAAAACAAAATTCACTAAATGTTTGTGCTGGACATTTAACAATTGCCTCCTTACGAAGCTTCCAAATTTTCGCCTCTGTCAGATCATACGAATACGGGGACAATGCAATTGAAGCTTCCGAATTAAGTACACTTTGTGCGTAATTTGTTTCAGATGGATACACCTCACTTCGATCAACTACACCCAACCAATTATCAAATTGGCCATCTAAAACGGTGCCATTAACTAATTTCCATCTGTTGCTTATTAGAGAACTAAAATGAGAGACATCATCCAACACAACGAGCACTTCATCCCGTTCATCAGCTGCGGTATCACTTGTATCTTTCGACAGAGCTGACCACAAGTTCTTGCCATCCATGCCGCATGGCAATGAGACATTTGCTAAGGCAGCCAGTGATGGCAGCAGATCTACCAAGTGAAAATATTGATTTGAAACGTATTCACGTTGTTGCAATTGTGAACTCCAAATGGTAGCCACATTCCGAGCGCCACCCTCCCATGGACCATTCTTTTGTCCACGAAGTGGCGTATTTGAGCCACTATTCGAATGTTGTCCCACACTGGGTGCTCCATTATCCGAATAAAACACTATCACCGTGTTGTTCAGCATATTATTTGAATCAAGCGCTTGCACAATTTTGCCAACGCTTCGATCCAAAGCAGTTACCATCGCTTAAACAATGTCAAAATATTTGCATCATTAAATATATTTTATTTAAGGGGAAGAAAGATTTTAAGTTAGGTTTTGTAATACGCACCTGCATAAATACGCCTTTGAGGATTACTAATGTGAGCAAAACGTTGGATGTCTTCATCTAATGCTTGCATTGGATTTAACTCGTTGGCGGTGTGTGGAGCCAAATGCGTAACCAACATGAAGAGGGGTTCGGTGCTGTTGTGTGTTTCGATTAGACCAACAGCCTTGTTTGTTATCATGTCTGTGGCATATTCTCCAAAAGAGTCTCTGGTGATATTGAGGTTGTCTCTCATATCATATCCGCGAACATATGGCCTGTTCTACATATTTAAAATGACATAAAAAGTCTATTTAATTTATTAGTTAGTTTGATAAAACTTACCGACATTTCAAGACTATGATCAAAGTAATCAATGTAAGGTCCAAGGTATCCATAATGCGAGTCAAAGCCACGCATTGTTGGCGTAAAGGATTTATGCGAGAATCCAAGGTGCCATTTTCCCACAAGTCGTGTATTATAGCCGGCATCTCTGAAATATTCTGGAAGCAGTTTTAAATCTGTGGGAAGTCCCCAGGGTTCATCTGATGCTATTACAAAATGCTGCATGCCTACGTATAAGTTAACAAAAATCAATGATATCCATTATTTTTTAACGCTGTTATTACGGCACGAGGAGAACAACTTCTGTATTTTATTTAATCACTTTGTGGTTTCAAATTAATTCAGCTTGAATTAATATTATAATAATGAGTTTAGAGTAATTCAAACAAAAACGATGCAATGTGTTTCTTTCAACTGTGTAAATTCGATTTACAAAATAACAATATGTGACTAATGCAAGTTTTTCAACCAGTATTTGATTTGTATTTTTAATTGTGTTAAGTACATATTTACATACGTAGCTAAATATAAAAAAAAATTAATGGCCGGGGGAGCCACATAATAATTTATGTCGTTCACGACAGTGTCTGTAAAAGTATGACCTTACATTTTCAGATTGAAGTGCTCAGCAAGTGCTTCAGCCGTTTTTAGGCATCACATATAAATATTCTATTTTAGAGAAAAAAAAATTGTATCTTAACTTGACCTTGAGAGATGTGACTTTGAAATAAAAAATATCCAGTTAGTCATAAATTATTTTATTAACAACGTATTAAAATCCGGACGACTAAACGACTGAATAAATTTTTTCTAGACCACTTTTTTCTCCTCAAGCGGTGTCAAAACATGTTCATGTGCATTGAAAAAATTTTGGGAATTTAAGAATCGGTTACTTTCTTTTTAGTTTTAATGTTTATATTATTTGTTTATTTAAAATTATGAAAAATGTGTTTCTTTCTACATAGTCTCCGGACACGAAAATTTTGTTACCAAACAATTTACTTCTATGTAGTCTCCGGACAGATATATATTTTATACGGAAAATCATTCTGGTTTTATTCATCATGTGGCTAAATGAATAAAAAAAATACTTTTGCATAAAAAAAAAAAAAAATGTGATTTTTTTTTTTCAATTATTAATTAACTCCACTTCCATTTTTAAAATCAGAACTGCCTTGGACCAACTGAAACCAGCAATGAACATCAATTCATTCCGCTGTTATTTTACAGTTACTTTAGAATAGAGCAGCAGAAAATATTTGAGTAAATTGGAATACAAAATATCATCGACAAAACATTAAAAATGTGTCCGAATACTGGAACTGTCCGACAACTGCCATATTTACCCAATACAATCTATTTAAAAAGTAAGACCATAATTGTCTCTGGTAAGACTTAAAAATTTAAATGAAACGTGTCATGAACAAAACACCCAATAAATTATATTCCAATAAGACTCGTGCACGGTGCAGCACGTTTTAAATTTACCAACCTCGAACGTTAGTGTTATAATAACTGAAAAGTTGTTTAATATTTTGAACTTTTTACCCCATAAAATCCAATACTTAAAAACAAAAAAAAGAAATTTGTCAATAATGTCGAAAAACATAAAATTCATATGATATATTCGTATGAATAATGTTTCGAAAAGACTGCAGCCCCCTTGGCACTTTGCAATGCAGTTTTCTGAAGCCTACACGCATAAATGACCCATACCACAAGTATTTGCATTGATTTATATGAATTGGGTTGTATTCCTCAATAGTTACCATACACCAATATGTAATCGGTAATGTAATAATTTGCATCCGTGAAGAAATACTGATTCCCAGCTGATTGGCAATCTTTAAAATAAATTTGTATCTGTATTATTGTGCAATTACATATTTTTCATTCATTTTCAGAAGGTCACTTACCGCATATGCGTAAAGGCATATTCTCTTTTCAAAAAGATTAAAGAAGAAAAGAACAAAATTAGCGATTTCATGTGTTAACTTTTTTAAATGAAAGTACACATTACACATTCAACAAATCTCGAAACATCGCAGCGTCTGCTTAATTGGGTCAAAAATTTTAAAATTGATAAAATAATGTTTTTTTATACATTCATTTTGTTCACTTTTTAAAATCTAATCCTAAGATAGTCGGTAATTAAAATATGTGATATTCTAAATTTGGTAAATTTTTTTTTTTAATATGAAGAATATAAGCCGAAAATTGTAAAAATATAATTTTAATATTAAACAATATTATTGACGATCATTTATTTACGCTTTATCTATAAAATTAGCTTATTAATTTATATTTTAGTTAGCGCTTTAATTCACTTCATGATAATTGATAACCATTCATCGCATCAACTATAAATATAGAATTTAGATCTGTTTTCAAATTTTTTAATGCTTTAAAAAAATTGTGCAAAAAAAACTTACCAACATTGGATGGATACTTCCCAGTTAGAAGGGACGCCCGCGATGGTGTGCACATTGGTGGAGAATAAAATCGATTCATAATTACACCATGGTACCCAAGAGCGTCAATATTTGGAGTCCAGTACTGATTCAGCCCATGAAAGCTGACATCATTAAATCCCTAATTCATAACAATCATCCATATAAATTCAAACTTCAAGAATGACGTACTTTTATACAAACCAAATCATCAGCCATTATAATAACAATATTAGGCTTATCACTGCCAAACACTGCAATCATTGAGTTCATCCCAATTACCAGCGCACCCAAAAGGGTTACACTCCACCTCGGGTGCATTTCTAATCAAAAGGTTTAAACTTTAAGCTCGATTTAAGTAGTTTGTTTTCAACAAAAAATTTACTTTCTCTTAAAAAATAACAATTTTTTTTATTAAAATTTGTGCACTAAGTTATTAACGACATTTTCAGAGTGCAAGCGTAAAGTTGTCACAGGTCTTTTCACTACAAATTAACAATACGAACTGATCAAGGATTGCGTCGTGATCAACAATTCCGCGAGTGTTTGCGTTTGCAGAGGTCGATTATGCTTTTATTATTATTAAAACGGTTTCTATATAGGCGTATGTGTCAATATACGTTTCAAAAGCTTACTCGGCACACTCAACGATAACACCATAGCATTATCAGCTGTCTGATCTTAAGTATATTGGTATGTGACGACTGACGAGTTATTATACTATATGAAACATCTTTTGCATGTGTTAACTTGTGCTTTTATTATTATTTAAATAAAGCTCCGTTGCTCAACTGAATGCCATAATTAAATTATGTAAATTTATCATTTCAACATTGTTGTCATTTATTACTTTATTAGTATTATTATTACTTAACGATATTAATATTTACATTTTATTAAATTATAATTTCAAAATTGAACGATATTTGAACTCGTTTTAGTATTAGTATCTTTAATGAATTTTATTGTGTTTATAAAATAACAGTTAATCCTTTAGAAATATCTCTCTTTGTTGTCAGTGCTGATGCATTTTTTTTTTCAAATAAACAAAAACAATAATATATTTAATTATTATGTAACGACTACAACACCTCAATAATGAGAGTTGTTAAAATTATCTGCAGTCGGTTAAACATAAATTATAGCTGGGTTATAAAATGTAAAAATATAACCAAGAACCTGGTTCATCTTATCTTAATGTTTGATATGAAACCGCACTTTATTACTCACGATTTACACTTCCCAATAAACGGACAATTGCCTTTTAAATGTTTTTTTTTTCTTTTTTAGTCTAGATAAAAAACAAATTAATACAAACTATGCCAAATTTTAGACATTGTTGAATTGACGGGTCATTGACTCTTAATTTGCGTTTGTTAAAATCCTGTCATTATATGAATTAATGATAATGATTTTTTTAATATGGAAACCAACAGACTCTAATCTTGATTATTGTGTTTTAATGCAGTCTAGCACTAATCTCTTATATATAAAAAAAGGAATAGCTGTAAATTAAAAATAAACAATGAAACATTATAAGAATGTTCACACATATTGCGGTAGATTTAAATCATTAAAACGTCGAAAACTGCAAAAAATTATCCAATTTCAAAAATAATATTCGGAATCGAATATGTACTCACATTTTAATAATAAAAATGATCTCTCGATTATTGTCTCGGTTCTTAACGTCTCTTTTAATATTTTATATCGAATGTTTAATCTCTCATTAAGCTCTAAGCAGAACTATAAAAAAAAGCAAATGTGATTCGATTTTAAATAATATAATGTTTGATCTCGTATACCTTAATCAATTCATCAAAATATGCAACCTTATAAATTCGAAAGATATAACATTTTACAGGACAATACCATAGCACAAGTATATTTGACTCTTTAATGCTACCTGCTGTTTTAATTAATAAAAAGTGTACCAAAAATTAAATTTATATTATTTATTTCCCTAATAAACTAATCACTTCATTAAATGCCATTGCTCTCTATTCAACATCTTTCTTAACAGCTGCCGCATCAATTTTCACATCTTTGGCATCTTCAGAACTAACAGGTGACGTCTTCCGTTCGCCCAATTGTGCTGCAATTTCAGCATACTTTTCTTTTCGATACGCTCTTCTCGCCTCATCCAACAACACATTGTGAATAAGGTTTCTGTTTTGACTCATATCTGGTACCAATGGAGGATAGGGATTGCCGCGAAGCTCTAGTACTGCTCGCTTAAACCATCGACCGGGATACTCTCTGGGCGCTTTATGCATCCGTGTCACCGAAACATTGTAGTTCTCATACCGGGGTGCCAATACTTTGAATAGCTTGTGTATCAGAGATTTTTCCAGTAGCCAAAAATCGGCAACCTCCATTGTGGGCTTGTGACAGTCTCCATGTCGAATTGCTTCCGATATTAACTGCAAATTTTTAGGTTATGTAAGTCGGTGTAATTAAAAAAAAACCTTTGAAACTATTAATGTAATCAAATTTGTATCACTTACCCGTTCCGCATAGCCACGGGCTTCATCTGCTCGATTGTAATACAATTCAATGCGTTCATGTTTGATAAGGGCTGTAATTGTTTTGCGTAATTTTCTTAACCTCCCTTCGGGACCATCAATATTTTTAAGTTTACGGGCCCGCGGTTTTACAGCAATTTTCAGCTGTGACATTAACTTGGACACTTCAGCTTGATTCATTTTTGTAAAGTGACCCTTTTTAAATTATGCTTTTAATTAAGAAAAACAGTAACTTTAGTAAAAATATTCTTTAATTTTCTTGTGGAAATTCACTTGCGCAAGTACATTGTGATTATAAAATTTGAAGTTGTCATATTTGACATTTTGAGTGTTATAACAGTTAACAAAAATTTTTTAATTATTTATCAACCGTTATACTGTTATACACGGACAATGCAGCCAACATTCACAAACTATTTTACGAATTATTATAAAATCATTGCTTAAATATAAAATAAATAAAACAAAACTGGATTGAATTTAACATTTAAATATTTGTTTATAACATCTCATTAAAAATTCAACAACATTATATTTGATTAGCAATTATATTTTCCTTGGTGCTTCCTCGCCAGGACCCAAAAACATACCCAACGCCTCTTCATACGTCTTTGAAGGCACAAATGTTTTGCGACTGTTTTCTGCCACTTCGATATCCCCAGATTCACCCGACGCAACACTTTCAAATTCATTCTTATTTTCAACAAAAATTCGTTTCATGGCGAGAACTTTATTTGACTTTTGGTATAACCGGTAAAAATTTTCTGGAACTTTATCAAACACTGGATCGAAATCATAAGTTTTGGGATCGATCTCCATGAACAAATTAGTCCCCATTGCAAAATCGTACTCCCCTTTAAATATTTTGCCATTAACTTGGATTATCGGGTGTTCAGTATCCATTCCTATAATCTTTATGTTTTCTTCAGTCATTTCATCTGCATGTATCAACGAATGTAAATCAGCATAAACAAAAACATCCTCATACTCAGAGTCTTCCGTTTCGTCATTCATTGGTTCGTCAGTGGGTCCTTCTGTTGGATCTTCTTGTCCAGCTGAAGAGGAAGATGGCTAAAAAGTTTGATAATATTATTTAAATATTTTTTGCGTAGCAATTTTCTATGTTTTACCATACCATCGGCTCCATAATCGTTTGTTTTTATGATTTAGGAATCTTTTTAATTATATGTAAGAAGCTTTAAACCGCGTATGACGGTCGTACTTTATGAATTGCACTCCTTGCCAAAGGAAGTATGTTAAATGAAATTTCTTTCCTAATTATTTATATTTTAAAAACCAAAATATTTACATCTAACTCACAAATTGTTATTAATTGTGAAACACTTTGATTGACGTTTAAAGAATTATATATGTAACACGCGAATTAATGCGAATAAATATATCAGTATATATATCTAATTTCGAACAGAATCTCAGTAAATTATATATATACCGAAAACAAATTTAAAACTAAATTTAAAAAATGTAACGGTAATCCGCAATCTTGATCACTATTGGAGGCACCCATTGAACTACCGAGGAACCGGTAAAAGATATTATCTAGGGATGCATGATGAAAAAATCGATACAGGTATCAACGCTTTGCTCTAAATCTAACCTTAATCTGATATGTCTTCTCATGGGTTTAAAATATCAATCAAGGTTTAAATTACAGTCTCAAATTTAATTGGTTATTGTGTTGACTTTGTTTTAATTTCGTTATTTTGATCAATAATGTAACTACATACTTACATTCTGAAACTTCTCGGACATTGGGATTTTTTTCAAGGCGTTTAAAAGTGTACAGAACGGATTTATTCGTCGTGCTCTTCGAAATTTTTCAGAGGTTATTTTTATATCAGCCTTTCTGCAAAACGCTGTTTCATGCCAATAAATAAAGCCTGCAGGAATTTTCCATAGCTATAATTCATTAAGTCTAATTGCTTTCCTCCTTCTATAATTTAGGCGATGCACAATAACGTACTTTCCATTTCTTAAATTACAATAGTATTTGACAACTTCTTTGATTCTACAATAATATTTACCTAAATCCTCATCATTGATCACTTAAAACATATAAAACATTAAATTTTATAAATTATTTATTTGTATAGTTAATATGTGTATATTGGAATACAGAATAATTTCGATTGTTTATTAATATAAGGTTACTTAAAAAATGCGTGTATTATAAGAACGTTTAAACCTAAAAAATGTTACTAGCCATAATATTATGTAATAGTTAACTGGAATTAAAGCGTAAAATTTGTAAATTTTACATATTTTCACATTGGCGATAATTGATTAAGTGACAGTTATTTTAATCAATTTTTTATTTCAGTAATTATTTTATACGATAAATGTAAGTCCAATAGAATGCTTCCGTGTCGTTTTGTTATTTTGTATGTATATCACAAATCACAATTACTAAATTATAAGAAAATGTTTGGGTTCAAAAACACATTACGTGAAAATTCTTTAATTTAACTCCGGAGAATTACAAAATTGTTTTTTTTTTAATTAATGGGTTAAGTTCATTCTATTAAGAAATTGCTTTTATTGCTTTTCAAATTTTAATTACTATTGTAATGGAAACCTTAATTGGTAATTTTTAATCAATACATTTATCAACGAATCTACAATTATTTGAAGCTGTAATACTAAAAATAATCACAGCAATTAAATAATTTTTATTCAAACTAAAATATTTTTTTTAATTAAACAAAAATATCCAGTAAAACATTAATTTTAGGCCAATTTTTAAATTTATTGCAATTTTTCTTTTTATTGTATTATTTCAAGCAATTCGGAATACATTTTTTAGTAATGCAAGCCAAATGGCGGCATAGTTTCATAGACAGTGGCATATTTAATGATTATAAATGAATTTATAGTATGCTTATTAATTTATATAAATGCATTAGGTAAATGTTTTTTCTTTATGTTGTTGCTTAAATATACAAAAAGGATCAAAATGCAATATGTATCTTAAATATGTATACGAAACGTGTAAATTGTTTATATAGAAAAGGAAAAAAAACATCTTGGAATATTTTAAGTCTTAAGTCCCTTATAGTTCTTTTCATTTCATTTTGCAACTCTCTCGATTTGATATGGAACTGTTAACTAATTGTTTAATTTATTTTAATTTTTGTTATAAAAAAGATTAAGGTTTAGCGCGTTTCTAGCATGCAAATATTTTTTGTTTGTATATTATTTTTTGGCATAGACCAGTTCTCGTCGGTTAATTGACTTCATTGAAATATTGATACAAAACGAACGAAACTTAAACAACCCCCATTATCATAATTATCGTATTGTTACTTAAGGTATAATATGACTTAAAAGATTATTTACAAATTAATGCAAGCATTTAATTACCGCACAAGGGTGCACCCAGTGTTACAATTTCACTGGACATCTGTACTTCAATTGATCAAAAAAACAATCAAATTTTATTGCCCAAAAACAATAAGAAATGTTGCATGATCCTTATAAAAACAGCAATCGCAACAATTAGCATGAGTGCGAGTACTTATAATTATTGTAACGAGAGCAAAATAATATTTACAAAAACTTAATTCAATTTGAAAATTGGGTTACATTTCTTTTCTTCTTTTTTTTTTTGTTGAATCAACTTATCTAAAATAGCAAATCACCAGCTTTGGTGCCTTCGCTCCAAGCGACAGTCTGCTCATCTGTAGCCGGCTTTAAATATTGCAAACTGATCTCTTCCATTGGGCCGCCATAATTTATGGTCGACGCGTTGTTTACGATGACGCCATTTTCACCATTGCTGCAGCCATTGATGGGTGATGACATTTGGGGTTGATCCTTGGCGGCACCAGCTGATCTTGTGACACCAAGCTCAAATGATGAATTGCTGATGGACGCCTTGAGTGGAATGTAACTACCAAGCGGAGTTGAGCCTAGCCAATAATTTGGAATACATAAGTGTGGTGAGTATTTTTTGTTGAAATGTTTGATGTAAAATGATTACGATAGACTAATAATAAACAATAGGCATTGGTCAATTATCTTTCGAATTCTTATTGGGTAAAAATTGCATGGTATACAATTAAAGTAGTAATATTGAGGGAAAGGTGAATGGCTTCAACCAATTTAATGATGATGACTGATGAGTAATGAAAACTAATGTAATAGAATGTAGCTAATAATAAATAACAACTGCGTTTTAGTTGTAATAAAAATACAGGTGGTATTTTTTGTTTTAAATTACTCTTTAAATATGTAATTTAAATAAAAATTATTGTTTCAAGAAAAAATTGAATATTAAGAATTTAAACTTAATCATAACAATGTTTTTAATTAATAACGAATCAATAAAAACAACGTATAATATTTTTTTTTTAAATGGATCGAAACTATTTAAGCAATTTATTAGGAAATAAGATAAATAGCTTCTTTAAACAAATTAAACAAGCGACTCATGTCCTACAGGAACAGCGGGATTTGATATGTCAAGTTGTGTAACTTTCCAACGTGTTTGCTGACACTTTAACACTGGTGACTGCGGTTGTAATGCCTGCTTCTTGATTGATAAGTTTGAAGGTGAAGCTAAATTTTTCGAAGCGCCTGTTGTGTAAATATTTAAAACATATTTTTTTGGTTTAGAAACTAACATAAAGAATTTTGGGATGAATCCTATTACTTTAAAAAAAACAAAATTGTGTTTAATCATCAGTAGCATCTTTAACGGTCAAACTATAAGAATTATTTTATTTACTCGCAGAAACTTCAATGTCATCATCTTTTTCGACAGCCAATTGAGTTTAAATAAGAAAAAAAAATTCCAACAAACCAAAAAATTTTCTATTTACAGCTTCCAATCAATATACGATGCTAATAACCCTGCCAATGAACTCACGCGTGTCCGGTACGGTTATACTGTGCGCAACTAACTTCTTTTTTCGCACATTCTTCTTCACACAAAGGAATAAAAAGAAATTGATATGAAGGTGACATTTTCTTGAACCATAAAATGACCACATTTTGCGACATGATCAAAAGTGCTTTCCACGGCTCCAAGTCCATCATTTGATATTGCGACACTACATGAATGCCCGTTCGTTCGGTTGGATATTTACATTTTACATGTAGTGCTCACATGTGAAGATGTACAACAAACAATATAACGTCGGCGATGTGTTCCATTTTTGTGTTTATATTCTCTGTTTGTTTGTTTCATCGCGCTTGAGTTAAGCAACTGTAAAACATAATTATTGAACAAAATGACTTAAGAAATATGTGCGCAAAATTGTACACGAAGTAGCTTGTAGCACATACATTCAAGCATGTATATAACTTATAGTTGGCTGAGGCAGTTTTAACTTTCAGGAATATATGCAAGTAGTACTTTAATACTGATTTATATACACGCAGAGAAAGAGAAACGCGAAAATGGAGTGGCGAATAATAATTAAAGTGCTTGAAGATTGATTTTCCAGTACATTATATGGTGCGCCACTCGGCCATTCATAACAACGCTCACAATTATTATGTGTTGATTATACTACTTAGTACTTCTGAAAGTAACAAAACTGCTAAATGCTACCGAGTTTTGAGCAAAATAAAAAATATGAGCTTGCAAAAAAATTTGGCTTCACAAAAAATTCCCCAAAGTGACGCAAATTTTATGGACACGTGCTTTTTTAATTTGTAAAAAACCGTTAAACACACCACACAAATAGTACAATGACATCGCAAACTGTAAACGCATCTGCTTAATGCTGGAATTTGCCAGCAATTACAATGCTAACGCAAGCGATTCCAGCAAATGCGCAAGAACTCAAAATCGTCGAAAACAAAGTTTAATTTTTTTTTTGTTTATTTTTCGACAATTTCGACATATAGAGCATAACGTTGTTGGCATTTCGCAGTCCATCATCATGGCGAATTCATTTAAAGCAAAGCTCCGATTTGTGTGACATTATGGATTCTAGCGCGAGATAATCACACAAATAATGATAGAGATTGCGCGCAATTATTCTCCCATTTCGCTAAACTATATATCTTATTAAATTGTTGCTTCGAATTTAATAGCTCCGTACTACTTAACAAAATATGTTCGTTTACCGTTTGAATATATTTTTATGTTCAGCTTTTGAGAGTTTAAAGCTTCAGAGCTAAAGTAAATAAAGTTGAATATTTACAAAATCAAAACATGTTCTTAAATAGTCAATGTTAGTAACAAAACAGTGATCCGAATTCCTTAATTATTAGATATTTTCCTCGTATAACCTTCCCCATTTTGCCATGCGATAATTAAAACCTAAATATTAAAAAAAAAAAAAATGTTTTATACCAATTGGTGTGCTTCCAAACATTTTCTGCGTGGCGCTGCTATTATTTTGTGTGCTGTCAATAATCTCATTGCGACAATCGATAAGAGCCGCTGTACTGCTGTCATGCAATAGCAGTGATGACTCCGATGGATACTCAAACGTTGACGTCAGCGAATCGTTGAATTTTATTTGGAACTAAAATGAAAAAAACAAAACACACACAATCAATTAAGCAACAAATTCCACAAATAACTCCATATTTCATTATACATATTGAAACGATCGAGTTTGCCAGCACAACATTATTAAAATAAAATATAAAAAACCGCATAAAACCGTCGACATTCCAACAACTTCAAGAAGATGGCACGAAAAGAAGAGCAATCTGCAAAGTGCGCAGACTTAACAGAATTGCAACAAAAACCACAATCTGCAGCAGACCTAAGCGCTTACATCGACGCTGCTTTGCTTGCCTTAAGAAATCATTTGTCTTAAGTACGAGTACTTGCCATGCGTTTCAATTTTAAACATAACATTACAAGTTTAACTATCTTGTTTCTTCCTTGTTAATTGCTTTTAATTGCAATCCGTTGTAACGCGAAATTTGAAACTTTTTTTTTTTGCAAATCCATACAACAATTTGTACGTCGAGTGAATGCGACGATAAAGATGGAAACATAACAATTCGTCAGGGAGATTGTGTAGATAGTGAGGCAACAAGTCAACAAGCAGAAGCTATACTTTTTCAAACATTTCAATTATGGTTAATTAAATAAATTCCCGCGAAAGCACAAAGATTATTTATTGGACATTTCTCGGCCAGTTTGTTAACTTTAAACTAAAAATTACAATTAAGCATATTATGTAGATATATTACAGTTCGCTTAATACAATGATGTCACGCTTTAACTGTGATCACTGCAGACAATGTGGAATATGGCAGTTTTAAGCTTAAAACATTTAAACAAGCAAATCAAAACAGTTGCAGCGTGTGCATTGTTACGTGCTGCAATCAGACTTTTCGGTTTCAGCAGCTGCTTCCTGATTTAATGCGCCGTTCGTTGCAGCATTGCATAACGGTCAAGATTTTTAAAAACAACCAAATTCAAAGTGATTCAAGCACAAACATTTATTACACTTTATGTACTTTTGTGGGATGTGCGAAAAGTGTAACTTTTGCGTTTAAAATTAATTGCAATTAAAAAAACTAAACTAGTTTCAATTATAAAAAGGATTTTACTGTTCTCCCTGCCACAATATGTTTTTATTGAGCAGCTGTTGGCTGAATTTTGAGACAACGGAAGTCCATACAATTTTTATATAAATAATTTCACATGCCACTGGGCACTTGGTGAGCATATGGCGTTGCCTATTGAACGGCTAAGATATTGTTGCAATGACAAACAACTATACAGTTATTATTTATTAATATTATATTGCAAAGTTAATTTTCAGAGAGTGGTGGTAAATTGAAATGCATATTATGGGAAATACAATACCCTCGTCCCTCAATAAGCATTGCATAATAAAACTTTAATGACTTTGTTAAGTTGCAAATTTTTGATCCGACTTGCAGTTCTACTGGATTAAAAGACTTACTTATATTTACTTTTTAAGCATATTTGCTAAACGTAATTTTCCTTTCACTGAATTTCAACTTCACATTAAAATTTAAAAAAGATAAAAAAATAAAAAGCAACAAACCGTGTGGACTAAAACAAAAACCACAAGACTGGTTTGTGAATTAAGTATTAACGAAATATTATCCGGCAAAAGTAAAGCCCTCCAACAAAGACAAATGCACAACGCATGAAATATCCGGATGAGCGACTGACAACAGAATTTTGCAATGTTTTTAAGCTGCGATACAAATATGTGGCCCATACAATTTTATAGCCTTTTGTGAAAAGGTCAAAATGATGAAAGTTTTAATCCTACGCCTTTTTTCGCAGAACACAATTCTTTGGGGAGGTACACACAAAAAAAAACTGCACAAACAGCATCATACCCGAACAATAACACAATGTTCTTGTGTTGATAGTTTTTCTTTTTTAACGAACTAAAAAACGAATCACGTGTGTATTGCATTCAAATGTCCCGCCTGCCATGACAAACAATGTGCCATAAAATATATTAACTGATTTTGAATTACACGCTGTAGAGAGTGCGACAATAGAATTGAGATTGGATATGGACACTCTTACTGTACTTATAGGTCTGGTAAGCAAATGTATAACAACAACAAGGCCAAGATATAATCTATGTCAAAGCAGTTCACACAATGTGCCTATGCATAACTAGTTCATCCAGCAAGTCATTTAACTATGATGATTGGGATTCATTACTTTGAACGTGATCTTGTATACACTTCACTGGAAGATACTAATACGTGTATTTAAGAATTGACTCGAAGCAAGGCAACATAGAAATTTACATTTTTTGTCCAACAACAAGAAGTTTAAAGACGCCTCTTATAAAGAAATGTATTCTGGTTTAATAATTCAATGTATGTATTGGAATATCCGTGAAACAAAAGCAATCAACAAGAAGTCGTATTAAACCGGATTTTTCTTTGTAGTTAAATATTTACCTTTATGTAAGGCTGTAATTCGTGTTAAAGGAATTAATTATGTTTCCCGAATTCAAATCGTAATAAAATATTTTAAAACGTTGATCTTGTTGATTAAATTTCTCTTTCTTTTAAAATATTTATAAACTATAAATAACTATAATGTTTCGATGCGTCATTCGAGGGGTCATTTACACAACACGTTTTGGAATTTGCAGAGAAACCATGACAAATATTCAATGCGCTCCCATATAGATTTATTTCACTGTATGAACCGCTTCTAATATTCAAAACATCATAATTCACTCAAAATTCAATAAACTCTAAACTGTTGCCAACCCATCGGTAAACAATTGTCATGTAAAGACTTCAAAACACGAACCTACATGACATTTTGATTTTATCAAGATGAAGAATACCAATTGCTGCAGACTGCGAAAATATATCAAGGTCAATCCGCATCTCTTTGTGAAATGAAGACTATAATACAAAGTAAACTTTTATACTACAGCGACAAGTGTGGAGCAGCATGCACCATGATTATTGACTTTATTTCCATTGAATAAACATCTTAACATCACGTCTGGCTAGCGTTTTGTGTTTTCTCATGGACATTCTATAATCTATTTTTGTTTTATACACATTAAATTGTCCTTGGAAAAGCCGGTTGGAATATCGCTGGTATATTATTACTATTTTATGACAGGAGGGATATCAAAACGTGTTTCTACATCATTACCTTTCTTCGTCAAATGTTGTGAGTACAAGAATTGATAAACTCCATTTTGTTGGTCGCATATAAACTAAAACAATATTTACAATCTTCAAATTACAATTACAACTCACCTTTGCCTCTTTTCCTTTCCGCCTTATATTAGATCGTTCATTTATAATAATGCCACTATTTTCAAATTCCACATTGCAAGGTGATGGCGGTCCCATAATCAAACTGATATCATCAGGATCAGTTGATGTTTCCAATGTTAAGTCTCCCAGCATAACAAATCCAGATTCACCAGGCTAAAAAATTTAAAAATACATAAATATTGGGAATTAAATTAACGACAATTTATTTTAAAGCATGCGAAAAATGAAGGAAATATTATACTTCTGAGGTCTGTTTATGAAGGTCGCTTATGTTGTTACCACAAACCAACAAATATAGAGTACAAGTGTCGCAGAGTAACCAATTGTAAACCGTATTTGGACATTCAACAATATGTGTGAATATTGCGGACTGTCACGGTTGCGCCAATTAAATGAAATTACATGTTGCTTGTGAGTCCGCAACGGAAATAGAAGTTTCGTAATGGAAAAATTACAGTTTTCCTGTACTTATAAACACCGGCACAATGACCTTGACCTTCAATGAAATTAAAAACAAATTCATTTCTGGCCCTCTAATCGCTTATTAATTATTTTATTTAATAATACGATATTTATTAATTGAATCCTTAATGCTTATTATCAAAATTTCAAACTTTGCGAGTGTGATTAATAGCTGAAATGTATTTTAAGCATCAAGTTGTCAATGCTTTAACAAGTGGCGTCTACTGTCTAGTCCTCACAATTTCTTCAATTACCCCCACAATGTGATCATAAAAAATACAAAATGCCATACACAAATATAAGTATGTTAAACTTAAGTGGAGTATGAATGTGGCTATAAAAAATTAAGCACCAGCAAAGTCATCTCAGACATAGATGCTTTGTGGTTACGCAATAAAACATATCGTATAACTAGAAGAAAGCAAAACAATTTCAATGCGAACGAAGGCACAGAAAGCTTTAGAGCAGCGCCCGCGTCGACGAGCTACAGCCGGCAGAAAGATATGCCTGGCAAATTGAAATGGAAAATTAGAATCAACGCACCGCGCCGCTTTTGTGTTAAACTTAACCGAAATGATCAACAATATGCATACTACTTACATACTCAATTTGAATATTAGCTTTGAAATTCGTTGCAAATGCAAACAATAATAAAACTATAATGTAGATGGAAAAGATTCCAATGAAAATGAAAAGCTATTTTCGATGGAATGAAAGAAAGTGCGCGTGAAATGGACAGTGACAACAAAATTAAAATAATTCGTCGATTATGGCACCCTTTGGTTTCATCGATTAGAAAATCAATCGTCGATGGTCTATTACGTTTTTATGTGTCTGAATTGTTTTATAACTCAACTAATTATGCAATGAGTCGCTTTTTAAAGTAAGCGGGCTGGTGATGCAGGTGCGCCTGTCTGTTATTTACATAAAAACATTAATTTGAATTGATGAACTGATGGCCCATGAGACTTTTAATTTTAAATCATCCACGTATTTTCTATTTGCGATAAAAAATAATTGAACGAAACAGTCCTGGAAAACTTTAATCATATTTTAATTATTTTAATAAAAATGCCGTTCACCTCAAAATTATTTTTTTATAAATGATAGGCATTATATCTAAACGATTAAAATTAAAGAACCATATCATCGTTAAGTTCAACTCCTTCCAACCAAAACAAACCTCCTTATATGGAGGTTACAGAAAAAAACAACAACAACAACAATAACAAACAAATTTATTAATTAGTCAGTCATTCGTATACACTCGACTACCGCCAGCCATTGCACCAACTCGTCGATAATTAGATATATCAAGGCATTAAATTGTGCAGATCGCAGAACAATGCAAAAGTGAAATTGAAAATCAAATTACAGCACTCATTTGCGTATAAATATTCAGATATGTATTTTCCGGAACTACATGTTGTTGACGGCAAACATGGGGAGGACGAGGCAACACAAAGCATCGACATCCAGCAACTCCATAGCATTAACCAAACGCATCATTGCACATGAACACTTAATTATACTATTAGTGTGAAAACGGAAAATCAACGCTGTATAATTACTTTTAATTAATATCAATTTATTCTGAAGCGAACCCAATTTCTTTTTGTCCATTACGCGGATTTTCCGCAAGGAAAAGTGAGTTATTTTTTATCATTTGCAATGGAAGTAGTTGTACGAGTACATTTCAATTAAATGCAAATGTCGGCATTACGATTGATTTCAAATCAAAATCAAGTCAATTCTACCTAATAGTACCTTATATTTACATTTGTCCTTGAATCAACAAAGTGAGAGTTGAAATACAACACTTCCTGACCTATAAAATCAATCAGGTTTGGACCATAAAATAAAATGAATGTTTTTTTCTAAATATGTGAATAAAAAAACGCATCAATTTGACAGCAATCGGTGTGGGTGTTATTTTGTGACCAACGTTTTGTATTACAATCAATGTGTATAGCTAATTAATTGTACAAATAAATGTAAAAATAAAATGCGTGGCAGGGAAGGCCATTCAAGACTTTAAGAAAAAAAAAAAATTACGAGAATCTGTCAATCGTCTTATGATTCAAATGAACAGACTTGGAACAGAGCAAGTTTTGTTTCGCTAAGCTTACATTTTTATAGAATTTTGTGTCGTGGCATATTTTTTGAACTTGTCGTTAACAATTACAAACTATTGTTTTTGCTCCATCATTTTAGTTCGAATAAATTTAGTAACAAGAGTTGAATTTAAAAAAAAAAATTCCGTCAAAATAATTTTTTTTCATTAAAAATATCCCGCTTGGTCAAAAAAATATAAATATTGCGACAGGAGACACAACGCAGAACGCAGGGAGGGTGTCAACAAAGTTTTTCTATCGAAAGACTTTACATACTTCAATATTGTGGATCGTATATGCAAAATAAAAGCACATAAAAGTACAATGCTGAAGCCAAAAGCCAACCTAACATATTAATTGCGATAATGTCACTGCCTTTAACAGATGGTGTGAAATGTTAGCTCACCATGCCAAACGGTTCAGGTCGTTCCAAAATATTATCAACATAATATGTCTCACATTTTCTAGTTCGATAAACGCGTAGTCAAATTGAACAGAATTAAGCGGAATTGCGCGCTATCTTTGTGTATACACACACAGTCTGCTAGATTATAAGGTAAGCCGGTGCTGACTTAAAAGTGGCGGTTTTTTTTTCATAAAACAAACACCCTGATTGAAGGTGACATATTTCAATTATAACCATCATGTATAGTCAGTGAAATGCGCATATGCCGTTGCCGTATAGTTGTAATTAGTTGGTTTTGCTATCTCACCCTGCACACTGGATGGCTTAGCAAAGGCTTATGTGTGATCAAAAAAGGAAGCAGACTTAAGTTTGGTGTGGAGGTGTGAAAGAAGCAATGGTTTGATGAACAAAACTGGATGATTTGTTGTCCAAAAAATCATTGAGTAAAAAATGTCAGTGGCGCGAATTTGTTATGTCCTATAATACTGATTTGCAGTTACTCACTCACTTGATTCTTATCTATCTAATAGGAATGTTAAGAGTCCAAAAGCAAGATAAAGATGCTTATCTAGCTGATATGTATAAACTTCAAAATAAATTTTACAAAGATAATAATAATTATTCTTGTAAAGTTTGCTTTAAAAAGTTTAAACAGACAATAATATTTTCCAATTAAATAAAATTATTTTTGTAATTTAAATAGTATTATTTATACATAAATCAAAATACTACTAAGAATCAATAAATTGTTTTCCATCGGTCTTTTGGACAGAAAATGATTCAAATTACAAAATGGTTAATTGAAATTAAATTTCTAGAAATTGATTTATTTAAACAAAATGCAACAAATCACTAATTACGTGCTCAAATACCTTCCCACCACACAATCAATCTTTCTCCTACTCTCTCTTATTCTTAAATATACCTTATACATGTTAAAACTATTGAAGACTGCAAAAAAAAATCATCGGTATTTATTATTGTTAAAAAAAGACTGGAGTACTCTTCGGCATCTAGCCAACACAATCAACCAATAAAAATAAATACCAAGCAAGTGGTATGAGAAAGAAGAAAATGTTGTAAAAGAAGTGAAACAAGAATCAAAGAATCAACACAAGCGCACTTAAAAATAAATAATAAGAGCGCACACAATCTCCAAATACAGTGTTGTGGAATTAATTGTTTCTGACCAGATCGGCCGTCCATCATTGAATACACATATAGATGGAGAAGTAAACTTGATTGTTTATTCGAAAGTCATGTGGTGGAACATATATTTTTATTGAGACGCGACCGTCGATCTATTTAGTCTGCGGGAAAGCTAATTTGATGCATTTCTTGTGCCGAGGCAGTGGCGAGCTTGGTATATGTGTCTTCACTCTCCACAGCCAACAGTAGCACACACAATAAACGATATGAGGTACGTAATACAGACGCAGTACAGACACAATACCAGCCGTTAAGGTTTAAAGCGCGCACTCTTTTCTAATTTCATTAAAGGCTTTGTGACTGGTATAATAGTTATGCCTGCAACTAAATACCGACTACAGTGGCCTTATAGTTGTGGAGTGTTATAATATCCAAATGATTCAATGCTAATGGTTTTTATATTTACTAGGAACAGGAACTACAACATTATAATACCACGCTAAATTTGCTTTACGTAACCAACCATTTGGTGCATTTCAAAATATGTATTAAAACAATCAACGGCGGATGATGATTTGATTTTACGAGATTGATTTTGAATTTCAAAACAATTTTAGCTAAGTTGAGTAGAAAAGAATAATATATAACTTTCGCAATAAATTGGTCCATTAAAAATGAGTCATTTATTTGATACATTCAGCACTACCGCCAGATAAAATGAATTTCATTAATAAATCACGGTGTTAATTTGTTTTGTATGACGTGAATTGGTTTGGCAATTCTTAAATTATGTAAATGATATTTTGCAACATACAGGATCATAAAATCAGGTGTAAATTGGGCACAAGATGATAAAAGTAATCGTGGTTGAAGAACCAAATTGAGAATGAAGGCAAAACAAAGATTTATAGTTCAAATATGATTGCAAAATTAATGATGTTTTTTATAATAACATTTCTTATCTTTCCTTTTGATAATCATCTGTTTCGTAAAATAAAACGTACATTACATAAATGCAATTAATTAAATTTTTTTATAAACATTAGGTACAACAAATATTATATTTACTCGCGAAACTAAATAAAAAATGTCTACAATTAGAAAGATAAAATTCAATTTTTCTTGCACAAAGGTACACAATTGATAATTATTATTCTAATTCGATAAATCTTTTACTCTAAATAAGAGAACCCCTGTGTTAAAATATTCTTTTGCTCACTTTTATTTCATTTCACATTTCAATCAAAATGATGGATCATTTTCAGTAATACGTTTTCCCGTTTTAAAGTAACGGAAATATATTTAAAGCATAATTAAGTCCAGCGTTGTTGAGTCTTTCCAATTTCTTAAAATTGGTGGCGTACGTGCAAATTTTTTTTTTTAATTTCTGGTATAACATTTTTTTTTAATTTTTATTAAAAATATGTACACAACTTTTCCCCGCCAGAATGCCTAATTAAATAAAAGTCAATTACAATAATTAAACGTCGTTATCATCACTAACAGCTTTCATTAAAAATTGACACCAACAAAAATAAAAAGGGTGCAGCAAACAAGATAAAGCTCGACGCTATCTGCGCACTCCACAATCGAAGGGACTGGGGACACAGCCCCCATATGCAATATAATAAATAATTATATTTATCTACTCAAGTTGAAATACAACGTTAAATTTTTCTGTGAACTTTATTAAAAAAGAAAAAAAGACAAAAAGGAAACTTAAGCGAATCGATAAAAATAATCAACTAAGCTAGACGGATTCGAGGCCGCTGCGGGACAAAGAGCTCAACTAGAAAAACCACTGTACAAATTTAATAAAACAGAACAGGTAAAAAGAAGAATTATAAAAATACTTGGGAAAATACAATAATTCAAGGTAGACCGCAATAAAATACAAAAAAAAAATGTAATGGAAGAAGAAAAACGCGTAGACATATTTTCCCTGCATTTCTTTTTTGGGGGCAAAACTAGCAAAACTCAATTGTACATGCGTACATGAAACATGACAGCGACTAAATTATTTGTGACCGAAAACATATTATGGAAAACACTTAAAAGTGCTGGAACAATTAAAAGCGTCACGAAAAAGCACAAAACGGACACATAAGAGATGTAGAAATTAAAATGGTTCTCACCTTTGGTAACTCTTTCTTGCGTCTCACAATTAAGCCATCATTTTCAATGTAATCGGGTACATCTTTGCGATGACTGAAATTGAATACCATCGTATTCTGACTGGCGTCCGATTGTTGCCAAGACTTTTTCTTGGGCTGTGCAATTGATGGTGATGCCACTACTGCAGGGCTAACTGATTGCTGCACTACAACTGGTGCAGTTTGAACCAAAATTGGTGAAGGAGATGGCGATGGCGAAGATGTATTCCATTTGTTGTTTTGGGCCTCTTCGCTTTTCTCCCGATTGATAAGGTTCTTCTCGATCTCCCGCGAGGTCAATGTTATAATTGGTGATGACACTGTAACTGTTGCCACATCGGTTGTTGGTGCTTGTGTTACTGGTTTGGCGACACTGCTGCCCACGTTCTGCATGATTAGAATCTGCTTTTGTTTTTCACTGTTACCATTTGATGCTACAGTGGGGAAAGATTCCAAGACAGGTTCATGCTTAACCATCGCAGCTGGAGGTTTTGGTTCGGCAATGAGTGGCCGAATTACACCAATTTGTTTACCACCCGTCTCCATTGTACTGGACTTGGGTGACATTCCGTTCAATGGTGACTGCGTTTTAAACTTAAAGTCCGATTGCGACCCACCATTGTTATTGCCAGTGGTGAATTTGAACTGTGTGGTAGTTCCAGCACGCGAAATATTCTCAAGTGCTGACTTGGAGATGCGCTTAGTTTTAGCACAATCAAATTCATCACCTGAGAAATCGAGGCTATTTGTGGCAGATACGGGCGAGGTGGTAACATCTTGGCTTGACGGTTCATGTACGGCGTTCGGTGTTGACGTGGCTGGCAAACAATGTTGCTGCCAAATGGGAGACGATGGCCGCAAGATTAATTTCTCTGTCGTTGATGCAATGACAACACTGCTGGGAATACTAGGTGGAGGAGTGGATTTTGTGCTCACAGCACTGGAAAAGTTGTTGGCTGGTGGATTGTGTGAAGGGACTGTTGTGGGTTTGTTAGCTGGTAGAGGAGGTGTTACACGTGGGCGAAGTGGCGGCTTTTTGGGACTAGTTACCTTAAATGTGGCCACTTTGTTGGCAACTTCACTAGCTGTACCATTTTTATATGTCGGACGAGGACGTCTGTTATTTGTTGACTCAAACAGACGCAACGTTTGTTTAACCATGTCCTGTGGTGGCCGCTCTTTATCATCCAGCAGCGGTGCAATCCGTTTCGGTTTCTGTATGTTTGACTCTTTGTATCCATTGTCAGGCGTCATTGGTGGTGACTCTACAGACGTTTCAATTGATGTCTTATAGCTGGCAGGTGGCAACGACGGTGCAGGTTTGGTGATTGTTTGTGCCGTTAAAGTGCTAATTGTGGTGGATTGATCGCGTTCCCACTGTTTGTTGTCATACTTGAGAAGCGCCTCAACGGAACGCGCTCGCTTCAATGAATCATTGCCGCGAGCAACTGGTCTTGGTACACGAATGTGTGGCTCTTTTTTATTGGTTGACTTTAAGAAGTGATGATGGTGACTAAATGTGGTCTTATCGTTGGCCACGATTGGGACAATCTCTTCAATATTGCGCCATGACTTTTGGTCCGCGACAACATCATCATCGTCCTCCTCCACGTCCACGCATCCATTATCGTCGTCTAACAGATTGTTCAAACTTGTGGCACGCCGAAGATTGTCTAGGGACAATCGTTGTTTGCCATTGGCATTTTGACGAAGGGCAAGACTTAGGTAGCGACATCGAAGTTTCGACACAAAACCCGGACCGTATTTTAATTCACCGCCCGAATCTTCGAATCGCTGCGAATTCTCCGTATAACCGACGTCGCGAGCGGCTACCATTTTCGGATGGCTAACGCCGTTGTTATCAAGAATGTTCACGTTTTTCACAATTTTCTGACTAATCACTTGATTATTTGGCGATATAGTATCGCATTTTTTCACTGCACTAAAACCACTTGCACCGTTATTCTCAGTCACTATTGCAGTAGGGTAACGCAACAAATCCGGGGAATGTTGCTGGTGATAGGTGGTGTTACTACTAGTGTTTATAGAAGACGTTGACGACGTCACGAATGCTTTTAAATCCTGCACTTTTTTGTAATCACCCGCGACCGAAGAAACAACCGTACCACCATTACCAAGCCGGGAATGTGACTGACATGGCACTGGCGAGCACAACTTTTTCTGAGCTGTGTCTTGCTCCAGCACATCTGCCGCTACTGCTGTTGGTGTTAATGCTAATGTTTCCTGTTTCAGTACACTGCTGTTGAATGTGTTGTTGCTGCTCAGTTGTGTCGGTGGTATCGTTGGAGCGGTGTTGGTGCAAAGACCTGTTGTTGTCAGTGCTGACGATGATGATGACGACGATGATGGTGATGTCGGTGATGACGGTTGCGCATGCGAATGACCTGACTGAAGCACTATCAATGACGATGATGATAATGATGACGAGGCGCCGATCATTGCATTCTGAGACGTTGTTGCTGGCACTACGGGGATACAAAAAACATATAATTTTGTATATAATTTATTAAATCATTTTTTTTTCAGGTCATTCTTTGTGATAAGTGACATTGCAATCGCAAATTTAATCACAACAAATAAACTATATCTTAGATGTGATAAACGATTAGAATAAAATGTGTGAAGTAACGGTGATATATCAACTTATGCACAATTGATATGGCTTACTTTAAAGGACTTTACGGATTCTATTTATATGCTAATATAATACAAAAAAGGAGGTAGGAATATTAGGGATATGTATTGAGTATTCTAATGTCGGATCATAAGTTTTTTGATGTCTTACTAAATACTACTAAGATGTTAGGGTTAATTGGTTGAATTTGTATTTGTGGAAAACTTGAACATTTCAAAGAATTTAATGTAATCAAGCGGTGTACGATGTTTGTGATTAATTGGATTTGAAGCCGGTTTAATTACAAGAGCGCGTTTTTGCAAATAAACAAGTACAGTAAACAGTTATAAACAAACGTAGATATCAGATATACGAGTATTACATTAAAAGTATACAATACATCTAACAATAGCAGAATAAATCACTTTTTAATACCAGCTGATTCTCAACTAATATTAATAATATTTCTTTGAATAGTAAACAGTTAGCGAAGTCACAAACCATTTTTTTTTAAGTCCAATGTCTTTAAATCAAAAAGAAACAACTATTTAACATATTGTTCACGTTAACTATACAATTAATAGGGTTTTCTAAATATCTGATAAGTGATAAGTATTAAATGATAATTATAAATTAACAGATAAGTGTTTGATTTTCTACTACTGAATTGTGCAAAAATACAGAAGCACGATGATCTTCATGGCTCATTGTTGCACTCGAGTTTTATGTTTTTACTTTTAATGTAATTTACCAACAGACTCCAAATCCAGACAATGCGCTATTTAAATAATAATGTGAGTATTTGATAGGGAGAAAACGAACTCCACTCCATCCATCATCACACACAATTTAAAATAATAAAGCTTTCGCAGGTTCGTTAACATGCAATTGCATTGCCAAGCACTT
Organism: Sylvicola cinctus; assembly: GCA_963854165.1. NCBI lineage: Eukaryota > Metazoa > Arthropoda > Insecta > Diptera > Anisopodidae > Sylvicola > Sylvicola cinctus. Next base: position 45,861,684 of record OY974083.1, read on the forward strand.
ATAAGTCACTCTAAAAACGAATCACAAATGCAATGCAAGCAACTCAAGTGTTTTTTATTCTATTTTGCATTTCACCACATCTACAAGACATAACAAATAAATTCATTTTAAATCAAATAAACGAAATGCAGTAAGGTTGTGGAAATGATATTTACAATGATCTTTAAATTGTGTTATCTAAGTTACTAGTGAACTTGCAATACTACGTATTCTTTAATTTTAGTGTTTTAGTAATATAAACTTTAATTTTTTTTTGAAGTAGTTTAGATTTATTTACCAGCATAATTCATTTAGTAGTGATTATTAAAAAAAACAACAAAATGCATAACGTTTCGTAGAGCATTCCAGACAACGTAGCCAAATAACCCTTTTAAAACATTAAGCAACAATGGGGCTTTGCAAATTATCGAATTTGCATTGCTGAATGAATGCACATGCGCGCCAAATGTCCCTTTGACAAATAATGCAGACAGCTCACATACTGCACACAGTCTACGACGACGACGATAACAAAATCGGAACACATATAAGAATTGGAATATGTTTGGCTGCACCGGAAAGTGTAAACTGTAAGCCCTCCGTTCGGGCACACTGAGTCATGAATCATATATGATTATAATGTGAAATGGGAGCAGCATTATACAGAGCAAAAGACTAAACGAACCATCCGGTACGGCCATATGTCTGCTCAATGAGGTAGTGTCTGCTATAGCTTGTGAGAAGTAATCAAAATAATATAAATCAAACAAAAATAAAATATTGCATACGAGCACTTGAACTTATAATGTGCATTCACATGATATTTTGGTCTCTCTCTGTGCTCATACAAGAAGCAAATGAGTTTTCAGAAAACATCGATATTCATATTGCAGGACTCTTCTTATTGAGTCATTGTGAATGGTTGAACATGAATCACATATTGATTATATTTTTTCAAAGAATTCTAAAGCAATTTGTGAATATTAGTGAGATTGTCCGGGCAAAATTTAGATAAAAATGTAATTGCATAAGAGGACCATGAGCAGATAACGTTTCACTTAATTTGTGCTCATTAACGCGTAGTCATAAGATGTGTTTTTTATTTAACTTTATCGCAAAAATAATTACAAAACATCTGAGAAATGACAATTAACGCGTATTTAAAATTCAGAATTTCATTAAAGTCATAGAAAAAAGTAATAAAAATCCTATCGTCACTTGGCTTCACATTTTTACAATTCACTATTAAATAATAAATGGAATTTGTATTATAGATTAAAGAACACACAATGCACCTCTTTCACTAGTTGTTTGTTGTTGCTGTAAAACAGAGCCGTTCGTTGTGTTGATGGGTGATTGGAGAATGGTTTTTGCCAAATTTTTACGCCGCTGAATCAACTCTTTCTTCCACTGTGGCATGTTGTCGTAATCGATGACCGAATTGGGTGGCGGCAGCGGAGGCGATGCCGTCGATACATTGTTGGCAGTGTTAATTGTCGATTTCATGCCGTTGCTGGTGGTGTTGTTTGTTGAATCACCGGCAAGACCGCTAACTGTCGAGTGGGACTCAATACTGGTGGCAGCTGCTGCTGCGTCAAATGCTGCCATTTCTGCCACCACACACAACTTTTAACTCCGCGGATGATTTGATAAATATGACGTATGCACTTTTATATATTCTTAATATAAAAATGTAATCCGCAAGCTGCAGCTTATTATTTCACTCTGCGGTATTAAATGTCAGACACATCAAGCTCAATTCAGACAAGGTCTCCTCTCTGCACTGGAGGGGATAGCGATTGAGTTGTGGCGACGACTTTGCGGTCTTGATACCTGCAAAATTTTCAAATTGTGTATGATTTAGTTACAATTCATTTCAATTTTTCTTTTTAACTGATTATTCAAAAGTACAATAACTACAAATGACTTTGAAGGCTTATCAACTTTTAATTTGAAACAGCGCGGTCTTCTGATAACACAACGGTACATTACACGCTGATTGCCAATAAATGTGTTTGGTCGTTAATTGAAAAATGTGATACAAATTAGGAACACGACCGACGCGAGCAGCACTTTTCCGCAAACTTTTTTGTTTTCCCCCCTCGGCGATTCTTTGCGTCGGCCGAATTTGCCCGTATTATGTTTTCACTTTTAAACCGTTTTGTGTTTTATTTTCTTCATATTCGGAACAATTTTGTTGTTGTTTTATTGACTGGAATTTATGACAATACTAGTGTGTGTGTACAGTAAAACTTCGATAATGTTTTAATAATATAAATTAACAAATATTAAAATAAAATTATTTAAATGGAAATCTAACGGGAATTTATATATATTATTTAATATCACCAAAAAGTCTAGAAATTATTCATTAGAATAAACTCAATTCTTTCACACAAAAATCATTTAACAGTTATACTTATTTATCACAAATGAAATTTCACTTAAATTCAAACTATGATAGTTGAAGTTTTACTGTACAATAACAACGCAGAGAATACAACGAAATTGATTTAAATGAATTTATGGAAGCGTGTCTCCGGTAACAAATGGATGATGTGAGCAAAGTAGTGGGCGCTGGTCAAGTCATTTTAGGCCATTGTTTGCATAAAACAATATTGTTGCAAAAGACACATCACTAAATAGCCCCCTTATTTGCCAATTCATTTTTTTCATGAATTTATTAATTTTTAACGTTTTATTGAGATCACTTTACCACTCAAAAAAGTTAAGTAACAATTTTATTTGCACTTTACAACCACTTAATTGTTCTTTTAATCAATTGCAAAACGATTGGTAACCATTTCACTATAAATAATATGTTGCAACATTATTTTTTAACACAACTCTTTAAATGTTGTATCAAATATTTGCCGCTGCTACGCAAAATAATTACTAAACAATAAACAATTAAATCCAATGTGATTGCCGACGACTAGACAACAAGCATATTGACCAAATCGCAAGTCAAAGCCCCTCCGAATTTATCGACATTTACACACGTTCGCTGCTTGGTAGGTCGTCGATCTATAATAGCAGCCAGCGCACACTGCCTCTATCTGCACACATTTGTATAAGATTATTATAGTGATTGGGTGACACAACAAACACAAAAATGTAATTACAACATTGCATCAATATAATATAACCGTTACGCACTTTTCTCAAAAACGTTATTCCATTCCGCCACTCGACTCCGGTGCAAACCACTAAATTTTACCTGCAATCAAACTGTGAATCTTCAATTTAGCTTAAAGTTAAATTGTTTAGAAATAAGAACTGCTGTCTGCGTTTTTTGGAAAAATGACAGTAGAGAAACAAATATTTAGTGAAACAGAATTCAAAGAATATCCAGACAGACAGGCAGTTGCATGGAGATGATGAAGACGCCGTTTTTCAGCAATTTGGAGGGGGTTCTGGATAAATAAACTGTTATACAAAATAATATATGTGGCCTAAATATTCCACTGACATGAAAACTGACACATATTGGATTGGCGGTAAGTTTGAATTATGAAAAAAGTTATGAATCTTTGAAACAAGTAATTATAATTCTTCAAAAAACATAATAATAAATATTTATTAATTAATAATTAAAAACTAATTGTCTGATAACTTTAAATACTTTTATTATTTTTAATATTATAATAACGTCAATTGTACTGGACCCACCAAAAACATAACATAAATACCAATAATTAAATTAAAACGCTACAATAATAATAATAATTGCATAAATTCAAAATGACCAGTTTAAACTTTAAACACGTGGAGCTTAACAGTGTATACAACAACAAATAAACAACAAATATATAAATTAATTACATATCATCAAATAACAATGACAAAAATACCAGCTTAAAAAAACAAACAATAATACCTTTTAACAAAACGCATAGAAATTAATGCACTAATATGGAATCTGATTCTGATAATACTGAATCATATCATAAGTGCGAGTCCTAAAATTTTGATAAGAATTCCTAATAATTCCAAGCATATGGGCAGCAGCTTCCTTATTATTCTTATTGGGGGCAAAACGTTGCTTCAACAGTGTTATTGTTTGCCCACGGAAACATGGCAATCCAGTATCCAACATTAGAGACACCAAAGAGACAATAGCATCCTGATAGGGGCGTACAGCAAGGAAGGCTTGCACGCATAGCTCACAGAACCATTTGAAGGCTGGTGCTTCCATTTTTCCGCCCATAATCATAACCATTTCATCGGTTAATTTCATATCTGTCTCAAAACCGATATTACCGCCCGGAGAAGATTCGAACATGAATCCAAAATCTATAAACGCACATAGTAAATAAAAATGTCTGATTTGATTAATTACCACATACCAATATGAATAATGTGACCCTCTGTGTCAATCATAATGTTGCCATTGTGTCTATCCTTAATCTGCAACAAATAACCGATAACGGAATAGGCAGCCATTGACTTAACGAAATTGCTACGAGCAGCTTGGAATTCTTTGCTCGTCTCATCGCCATACTGATGCAAAAAGTATTCGTACAATCCAGAATCGGTCTGTCTTCCCAATTGATCGCGTGACTTTGCATTTGGCACACACTCAATGACGCCACACTAAGCAAAACAATTTTATCACTTAATTGTCTCAATTATTTTTGTAAATGTATACATACACCTGGTGCAGTGGCAACTACTCGATAGGGGAAGAGGAATAAGTCCAAAGATACTTGCTGGAAAATATTTTTGAATATTGTGATCACTTGCAATGCAAGCATATCCTGTCGCACATCATCACCAACTTTGAAAATAGCCGCTTGCCAGGCTTCGACTCCCAATGACATATTAGTTTGTACAACTGCGTTCTGAAAAAAAAAATTATTTAATTTTTGCACAAAATCGGGTTTGTGCATAAAGAAAACCTACCGGATTATTTGACACCTCCATAGCCATTGTTTCCAATTCTGAAATACCACATCGATGTACTCGGAATCTGGCCAAATAGGGTGCTTTTGCAGCACTCTGCATTGGTGTGCCACTGTTGTAATCAATGTCAACCACCATCGCTTCTGGATTTGATGGTAAATAACATCCTGACTGTACTTTAATTTTGCTAAGCGCTTCCAGGCACGCCTTTTTTCGTGGTTGACCTTTTGCAAACGAGCGAATATCGCCAGAGACGGCTGTAATTTTTCCAAAGAAGTCAAATTCCCGTTCATAGAAACGTTTGGCGGCACCAGAAAATGAAGCTATAATGTTAGCTGATAGCGCTTCAAGGATGTCAAACAAAATTGCTGAAATAAAAATAATTGTTTCAAAAAATTTTCACAAATACTATTTCAAAGGTTAATCTTACGATCCTTATGCTGCTGATCCTCATCCATATACATATTTGTTTGCATATTCCAAATGAGTTGATGCCCAACGATTTGGGAGCGTTTAGAAATGTGCTTAATAAATTCAGTAACGTACCCCATCTAGTTGAGAAAAGGATAATTGTTTTTTTAATATAAGATAGAGAAATAAAAATATTCACTTACCGTATCGTGTCTTAGGGCTTGAACCAACTGTGGAATGTATGGAAGAACTGCCTCTGCCGGATAACTTGACAAAGACTTAACGGCATATTGCGCTGTCAATGGATGTGTGGGGTATTGTCTTGAAAAATATGACAAAGCATGAATGGGAGCAATTGGACTCCAAGTGAGTATGTGCACCAATTCTGGACTTTCAGCCAACAGCGTCTTAGTAGTGACCAAGAATTTCAGTGCTTCCGGGATGTGAGCAACTGCTGTTGGTTCGGTAATAACTAAACGCGTAACCTCATCTTCAATGGACTCAGCGTTGCGTATCCGTTGAGGCAGGTAGATAGCCAATGCCGGATTAAAAGACCATGCCATGCGTGTGTAATCACGCCACATATTTAGTTTCATGGGACGAGCACGCCACTCGTTGACTGCTTCTTCACCAGGAATCAATAAGTCCGCTGAGAAATTCGGATTGTACCAAGTGATGAGAAACTCAATTTCGACAGCCATGAGCTCTAGGATCAAGTTACGCTTTTTCATATAATCTTTATCATAAGCGTCCTTGCTAAAGGGCAACCTTTTGGAGCGCGTCGATCTTTTTGATAGAGTTGAAGTTGAGTGTGGAATTGTGTTGTACCAACCCCCTGCACTTGTGCTAGTCGATCTGAAAAATACGATTTTTTTACTGACACAACAAAAAAAACGTATTTCTCAAAAATTACCTTGCCACATCACTGCCTGTTATTGAAACAGTATCCAAGGACATTTTTGTAACTGACAAACTATGAGCAGTTGGATTTATCTCAATGTCACCCAGTTCAGAAGCTACCAGATGTTTTTTTTCACTTCGCATTGTTTGCCAAAACTTAAGCAATATTAAAATATCCTCCAATAGTGCGTCCTTACTTTGACTAGGACATTGTTGTGGGCCACAAAAATAATCCAATGCATGACTGTAAATCCGCTCACGTAAAATATTCCTAGATAGTGATTTCGAAATAGTATTTCCCTGCAACAACGATAAGCCACATTGCAGGAGCTTAAAGCGACATCCCACCGTCGAGACACATCGATTCTGTTTACTGTTCTTGGCAATTGGCAAACAACGATGTAGCAACAAACAAAACATCTCAACCTTGTCTTTGTTGCAGTATTTTGCAGTATCAACCATTTCAGAAATTAACTGCAACCAAATTGAATGTGGTGCAACCAAAATCTGATTGGGAACCAATTTACATCCCTCATATGCAGCCAATGGACTGACAATCTCGCATTCCTCCGAAAATAATCCCATTTTCTTTTCAAAGGTTGTCTGCCAAGCACTCACCATTTCTTGAATAAAACACAACTCCAAATCCTGACGAGCAGTTAAAATCCATTGCCAGCATTCGATTGCAGTCTCAACCGCCGATTTAGTAAACAATGCGACTTGGGATGTTGCTAAAATGTAAAACTTATTAGTGAATTAACAGTTTCAAAAAATTTATTTTATCATACAAATAGCATGCAACAACTTCCGATTGACTCCAGAACACAAGATAAGATAGGCTGTAGCACACCACAAAGCTCCTTGATGCATTTTATCGCTTTTCGCCTTGCATGAATCCCAAACATCTTCCACTAATTTATCAGCCAATCCCTTTTTACCCTCTTCGTCAAGAACAGACAATCTTCCAGAAATCTCGCCGGCATACTTGCTACGTAAACATAGTACTGACACAAAACGTGGTGTATCCGAATTAATGCAATGATGCCTTTTTGTTATTGGCAGCATGGTGGAGGTGTGTAAAACAGAGTCAAACGCCAGTGCAAGACCACTGTGATGAGCCAATCCAGTAGGTACTTGATTTGGATATTCCTGAAGATGACTGCGTGTTATTTTGGGTGCCCATTTCATTGCTTCATTCACAATTCCCTGGCAACGGTCCGCAAAATCTTTCAAACGACTCTGAGATAACAACAATTTAAAATCAGTTAAAATTTGTCTGATGCAATTGAAGACAAAACTTACCTCACGAGCTGGCAAACTATCCATCAGATGCAATGTGTACGGTGTGGAAGCAACTCGCAAAGTTGGAGTCGCCTCGTTGGGATCGAGTGTTAGCGAAAATGCCAGCAATTGAAGTACGTCCAGCATACACCAAAGAACACGTCGATTCCACAGCAGATGTGGAAATTTGTCAACCATATTTGATAAATACTGATCGGCGACAACCTGAATTTGTTTATGAATATGATTGAAGTAGACCAACAGCAACATGGCTTGTGATTCCAAAACCTTTTCTCTAACTGCATCTTGTTGCAAAAGTACATTTCGGAATTTGTCAAAAACTTGATCTCCAACACTAATGAAAATGAAACATTTAAATTTTGTGAAAAATTTTTTAAAACTATTAATTAATATTACCATTTAACACACTGCCATATTCCAGATTTATCCTTTTGCAAGGGAATATCGCAAAGGTAACTAAGGATGGGTTCCAAACTGGGCTCATCCGCGTTCTCTACACGCAATGTCTCTAACCAATATACGCTCAATAAATAGGTGCATTGGGCAAATGTAAATTTGTGAATAAACGCAACTACTTCAGCCGGTGGATGATCTAACAACACCAAAATTTGACTTCTTAACTCATTCAAACTGACACTATCACTTCGCACAGCACTCGTGTAGTTCATTTCACGCATTTCTGAACGATGGGCTGTTTGACCAATTAACAGTGGTGACTTTGAAGCAATTTGCTGTACGCCTTGATGCCATTCGGATGGCCAGAGTGTTGAATTCGTAAATCCCATTACAACACAATACAACCAAAAATCTTTAAAAAGTTTGTGCAAACGCAATTTGGGATTCTTAATTGGTGGCAACCGTCGCACGAGCACAGCAATTACCGGAATTAGCATGCCCAGATTTCCGGCGCTTGAGCTAGCCTTTTGAGTACCCGCCGTATTATCATAGGAACGTTCACCCTCCAATCCGATTTGGACAAAAAGCTCTAACAATTTACCAAGTAAATCCAACATTTCGGACTCTCCCTGAATATTTGCGGCAATATTACCTAGCGCGTTAACAACTGCATCTGATACGTGGTGATACTGTTTATTTTGTTCAGAATTTGTGTTATATGCCAGTGAAGCAGATTGCACAGTGACACGTGAAAACATTTTCATTATTTCATCGTAGACTTGTGGCTCACATTGTGAGATTATCATGCAGCCAAGTTGATCAACGATTAAGACGTTTTGTTCGGATGGAACTTTGCAGAAACGCTGTATGAAAAACTGTAGAATATTGGTAGTGGTTTTAGGTGTATCTTTAAGGGCGACTGCTACGTGCCCTAACATTACGATGATGTTTAATGAGACTAGACTAGATTCACTGAAATTGTATTAAATATTAGAATTTGTGATATTCAACTAATTACAATTGATTATACTTTTCTTGTTTTTCGGCAGTAAATAAACGGTTGGAAACATTTGCAACCAAAGCAGGAACACAATAAGGATCCAAAGAGTGAGCAGCTCTTAATGCTGCACTCAAATTTTCAATAGCTGCATCACGCAGTGCTTCAAATGCGGCTTGTGCCGATTTTGTTATCCCTTTCCGTTTTTGGGTGGTGCCTACATGGTGAGTATGATCAGGGGCTGTGAATAAATTCAATTTTAGATAATAAAACTAATTTCATTAATTTAAATTACCAATAATCTTAAATGGTGTCGATTCCTTTTCTTTTTTATGATGCGCCTGCGCCAGTGCGTAGAGTTTAGTTAGAATTGGACTTGGATCAACCAGAAAATCTCTGAGGTACGATATTGATGTTCCAGCAATATTGGGGAATTTCTGTGCCAGTTTTCCAAGGCCCTAATAAATATATTTTTAACATTACCCAAATTATTTTAATTTTAATTAAAACGTTTTGATTACCTCCAAACAAACCATGAGCAATGGCATGTGGTCCATTACAATTTTGTGACCCAAAACAGAATTAAGTTTTTGACAAAGCCGGCTGCACAATTTATCGGCCTCTATAAATTTTCATAAATCATTACTAATATGAATTTAAATTATTTTACGAAATGAAAACAATATAACGAAAAAACGGTTTGTTTATGAATTATGAATCTTAAATCTTGTTAGGTAAAAATCGTCGAAATGTTGTTGTTTGGTTCTGGGGGGGGGGGGGGGGGGGGGGAACGTTAAAAATTAATTTGAAAAGTAAAAAGAGTCCAAAAAAAATAAAAAATCTATCGGTTAGTAAGTCGTTCATTTAACATAATCTGTGGGTTTTGGTTAGCAGCAAAAAGGTGCATGCAATAACGAAGCACAACCCTGATTTATTTCTAACCTAATTGAACTAAATATGTTAAACCGTGCTGCAATGATGGCAAGTTATACAATTCATCAACTGCAAATAAAGTGAAATAATAATAATTAAAGAAAGAAAAGAGTAAAAGCAAATTATTGACACACTTCCTGACGAGGCTAAAAAAATTACAAAAATAATCCCCCACTTGCTTATATTTGTCTTAAACTGAAGATTGCGCCAAATCAAATCAGCTTCCTGATAAATGCAATCACCCACATTTTGAAATATTGTATATTACCTGTTTCATCGCCAATAGCCCAAACCAATAGATCAACACAAGCTGCATTTGCCATAACATTGATTTTGCACTTGTTAACAACGGTTCCACCTTCATCGCGATCTTCTTGCACTTTTTGTTGCAGTTCTGTCTGACCAATGAGAAACAGGCGTTTCACAAATTCCTGTACGTCCTTAGTGAAAGGTGTAGGGAGATCAGCTAAATAAACATTTTAATTAATTACAATAATTAAAAACAATTAAAAATAACATGCCTGTTTGATTTTGCAATAGCTCTCTCAACAATGTAACCAACACTAAATTGATTGTTTCGGAGAAACTTTTGTATCCATACGGTTTTATCTGATGCAAATTGAAAACATCTTCTGCCTGCTCATTCAAATACTCCAAGGTCTCCTTTGTCAATAACTTCTTGGCGATGGCAAAAATTGTCTGCAAATGCTGAATCGAAAATTGAATTTTTGGCTTCTTTTCAGGCGTTTCATTAAACCGCATATTCGGAAACTGATTGAAACTTGAACCATACTTGGCAAAAAAGTAAGTGGTCGGATCATATGGCACCGACAAATAAGTGCTTAACGATGGTATTTTAGTGCCGGGTTTATTATGATGTTGCGATTGACTGTTATTTCGCGCATCAATTGAGTCAATGCTGAGACTGCCAGACATCGAACGAGGTATTATAGATCGAAAGTGATTTAAACTAGTTTGCCGCTCATAGTTGGATGTGATAAGCGGATCGGGCGGACGCACCGATGGAATATCCTGACGAGGAAACAATCGACACAACAATGGTGGCCCATTATTTGGGTAACGTCCCATCGAGCGACCTAGTCCAAGAAGTAAAGGAACTGTTGCTTTGCACAATATCATTGGTGGCAGTGGCTTGCTTTCTTGGCTACTCTTAATCATTTGTGTTAATGTGTTAAGTGTTTCCACTTGATTAAGAATTATCTCATCACGCACTTCTGGACATACAACAGCAATGTCAGACAGCAAAGTGTTGAGACAAAAGCCAAATTTTTCGGCGGTTGGTATTTTGTCACCTTTAGGCACTTTTATGGGATCCACCCACACAGCTTTAGGTAGGGCTTTTGCCAATCGCAATAAATATGGCACAATGGGATCCTCATATTGACAACCGCCTTCAAGAAAAAATAATCCGATTGCAATAACCGCGTCTTGAGCGCGGCCATCCAGGCAAAATACTCCAGCAGCATTTTCTTGGGGACAGTAACGGTAAAGGGTTTGAACCTGTGAAGTACAGAATTAGAGACTTTGTCAGTTTGAATCATGATGATGCGAAACGGGAAAAAACGTTTATTTTTTAAGTTATTATGTTTATTTTGATTTATTATAATTCGTTTATTAAAAAACAATTGACTATTGTGTACACGACTAAAACTAGTATGTGTCACCTTTTCCCATGGGGTGGGCTGGATTTTGGCTAGTACTCTTGCCAAACACTGTACAGTCTTTTGAAACGAAAACCTATCGTCTCCAGACATTTTATAAAACACCTTTTTACACTTTTTTAAATTATTATATTCTAAATAGTGCACAGTTGTTTTTCTTGAAGAAAATGTTCTTGCTACTTGAAAATTGGTATTGATCGGATCGATGAAATCACTGCGAATTTACATATAGCTATTTTTTTCTGTCAGATCGTAAATAAAAATTGCGATATATATATATTATATTAAAACTCGAAAACGGATTTATTTAAAAATTTCGAAAAAATAAAGGAGAATTGATAAAAATTTAAATAATATTTTGCAGTGCTTCGTATAAATAATATAAATATACGTTATTAGGAAGTAATATAAATATCGATTGTTTACCAAAATTTTGTGGAAATTGCTTAATAAACTAATTCACAGGGCAATTTCAATTATAAATATTCAAACGCGAAAGTACTTCAAATTTAAAGATATATATATGTGCAGTCCCACCAAACTCACCAAATTATATCAAACTAGAACTATATAAATTCATTAAATTCCCTAGAATGATGCAAGCGCCGCGGTGAGCCTTTATATTCCTAAATCCAAAAGAGTCGAAAATTCATTTAACATATCTCTGAAAACGGAATGAAGAGAATTTCTTAATAATAATTTTTAATGTTTAGTTATCATAAAAAGATTAAAGTTATCTGTAAAATAGTTGTAAAAGGTGCAAACTGCAAAGTGTTCGCACCGCCATAAAACAGTGCATATCGATTTGCGACCGATGTGTGTGCTTGTCTGTGATATTAATATACGCTAATGAGTTGAATGGTTGGCGTGAAAGAAGAGAAAATAATAATAGAAGGCAAAAAAGGAGGAGACAGCAACTCGACGACGACGACGACGACGACGTTTGCCTTATTGCAGTGGATGAAGAAAAAGCCTCTAAAGTGACGGCGTGCAAATAAAATAAAACCAAAAAAAAAGAATATAAAAAAAGACGAAAGGCAAAAGTCTTTCATTGTTTGTTAGCAAAATTTACTTACACGTACTGGCTGCAAAATGAGCAACATTGAGGACAAATTACAAAGTTTAGAGCAGAAGTTAAGGGCTGAAAATGAATGGGCTCAATATCCTCACCCAATATCCTCACAGCAACAACCAAATCCCGCCACAAGTAATGCGCAGGCGCCAGCATTTGTGGAGCCCCGCTCTGGCAGTGGAAGAAGGATTCCAACGAGTACGTATTACTTTTATGCTTAGGAAGACACTTGTGCAATATAATTGTACTTGTCAGAATTTTATTTGTTTTTCTTTTCTGTTTTTAAAATTATTTGCACAAGAAGATTATTATCATTTCAATTATTTATTATATGCCAATTTATTAACTATACGGGGTTGTGATTTCATCAGAAATTCTTCATGTGAAAATTACTATTTTTTAAAAGCATTTTGTCAATTACTTTTTAATCATTAGCGATACTATATTGTTTAATTTTTTTTTTGCTCCAAACCAAAATTGTTATTTTGTTAGAGGATTCGGATTCGCTGTTATGTTTATGGTTTAAAAATTCAACAAGTACGTACTCAACCCATGTCTTTAGGATTTGTCGTTCGAGTTCGCTCATGTTCCTTTTTTGGTTTATAGAGTATTTTTCTTTCAGACTAATGGAATACCTGGTGTAATTCCTTCCTCCGACAAATATTAGTACAGTTAGATGTACTGGCCTTTCATTTCCATTGCAACAAAAAAGTCTTCTTTATTTTCTTTTTTAACCCATTGAGTTTTCTGTATCGCCATGAACCTTAATGGTGTGGCAAAGTTAATTAAGTTAATTATCTTATCGTCTTGAAGTCGAAATTCAAGAAAGATTACAGCAGGATGTTTTAGCCGATATAAAAATGTCCTGAGGGTACTTACTTTTTTTTAAAGGATCCACTTTCTGAATTTTCAAAGGTCTGAGGTAATAGCCCTATTTGTTTCTTTAAAATCACGAGATGGCACTTATTAGACATGAGAGTGTTGCAAATTTGGGATATTTACATCCGGTTAAAGACTATTTTGACACTCCCTTTTACAAATTTCAAATAAGAATGCATAAGTTTATTAGTTCAATTTCTGCTTAGACTATTTATTTTTAAAGCATGGTGAATTCATTAAAATATTAAAATGTTTTGTTTTAGTGGACATGGGCAAATTGACACCAAATCGACCCAGAAAAAAATTAGATCTTCCTGGATTATTTCCACAGCCACAAAGAAGTAACGAAACAGACATGAAGTTGAACGAGATTATGCAGCGCAATGGAATCCTAAAAATTAATGGCCAAAGTTTTCAAACTGATATCAAAGATCTTGAGGAGATGGGTGAATTGGGTAGCGGCACCAGTGGCCAGGTGATTAAGATGCGGCACACGCCCACCGGCACAATTATTGCGGTTAAACAAATGAGACGCACTGGCAACGTTGAGGAGGACAAACGAATTATCATGGATTTGGATGTTGTTTTAAAATCACATGATTGTCCTTACATTGTGCAGTGTTTGGGCTGTTTCATTACAAAGGCAGATGTGTGGATTTGTATGGAACTTATGGCGACGTGTTTTGATCGTTTGCAGAAGAAATCAAAGCAGCCAGTACCTGAGAATATATTGGGAAAAGTGACAGTTGCTGTAAGTTTGATTTACTTTACATTTTTCGGAGAATTCTGAAAATACAAATTTTTCTACTTTAATTTTACCGCAGACGGTTAAGGCGTTGAATTATCTTAAAAAGCAACATGATGTAATTCATCGTGACATTAAGCCATCAAACATTCTGATTGACGAGAAGGGCAACATCAAACTGTGCGACTTTGGTATCAGTGGGCGTCTAGTTGATTCCAAAGCTAAAACTCGGGCTGCTGGATGTGCTGCATACATGGCAGTAAGCATTCTACATGATTTATTAATACCAACAAACGTACCAATATTGTTTTGACCTTTTAGCCAGAGCGAATTGATCCAACTAAGAAGAAATATGACATTCGGGCTGATGTGTGGTCTCTGGGAATAACATTAGTAGAACTTGCAACTGGTACATTTCCCTACGCCAATTGCAATACAGACTTTGAAGTTCTCGCCAAAGTGTTGCAATCGGATCCTCCGTGTTTGCCTAATAACAAGGATTTTTCACCCAACTTTCAGGATTTCGTTCGGAAATGGTGTGTCACGTCACATTTATTGTTTGCATTAATTTACCTTTCTAACTAATTTGGTATTTATCAACAAACAGCCTCACGAAAGACTTTAATGATCGGCCAAAGTATCCGGAATTGCTCAATCAAGAATTCATTAAGTTGAATGACGACAAAGATATTGACGTCGCCAAATGGTTAGCCGTGACAATGGACCAGACGGGACTTAAATCTCATCGCAGGTAAGGTAATGCATGAGTTTCAGTTTTGTTATCATTTTTAGTCCAAGAAATCCAATTAAAAAATTAAGCTTTTCGTTAATTTTGATTATGATTTGACTAAACCCTCTAGATCCTAGTGTTTATGGCTGTCCTAGACGTTTGGTTTTGTGTGTGGTTACATTACGCATTGGCAGACCAATTTGTGTTATGAGTAGTTTTGTGAGTTATTTAATATTAATTGTAGAAACTTTATTTATTTACCAAAATATAATTAAATATGGTGCGAGATTTTACAAAATTTTGTAAATTTTTATTTTCTTAATAAACAACCCTCATTGTTAATTAATAAAAATAAACTAAAACTATTACCAATAAAACCGCACAGTTTTGGTGAAAACAAACCAATTTTTATCAATTATTATTTGAAAAACTTTAACGAAAATGTCACTCTCCTCGAATGAGAGAAAAAACGATGGCATTACTGCCTCATACAGTTTCTTACGGAAGCATCTTCCAATTGTAGGCTATCTCCAATGCAACCACTTAATCCAATGCAACACGTGAGTCAACGACAAATCCAAAAATTACCAATAACCACACCAAATCACCAACTGTCCTCCAACCAACAACAACAGCAGCAACCCCATGTCACCAACAACATCAAAGTAGCATCTTCCAATCATCAACATCTTAAACAACAAATGAATCACCCCGAGTACAGGCCAGTTAGTGGAGGCAATCAGTCCAAGGTGCATCCTATGCCATCATCAATACCACAGCTATTACAACACAACAATCACCACTCACTCCATTATCACCAGCAGCAGGTACAGCAACCACCTGGAGATCCGCCACCAATACGCAACGGCTATAAGGAGACACAACGCTACCCGCAGCAGGCAGGCCATCAGTCTGAAAACACTCCAAAAAATGTACCTAGTGGTTATGGGTCCTCCCAAAATAATGATATTGTCCAACAAATGAATCAAATGTACAAGCGATCGCCGTTCACACAGCGACGACTTGGTGAATACAAAACGTTGGAGAGGACAATTGCTAGTGAACAACCCCCACAAACTCACCACGGATCAACATTGGTTCGCAACATAAACTCACCATTTGGCCAAACAAAAACTCAACGTGGAGAGCAGCAAGACTACGAGGAATATATGAGTGGTGTTGGTAGTGGCGGTCCATTGGATGGTGGCAATGGCGGTGGTGAGACAATGTCACCCACACTGTATGGAAGGAAACGATTTCAAACGGCATTGCCAACCGTTTCGCGACTGCATGGCAATACAAGTCCAATTGGTAAGTTCAGTATTTCTCCTTATTGGTGCATCAATTTATAAACTTATTATCTTTCTGTTTTTAGTGTTGCAGAGATTTTACCATCAACAGAGTCAACTACGGGAGAATGAAGAAGAGAAAATGCTTAATCGGTGTGAAACACCACCGCCATATGTTAGTCAAATTTCTTCAGGCAGCTCCTCAAGTGCTTCACCAGCTCCATTGAACAATGCCACAAATCCGTTCATCAGTAGCATCCCTGTGTATAATACAACGCAGCAGCTTTACCAATCAGCTGCCACCAAAACGCCACCACTGTCTCCAAAAACCATTGCTGATCAGCAAAAGTTTCTCTTCAACAAACAGCAACATCACCACAATACAACGCAATCGCCGCATCACAATCATCGCAAAAGTTTGACAGCGCATCCAGCGTTGGTGTCAAATGGGAGTGGGCATAGCGGTGCGGAACAAAGCGTCGACACCAAAGATGATCCAGGTAAAGTTTGCAAACATTTTATTGTATTATTATATTTGCAGAATAAAGCTTTGCTCAGAGCTATACCGCTCACCATCAGACACACACATGATGCCTTTAGTAGCCATTCCCTTTGTCATCACTGCTTTTTTTTGTGATTGTTAAAAATTGCAAAAAAAACTGAAAAATGCTTATTGTGATGACAGGGAACTGGTACAGTAGTAGTAATTATTGTAAGCCTAATTTTCAATATTTTAATTTCATTTTTTAATTTATTCTTTTGTTTTGTAATTCGGCCGCGCATTGTCTTCATCTCACTCATGCACACACACAAACACACTCATACACACTCTGCGATAATCCTTTGTGCTTATGCGATGCTTTTTTACCTTTTCAAATTTCCCGAACTTTTCCTGAATTTCGCATTTTTTATTTTTTTATTTGCCCACATCACTTCCATCCTGCTGTTGTTCCCACACCTTATTCCGTTATGTCCGCCATGAAACGACGAAACAATCAGGCTGGTTCAATTCATTTACAGGAATGTTCAAACGACGATTCGCGTCCTATGTAAAATTACATCTAGTTGATAAATCCAAAGAGCCTAACCAATCCGGTACTGGTAGCAGCCAAAGTAATACAAGCGGGAAAAATTGTCGACACCGGACACGCTCCACTAATCCGTTTATTGTCAATTCGGGTAGTAATGACATTAACCACCAATTTCTTTCATCGAGTCCACAATATTCTTGCTCACAGCCGACAAGTCCTCATTTTTTACGACACCGCAGTCCAGATCCACCACCCAGGTAATTATTTTCCTAATCCTAAAATGTTTTAAAATTCTATAATTTTTAAAACACACACCCATAGATATAATCGCGGTCAATCACCTTTACTGTTGCGTCGTAATCTTCTCGAGCTCTCTGATAGCACTGCAGTCTCATCATCAACAACCAACAACGCGCCTCCACACTCTTCATCATCACCGCCAATGCATATACAACCAAATTCACCTCTATTTACTCGTCGCATCACTGCCTCCCCATCACCAACACCACCCCCGCTGCCACCACCACGTCGTGGTTCGGAATCTGTTCCCGGTTCACCGCAACATTTTCGAACACGAATCCACTACACACCGGAACCACAGCGGCGTCCTGCCATATTATATCATCATCATCCGAATATTAATGTGCAGCAGCAGCAGCAGCAACAACCACAACCATCACTATTCCAACGATCGCAGTATCAGTCGCAGCTGCAGCAACCCTCATCACTGCCGCCCCAATCATCGATGCTTGATCAATGAGTGGCAATGAAAATTTTTGCCATTTGATCTTTGTACAAGTTCTGATCTTATGTGGCGGCTGTGTCCCACTTCGTGGTGTTCACTCATCACATTAAACGTGCTGCAAAACATCTCGTTTCTTAACGGTTTCCGACAACTCAAAAGGCTGGCTTTCTCCAATTCGATAAACGTTGTAACTATATTTAAATTAATAGGTAGTTGAGTCAAATATAAGTTTAAAATGCCTTGAGATGACGCCAATTCGGTCTCTGTAAACAGTTCCTTAACACATATATTATACTGTATGGAAAGGGAATTAGTTTCGATAGCTTTCTTTAATTAAAATATGTATGCGTTTTTATTGCATGGAAATTTGTATTGTGACATGCTTGTGAGTGGCCTCGGTGTATCCTTTTTGAGTCAGTTCAGTTTTTTTGTTTTGTGCAACGTTTTGGCATGCCCTTAATACAGCTCCGTTAATGTGCAGATTTTTTTTTATGTTAGTTTGAATTTAAATAGTTCGAATATTCAGTATTTTTTTGTCGTGTTAAAAGTTAAAACAATTATTTTAATGTAAAGGCAAATCGTTTTCAAAATAGTACACTCGCAGGCTGTTACTGTTACTAAATAAAATATATTATTTGTAAATATATATAAATATATATTGTGTTTTCTTAATCGAGCTGCAAAGAAAGGCTTACAATTTAATGATATTAATAAAATTATGTGTAAGATATAATTGCGCTTTTAATTATTTAGCGTATTTTAGGCTGAACCCAATATTTATTTTAAGTCCTTTCTTCGTGTGAGCCTAATTTTCCAACATTCAAAAACGAGAAAACTATCAGGACTATTTTTTATTCGTTGAAAACTGGCAGTGCAAGAAATAAAAATTCTTGGGGCTTTTCTACTTGAACCAAATGACCAGCTCCATCAACGAACTCCATTTTAGCCATTGGGAAAAATGTTCGAAGCAGTGGTAATTGAGAAAAGCTGAAAAGGCATAAGATTAAATTTAAATTCTAGCTGATGAAAGACGTTATTTTCAATTAAAAGTAAATTATTAATTATTAAAACTAAAAATTGGTCGCCAATTACAAAAATGATTAACAAAATAAATATTAGTAACAATTTAAATGCAGATCTTATTGTAAAAATTGAAATGAAAGCTGCAGAAACTCATTAGGTTTCTCAGCATGCACTAAATGACCAGCGCCTTCAATGAATTCCAGTGTTGACGATGGGAAAATCGATTTTATGTCCGGTAAATGGGATGACCTAATAAACGAATATTTCATATTATAGTGAGAAGTGAGAACATAAATGTAATAACAAATAAAATTTTGATAAAACAATAATTTACATAAAAGACGCTGATTCCCAAATACCTTAAATAATCTGAATTTCCACCGCCAATAAAAAGAACCGGTCCCTTAAATTGCATTCCCGAATTGAAAGCCGCTTGCGGAAACGTTGAAATGTGATTCAAAAAATACTTTTGAAGCTCCTCCAAATTAACACGCCACCGAAACGAGCCATCCTTTGATTTCACAAAGTTTAACAGAATAAAATCTCTTGTGGGTTTATCCTTGATGACATCTGACATTTGTTGATCGGCCAGTGCTCTTCCCTTTAGTTGTGCCAAATCACTGGGCACATTGACACGTTTCATCACTTCAAAATAAGTGCCCATTGTGGTGAGAGATGTTGGTGTCACCACAGGACTGACATCAACAATAATGGCACGATCAACGAGTTCCGGCTGAAATCTCAGACCAACATTAATTTCCAAATCAATTGCAAACGATTTGTGTGGGTACATATTTTAATGCAAAATACATCATGACACGTCCGCCCATGCTGTGACCAATGAGGGACACCTTCTCGATGTTGTTCTCACGCAGGTACAGAGCAACATCTTCTGCCAACACTTCATATGCATGGCCTTCCGAGTGTGGTGAATCTCCGTGATTTCGTGCGTCCAGTGTAATTATTTTGCGGGTGGGCGATGTTTTGGCGTTCATAGCTTTGGCTAAACTTTTCCAATTTTGTTTGGAACCAAAGAGGCCATGCATTATCAGGATGGGTGGAGTATTTGGGTCAGATTTTACTGTTTCGTATGTGTCGGCAGCTAGGCGAACCGGTTGTCCTGATGTTGCAGTGCAGAGATGTTGAATACATGCATAGTGGGTTTGAGGAACTCGCATCAAATTTCGAAGTAATGCCAAACAAGACATAGTGGGATTTATGAGATCTCGTGTAAGTATTTATAGTAGAGAAAAATATAAAACTTTATTTTTGTCAATAACTTTAAATCATAAAATTTGCCTTAACTTTTTATTAAATAACTAAAAAAATAAAATTTTACATAATTTAAGAATTTGTACATTCATTTTTAAAACGTGAAGTTGCCATCACTTGCTAATCAGCTGGTGTGGTGAATTAATGCAAGTTAAGTATTTTATTGTTTAAGTATTTTATGCATTCGCATTTTTGGGAAACAAAACTCATTTCCAATCATTTACATTCCCAATCCTTTCTGTTCAAAACTTGTGAATATTTTTTCCAGAGCAACGCAATATGCTGCAGTACGCAAATCCATGCAGAGTTTGTTTTTGGAAGCGAACTCTATAATTTCCACAGTTCCGCGCTCCAGAACTAGCTGCAATGTCGACATTACAATAGCTGCTTCAGAGAATTCTTCGAACCGTTTATTAAGAAATTCATTAGGACAAATTGAGACTTTGTCTCCTTTCTTGTTCAGCGACTCCTCAACCGATTTCAATGTCTGGAGGACATACTCTTCTTGTTGTTTGGCCGACATTTTTCCTAAAGATACATGAGAAATGTTCTTCAAGTACTCAAAGTATGAGACAGTGGTTCCCCCTGCATTACTGATAATATCCGGTATTACAAGAATTCCCTTATCAAGAAATATTTTGTGTGCTGCTGGTGTTGTTGGACCATTAGCTCCTTCAAGTATAATCTTAGCCTTTACGTTGCCTGCATTTTTTGAGTGAAGTACCTTTTGTACAGCACATGGCATGAGTATATCACAGCTCTCAAGCAGGAGATCTCCTTTGAATTCTTGAGCCTTGGGATATCCCTTATAGGTTTTTTTTTCATTATAATACTTTTCCAAATCCTTTTGGAATAAAAAAAATATTTTAGTTGTACTTTAACAATTAAAACTCCAATATTAATATTACCTTGGGGTCAATTCCGTCTTTGTTGAACAAATTCACCTTAGTTTCCGCAACACCAATAATTTTGCCACCCTTTTTAGCGATATCAAAAGCTGCATTTTTACCAACATTCCCAAATCCTTGAATAATAAATGTCTTGTCTTTATATCCAGGTTTTAAATGTGCAGCTTTCATCCATTCTACATCTTCTATGAAGACATCCAACACCATTACCATTCCTCGACCCGTTGCTTCCACCCTTCCACGCACCCCGCCTTGAGTGACAGGTTTTCCCATAACGATTGCCAGAGCATTGATATCGTTGTGACCTTGTGAAAGGAAATTTATTAAATGTTTCTGCTCAAATAACACACAAAAATAATCAATTACCACTTGTTTTAAGGTATTGATCTGCTATCCATGCCATGACTGATTCTCCAGTTCCCATATCCGGTGCAGGCGTATCAATTCCTGGACCAATCATATTCTTCTTGAGCAATTCGGTTGTATACCGACGAGTAATTGCTTGCAATTCTCGTCGGGAGTACTTTGTGGGATCAATTCGTACCCCACCTTTTGCACCTCCACACGGAACATTTACACACGCCAATTTAAATGTCATAAGGGATGAAAGCGCTATCACTTCGTCTCTTTCCACATCCATTGCATATCGAATTCCTAATGTTTGTCATACAAACAAATGTTCATTTGCAAATAGAAATAATTATCAATGAATGAACAAATCAAACCTCCTCTCATTGGCAGAC
Organism: Sylvicola cinctus; assembly: GCA_963854165.1. Taxonomy (NCBI): domain Eukaryota; kingdom Metazoa; phylum Arthropoda; class Insecta; order Diptera; family Anisopodidae; genus Sylvicola; species Sylvicola cinctus. The sequence goes on from OY974083.1 coordinate 45,883,626, forward strand.
GATGGTTGCAATGATGCGATCGAAAGCCTTGAATCATTTCATAGTCTCCATTGTCCCGTTTGAATGGAAAGCATACTTCAATCGTTGTATTGTTTTTATTGATAACGGCTGACACAGCGTCGACGCGATTTTGGCGTCCCTTCTCATCCAAATGGTTGTATTTTTTTAAACTCTCTATTAAAAGGGGTTCAACTTTCACCATTGCATTGTGATAAAAGTATGAAACCATTTTGGAAAATTGAGGATCTTGTGCGTCTGCAATTGCCAGGATATCGGGGGGTATTACGTGGGCACATCTCGAAAACACGCTACATCTTTCAGTTGGCTTCAACAATTTAAAAAATGTTCTTAACATGTTAACAAATAAATTTTTATAAAGATAAAAAATTTATGCGTGGGACAATACGATGAAACAATACGCGAATTTAATTTGCCTTCTCAGTTTAGAGAAAGTTTTTAGTACCATAAATTTTAAACAAGTTTATTGAAAAATTCTATTAGATATTTTAATTATATTTATAAAAATACCCATCAATTATATTCACAAAATAAATGTCTACAAATAAGTATTTACGTTATATTATCTTACTGTACGGGTATTTAACAGTATTACAAGTATTCACTATTTATCATAGAGTGATTATTGAAGCTACATCATCATGATTTGTTCCAAACAGCACTTCTGTTTAGAGTTTAGACACAATCAACGATCTACAGCTACAACACAGCAAATGAAATTCAATTACCTCCACTTGATTTTTGAAAATATCATGGAAACAGTTATTATGATGCGGACTTATAAGCTTAAAAATTATATTCATTTATTTAACATAATGGAGTATCTCAAAATATTTAATTAAATTTCCAACATTTAAAATAAATGAAAAATAACGAACACATTGGCGGATATTAATTTTTTTAAATTTCTTCGTATGCCTTTGATTATATTGATTAGCATTATAATTAGACAACGGTTTCCATGCTGTTGCTAAAAAATGAAGTGAAAAAAATTTAATTTCGTTCACTGTAGTGTAAAATAAGCTCTTCAAACAAAAATTTGATTTGTGAGCCATTTCATTTTACCAGCAACACTCATTAAACTAATTGTTTGTATTGGTTTTAAAAAAACGAGATTTTCCTTTCATTTAACACACTTTAATTAACAGAATAAATTTTTAGAATATTACTTTTCATTTTGTGGAAAAAAATGTCGCCTTTACATTTTTAAATTTTGACCTTGAAATACTTAACTAAACGTCATTAAATAAATAAATAATAAAAACCTATTTTATTTCTGAAAGCAATTGAATGATTCAAGGTTAATTTAATTTTTTTACACGCATTCGTTTACCTTAACGACTTAAGTATAGCGGATTAAGCTCAAACAATAATATGTTTAGACAAATACTCGTACAATTTATCAAAATATAAACGTACGGAATACATACATCATTATACATAATTGTATTCTCTTATTTGCTACTAATGTATAACGTTTACAGTAAACAGTTCACATAAACTTTAATTGCAACTCCGTCTTAATGATGGGTTAAAATGAGCTAAATAGGTTAAAATTAGACCAAATTGTTAATATGTATAATGTAATTGTTCAAGTGCAAAAGGTAAATTATTTGGGCTTTAAGAGATTATTTATAGAAAACCCAAAATATATTAAAATAAATATTCAAGTCTAACGGTTTATTGAGTTTCTCGGCAATCGTTATAAGGAAGCAAAGAGGCCATAAGTATAATTTACCTTAAGGAAATAAATGTATTTAATAAAAATATTCTCTACTGCAAAAATACGTTCACATACTATTATCCCTTTTTGAGCAAACTTCTCCTGGGAATGACAATTGAATTGACAACAACGCCCAAAACGCACATTCAAAGTCGGCTTTTTAACAAAAAAAAAAAAAAAAATAAGAAATGCATGTACCTACCCAGTGTTCCCACCCACATACGGCTCTGATGGGCAGAATACACGCGCCCCACATTTTGCACACCATATGGATGTGTATTGTGTATGTGCGGGCCCGCATGCGATCAACAGTTCATTATGAGAAAAGTATTCGCCAGCAGCCCGATATGCTCATTTCCAGTAGGTTCGTCTCAGTGAAAGCATCGCGTTTGTTACAAATATAATATTACATTTTACTTGTACAGTATAGAAAACGGTATATTTTAGCATTGTGTCAGTATATAAACTTTAAGCATGTGCGTTTCAATAACGCGGGGATTTTTTTAAATTACTAACTTACGTATACCGAATTCTAATTACATTAAGAAAAGTTAAGTGCTACCAGTCATCTGCAGTTTATAAATTGAAGATAGTAAATTGAAATTAATGAATTAAATCACTTGAAGACATATGTTTTGTGCAGATTAAGTATTAACTGCACTAGTCAGAAAATTGTATTCAAAATATGAAATTGCTAAGTGATAAGCTTAGTAAGTGCAGTCAAGATTAAAATAACTCTTGTAATCGTGAATCAAATTATTCATTCCAACATCTTGATTTATTCAATGGGACAGCAACAAGCCTGTTTCGAATGTTCTTCATAACTAATTAAGTCAAAGGAAAAAGATGAATTATCTGAGTTGAAATTCAAGTGTTTACAATCAAAATGTTTTCGCATAACTGTAAAGGATAAAAAGCATATTCGTTGATGAACCGCTGACTGAGATTTACACCATGTTGTACAGCAAGCATTCTATTTGATTACGAGGTTTGTGAATGTTTGTGTTTTGCTAATTAAATGATTTCTTTAAGTACTTCAGGTAATAGAAGACATGCCAGTCCATATTTAGGAAAAAAAATCGCTATAATCTTTAATTTTAAAGTATACGACCGACGCATGGACCTAAATTTAAAGCTCACCCTTTAAATAATGTATGTATTGTAATATTTCATAGGGCGGAAATAATGTTGTGGTTGGCGTAGGAGCCGTTGAATAGCGAAAGATATACAATTTTCAGAGCAAAACTATATTTGCTATAGTCTGGATTCTGTATACTAATTCTATTCATCTTCAGATGAATATGTTTACGCCATCTGTGCTTTCACGTTCATTAAATAGACATGAAGACGCCCAAACTGTGTTGTTTGTAAATTGTATGGTTTTTTATATTTGTTGCTTGAACATAGCTTTTTAACAAAGTAAACAACATTTTTGTGTGTACGAGAATGTACGTGTTTACAAATTCATAATAAATCAAACTACAATAGTATTTTAGTCTATTTAAACGGAAAAAAGGGTTTAGAATTTATAAATCGTGCAAGTTTTGGCACAAAACATATTTTCTTGTTTACACAAATATTTTCTAACGATTAGCAGCTCTTCTAAAATTAATTGTTGCTAATTCAGTACATCATTTTAATTTAAGAAATTTAATTACAATTACATAATGTTAAATATTTAATTGGAATTTAATTGAAAACATTAAAACATTTATCTTGTACGTTATAGTTTCAACGAATATATAACATAGTTAATTAAATAAAACTACGTTAAATGTAATTTGAACTTCAATTTACAAATTTGGTGTACGAGCCAATGCGTGCACTCGTACAAATTAATGCGGATTAAATATTTCCCGCATATATTTGTTCATGCAACATTTAATTATTCCAAATATAAACAATTTTGTATACATTAAAAGAATGTTTGTTAATTGATAAATAAGTTACCTTCGTTTATATGTATATTGTTATGTAATTAAGTGATAATAACATGTAGTACTTGTATGTGTATGTTCAGTAACAACATAAAATATTTTCATTATAATGCAAAAAAAAAAAAACTACATGGCAGGGAGAGCGGGGTGTGATTTTAATACGCCCTGGTGCAAACTTGGAAAGTGTGTAATATAATTTTGCTTGCCATCTTACACAAGTACGACGTACTATGTATTATAAAATAGAAACTATGAGATTGTATATTTGACATTGAGAGCTTAATATTTTAATCTTAAAATTTGTTTTCCAAAATTTTGTATGCGGAATATGGGATAATAAGGATCAATAAAAAATAAATCAATAATTATCGAAAATGTTGTCGGTGTTGATCCATAAAAATTATTGGGTGTGAAATTTTTTTTAACCTTGAAATAGGTGATCTTGAAATAAGAAAAAACGTGACTGGAAAAGTTGAAAACTTTTGCAAATGTTAGAATTTATTATCCAGTGTGGGGGTGTCGTAATAAATGTATTATAATTAAAAATAAACAAGAATCTATATTATAACACATTTTGCCGTAGTTATATCAAATAAAAAAAATTCCAAACGCGACACGGAACATTTCAATTAGATTATTAATTAATTAGAGTATTAATATGTGTCGTTATTAGATTATAATTATTTGCCAATTTGTGTAAATGAACGAGTAATGTAGGTACCAAGAATGTTATTATTAAGGGATGAATATGCTGTGAAGTATTTATTCTTCTTGCTTTAACATAATTAATGACATATTGTTTAACAGCTTTTTTGTAATTACATTTTATTATATACTTACAAAATTCTTACATGCGTCTATGTACGCCGCACGGTGTATGCACTGTCTGTATGTTTGTGTTTGGGAATCAATCACGCTGCAACTGGCACTGACGTAGGCACAATCATCAAACACAAAAGTGAACCGCGAAAAGCGATAAAAAAAATTGTGGTTCGTGAATAAATTTACTAATTAAAGAAACGATTGTTGGAATAGATTTATCAGTGAGCGATTAGTAAAAATCACCAAGTGAAAAATTGCACAGCATATAATGTATCTTTTATTTAGATTTTATTAATTGCATATATCATTTGAAAATATGAGGCAAAGTGCTCCTAAATATTGGTCCATCAATGAAAGCATCGCAAGTCAATTATCGAAGAGAAGGATATTTCGGAAAGGAGGCGAAAAATGGTATTCGAGATAATTATAAATATGCAGAAATTTGATTAAATTTTTTTACGATAATTTTCACCGTTGTCAATTTTTAACTTTGATTAAAAAGGTACGTCCGCTTGAAAAACATATATTGTTCCATGGGGTTTTTGTGAAATTCGATTTTATTTAACATTATAATTCCACTTTTTAAAACAACAACGCGTTTCTCCAATAGTTATTAAAAAAATAATTAATATTTGTCGGGTTAAAATATATAAACTACATGGCATAAAGGGCGAGGTGTTAAATTTAGTGAAATAAATGCAAAAAATTGACCTTCCTGTCCTGCCAAATCATAGTATCCAAAAAACCATTACAAATGTAATTTAAAATTGACTCGTTTCAACACTTAATATGTTAACTTTATTAAATATTTATATTAATTATCATTTTAATCAGATAGTTGCAAATTACTCACTTTTAAAGTGCATTTCAAGTTTTAATATCAAGTTTAGATTATTTATTGTCATCACAAGTCACAACTTTTGAATTTGCATTCTAAATTTTGTATTGCGAAGCATGCAAAATTTTATTATTCTCTTCACAAAATGGTCTCCGTGCATTATAAAACTTACAAACCCCACCCAGACATATTATACAATTGATGCAATATATTGTATTATTGCAATTCGCCCAACATGAATAAATGTATGATGTACCCACCCTGATGTGATATAACCTGCGGGCTGAGGCTTTAAAAGCATCCATTTGAAAAGACGTTTTTTTTTATATTATCACGGAAACAACTCATTAGTCGTTGAATACAAACTTCTGTTGTATTTATCTCTCCCTTAACTTTACCCCTCACCACTGGAACTTAGCAACAACCATTGTAATTAAAATTAGCTCCTTTAGGCAACAATTATACGTAATTCGCGTTGAATGTTTCTCGTATATGTCATGTTAACCAATTGAATTTGCGAGAGCTTTGAGATATTTGCTTTTGATCAATTTGGTCAAATTGGTTCAATTACTATGACATTTTTAAATATATGGCAATAGATGTATTATTTTGTCGAATATTAAGCAATATTTTATGCTTCTAAGTATAACATGCCCGTAAATCAATAACCGTTATTAAAGTTCAAAGTATTCATGAATGTCTAGTTATTTATTAGTCAAATAGTTATTTGGTGTATTATAGAATGAAGGAAGCTTTTAATTTTTTTTTGAACGATTTTTAAAGTGTAATGACTTATGGAGTTTCTTAAATACCTTAGTTAATCTGTATCTTATACCATCCAACATTAATGAGCAAAAAAAACAGTCATTATAGAAATTATTATCCTTTTTTATTTTACACTAAAAAATTTAATATTATTAAAAAAGCAAAAATGTAAAACACCATAATCATTCATCTTTTTCACTGTAGCTCTAGTTTTAGGCTAGTATCTCTAGCTGCGTGGGGGTGGCCCAAACCAATAATGTTTTTTTTAACATATGTAAATCAAGAGCCTTAAGCTCAAATATCGATTCAATTTGAATTAAAACATTCCACTAATATCAGAGATTTACAAAACAAATGGTATCATATAGAAAGATTAGGACAAAAGCTAGAAACCAGACGACTTTTCACTTCGAAACTTTAAGGATATGTAGATTCTTATTGCATGGAACTAATTTATCTACAAAAAGCAAAAAAAAAAATTGATTAAAAAGTAATTTTAATTAATATTTATTTCCTCAATATTATTCAGGAAATACTCGTATATAAATACAAGGATATTCAAGTTGGGCTAAGATGAGGAACAATAAATATGTTTACGAGTATAAAGTATGTTAATTAATATTCGCTACAAATTGTGATAATAAAACAGTTTTAATGTACGGAATAAAATAATTAATTTTAAAATTAATTTTATAAGAACGCTCCAACTACCGGTTTTTCAAAATCCTATAAAAATTCATAACGAGCCATATATAGTTAATTCCCTTCATATGCAAATATACACGTCCTCGTATTTATCGTCCAGATAATGAAATACAAATAACTACATGAAATTTAATGTGTTTCCTCCCCTCCCATACAAGGATGCGTGCCATAACTACGTGTTTAATGTTATTGACTAGTTGTGTGTTGATGTCTTGTTTTGATATTTGGAGTTTGGACTACACATATTTTGGCAGAAACAGCACACCCTGATCACAGAAAATCATACAGAAAAGTAACCCCCCGATTTTTGTATAAAAAATCGAGAGAGACGAAAATATGTTATTTGGCTAAATGTATGTATACAACCATTTTTGATTAACCTTCTTAAATGCATGTTTTTACAAAAGTATACAATACAAATTTTTTCACTCATTCCCTTTAATTTGACATGTTGGAAAAGAAAATGCTGTTTCTTCTGGACATACGCATATTTAAATTTGGTGCCTCAGCAGATTTTTCACCTCTGGTATATCCACTCTGTGCCCTGAGAGCCACAAATAAACAAATGGTCAAACTAATTTCCCCACACATCAAATATTCGCTCTTGCATTTATATTTACAATATTTATACGAACATACGTATCTACAACATGCCTGAATAAAGCATGTGATAGCGGCGCATAATATACATCAAGTGTAAATAGGTATTCTCGCATTTCGTTTCAAACGTTGCATATCATTTCATATTTTCCGATGTTTGCCTTAAATATTTACATTTTATTCAATTCATGCAAGTGATGTGTTTCATTGGATTTTGATATGCACGCCTCAATGCTTATGCTAAAAACGTGATGCAATTGTTCCTTCACATTAATTACTTATTATGCGAACAGCACACATTATCCTACGTTATACTAATTCCTTATTTGCTTCACGAATCACGGTATATTGTATGCGCTCAGTTCGAGCAGACACACTGAAAATTACTGAGGAAGAAAATATCGCTATTGTTACGGCAAAATATATTTAAAATGAATGTCGTAAAATTAAGAGTGCAGTGCGTAAATTTCCTAGGATCTCAGTTCTCACACAGCTTCCTTGTGGGAGTTATCTTCATCACTAAAGAAAGGAACTGTGAGAATGAACTTATTCAAGGTCTCCAACGAAAAAAATTAACACACGACATTACTTGACACCAATATTACTGGAAAACTTTGAACATTGTAAATATTACAATAGTTTAAAGTTAATCTAAAATAAAAAATTCGTTTTCAGCTGTAGGTTAAGATTGTCTGTAAATGTTGAACTACAATGCTAAAATTTTAAATAACAATAAAAAGTACGCCGAAATGAAGCCGTTTAAGGCGATCTTTGCAAATAGTCTTGGTTCAGTCCAAGGACAATTAAAATAAAAAATAGAATAATAACCCTGAATAAATTATAATTTGGAAACTGAAGCTTCACAGTACTCTTATTCGCATAAAAGCTTAACAATATATAATAAATTTAATAACCCCATAAAATGCCACTCCAATAAATGCAACAATGCAAGAATACAGTTGCAGTTAAATTTTTTGATTCATACTTTAGTAATTAACCGCAATTTATTTTAATTGATTTTTACTTTAGTTCACTGCATGTCATCATAAAACTACTTTGGAAATATGGAAACTGAAGTCAGCGCATTGTTAATTATCACAGTGGTAATTGGAACGATTCTTATGACATCCCTGCTGGTGTGCTACATTTGTGTGTTCCGGCAATTATGCTGTGGCCAGCGAGATGTGGATCGACGCAGAGCGGCCAGGGAAGGTTACAACGCAGGTGCCGACAGGAACAGTAGTCGATGTAATAGCTATCGCGGCAAAGATGCTCGGAATGATAGCCTTTTGATGGCTGAATTAACACATATCTCATCGAATCCTACTGAAACGGAAAGACTTTAATTTAATTTTGCATTTCAAATTAAACTGTTTAATTATTTTACTGCTTTACAAGTATCAAATATTTTTTTTTGATTTACTTATGATTAGGGTTATTATTTATTTTATATATTAAAATTGTTACTGAGAGCAATTAATAATAAGTAAAATGTTTTTTGTATTTATTTAATTAATGCATTGTCTAATTTAAAATGTAATTTTTAAAATGTAAATTGATGTCACATAATATGTATATAAGTATTTAAATAAATTTAAAACAAAATTGTGGTTTTTTGAATTTAAAAATGTGACAATGAGTGCCGTACTATAATTTATAAACGACTGCAACTAAACTAAATTAGGGAATTTAATATATTACTTAAATTTGCTTTGAAAATATATTTCGTAGAAATGTTATGTACTTTTTTATTATGATGATTGATGACAGATGTTTGACTAATATATTCCCATAATTTTCATATTAAATAAATAAGAACACTTCCAGGACTTCTTGAAAACTTTCTTCAAATTTTTATCACAATTTATAGTGTAGTTTTTGAATCCTATTTAATATTTGGAATACAATTTCATGAAGACTGTTTTTTTTTAAATATATGTTAGACACATATTTTCATTTTTGTCGGTATCTTTAAAACTAAGTATTAGATCGGAACGAAATTGCAGCAACCAAAGCTATTTAGCGAAGTTGCTGAGGCTGTCTTTTATATTCAACTATTATTTAATTAAAAGTAGTCTTAGTGGTCATTGTTAAAATGACATAATTGTTCTTAATGTTATGGATGCTAAATAAATGGGAATGATTTAATGACAAAGGCTGGAGTCTTTACATAGGCTTATTATGGGTTGCAAGTTGCAACATGTCGCCATTCTAAACTAATCATCAAAATTAAATTGAACAAACTTAATAAAAACGTTATTTATGATAATATTTGGTTTGTAAGAAAGTTTCAAAGTGAACAAACATATTGTTATTGTCGCCTTTTAATACCGCTCAATTCATGCCGGTGATTATTAGTGGGTTTTGTGCTGCAATAAAGTTCAATCATGACTTATATTTTGATTCAAATGAAATGTTGATAATTAGTTGGGGTTGATTCAATTGTGGTCATATATTGTGAAATATTTTGTGGTGAAGCCATATATTCAATTTATTTATTTTTCGCTTCTTGTTTGTATTTTGAATTTAAGATTTAATGGATTAAATTAAATTAGACTTTCAGGAAATAATTGGAATAACAGAAAGAGTTTAATTTACGAATCAGTGATCTATTTTTAAATGAACAATTAATTACTCATTAAAATCTTTCGTCAAAAAAATAAAAAAGAAAAAATGAAAAAATGAGATATAAATAACATTCAACAAAGAAAAACAATCAATTGTTCATGAAATGACAATGAAAATCGTACATGAAATGAATTGTCAATTCACAAGTAACAACCTTCTGGGGATCATCAAAAAAAGTCTGAAGACAATATCATTCAATATTAATCAAGTGGTCTTGAAAACTCTTCGAAAGTAAAATTGTATTGCATGGGAAACCCTAGTTTGGAATTCACGGAGAAACCGAAGGAGTCGCAGACCCAAGAAGACAGCAGGTCAAAACGATAGCTTCAAACTGAACACATTGAAAGATGGTTGTCTCCAGGGTATTCTCATGCACTGGTATAAGTAAAAAGCAATTAATTGCATAAAATTGTTTAATTTACAAAAAAACATAGGTAAATACAAATATGATTAACATTAGTAAGAACTAAGGATGTGAATTACACATCCAATCAATGCATGCATACATATACAATTAAAAAGCAATTACATATCAATATATATATATCTAACGTCTAACTATTCACACGTTTCAAATCCATCAAGAGTCACTTTTATCCTTCCCACTATCTTCCTCGTCCGAATTTTTCTCACTATCGTTCTCCAAATCTTTAGAATTTTCCTCATCTCCATTATCCGCACGCAAATCATAAGAATGTCGTCCCAAAGTCTCAACCCACTGCTTCATTACAGATTCACGAATCTCTGTCTCCACAATCGTGGGATGAATATACTTTCGAATGAATTCCTGTATTACAGGATCTTCGTCATTCCAAGTGAGTGCCTCATGCAATCCATCCTCGCCGTAGCGTTGATTGTAGCGATCGTAATGCACTTGATCCAAAACCAAACCTAAACCAGGTGCCATCGGAATATCCAGTCGATCAGATGTAAATGATCGTTCAATAGTTTCCCGATCGGTGTGTCCACGTAACACGGCGAGGGTAAGTCCAATCATTTTGCGTATTTGATGCAACATAAAACTTTGTCCCTTAATTTCGATGGTGGCGAACTCAACACCTTGGGGTGACACAAAATAGGGACCGCATACAAAGGAAATGATGTAGCGCTTTGATGAAGGATCGATGAAATTTCTAAGGGATGCAATATTTGGATTAAGGCCTGTTTAAATTGAAATGTTATACAAAAGTAAAATTTACTTTTTTGAAGTGAAATTATGAAAGTTTTTAGTTCCTTCAAAAAGTTTTAGGACTTCATTAACTACATCTAGTTTCTCAGCTGGAGCACGATAATCTTCCATTGTGACTTCTTCCGAGTGATGGGCGAACGACAATGTGGGCAGTGTGTATGTGTACGTCCGAGCATTGCATTGCTCCTTCGAGTTGAAACCTTTGGTGACACGTTTTAAACTAAAAACACGAATGCATTCAGGCAGCTCACTATTGAGGTCGTTGTAATCCAACCCTTCAGCTGAAACAATATTATCGTAATATAAATTGATAATTAATTAAAAACCACTTACGTAGTTTAAGGGAAATGCACTGTCTTGCCGCTGAGACTCCCTTATCAGTTCGGGCAGCTCGTTGAAACTGCATTAATTGCGCCTTCTGATACATCTCATCATTAATCCATTTACGCTTTAACATTGCTGACAATAGATCCTCCTCAATTGTTTTCATTTCAGGATTTCTTGAAAGTATAACATTAATTGAGTAAAGAAATAGAATCTTCTTAATAATGATTTGTTTAATACCTTTGCATTCCAAAGTAATCAACACCAGAGTAGCCCATAAGGATGCAACACTTTTTTCGCTTAATTCGATCTTCAGCGTCGTCTTTTTTTACACGCTTCTCATCGTTAGGATTTCTATCCTCCCACTGACGACGTTTGTATCGGCTAAAATACTTTTCCTTCTTCTCCAGACGCTTAGATTTGGATGTTGTCTCCAATTTGGCTTGAAATTCAGCAGACATTGTTGCGATCAGTGACTCTGTACTAAATGTTACTATAATTATAGAAATTACTTTCAATTTTTTTTAAAACTATTTATTAAAAATGTATTGGTTTTGGATTTATATAAAAGTAGCTCGTAATTTCATTGAACATTTTTCACTTTTTGTAATGTTTTATACACACCTTTTTAATTTATCAAGCTTGAACTGAGTGCAGTTCCTAATCAAACTAATTCCTTGGGTTACTTTGGACTTTATCGAACAAAACATTGCCTATACGAGCAGGTATCACTTCTGAATCGTGTGTTTACACACTTTATCAAATTGCAATTAATTTACCTTGATTTTAAGGTAATTTAAATAACACTCACTTTACAAAATATTTTAAGTTTTTACATTTTTTTGTTTCACTCAAGGATTTCATATTTTCAGGTGGGTCAATTCTGCCCTAACCTCAATACCAAATAAACTTGAAGAAGGAATACACCGAACAAGAGATAATGCATGTTGATATTGTATTTGAAGGTTGGTACAACAGCTCAAACATTGTTCTCAAAGATGGCGCAGAGAGCACATCTTAGGATTTACTCGCAGAACTTTAAAAACATTTTAATGCTTTTTTTAAACTTATGAATTTTTCACAAATAAGTCAATAATTTAAATGTTACTTTCTAAGAGCAATTATCTTCTATGAATACTACAAATTTCACTTTCGGTTTGCTACTGTATCAAGCTACAGAACAGCTAAGCAGTTCAATAGCATATCATTTTAATTCTTTCTTTTTTTCATTTTAATTTGTTCAAAATACAAAATATAACCTTAACAGAACATATAACTATGTAAAGTTTTAGAATAGTCTTTCAATCAAATTTTATTAGTTGTATTTATAATAAAGAAATAATTTTTACTCAAGGAATTAAGAAGAAACGAATTAAGGATGAGTAAAAGCTTCTAACTATAGCATATTAACTGCACTTACATATTTGTACAGTACATTTAAGAAGAGAAATACTTAGGAGGAGAATGCAATCGAAGAAATGACGCTGCCTAGCAACGACTGCTAACTTTTGTTTGTTATTAATTATTATAAAACACATTTTTTGTTCAAACACAAAAGCTGCAGGCTCATATATTTTGTAGAATACTTTTCAACAATTACATGACAATGGATTGTTTAGCAGAACCAGCTCTATCTGACGAGAATATTCAAAAATTCAAGGACATAATTGACAAACAGATGGTTAAGGTAAACATTTTCAATAACTCGCTAAGCAATTATTCTGACTTGACCATTTTACGTTCCTCCAGTTAAGGAAAAAACGAAAAATTAGACCCCACAAATTATCAACATTACTGCCAGATGAAATATTTCGCAAAATAAAATACGACGACTTGACAAACGTTGCGCCGTACGAGTTAGATGTCATTGAGGTCGATTATGAAGCCCAATCTGAGAATGATGACACGAAAACCGTGGACGATGTAAGTATTCAGTTACACTAGTATACAATACATTAACGTTTTCAACGTTCAGAAAGTCGATGTAGTCGAAACTGATTCCGATAGAACAATAAATGAAAGCACCGTAACTGACGTGGTTGAATTGCAAAATAATTTTGTTCCCATATCACTAGAAGATGATCCAAATAAATTCTTAATGCCGTTGCCAAGTCGAGCATTACCAATGAATTGGACTTCAAAATATATCAAATCTGAAAAGAAAGGTCGAATTGTTTGGCCATCGAAATCCTATTCAGTTTCAAGCAGCTACAAGGATAAAACACCATTTGAAAGGGCTAATGAACGAATGGATCAGGTGCGACTCTTTAAACAATTTTTTTTTTAAATAAAATACAACACTAATTATTGTTGTGTGTTCAAAAATTTAGGCTTCAGCAGAATTTTCCACATGGCTAACATCACTTAGTAAAGATCAATGCGTTAAAATGGACAAGGAATTAATCAAAGAATTGTTCGACATCAAAGTTAAAGGTGGCGCTGCAAAAGCTTTACATGTTGAGCCACGCCAACTTAGCACAATTCCAGAAAATATTGCGGCGCAATTAAATTTAACAGAGGTATCCTTTATTTGTTTATACTTTTTGTATTTATTTGTAATTTAATTTTTAACAATGTAACAACAATGAATTTGCAAGTGGGCACTTGAGAAAAAAGCCAAAGAATTGGCAGAAGAGGAACTGCGGAAAAAGCCAAGGAAAGAAAAAATGCTTGCATTTGGTAAATTGTTACCATTGTTAATACGTGTGCCGAAGGCTGTTGTAGATGATGTTGCACCGTTAAAATCGGACTTTCCAGAGAAATTACGAACAATGGAGGAAGTTTTTGAAGGTCTAACCACACTAAAGTATGTCCATACCCAGTCGTTATTTACTATTTAACATTTTAATTGATCAAAATACATTTATTTTCAGAGCTACTAAGTACATTGTTAAACATCTGAAAAAATCGGATAGACCAGAGTTCGTTCTTAAATGCAAGGATTTTCGTTATTTATAAGATTTATTTTAAGATAATCGTCGATTGAGAAAATTAAATTGAAGTTTAAATCATCTAAATTCTGTCCTCTTTAATTATTATTTTCTTAATAAAAAAACTTCCATCAATCTTGGTCATTTTTTGGTTACAATTATGAAATTAAAAAAAAGAAAGAAGTGGTAGAAATGTATTTGCTATTGATAATTGATTGTGGGTACAACGATACATACAAAATAAACCCCATTTCCGTATATATAATTATAATATAATAAAATTAAATAATATAATCTATATAAAATTTACAATCAATAACTTAATTTCGTATATCTCGCAGTCTTATTAATATGCCAAAAAAAATTAATAACCTTTGTTTTGGCAATATATGCTATTGCATACTTCTATTTTTTAAATTAATTTGTTGTTTTACATAAATTTCATATTTCCATTTGAGGCATTTGCGATTAAATGGGAAATAAATCTTTGACATACTGAAATAAAGTAACATTTTATTTAAAGACCCGTCAACCTAGTATGCAATGTTTGTTATCTTAATGCCTCACTAATAAATTATTAACTGCACTGCTCCCGTTTCAGAATCAATATAAGCCCGAAACTGAGTTGCACAAATGTAGTAAAAATTTAAAAGTTGTAAAGTAGCAGTGTATTTAAAAAAAATGTTGTCCAACAAAAATCTGTTGATTATTACAATAGTTGGAATTTGTGTTTGTGATTGGGTGCAAGGAAAAGGTTCATCTTATTATAAAAAATTACATTTTTTGAGAAACTTATACTATAAAGGGGTTTTATTTAGTTAAACTATATTTTAAGCGGAGACTAGTTGCCAATGCCACTTGTAGTGGAAGTAAAATTACTGATGTAAAAGTACCTATTGTAATTTCGTAATTTTAAATTTTAATCAAAGAAATTCTACATATTATAATGAAACAGAGTATTAAAAGTTTTTAGATAGATTATATGTATTGTCAAAAAAAAAACTGACTTAAATACATTATTTGCACAGAAAATGACTGCACTAAGACGCGTTCCGATGCAAAGTACACCCTCAAATTTTTCGGTCTCGTCATATGTTTCCAGCCATCCCTACCAGATTCAGTGAATAGTGTAATCGAAAGAGTTATGATTGCCTTTCAAAAAGTCCTTGATTGTTGTTCAAAAAAGCTTCAGGAATTAAACAAAAACCTAGACATTAAAAACAAGCATGCCCAAATAAAGGAATTACGGGTAATAAGAAGCGGAACGAACATCCAATATGATTCAAGTGAATATTTTGTAATTAATATATTTTAGCGTATCAATCATCAATTGGAATCAGCAGTACAAATGACAATACAAGGGTTGGAATCGTTAAGTAAATTCATTGGACATAATTCATTGTGGGTTGACAAATTATTAGAATTTATTGACAATGTTCTTGCAATCCCAAAGCAAATTATTTGTAAAATATGTGGTAAATTAGAGAGTTGAAATATCTTTAACATCTCTAATGAAAAGTAAACCCATTAAATTTTACCGTAGATTGTGACACAAAACCAACGGAAAGTATAAATCATTTTACTACAACTTCTACCGAAATGACACCATCAATGACAACGACTTCCCCCGGGAGGACTCCAACATCATCATCAACAACACCATTATCAGCAAACCCATTATCAACAACGTCATTGAAACCAACGATATTGAAACCAACATCTACGAAACCAACATCTACGAGACCAACAATTACAATACCATTTCCAAACATTTTTGATGAATTAACACAAACATCTGATACGACGGCTAAAATGCCTAATACTAAAGACGATAAAATAAAGAGGGGTAGTACACCATTCACAAAATATACCGATTCTATGTTACCAAATATGACAAGGAAGATGCGCACAACTTCGCGTCCCACAAACAATTTAAACACAACATTGTCATCTGAAACTCATCCAATTTTGAATTACAATATAATTAGGAATTCTAGACAACTCTATAAATTCTTTCCACGCTCAAATCAGTTTGCATTTCGGCGATGTTTATTTTAAAACTTTTATTTTTAAATTTAAACGCTATAGTTTGTAGCCCTATTAGTTTGTTTTCTTATAAGCACTTATCGCTTTTAAAATATTTAAACTAACCTTGAATTAATATACAAATACTTACACACAACTTTACACGTATCCCTTTACAGAACATAACGCAACAGAACAAGTTAACACACACAATATTTCAATTCAACATAATATGCACACAATAAACGATTCTGCGGGTAAAAACGTTTGGCCAGCAAAAGTGCTCTTTGTATTAGACAGCAATATGACCGAAACACCATCAATAATAAAACAAAGATCATTCAGACTTGAAGGTGACACAAAACAAATTAAAAAAACAAAAGCTGCAACAGAAAATTCTTTGGAGCCCATGGAAGAACTTCAACAATGGTCCAGAATTCTGGAAAAAATATCGGGGTCAAACAATAACAGTGGAACAGAAAATAGACGTTCAGTAATTTCTTCCAAATTAATTAAATTATAATTTTTAAATATTTTTTTTTTACCTGCAGATGCGCGGCAAAAATTCGTATTTAATCAACAATAAGGCCCAAATGAAAAAAGAAAATGGAACTGACGAAGAAAATGTTCTTTTAAACCAAATTACTTTAAATTTATATAAAACATGTCACCGAAAAGTTTTTATCTGCAAGTTTTGTGGTAAATATGTATTACCATTATTTTTAATCAAACTTAAATGAGATGTTTGAATATTTTACTTATGTAGTTACTATAAATGCTACAAAATGACAAACATTTCTTACAGATTGCAATGACTATTCAGGCTCTTCTGAAGACACGACAGAAAAGGAAAGAAATTTTTTTTCAAATGGTGCGATTACTTTTTCTAACTTCTTGCGATTTCAAACAAACTCAAATTGTGAATCAATTAAAGAGCTGGTTCGGAAATATTGCTTCAGAAATCGAAGTGATTGATTACTCGAATGATCCCATTTATATTAAAAGTCTATTAAGGGAATATTTAGTATTTATAATAAATAATAATAAACAAACACTGAATATGTTTTAGAATTCAACTCAATATTTTGAACCAATCTAATAAAAAAAAAAAATAACTTAGAAAAATAAATTTATCAACAATAACTGCTCCTGTTTTGAAAAAGTCAGTAAATTTAAAATTTACGGGTTTAACTTTTAAAACGACCATTTTTTTAAAGGTCAAATACATACTTTGCGCAAATTCCTTCACAGGATTAAGCACGTAATATTTGAACTATTTTGTCAAACAATTGAACCGGGTTTGAATTCCAAAATATACAAAAAATTGAGAATAAATTTGAAAGGCGCTTCATTTAAAGAAGAGCGACTCATTTTAAAGCAAACTTAAACCTTCAACAATGTCTATAATTCAAAAGAAATGGTCCTTTCAATCATAAAAAAAACATGTAAAGTAATACTTGTTGAGTATAAAGTAAATTGGTTCAGATAAACTAAGTTCAAATTTAACATCAATTTACAAGGCTTAGTAAACTATGACACCAATTTTGAGCCTAATTCAACAATTACCTAGAAAAATGTTTGCTTATAATTGCCACTGCAATAAGTACAACAAAATTAAACAAAACTGTAATGAAGCCTTATAATACCTGCAGAAAACAATTTCTACAGTAAATTATAGAGCGGCTTACATAGGTGTTTGTATAAATGAAATTAGTCATCAAATTTTCCTTCCACATACATAAATAACTATTTGAATTTCCTGGCACAACCATCTTGTAATCGATCACATTCGTTTGAATCACCTGATTAAAATTGAAGCGAAACTCGTTATCGCGATCACAATTGTGCAAGATAACATGTCTGGTATTGTAAATATTAATTGTCCGACACTTTAAAGCGATCAATTGGATGGGCAATTAATTTGTTGTGCGCGATAAGGCGCAATATAATTGGTATAACTGCAAACAAAACAAGTTCCCAAGTCAAATATTTCGTTAAGTATATCATGCATAATATTGTAAAGACAATAAATTGTTTCAAAATAAATACAAATATTATTGTGTGTGCTTTATTTACCCTTATTTTTTAATGGAAAGGATGCTGTCACATTTTGCGCAGTTTATGTACTAAGTTGTTATTTTACAATGTAATGTTTTACAACTCATTTATCTGTTACATTATCTGCGGTAAAATTGGTAAACAAAATAATATTAAATATATTAAGTAGTTTTTAAAATATAATAATAATATTTCCTTAAAATCTAATTGATTAATACATTTTATGCACTTTAAACTCGATCCTCACATATCCTAGGGTAAACAGTTATTAAAAAAAAATTAACTTAAAAAGTAACAATTATTTTGAAGTACTCGTACTCAAGCAATGGTACGTAAGTTACAAAGAAGGATATTTTGTTAATTTAATTATTAATTAATAATTTTACTGGTTTTGCTGAATAATTGTCTCCCATTGTGCGATAAGTCGATGTGATGATGGTGCCTCATTCGGTGAAAGGTCACAAAGTTGGGCAAGCGATACAGCCGGCCGTAGGCGACCATTTCCCATTCGTGGCTCAAATGATGGACTAGGTGTTTCCCTATTCAAAATCAAACAAAATATTTATTAATATCGTTTTTTTATGCTCGTAAGAAAAATGTCCAATAAATACCTTGGTGACAGACTAGACATATTGTTGAGAGCATCGCACAGTTCACCAATTGACTTGGAGCTTCGCAATTTATTTGTTGTCCTGTAGAATCCCTCGTCAGTGTCATCCTCAATATCACTCTCCTCGTCATGACTGCCAATTTCCTCGGATTCGACCAGCGAATCAATGGAGCCATGTCCATTTGGTGCCGATTTTGTTTTCCTCAGACGCCGCAGGCGTTTGAGTTCACATTCGCGTGTCTTCAAGTCACGCAATTCTTTCTGAATTTTCTCCTCGACTGGTACGAAGCCACGACGAATTGGTCGACCATCTTGGTCACGTTCAATGACTGCCGGCGATGCGGGCTCAACATTGGCAAATGTTGGTGGACGATTAAGGTTTGTTGATGTCTGTAATTTAAGAGTGTGAATATTATATAGCGTTTTGATGTTTTCCCCTACTTTTAAAATATAAATAGAAAAATATACCAAATCAAATCAAAAATTTCGTTTACTTGCTATGGAATTCTTATAAAAAGTGATTTCTAATTTTCCATAACAATTGGTTTCAAATTTCGGACGTGGAAGTATTTTTTACTAATTCGGAAAGTATGTGGCAAAATCATGGAATTTAATATTTTAAAAAAAATTTAAAATTTTTATTTTTAAATTACGACTTACCAAAATCTTGTTGCCTCCATTGTTGCTCCCCAATTTACCACGTGATGCAATAAATCGCTGCATGATTCCCTTTTGCACTGAACCAAATGCCAATCGTGGTGGTGGCCCACTAAAGATGTGTGGAGTTGATTGAGCTCGGGTAAGCACCTTTTGTGGTGGCAAAGCAGACATCTTTGAGAAGCCATTTTGTCGGTTAAATTTGGTTGCCGGACGGTTGCTTGAAGTGCCATTGATTGGACTGGATGCCGTTGAGAAGCCCGAATCATCAGAATGCCCCGATAGAGTGTCATCTAACTGTTCCTTGATGATGGTGTCCTTTTGTGCAGCGGACCCCATTGTTGGGGATGCCAACAATGAAGGCACTGCCTCTTCGTTGGGTGTCAACAGTTGGCTGTTCTTTTCTCGTACTTCACGCTCGCGACGTGCTACTTCGTTAATCTCTTCCTGAATGCGCTTCAGGGGATCATCTTTCTGTGTAGGCGATAAATTCAATGTGTAAATAAATGTCATTCTAAAAATTTGCTTTTTATTTTAAAGTGCAAAAGGCAATTTTGCAATGGGGCTTCATTTGTATAAGTTTTCCCACAATGCAAATTACTCGTAGTTTGAGACTTGTGAACTGTGCAATCTACCTATTGATCGCTTCACTGAAGCGTTTGCAGTTCTACAACATTTCACTGGGTCATTGTAAAATAGATGAGACTTAAAATGCTTTTCTATGTTATCTAATTTTAGTTTTGTTTTACTTCCTCAGTGATGATAATCGTCTACTGGATCGCAACTAGCAAAATATACACCAAAATTAATTGGAAGAAATTTTGTCTCCATACTTTCTAAACAATGTGAAAATGTTTTTTTCAGCTGCACCAAATTTTCGGGAGAAAATATTTGTATGTTCGTACTTTTAAAAGTAATGGGAATTACACTGACCATTTCCGCTCATACACAGCTATAATTAATTACTAATGACTCACTTTAAAGCTGCGTTTTTCGTGCACGGAAGTTTTAATTTAATGCCGCATGCAGTGTAACCGTTAAAGACATAAATTTAACAAGATGTGTATTTACATAAGTGAATGTTTGTTAAACGATGTGGTGCGATTGTGGAATTGGAAAATTATGTAGACGATTAAAATTATGGCTAATTTTGTATTAAAAAATGTAAAGCATAGTTAAGAAGTGGTGCAAATACTGACATGTTGCTAGGCTATTGAGGGAAATTATTTCACACTTTGGAGCTTTCGAAGAAATAAAATTCCACGAAATTTAATGGTACAATGTTTAACAAATTTGGTTTAAATTGTATGCAAATAAAGGCGAATTAATTAGACAATTTTTTTAAAAATTAAGATAATGTGCGTGAGAATGTTTTTGCAACAAAATTGTAAAGTTTTATCTCAATTAAAACTTAAAAGTATTTTGTAAAAGCGCAATAATGAAGGCTTCTTGATATGAAATATGAAAAATACTTACATAAGCTGTATAATTTTATGTAAGTGTAAAGTTTCCTCAAATGTTGTAACTATTAAAGCTTGACTTTGAATTATTAAAAGCTCTTTCAAAGCAAAAATCGTATTCATAGAAATTAACATTTTCCTAGTTATTCTGTTTATCAATTTTCCCACAACAAATTAGAGAAAACTTCCAAAAAAAATCTAATGGGGTCCAATTATGTAAATTTGAAGCCGTGTAACTAACTGTAATTGAAGTAAAAATACCTTTTTTTAAATTCACGTAGGTACTTAATAGTTCTTGCATAAATGTTTTTTTAAGAATAAAACACAACAAAAACAAAGGTATTAAGAACATAGCCAACGGAATGTGACACATTGCCTCATCATTTTACATCTCAAAACTTACAACATTCTTTTACAACAGATTCTTCTTTCTCAACAATTATGTAACAACAATATGATTGAATGCACAGCAACCACTTTAGTTAGTACAATGACACTTCTTTCAATCTTTTCTTATAGAATAAATTACAGTAGCCGCATCTATGGATAGCTTCTGCGATGTACAATGTAATATGTATTTAATCATCCCATTGCGGTATCTTATCGTGCTGGACATTCATCGGCGCATACAGGCAGGCATGCGATGAAAAATCAGACGCGTACAAGAAAGTTAGACGCGATCGTCAGTCATCATTGTTTCAACAAAAGGTCATTGATTTGTAATGTTTTGTTTTTTCCCCCATTTGCTTCCCGCAGTTTTATTCACGGTATGACATGACGTGCTCATATGTGGAATATAAACTTTCGGGCATGGATCACGCACGGTATAAAATATAAGGTCTATACCGGCCTTATGCATACAATATGTTTATTTATTTATACTGTAACACACGACATTACGTGAAATGTGTGGAGTTTTGCTGCTCAAGGCTGTTTCATGATTTTTTTACTCTTTTTTTATGGAATATGTAAGCAGTACAATTACCCGTGTGCTGCATAAGCTGAAAAGTTAGTGAGCGAGGCTTTTATTGCGTTTCGTGAGTCGTGATTCAACAGTTCACTTCAAAATCTGTCACATAATATGTATGAGCGAGGCATTAAGATTAGGATGAATTTAATCGCTTTAAATTCGGTGTAAGTTTGGTATGTTAAATAATTGAAGAATTATTTTAAGTTAGAAATAAAACGACTGAATTTAGTCTTGCGGATGCTTAAAATTAATTATTTTACCAGCAGAATTTGCCTAATTAGCATTATAAAAACATTTCTGAATATTTTTTAAAGATCACAAAAATCATTCAGACATTAAAAAATATATTTATTTTATTTTTATATATTTTTTTTTTTCAATAAATTCGCGAAAATCTGCAGGTGCGAAATATTTTATTTCTTGTGGCTTGTAGTGAAAAGAAATTTGATATTTCCAGCCATATCTAAACTACAATAGTTACAAGTAACAATAGTGAAAAGAAAACCCATCAAATGCAAACTTGTAAAGCAATTAACTGTGCAGCCAAACAATTACAGAACTCTTTTACAACAACTTTGGCACAACAAAACTACAAGAATAGAAATATTCTTTGAATAAAAAATCGCACTATACAAATAAAATGCGTGAAATCACAATAAACGAGCACACCTTGCATGTCGGACAATTATGCTGCTCAAATGTGTACAGCCACACCATTATATATTGAAACGGAGGAAACATAACGAAAACTTAATATGTGGAGGAATTGTAACTGAATGATTGTTTGCACATTCAGCAGAAAAATAAGTAACATGAGAGAGTTCCCTCAACCAACGATAGATATATTTAAACAATAGCCACAATCTCACAACACTATTCTTAAGTCGTGAAGCTTTATAGATTCAAGTTGATATGAAATTTTTAATTAAATTCATTGTAAAACTATACCACCGCTAGCTAAGGTTTTTTTTTTGCATAAAAAAGTTGCATGGTAATTTAATCTGCATCACAAAATAATATAAATGATGGCAACTTCATGTATGAGAAGATATTATCCATACATGGTGGTGGTTCATCATATTACTTTGATATATTTTTCTGCAAATTAAGATACTTTCGCTGAATAAAAGAATATTTCTTTGTCAATTTTTGTTTGAATTGTCGTTACATGAAATAGGCAATGCCTTAATTCTTTGTGATTTTAAATTATTTTTATTGATTTGAATTTTTCAGCAATTAATTATTTTTAACCGTTTTAATTTGGTATTTATTCTAAACTTGATTTTATTGTAAATTTAGTTTACTTATAACATAAATTAATCATTTGTTATTTAGTATTTAACATTGCAGTTTATAGTTGTTGTTTTTTATTTATTGTACACACTCAGAAGTGCATCCAAAAAACGGAAATTCTAATGAAATTTGAATATTTGATCAAATTTAGTTACTTATGCAAAGATCTTGAATTTTATTCCCAACCGAACATAAACATTTAAGAGATACTTCAGCCACTACAAATAAATGTATAAAATTACCTTACCCCAAGCGTATTAAATTGCACATTTATGTACACACTGTTATACATAATAATCATTTAAATTTTTTTTTCTATCCCATCCAATATTATGTAGGTAAAAGCTGTATAACGGTATTGTAATATAATTAGACATGGAAACAAAAACTCGCATGATGTGCATTAAAAATTGAGGATCGCGGTAACCACACAGTTGTAAGTTGCAACTGGAAGAAAAACATAGTAATGCACGCGATAAACACACTAAACAGCTGATCATTTTTATTGCCTTGCGGCTTACGAAATGGAAAGCACTCATTTTGAATTAAGTACAATTTACGGAGCAATGCTTCTTAAGATAATATACAATTTAAATAAATTCGATTTGTTTTCGCAATAATCATATGTTAAATGCCCACGATTCATTGGTGGTAAATTGCACGAAAGTTTGCTGAAATATTTTCCATATTTTTATGGCTTTAAAAAAGGGAAAGCTCTTTTTTTGTTTATTGCGGCCAGTTTTGAAACAATCTCTTATCGGCGCATTTATTAACTTTATTTTAAAGCAGCCCTTATTTGGGACGCATTTAATTTTAAAATTAAAAAGCTGACTATTAAAAAATGCGGTATTTATTTGTGTTCCTTTTTGCACAGAGTGAAAATTTATGATGAAATCAAAAAGAATTAAACTTTATTATGTTGTAATTATGAAATTGTCTTGAATACAAAAGATGTATAGAAAACATTAACCCTACAATGACACATGAAAAAAAATGTAAATAAAACACTCACTCACAAAATTCACACGTGCTGAGCCGGTTCGTCGCTTAAGTCTTTTATTTTACTTTCACAACAACTCGTTCTTCCAACACATACGACTCCGATATAAATAAATGAATCAATCTCGAGGTGCTCGTATGATAATTGGAGGTCACGCATTAATACGTTCTTAACCATAGTAATGAACGTTCAATTAAACCTTCAACCAAACGATAAAAATGACCTACTTATATGGTTTTATGCCTAAAATTTATTATAATCGTCTTAATTTAAAGGTTTTAGTCAGTCAGCATTTTGCTCAATACCTCAATATTCGAAGTATATATTTTTTATATATCTTATACTAACGTAATTGAATCAGTCACATGTTATCACGATCTTTAACATTTCACGTTCCATAAGGCACATAAATTATGCAGAGCATGACGCAAATTATTTATGCAATCCATTAAACTTGAATTACCCATAACGTCGCATAAAGTTCAAAGATATGAAACCAATTTGCAATGGAATAGTTGCACAAGAATATTTAATAAATGCATTATTTATTTAAATTTGTTCCTTCTTTAACCACATCACTAGGAACTCTGCAATTCGTTTCAACGTGAGTAACATTATCTTCACCTCATTCTGGTACAACCGTGAACCAACTTTATGAGGGCCGCATCTCCACCCATGCGTGAACCTTACCATTATACCAGTACAGTTTTGCCATTTTCCTTAGTAGAGTGTGCAGTGTAGTTAATTTCATTACACTTTTATTTCAACTCGTGTACCCCATATGTATAATATGGAGTGCAACCTAACTGACCGCTGCGAACCAGATGCTCACATCACTATATTGTTGTTGTTTGTGTTTCCTAATTAATTCTTAAAATTTTTACAGCACAAGACGTTTGAATTTAACCGGTGATGAAGATCGGTTGAAAGCAAAATGTTTGATAGGCCACAACATGTATAGTCAGCATATTTAGTAACAAACGGTCAAAATGTATTCGGTGCGTCACATTCGCAGGAAAGAGAATCTAACACGTATGAAATGAGATTGGGCTACAGTATATTGTATTGAAGGAAATTAAACGTGTAACACATAAAAATATAAAAATGTGTTCACAGCCAGACATGAGCATAATTCTCTTCCGGAATGTAGGTCAAATATATTGTCTGAAAAAAATCGTGGCCAAGTTTACGAATGGATGATGGTGTGATTGGCACACGTTTCACACATTCCAGGGAGAGACCAAATATTTTGTCTTGTGTTTTTTTTTCAATTCAGGAATTAATTTATGATCATTTTAATTTGTTTTATGATTTTAATTTTTTTATAAATTGACGTATTAATTCAACAAGAATTTCAAAACGTTTTCTTTTTATTCAAAAGTTTTTAGTTGATGCCATTATTAAAATAAGAATTTTAAATGAGTAAGGTCTCAAAACGGAAAGACATTTTTTTTAAAAATTGCAACATTCTTCGCCAAATTTATGGGAATATATGGGAAACGCTAACTTAATTATAAGTAATTAAGTACATATATAAATTGCTATGAAAATATTATTAAAAACGAATTACTTTCCTATTAAGCAACCATTTTTCTCAAATTAAACTTTCTTTGAACGCACATTGTCCTGAATTTAATGAAACAAATTATTTTGCACGTTGCAAAAAAGGTACAAGCCAACCATCTGCTGCTAACCTGGAAATGCAGTTTGTGGCTTATTTGTTACTGTTATGTTACTTAGTAATTTTAAGGTAAACAGCTGTTGTTTTCGGACACATAATATTATATTGAATTAAAATAAATTACAAAAAATAATACACGAAAAAAACCGAAGAAGTGAATAATTAATTCTTGTTTCTTTATGTGCATTATGCCGGTACAAACGATTCATTTGAAATTATTTCAAGTTTCTTGGAAAAAAGTTTTTCAATTACCAGTTGTTCTTCCTGGAACATAAAAGCTCTGGCTTATAAGATATGCAAGTAATAAAAATAAGATATTTAAGTCAGACAGATGGGAATCTTCCATAAATAACACTTTTATATATTTTTGAGAGTTCAAATGTATAATGCAGACAAGTTTAAAAGATGAACCTTTGGGTCACTAAAAACAATTTACAATTAATTGCGATTTCGCCGAATATCTATAATTTTTAATATCCTCCAGAGTCGCATCATTCTGTTTTTAACCTTGTATATAATGAACATTTAAAATTCTGCAATGTTGATAGTTTTATGGATGAACATCAAGTAGATTTGTATTCTAATTTCTTAAAATCTGATATATAAACGAAACAACAAAATTTTAAATGTAAGTTCTTAATTTAAAGTAATTATTGTTACATCTGCATCACTTTTAGCGGTTTCGTCAGAAATTATAATATATTTTCCTGGCATATAATAAATTAAACCAAAATACAATTTATAATTGCTTATTTAAATTTAAAAAAAAAACATTTCTTCTCCTGCAACGTGCAAGTAATAATTCAAATTTATTGCGCTTTTACTACATAATTGATAATTGGTAATTTTACACTAAGTTATAGTGTAATAAATAATTAATTTTAAATTGTATTTTGTAAACTAAAGCAATGGACCTGGTATGTATAACTATATGCAGCAGTTATAAATATCATGCTTCATGTCCGAGATTTATGAAACTTGAGCATGAAAATACTCTTTTATCAAAATCACAAAAACTCGAGAATATTTTTGTATTGTCGATAATGTAAGCTATCATATAGTGCTGCTATTTTTCTAGTTCTTGTTGAATTTCAACTATATAGTATTTAATAAAAAGTAAACATTTTAATTACACATCGTTAATTACACCGATTTTCTCGAGACTATTCATTTGTATTTTTAAGACAGTAGGTACAAAACCTACTGTAATAATTTATTTCACCATAAGTAGAACTATTTAAAATATAAGGTGACATTCTCGATGGATCTCAATTAAGTAAGTTAACGTGCGAAAACAAATTCAATACATTAAGGTTATGTGATATGTCACAGTCTCCATTTAAAAGTACTTCATAGGTTAAGTAGATTATTACCACTTGATGGTAGCAAATTGAAAAATTGTTTTTTAGAATGCTCCCCGAAGATGATCGTTAAAAATTACCATTAAAATAAAAAGCTATTGACATTATATGTGAATGAACACTCACTTTAATTTAGAGTGTGAAATAAGCTTTAAATCATATAATTGGTTCGTAAAACGAAATAAAGTCCAGTTCGATAAAGACACTCAATTCATATTTTTTTGCTTTTTTTATTAAGTCGTTAAAAAGGCTTATTCGTTAAGGTTGATAAAATATAAATAAAAAGTACATTATACCGATAAGTGTATTTATATAACAAGATTGAACAGATTATCTTTATACCTTTATGCTGTAAAAAATATTGCTATGAGAAAGCTTTATGAAATTTCAAAGTGAATGTCAGCGATGTGTTGAAAGATATAACAGCATATATCAGTAAGTAATATGTAATTGAGAATATCAGGGACAGTCAATTAGTTGCACTTTCTTTTGAATCAACCACGAGTAGTTGTTCTTTGATTATTCATTTAATAAATGAAGGGATTGCACCTAATATAAGGAAATATTTTGTGTGTACTTGTGAACGATATTTGAAATCATCATTGTTTTGTTACTTACAGTTCGGTTTTAACTTTTAATGCAAATTTAGATTCAAGCATTGTTTGTTGTTTTATAATAATTATTTACTCTTTTTGCGGTGTTCAATTATAGGAGCGAAATGCATCAAAGAAAATAACACAGCTATATTTCCGATCGCTTCGCAAATATTTAATTAAATTTCCAATATTGCAAATTTCACTTATTGTCCAATATAGCTTCCTAATAATATTTCCTATGAAAAATGGAAATGTACAGACAAGCTTTATGTTTTTAACAAAAATCAAACATTTTTAATGGACATTCCGTGCCTCACTTCGAAACACCCAACGCACGATTTCAATGTTTCCCGTCATATGAACTCAACAAATAAGACTAACAACATTGCGCATAATTGTTTGCCATGACGGCAAATCCGGTCTATTGTAAACGCAGCATGAGCTTAATGCCGCACCAACAAACCAAAAACTGCACACAACACCTTTTACTTAAACCGTTTTAGATTTTGCACCTATAAATACATAATGAAGACGTTTCCATAGCACCGATCTCTTGCATAAATAATAATAAAGCATTTCTCTTGCAAACACCGAGAGGTGATCGCGCCTTTAAACATTAATCTAAATGGTATGCGCTTGCGCGCAATTGTGGCTTAAATCTGTCACTCAGATTACGATCGCACATCTCTGCACAATCTGATACAAGCCAACGAGCATGATTTTAATTTGGTATTTTAACGGAAATAACCGTTAAGCACATATCCAGACGGCAAACAAAACAAAAGGAGTTTTTCCGACGAACAGAAACATTGTTAAACCAGAACAAGACGTTCATACCAATACAGCTGAAGCTTTATTATGGCTTGCGATCACAAGCAAATTTGTGCAAAAAAAAAAAACACAAAACTCACTCAAGTTTAAATGGTTTTGTGTTCTCTGAAAACAACAAAACATGCGGCCAAAAGCATGCGCTAAAAGAAGACGAAAACAAAAAAAAATCATTTGCTTGGAAGAAACTCGCAAAAGATAAGCTCAAATCACGAAAGTCATGAGAAATATTGGCACAAACTGCGCCACAAAATCAATTTCTGGATACATGCATATAAAGTGAGTATAATTTCGTTTACAGCATTTGCATCTCAACTTCGCACGGGTCTGAAGAGGCCCCCCCTTAAACAACAAACACACAATACACGCTATGGGTATAATGTTGGTAAACGTACTGAGTCGAAAGCAGAAGGCGCGATCTCAATTGAATTTGCGCAAATCGACCAGAATAATAAGGAAGCGACCAGTTTTAAAATATGTGTTATTGCCAAAATATCGGCATTTTGTTGCTTCTTCTTCTGTATTTTTTGCTACAGAATAATAAAAAGTAAAGTAAGCGCAACATAATCAAATTAAGATCAAGCAGATCGTTTTTGCATGCGCGAGCATGTGTGAATTAAACGGTTATAACTCACATGCAACAGTTCCAATTAATTGATTTATTTAAAATCGATCATTTTGAAATGATAAAACAAATTCTTGATCGTTTTATTTAAGATTTATTTCTGTTGTTAAACGTTTTCCTTTGTAATTGTTTTTTGTTACATAAATTTGTTTTGAATACACTTCAAAAACATACCTTATAACGTTGTACGTTTTAACAGCTGTTTTTTTAGTCACGAATGTTTTACATGATTTGGTGAAGTGATAAGTCTTAGTTCCTAATGCCTCATACTTTTTGTTCACATAAATTATTAAAATACGTTCAAAAATATTGTTTATTAATTTAATTTTAAGATTAGTTTTTAAATATTGTCAATATTATTGTTGAATTAATTAAAAATACCATAATTTATAAATAATATTGCCAATATCAGAATACACACCACTGTTTTCAGAATATTGAACATGATACAAAATTATTGAACACAAAATTAAACCGACAACAAAAAAATACCATATGGACGATAAAATATTGTGCCTCTCTGAAACCAGCGAATGTACGTTGTTGTAAACCATTAATCTAGATTCTAGACCACATGCAATGTCCATATGTCCATTTGCGAAAATTCTTCTCCCCTCGATTGTTTTAATTTCACCATAATAAAATGCAAAATAAAGCAACTCAAATCAGCATACGCGTACATACTCGTATTATGAGCTTGATTGTATAACAAAGACTATACTTAGCTATAACGATGCACAAATTCGTGCGTCGTTTGTCGTGTACGCTCCCATTAGGATTTACGTCTGTTGGTGTCTTCACGCTTAATTTATTTAATTCACCACTAATGGTTTGACTTTATGGACAAACAATTTCAATCAAATGAGATAGAAAGTATCCTACATGCGGAATTTCAGACACATTTATAAAATTAGAACAAACCAAGATATGAGTTTGATATATTTATGTGCTAGCAACTAAGCTGCAGCATGCAGATCTGCTCTGCAAATTAAAGACTGCAATCCGTGGCTCCAGAGACTCCACATTCTCAGCAACTGTATCAATTTAAATGCATAAAAGACGT
Organism: Sylvicola cinctus; assembly: GCA_963854165.1. Classification (NCBI taxonomy): domain Eukaryota; kingdom Metazoa; phylum Arthropoda; class Insecta; order Diptera; family Anisopodidae; genus Sylvicola; species Sylvicola cinctus. The sequence continues at coordinate 45,914,332 of OY974083.1, forward strand.
ATACATATAATGCAAAAGATGCTACAGCTAAAACACAATCGCTATTCCATTACTAACTCCACAATAAATATAGAAAAACACTAGAGCTAGGCGTACTAACTATATAAAGAGTCAAAGAACCCGTCAAACCAGACCGGAGCACAACTCTTCGGCCACAGCACATAAAATTCTCAATTCTCGGCCATGCCATGCCATGCCACATGTGTACAATGTACATATCCGGCGCAGTTCCACTTTTATCATTATAATTTACCATTGAGTTTAACGTCTTTGTTCTTGTTTCCAATCGGTGTGTAGAAGGCTTATTTGTGGGACATTTGGTATGTGTTATGGTTGGACAACTGCTGCTGTTGAGTGTTGATATACAAATATTTATATGGATGAGAGGTAATGGACTTACATTTTTGCTAATCGACCACCGTCCACTGCTGGAGGATGTCGTAAAGGATTAAGTATGTAGAAAATATTTAATTTTATATTTTAATTACTTTCTCATGACGCTTTTATTTCGGGATGTGTGTTGTGATTCGGAAGTTTAATGTAACCAGTTTAAAAGACGCGGAATTGATTGCTCAAATAAATTAATTAGGGACCCGCGATTTCAAATTGATTACTATCTAAATCATAATGACATATTTATATTGGTGAAACAGTTTAGTACATAATTATAATTATTGAATAAACAAATAATTATATTGACAATATTTTAAATATTAAAAAAAAAGTTTCTAATAATAAGTTTATAATATATTTTGAAATAATATAATATAATTCAAAAATGTTGTCTTTAATTCTGTACTCTATATGGTTTAAAATTAGGTTTCATCATATAGAGAAATAAATGTGATTAAATAAAAATTACCTAACCTATTTGTGGTACCGCTAAAACTGTCACTATCTGTGTACAATTTTATTTAAAAAATTCGGCGCTTTACCGGCTTAATTATAGAATTTCAATGCTATTATCAATTTAACGAAAAGGTGAGTCGCATTGGACTGACCCTACCTAATATAAAACCGACTTCAAGCAGTTTCATGCACTAAAAATACACTTGCATTATACACGAATATGAAACTGTGGTCAGTGATCACATAAACTATAGCCACCCCGACCATCATCCATAAAGGTCATGCCCACATGCCCACGGCACCCCTCAATGTCATTTACTGCTCGTATAGATTATGTCACAGCGAGCAAACAAATTAACGCGCATATAAAGTGAAAATACACCGCGGCCGAAGGAAATGTTTCCGTGACAGGAAATTGTAACGGAAATCGCTGGCTGATGCTTCTTTATTTTTAGCCAAATATTATGTTTCAGTATATTATAGGTTTTATTTTATGCTTCTCATTTAATTCATTAAATATATATAAATATAGGAAGGGTGTGTCACGGTGAATTGGCGAAAAATAAGTAAGGAAAATGTCGGTGAATTAAAAGCGTGTGATTTTTGATTTATACAGAATTAGAACTTGATACCGGTATTTTTGAGTTTAAACGGAAATTCAATGGATCCACGTAATATGGTGATAAGGATGATTGATGTAATTGCAGACGTAGCCAAATTTTAATCCACACATTCTTTAACAATGCAATGTTAGGAAATAATAGGGGATGCCTTAATTAGGTAAAAAAATGTTCTTAATTTTTGTGGATAATTCTTTGAATTTTATTACGCATTTAGAGATTAAAATGGTATTTAAAAAAAGACAAAGTGTACCTTTTTTTAATCGGGATAAAGAAGCTGCTGGACGTGGTATATATACTTAGAGTTTAGACACCTTTGTAAGTAAGCACAATTAAGCAAATTGTTAAAAAAAAACTGGTTTTAATTAAAAACCAAGCGAATTAAAAACAACTTTATTCATTATTGTCGCATTTGACCAAAAAAGCTCATTATTATCAGACTCAATTTTCAATGACACATGATTGACTTTCAATATAAAACGTTGCGATAAAAAATCACTTTGCACCTGATACCAAAGTGAAGATACAGTTTGTTATCAGCAACGTGCGTCCGCATTTCGGCAATATAACAAAATATGTGACTTTCATTAGTTCGTGTCCGCGCTCTATATCGCGGGTAAACATCATCGATTACAAATGGCATAAACGGCGAGGGAACGAAACAATTTATATTGTGACTAAATATTCGCACTTTATACCGCATAACTGGCACACACATAAAGGAGACGTCCAAATTCAAATTGTGGTAGGGCGATAAAATTGTAATCGATGTGTTGTGACTTTAATGATGGTGTGAGGCTTTTGCGAGGGAGGTGGAATTCGCCACTAAGTGATAAGATAAGAGAATATGCGCTTTGTAAGTTATCGGAATATATAGCTAGATAGTCGCAGCGCCATTCCTATGAATTGTTTATAGATTTGGCCTGTACAATATTTGCAAAACCATCCAAACCTGAAAAAAGGCACATTATGAACTCAAGCGGCAGCGTTTTAATTAATTTCGCAGATATTTTCTTTTTCGAGAAAACAACAAATATTGCTTTTGTTCGCTTAAACACACACAGCAAATATAAAGATACAATACACAATTAGTTAAAACACTGAAGTGTTCAATTTTTACAATGTTCGCGACTGCATGAGTCATATTGGTTAACGTCAATTCGCTTTATTGACATTCATAATATTGATCCGCATTGATCGCGTTCTCTATGGCCGCACTCAGTTCTCTGTAACATGCCAAAATTTTTGTAGCAGATAAATTAAAATGTAAATAAACGGGTATTGAGAACATATTGACATATTGATCACTGTAGGGAGGTTTTCCCTTTCATTTTAACTAAATGGTAAATACCCTCACTTAGTGTCCTTAAAGAGGATTACATTAAAATGTAAAGGCAACACGAATCATCTTCTGATTTATTTCAGCCTTAATTAAACGTCAGACAGACTGCTTTTAGATATAAAAGATCGTTTTGCAATTTTGAGTTTAAATACTCGTAAAAATTATACAGATTTTAAGTTGGATTTGATTAACGGAACTCAAACAGTGGTACCGTATCAACAGAATACTCTCAGTACTCTATACCTTTTGCAAAATAGAGTATTTCTAGGAAATGTTAAGTTTTAAGCCACAATCTATGAATTTTCAGTTTCAAAAATGAAAAATGTTTTAAAAACTAAGTCATTTAAATAACATTTGCTCTTATTAATAGCATAAACGTTTTTAAATTAGTTATGTAAACTTTGAACAAGAAGCACATTGGTTGTTATGAAAAGTCAATCTTCAAACGTTTTTCAACATAAATCCACTTCACCCAATCCAATTTTCACGTTTTTATAGTGAATCCCATTCATAACCGTACACATACTCGTATTATTCGATTTCTAGTGGTTGTTATTTCGTAACACAATATCATATTCAAATGTGTGTATCCAAAAGCAGATGTTATGCCAGTAGAGTTTACTTAAACGAAATTGGTGTCTCATTAAATTAATTAACTGCAGCATTCATCTCATTTTATTACATACATAGAAAATGTTATAAATCACTAATTTCGATGAGATTTTAATTTAATTTCAGAGTAAATCAAATGAAAACTAATTTTTATTAACTGCATTTTCATTAAAATGTGTTTGATGTATTATTAAAAATATATTTACAACATTAATTTGGTAACGATTTACAAGAAAATAAAATTAGAAAATTCATTAACGATCATTGTTTAAATTTTGTAAAATTATTTGAAAAATGTACATACTTTCACAATTGCTTGCTAAAATAATATCAATTGCAATTACATAAAATAAAGATAATCATTGGTTTGCAAAATAAATTCAAACGATATTTTTTATATTTTAAAATTATTTTAGCTATTACTACAATTACCAGCAAAATAAATAATTATTTTGCAAATTGATAGTTTAAAATATGACATACTTAAGAAAAAGTTATTGTGTAAAAGAATCGTGTTAAAAAATATATGTAAAGAACAAAACATTAAAATACGTCAGCCAAAAATTGATAAGATTCATGAATCATTGTAATTAATAATAATTATTTTAAAATCAATCAAAAGAATTACCGGGTTTAAAATTAATGCTAAAAGACTTTTTAGTTGATTCGTTTTTTTGTAAGAAAATTTTAATGCACCGTTTAATTCAATTATTCCATTAAATTAAATATTTGATGCAACAAAAATATTTCGTCACATTTACTGATCATTAAAATGCAATACCAATTCAACCACAGAATTTGTAAGTACTTTTCTATAAACGGCGCGACATTTTGTAAATTTAATTGCAATCCATCAAAAAGTAATTAAGTGTCCAATGTCGTACCAAAGCGCTAAAGTTGCAAACCAATAAATTGCATTGTTTAAAGTTGGACTGCGCCTGGCCACGTTTACCATTTGGCTGAGAGTGCATCATTGCGATAACATTTCATTACCCGTGTAATATGCATGCATAATTATGCCTATTTTACATAATCAATTTTAAGGACAAGTGGTTTTGGGGGAGATTGAGTGGTTAATTGAAATAAGTAATAATTAATGACAATTTAATGAATAATCACCAATCATTAGGTTACATAGTTTGACATTGTATTTAATTCTTATTAAAGAAAATGACCTCGAAAAATAATTGTAGAAAAAAACATATTGCTGTAAAGTCGATAAGATTACGCTTTTAATTTAAAAAGGTGTTTCATTAAATTGTTCTCTGAGTTTAATTTCAAATTGAGTCACTCTTAAAATAAAAATTTTTTTTTTTTTTTTTTAATTGTTACGAAATTTTAAAATAAATACTTTGTAATCGTTTACTTGAGTACTATACTTTCCGCGTTTAGTTTTATAATCCACAAAGCCGGAAACCTCTTAAAATTTACAAGTAGGTACCAAACCATAAAATCGCAATCCCACTCTTTCACGATACATGAGTAATTATGTGCCGTGCAAAAGATTAGATTGGACCTAAAATATTAATCACATTATAAGAGTCATTAAAACAACAATATTTGGTGGTCACGAGTTGTGCTTTGAGCTCAAAAAAAAAAACAAAAAACCCAGAAACAAAAAAGACCCCGACATAATATTGACGAATTGCCTGTTGAAGTATTTTAATTATTGTTAAAACACTGCAAAGTGCAAATAAGTGAAGGTCAACGCGACATTAATCTGCGAAACGGGAGCACGTCATGTATGCAAATCCTCTTTTAACAATTTAACCGAAATATCAACTATTTTTATGTACGTCGCATTAATGAAAAATATGCAAACTTGAAATATTTTATAAGTGAAAATGCGCTTTCGTTGGCCTTCAAAATGCATGCAGCATTCGCCAAACCAGAACAGTAGGTAAACTAATAAGAAAACTCCATTGCAACCAGATGAACCTGAATTGAGGTGGTTGGCAAAATTGACTGCACGCAGCACGAGAAGGTACTGAGCGAGGTCTCAGTTTACTTACGTATCAAATAAACACAATAATTTTATCATTCATGCGTGCAAAATTGCAATTTGACAAATAACAGGTTTTTCGAGACTCTGAAATGAAAATGTGTGGCGCATTCATTTTTTTATGCAAAAAAAAAGTGCATGAAGCGCACTTTTACTAATTTGCTGCAAAATATGGCAGTTCGTCTGCAGAGTACGATATATTGTGGTTGTGTATGGGAGAAATTAATGGGGTGACACACACTGCATGCAGTGCATATCACATATGTGCAGCGCGTGCAGTGCATTGTGCAACTCAGTGGTAGAGATCAGACGCTGGCAAAGAATTTGGAGAATTGTGTCAACTGACGCGTCCGGATGATACCGGTAGAAATAACTTATCATGACTCTTTGTGCGTGTGTGTGTCACTTGATTGATTAATAAGTGTGTGGTGAATACGCGTTTTCCGACTCACCTCAGTATTTGTCTGCTGCCACATCGTGTTGTTAATTCCAAGTTTTCCCATAATAAATTTCACTTCACTGAATATGTGTTTTATATGTTTTTTACCTTCCGGAATTCAGAGGAAACAAACAAATAGCACGCAATGTGTTGGTTTTTGTTTATAGCGCACTTCTATTTTTATTGTCTTCTCATAAATTGTAACGTCTGACTGTATATTACTCAATTCAATACAGTTAACGGTATATATTTTTGATTTAGTTTAAAGACCAGTGAAAACAAATTTATTCGGTTAATAAAAACTCCAAAATAACTGCACAATAATTCGGATTCATATATTTACGGCACGGAGTAATGAAACTTTGTTCTAAAAAAATTGCAGTGGCGCGTATAAAATAAACAACACGATGGAAATTAGAAAAATAATAATTTTGTTTGAAATTAAGTTCAACACGACCACAACAGCGGAAAAGGAGATTAAGCACTACTCCACGGCTGAGTTAATTAAGTCCAACACGAGTTCACTATCTAGTAAAACCAAAATTCACAAATGTACAGTAAAGTACATATAAAAGTCAGTGTAGGGAATGTGCGAGAGAACTCACACAACACGTCCAACTGAGTGAAAAGCCTTCTTTGAACTGATGAAGTTTGGACTACAATAAGCCAACCGACCGACTACTTTCATGCGGCTTCGTTGTAATTTTCAATGTGCTCGCGACTTGTTCTTTGCGTTCCACACTTTTGTTTTGGGGGCTTTGGAGCTTGTTCTGGTTACATTAACTTCAACATTATATATTGTGCTTTCGGAGAGTGTAACTATTATGCGCTCTATAAGCATTTTTATTAAACTTTTCGATTCACATATATATCAAGCGTAAAAAGTCGCGACTATAAGCAGAAAGCAACATAATATACTCGTACATCTGGTGGCCGCTCACTCTTTTAATCATTATTCTTTCAGTCATTGTTGTAACAATGATTTTTTTCTCTTGTCCAATTGGTAATTATAATTTATTGTAGATTAATTCAGGGTTGCCAAAGATTGTGATGGGAGAATTAAGCTCACCTTAATTCATCAACTTAATCTGATCCGGAAGCTTTAAGTGATTTGGGAATTTTGAAGTTTTGCGTAATTTTTACCTTGAATATTGCACAATGCTTGTATTGTACAAATTTTATTTTATGTTTCTAACTTAGCTTGATTTTCATAAGATTACTTGTAGAATATAGGTATTTTAAAATACGATGTTTTTATACAAGAACTTGATTCCGATGCAATATGAAGTTCACAAGAATATTATTTTAAACAAACTACCTCCCATCGAACTGATTTAAACAAACAATAGCTTCCTGCATTACGAGTAAATTATTTAGAACCCTACATATATTTCATCACAACCCTACTGCACGCACATTCTCATTTCCCACAATTAACTGCGGGCATAATTCAATGATTGTAAAGCGTACGCGTAAAATGATGACGGGAGCAGAAAAACAATTATGATGGCGTTCTTGTTCTTATTTAATATTACAAACATTTGCGGTGTTTCATGTCTACGTTCGTCGTTGGTCGGATTGATGGATGCATGGATGGCGGTCCCTCGTAGCAGTTCCGGACTAGCATCAGCACATAAACACACACCGCCACATGCAGATGTGTTTTGCATTTCTTTTATGCACTCACCTTTTTCAGTGAAGCCGCATGGATGCGGTCAATGTACGAGTATAGTGCATTGATGCAAGAGAGTTGTTGTATTATGCATTTTTAAATGCAATATAACAATTTGGATTTTTTTCAATATAACTATAACTGCCAATTACTGACCGATTTCTATCAAAATTTTAGCTAAGATTTTAGAATTTTTTTTACTACAAAGACGCTTTTGACAAGATATAAAAGTTTGGTGAACATTTCAAAGTCAAAAATTTAAATAAGGGTCATCTAATTTATACCTCAGAAACCTTAAACTTTTTATTTTTGTTTATAAAAATTTTCAACATTTTTTTATTATTTTTATTTATCTTATTAAAAGAAATAATTATGAGCTTTTAATAAAATAAATAAAAATAATAAAAAAATGGGGAAAATTTTAAAGTCAGAATTGATGTTCTTAATTATTGGTAATCAATGATCATTAATTAATAAATGGGACAATTTTAAAAAATATTAAAGCTTACATTTTCTATATTTCAGAAATATTTTATTAAATTGTAGCTTAGTTGCAGTCCTACATAAATTCATAAATCGCATTTCTTGATTTGGAAATGGATCTAATATAATAAATTATTGTATTTGAAATAAAATAAATAGTCATTGATAATAAATGAATAAAAATAAATAAAACCAATTCATATGAAAATATGATTCTCATTTAAAATTGGAAACAAGAATTTACTCTTCGACCTAAATGCATATTATGTGCGGCTTAGCTTTCAGCAATTAATTATTATGCAGAATAATCGAGATGGTTGCATTATGTAAAGATATACTTAATTATTATTAATTTCTTAATTATGCGCTTGTTTAATTATCCTATGGTCGTCTTACATTAACAAGTTTATTGGAACATGGGAACTAATTTGTAACTAATCGAAATTAGATAACCCAATTTTCTTCAATTATTACACAAGAATGTAAAATATATAATCAAATCGTGTAACAAGGTAGAAAACTGAGAAATGCTTTGTTATCTTCCGAGTTCCTCATATATGCAGGTACTTTACGAATTAACTACAAACCATTTCGAAATAAATTCCTTGCTCAATTCTTTTCACCACAAAAATGAACTTCCTATCTTTCTTTACTTTTTATATTTTGAATTAACATTTTACAACATTCATGCTATTTATTTTACATGCATTTTTACTACACCAATTACAGTGCTCATTTATTTTGCACAAACAAAGGAAGCTTCACGACGGCTACCTCTTTGCGAGCTTTACCACCCACAAATCAAATTGTTTGCTATGTAATGTGAGTGTTTCTGTTGTCACACCAAATATTGCACATTTAAATTTTCAAATGACTTCATTATTTCGTTTAAACATATTTCACGCCATCCTATGAGCAACATAATATGTTATACAATATGAGGTCGTTTGGAAATGAGCACCAAAACAATTCCACACATTCTATTCATTTGGATTGCATGTACGCCCGCATAAAAAAAAACGAAATAAAATAAAGGTACCTGACGTGAAGGTGTAAATTGAGTTATCGTGAATGAGTACTAAAAATTCTACATAACAATTTATTGTACATATTTTGTGTCAAGGCTGCTATCTCCAGCATTCCGAGAAATCGGAAACAGACGCGATGTAATAACTTATAATGGGCGTTTTGTTGTGCACAAAAATAAATAACTACGAGTGCAATAAAAAAAACTTTCAATAGAAAATTGTAGACGATTGATATACTCGGGTCGTTTCGGTGTGATATGGGTGCGTGTGTTGAGACCGCGCACTGAAGAAGCATCAGCGTGTGATATATGTTATTTATGTGCTCACAGTGGAGCATTGTTCTCCGCTTATACCCACTCATCACAATTTAAAGATTACCGTCGTTGAGCAATAGAAAACTGAAAATTTCAAACAAAAATCAAATAAATAATAAAAAAATAAATATTTAAATTGAGGAAAACTTTAATTAAACCGTTTAACTTCCACACCGCATCACTTTTCGTTATATTTCATAATGTTTGGCGGCTATTAACTATATGCAAGCTTTTTACGAGGTATTTCCTTTCCTTAACAGCTATAGTTTAATATGGCTGCCTAATTATGAAGATATTCAATTATAGACCTTGGCTAGATATCTTGCGCATATCGATGCGGTGAATTATAAAACTTATTTCTATAGCCTATTATTATTAGAAACAAGTAATCTTATGTTGCACATCGTAGAGTTGATCTGCAATAATGTGAAATGGGTGGATATGGGTGGTTAATGTTTGTGTAACAACAATTTTCTCCAAATGGAAAAACACCTTAATTGGTTCTTCACACTTTTTGTTTTTATAACTGTTATTATTCACTGAAAGAATTTCTTTTGTTAAAGATGATACATGCACGAGCAGCACCTACATTAATAAAATTAGGCAATGAATTAATTTTTTTTTTTATTGTTTGTGATTATGACACTCATTTTATTAGAATTTCAAAAAGTTTTTACAAAGGCAAAGTATTCGGGAAGTGACATTTAAGGTTCTAAAAAAATAAAGCATTACAAGAACAGTAATATATAATATTTAATTATTATTTGCCAATAAAATATCGTTAATTATGAAAACTTATTTAAGACCGACAATTTGATAAAGAAAGTATTTTAATTGCCATAACTTATTATTGTCTATAATCGCTATCACTTATCACTTATAAGATATTTGCCTTTGCTGATAGCAATCATTAAGTACCTACGAGTGCATTCCCATTTTAATGAAACCTCTAACATTTAATTCACAAAAGCTATCACGTTTATGATTATGGAATACCTTTTTTTCGGAAAAATTTGAAGTGTACTAAGATTCCGTGAATTGACTTTATCGAGTTTTATTTTATTTTATGTTTTGTGTCATTTTTTAGTGTAATCTACGTACCTAATTGTTAATCTATATGATTTTTTAACTGAACATTATTGGCAAAGGTTTTTTTATTTAAAGAATTTTATTTGAAGCTTTATGAATAATTGATTTCGTTAGTTTTCAAACTGTTTAAAAATAAATTAAAGTTCTAAATAATATTATAATCGTGATTCATAAATTGCAGCTACTGTTATTACACTCATTAGTTATTAGTCATTGGCCATTGTACAATGTATATTGGTAACGCTATCTATAATGATAATTGATACCACATATTACAAATATTGATCGACTTATCATTGTGGAGGATGATTCAAATATATGAGTTGTGTAATAAGTATAACCAAATTATGTAATTAGTCCACGATTTTGCAGTGATTTTTATTATTAAATTGAATTTGACCTTGCTGCCATATTACGATAGTATAAAATAAAAATAGAGCTAGTTTGGACCAGAAAAGTTTGATCCATACATAGGTTATCTTAAATTTGCTTTAAACCAATGGGCTATGACTTATTTACGTAACGCAATATTAATATTATATGTAATTTATTGCAAATAGGAACTCATTGCACCAATTCCAGAACAATCGACACTTTAAATAATGTGCGAAATTAGTTCAAAGCTTAATTATAATTTTGTTACGGAATTTCATCGGTCATACTGTCCATACAGCATTAAAATGATATGCGCTGTAAGTGTGCAGGCTACCACAATTTCATCTTATAGCTGCACCCACATATATGATTACAAGAAAAAATGGCACATTCTCTGGGGGGTGGTAATGATCATCCATGGGATGGGAACACACAATTTCTCTTATGGCAAATACACACAATATACACAGCAAATCGACAAGGTCGCATTGTTTGCAAATTCAACAAATTACACTGACACACTCGCAAAGTGTGAACAAAATTTCTCAAGCCTCGCGCTTGCAGCCAACCAACTAACCAACAAGAGTATTCAACCATCCATCCATCTGCAGTCGCTAGTCGCTACACATTTTAAATGTTTTGTGAAAAAATACGTGAGAGAATTGTTTTACGTTTTGTGTAATTTCATAGATTTTAAACAAATAGAAAAATAATCTATAACTGTTTGTCTGCACGGTGTAAGGTAAAACGACACACCATGAAAATTGTGATCAATTCTTTCACCTGCTGTTGTTGCTAACGTTTTTTTTCTCTTGATAGTTTACACCGCAATCACTTTGCACCATACTTACTTTCATATTTAAAGAAGATATAATTAGTATTTATTTGTTTCGTTTCGAAAGTGAAAGAGTTTATTTCTTCTCATATACTCACTCGTATAAAATATGAAGAAGTAAATTTTTAACGATTCATATCGTCACAACAAAATGTCTGCGTCAATTATTAATAAATTATTGTTTTATTGTCTGCGTTCAGTGAATCCTTGGAACTAAAATATTTTTGCACCATATAGACTATAACTCAAGTCACATTTTAATCGAACTATTCAACATGCAAATTCAATTAAATAGGAAATGAAAGATATTGCACTCAGAAATGCAGAAAAACTATTTTTTCTCATTCAAAATCCAATTGATTCATTGAAATCCTGGATCTGAGTACTGATTCAATAACTCTGCATTTATTGCACCTTCAAGAATGCATCACTTAAGTATTTAGAATAGATGCACATTGCACATCAGCAAGGTGCCATAAGAAACAGAAAGTTACATTAGCTGGCACGCATTTTCTGCAATCGCAAAGGAGAGATGAGTTTTCAATTTCAATCTTACAAATGCATAATAAAAGTAATCCGTGGCAATTTTAATAATTTCCTTCTCCACGCGCGTAACACAATGGCATCAGTCTTTGTAAAATGACGTAAAATTCCACAGTTTTTCATTATGTACTTACATGGATGATTTTTTCGTATTTCATCCAATTTAAATGCCTTTTACTGCAACTTACTACGAATCGTGGTCTTCTTTGCTGGTGGAATTTAAAAAAGGCAATAGTTATGTTATATTCGTTGTTAGTTACCAGTATTTGGAGAGTGGGACAAAGAGTCGCAAATGGCATTGAAAATAATGGAAATTTTATGCAATTCTCACATGAAAGTTCTTTTTTTTTCGATGTGGTTGGATGCATTCGTGGAATTCATTCACTCATTTTGACGCGGTGTTAATGCTAAAATGTTTGTAAATTTACCTAATGTATATTAAATGTTTGCATTTTTTACGAAATTAACTAAATATTTTATCACAAAGTTGAATATTCCAATTTCCGGTTTAAATAAATAAATTTAAGTAACATATGGTATACTTTATAATTTTGGGTCAATTTAAGATTTTACAGTCATTTGCACTCTGGACCCACCTGACTTTAGTTTTGTTTGCAATTTATTTTAATAATTAATTCTAATTATTAGTATTATTACAGTCATTTTAATCTTTATTTGCAGATCAATTTTAAAAAACCCATTTACGTCCATAAGATGGTGTTAGCAATAGCTTCCATACGGCTCCAAAATTTCCTCAATTGAATATTGTTTAAAAGACATATCCAGGCCTTAACTCAGGAAACTGTTGCACTTTATTTACATGGTTAAGTTTGATACTTTGATTTTATTGAACTGCATTTCACAAAAACTAAATTTGTCCTTTTCCATATGGGCAATTTAAAATTAAAAGAAACAGATGTTGGTTTGATTCAGAGTCGGGCAGAACTTCTACATAGACTTGGATAAGGGGAACTTTTTGAAGCCAAAGGTTTCAGAAAGAAGTACAGCTTGCTGCTTGCAATGATGTCTGTCTTTTTCTGTGAAGGGTTTTACCGCTACAACATAGTGCAAATATTTAATGCAATTGGTGCAGACCAACCTTACCATCTTCTTTGTTAATGACCGTGAAAAACATGCGGTCAACATAAATGGTGAGATTGTAGTGGTTTGTGACGATGGACAGTGCTTTAACTACAAAGAGATTGAGAACACGTGGATTCAGTTACTTCTGTGTCAGCAATTTAATTGAACAATCCGTTATACGACGACTACAATTTTGTTTAAAAGTGTTTTTTTTAAACTAAAAAAAACGGCTTTCATATTCATATAAAATAGGACTACCACCCTTGAACTATTAAATATTTGCAAAAAGTACGCAGCCAAATCATACTAGCAGGCAGCGGCACTGCGCTCGCGGCTTAAATGCGCGCATTCATTTACGTAGCTGTCATCTGTCAAGTCTGTTTCCCATATAAAAATCAGTATTGCGTAGCAAAATTGGCGGTTTGTTTACAAATATTGTTTAATTGCTTTGAGAACGATTATTAGTAATTTCAATGCACTATTAAGAAGTTGTAATTTAAATTAAATGTAAACGAATAAAAAAATGTCAAACAATAATCTCACAAAGACGATCATCTCACTTGGGCAAAAGCGTCAAACTGAGGAATTGTACACTTTGATAGCCAACGAAGAATCGGAGGCTCTTGTAAGCGCAGTTATCGGAAGAATCAGCTCTTCAGAATGCATCCCACTTTGGCATTACCTACTTATTGGATTGGACAGCAATCGCAACACCAAAAACAAACAATTTGATGTGGTTAAGAATGTCTTGAAAGGACTGCGGCAAGCTGATTTAACAACGAACCAAAGTTTTGAGATGATGACAAGATTGTTTGTGTTTCTGCCCAAATTGTATGTAACGCAATTAGTGCAGTTGGCCGAATTCTGTTTAGATTGCATCCGTGGGGATGATGACGAATATGGGGGAAACAAATTTGTTGGGTAATTTATTTTAATTGAAATTGTCGGTTTCTAAAGTGTTATAACAAAAAGGATTTGTTGCTAAAAATATAGTTGGAAAGATTTACTTCCGGAAATAATGAAACTTCTTCGACGGTCTCGCATTGTCCATGCAGCAGATGATGATCAAACACCGCTCTCAGGTGACGAATATCGTAGCAAGATTGTGGCCAACATTTGCTCTGTCAATTGGTGTAATTGTGCAACAATGACAACAGCCGCCAGTATGTTGCGTGAAATGAAATTGACTCAATCAGAACGACGGCGGTTCCTACTAAAAGTTTGCTGCCAATTGGGACAAAATGTGAAATCACCCGAAGAGTTGCCACCGCTGGCCTACCATTTGTTCAAGTTGGCCAGACGCTCCACTGTGACAATTGTGCCCATTGTTGCGTTTGACAAATATTACCAGAAGCACTTTTATCACCAACTCTTGGATGACGCCGAATCCGAATCCACAGTGTTTGACAGCATTGATAATTTCAGTTCCACGGAGTTTCGTCAATCTGCCGATATGGTGCTGTTTCATTTGTCTGTGGCAACATCCCATCGAATGCGGGAACGAAGTGTTGTGACACAACTGAAGCGTCTTAGTAATTTGCCAGAATTCCTACTGAAACCCTTTACTATCAGTGCGCTTCTGGCATTGACAAGTGTCAACCGTAATCCTGGAGAGAATTTGAGGTTATCTAACTCGTCTGTTTTGCCATTTTTGAGGCAACTGGTGGAAAATTCTGAGCGTGAGAAATTGATGGCATCCCAAGTGTCGGTTTGCAGCAAAGTGATGAAAACATCAAGACGTCTTAGTGTAGAGCAAGTGATTAATGTTTTGATTGATCAAAGCCGCGAGGGAACCGATGTGGTCACACCTGGATTAGTGGGACTGGCATTCACTTTATTGAAGTCCAAATGCATTGAAGTGCACACAATGGCGGTGACCATATTAACGCAATTTGTCCGGAAACGGTTTATATTCGGGCGTGGCGTTGTCCAGAGATTATGTCGCTATTTGCTGGCTAAAAAGAAATCTCAACAGTATATTGGTTAGTATTCAACCCTGTTTTATTTTTCTTTAAAGTGCCCTAGCGGTATTAAATTAATTAATTCATTTTCACAGATTGCCTGACTGTATTTAGCCTAACAACCAAATTGGTAATGACTGAAGCCGTTCGTGATATCAATCGCCTACAAGAGCACCTGCTCACCATGCAAGGGGCCGACGCAACCCGAATGCTTCAATTCCTACTACCTGTAGCTAAACTAAATCACGATATGCGTCTAAAATTGACAGAAACTTTTCGCCGGGCACTCGCACATCGCAATTTTGCCACCCGCAAAATGGGCATCCAAGGATTGTGCATGCAATTGAAGCAAATGCGTCCGACTGGGGTGCCCACAATTGTTTCACGCAATTCATTACTCAGCCAAATATCCCTTGCTTCAATGACCTCCTTTAGTGGATTCACCCAGATGTCACAATCCCTGAATAAAAGTGGACCCCACATTAATTTTGACTTGGCGGCAATGGAAATTCTTGGTATCCTTCGAAAGTGCTTCAGTCACACCCACGAATCTCGCGTCATTCTCTACGATGGGTTGACTCGTGCATGTCAGACCAACAATGAATTAGTGTCTCATGTGATGCAGTTCCTTGAAATGCATTTTGTTTCATTCTTCGATATGGATCAATCAGATATTTCAATCAAATTTGACCATTGCATTTCACAACCATTGCAGCGGCAGACCGATATTGTAATAAATTTGGATGCAACCACAGCTGCACCAGAACCATCTACGTCTGATGATCAACCACAGGGTGTTCAAGTGTGGGAGAATTTGGGACAATTGACCATGTGTGTAACTCAATTGCTGATGATTTCGAATGAGCATCAGGATTGTTTTTCCCTGGACGAAATTATGCAGTCATTGTTGAAGCATGTTGAAATATTGCAATTGGAAGACATTGGCATATCTGAGAGTGTTGCTTTTGGGGAGCGTACTATACAGCTGGCGTATCAATACTTAGGAGTGGTCGAGGCCCTAATTGCGTATTGTGTTCTTAAGAAGCACACCATGTTTGAGGTCAAGAAACTGTTTACATTGTACACCTTGTGTGTGGATAAAGTCAAGGTAATTTCCTCTTTGTCAAATTTGTTGAGCCTCAATCTACAAATATTTTATTTTAAAAAAATGTATAAACTTTTCAGAAACTATCGAATGAAGTAAAGAAAACTAAAAAGACCTCCAAAAAAGGAACTGAAAAATCTTTAACATTTAAGCCAGAAAGCATTTGGACGCTATCAATTCTTGAAAATATGATTCAATTTCTTTTCAACAAAGCTAACGATAATACAGAAGATATTTCCGTTTTGAAGCAACACACGCTTCGGACACTGGCCAGCCATTTGAAAGAAATCAAAATAAACGTAATTGATTTGCGTTACAGTCAAAGCACATTTAATGCGCTTTGTGGGTTAGGACGATTCTTGTTGGGCTCAATGAGTGAAGTTTCAATTTTCAATTCGGAAACAGGAGTCCAAATGGCAGAAGCATATCTTCAAGTGGTTGATGTTGTGGTTACTCTTTACAAACGCAAAATTACCGAATTCTTTCGCTTAACACTGGACAAACGATTTGAGACCCTGGACCAAAATATTGAGTACATCTCCACGAAATTGCAAGCAATTTTGGAGGCACTATTGAATGTTGAAAATCCAGATGAGTATGAGGCAGAGGAGCAAAATGCATGTCGGTCATTCAATTTATTGTGCCAAACCTATGACCATCTTGTTGTGAATTTGTTGACCTCTAATTGTCATCAATCCAATGTTGTATACAAGTGGTTGTTTGAGTTGTGCACATCTGCGAGAACGCCCAGGAACAAAGATTGGCCAGTTGAGCATCTTCATAAATTGCTTTTTACAATGCGATTAAGGACTGTGGTTGGACCGTTCTTTGATTCGGTTGCTGTGCAGATGGAACGCATTTATGGGCAAATTAAAGAGGTGAATTTTTTTCACGCCTTTTATTTTTGGCAATAATGATTTTAATGAATTGATTTCGTCAGGTTGAATTGACGAGTGATTTTGAATTAACAACTTTGACATTGGTCACAGCACCAGGAACCCTTAATTATCTTCTAGAGTCCATTAAGACGCTCCTTGATTTTGCTGAATACTCCGTTGCCAAAGCACGTAGTTCCTTTGCAAAGGACACAATATTCAGTACCATCTACAGCGAGAGAACTGATCTTGAAGTCGAGACAATTATCTCAATTCAATTAATGCAGTTGGCTGCTGTTTTTCAGCATCTTACTAATGCGAGCCTGCCATTGGGAAAAAACATGCATTTTTTGCAAAGATTGATTATTCGATTTTATGGTTGCGCTACGAATCTTACAAAGCATTTAACGGCAAGACATGCAGTTGATCCTGTGGATTTTCATGCCATTAAGTAAATATTTCTATTCCATTCACTTTTTTACATTATGTAACAAATAAATTGATGTTATTCACTCTAATTTAGATTTTACCAAATGGTAAAACTATGTGGCCGTCCTTTGGCTAAAAACATTTACGAACTTATAACGTACATTGATGCAAACAACCTCACCGACGAGAAGAGTAGCAACGCCCAAACAGATAAACAGCGCGTTCTTCGTGAAACACGTCTCTTACCACAAATTATCTTCCAACTGGAGAATTTCAACAAAGTTGTCATCCTGCTAAGTAAGCGTACAACTGCTGCCAGTGACATAGCCAAATTGCTGCACATTGGAACTGTGAGAGATTTTCGCATTAAAACTAAAGACCTTATGGATTTTATGGCCAAGAAGCACGAGAAAAGTATCATTGAAGAAAACAGCGATAAAGAGGATACTGAGGTTGACAACTCTGACGAGGAAGACGAAAACAGTGGTAATGAGGAAAATGAAGAGGTTATTGAAGAAAACAATCAAGGCATACTGGGGAATTGGCAAAAAATTCGTAAAAATATTAACGAGAAGAGGAAGCGGGCTCGAAAGCCAAGTAGTAATGATGAAGAGGATTTAAATGCCAGTGATGATGAAACAGATTTGAGTGCTAAATCTACTCCAATTAAGCGTCGAAGGAAATAGGAATTTTAAGTCCATCCTTTATAATATGTTTTTTAAATAAATGTTTTTCTAAATAAACTTTTTTTGATTCAATACTATGTCATGGCATCTTAAGACCCTTTGGAATCTCTACCTAATCTTGGTGTTGAATTAAAACCGTTCAGATTCATAAAGAACTTCTCCTCAATTTCTTCTTTCTGCTAGAAAATCCGAGATATAAACCAACTCCTGTGAAATAGTGATATATATATAACATTGAAAGAGTAAATATATATTACGAAAAAAAAGTACTAAACTATTGGACATCAAACAAAAAAGTCAATACTCAATATTAAAACGTCCGTCGTCGCGATTATACAAAATTCTCCCTCTCCTGGGGCCTTAGCCATATTTTTACAGTTTGTTATGCTTCTAAATTAAGTGTGCGTTCTTTCAAATTTACAATTAATTACAAAAGTCTTGTTACAATCAGGTGAGTGCATCTTAAAACAATGAAAACAATTTTAATTAATTCAAAAAACATAACCTGAAAATTCCTTTTCAATTGCAGTGACTTCTCAGTTCTCAACCTACGAAAATGGGTCGATCGCCATCGCCACCGCCACCCCCATCCTCCTCGTTCAGTGGTGGTGGCGGTGGTGGTGAGCCGTCATCTTCTGGCATGCAACGGCAACACCGCCACCATCGTCGTGAAAAGGAACGCGATCGCGAGAAGCGTCGTCGCCACACTTCACGTAGTGCCGGTGGCGACAAAGAACCACGCACACGGTCTAAACAAAGGTCACGCAGTCGCGGTGGAGATAGGGAGAGGGAGGAACAGCGCCCCAGTCGACGACGTCGTTCTAGGTGAATCATTGGCAAATAACGCGGGGGACGACGACCGACATTGTCACCGTCTGTCTCCAGTCTGTGCCACCACCAAAAACATTCCCCCAATCACTCAATAACTACCCGTAGTGTATTTTGGGAGTCCCATTTTTTCTATGCATTTATTTGTTAGGATTTTTGAAGATTATTTACATGGTAGAGTTCTTCAAATGTTTGGCACTTGCCTTTACCAATTTCTAGCAATTATTTAAGTTCATTAACTAACACCTCTAAGTTGGAGGACCTCAATGTAAATAATCTTGAAAAATTGCACGTTACTCATGTTTGAAAACCAATTTTAACCATTAATTCCTTATTTTTCTAATCGTCGATTTTTTTTACATGAAAAATAAAACATATTACACCTTTAAGGACTCGCTCACGATCATTTGAGCGTCCATCATCATCACGTGGATCATCAACGAAGCGTCGCAGTGGCGCCAGTGATCGTCCAGCCGTCACAGATGCTGAACTCGAGGGCAAAAGTGTCGAGGAACAGGAAATGTTGAAGGTGATGGGATTCTGTGGATTTGACACCACTAAAAACAAGAAGGTCGAAAAGAATGATGTGGGCGAGGTGCATGTCATTCTAAAACGCAAGTATCGCCAGTACATGAATCGCAAGGGCGGTTTCAATAGACCCCTCGATTTTGTCGCTTGATATTCGTCATACTTCACTTCATTTCATTCAGTTTTTTTCTTTTTCTTATTATTTGCCGAGCTTCCACTTTATCCCAGTGTATCCTACCTCAGAATGTTTTGGCGATTTTTAACACCATAATCGGGGTGTCACACTCTGTTTTTGGTTTAAATTTACTTGAGGGATGAAGTGGTTGTTTTTTTTCTTCATATTTTTTTCATCACATTTTCTTATCAGATTTAAGATTTTAATTTTTTTTTGGTATTTTAATTTTTTAGAATCAATGCAAAATCAATGTGTTTGTTTCTGATCATCGCTTATCTCAATATGCCGATAGTTTTTTAGCATTTGCGAGTGACTGGGAATCAAGTGGCCTTATTCAAATGATCCTTACGGATTTAGAAGCAAACACATTGATGGTGTGTTCTCTTAAAAATTAAAATAATAAATAACAGTATAAATGTAGCTGTAGCATCTTAGACATACAACTCATCTGTTTGTGTGATTGATTTCTTTAATTAATCACACTACATACTCACACACAAACAATCAACACAACTGCAATAGAACGGGTTAACACTTTCTTAACTAATTTTTAACTCCATACACACACTCACACACCATACCAACCTCTAACGTAAATGAAAATCAAAAATGCAATAGCCGGAGATTAATTCAATTAATCTACAATTACCTCTACACACTGTTTTCTGTTTTTAATTGTTCTGTTATATATTTATTGAGAAATAATTGTTAACAGGACATTTTTTGCCACAATAACAAAAATTTTAACATAAATGCAATAGCCAGGGATCTTTTATATTGAAAGACATACAAACATACAGTTATCATTTATTACTTATATTGAAATATTTACAATTTACATAATAAGAATTTAAACGTATTTTCAAAAGGAAATACAAATCAAATAGATAAATAATTTATACGTGTTATCCAATTTTTTTTTTCGTGGTTCAATTTCTTGGCGTTTTAACAAAATTTAAAACATATTTAGCTTGATTTTAGTCCCTAAGAATTTTGTAAATTTGTACAGAAAATTCTATATTTAGGCCATCATAATTATTAATGTAAGATTCAACTTGAACCACAATTTTCTTTCCATAATTTGTATTTCATTAAAAAAAAGCAACAGTTAAACAAACAAATAAACAATTCACCTCAAAGAGAATTAAGATTCATCGCATTTTTCTCAGCCACATTCTCAATTGACAAGTTGTTGAGATTGTTAATCATGCATCTACAAGGATTGATGTGGGCCGAATTAACGCGATTTTCAGCATAATATTATGTGTCTTATTCTCTTTTAACAAATAAATCTTTTTTACTGTTAAAAATGATAATATATTATATTCAATTATTTATTACCAAAAATGGCAGACAAATAATAAATAAAACATTTATATATAACAATTTTAAGCGAGTGTTTTTATTTTACATATTTGGTAAGTTGTTTTTAGAAATGTCCTTTTTTGGATACCAATGTTCATTTTATTTCCATTTAACCTAAATGTGCAAATAATGTAGAAAATTTTTATTATTTTAAAATTATAATTATAGCACACATTCTCAACGATACTAAATCAGATAGATCTCAATGAAAGTTGACAGCAGAAATACCAAGGAAGAAAAAGATTGAAATCAAGAAATAACCCCAAAAGTTCGTAAAGGAAATTTCGCCAATTGAAGAAATCCAGCGTTGTTGTTGTTGCTTTCAGACTTTAAAAATATTAATTTATTATTTAATGAACATAGTTGAGTTTTGACGATTTTCCACACATTATTCTGTTTTTTTTTGTGTTCTGTAAAAAACTTCTTAAAATGATATTGTATATTTTATTGTTCAACAGCATAACATATTTTTTTAAGTTTTTTATTTAAAGAATATACTGTATTGAATGTTTTAATTCCTTAAAATCCTTTTTGAAAAAATCGTTAATAATGCATTTATTATTTTCATCGTAACTGTTTAAATTAAATTCATTAAGTTTTATAAAATTTTTATAGTCGTAATTGTACAGTTTAAAAATTAAACTGCAAATATACAAATTGCGCAAAATAATTTTAGTACTTTTAAGTTTATATACATAATTTGAAAAGTATTTAGTACTTTTGTTATGGCACCACTAAAAACTATAGAAAATATATAGTCGAAGCGGTCAAAGAAGGAGCGCCTCAAAGTTTAATGTATTAGGTGAAAAGAAGAAGCGCACGCAAGCAGATGAAAAGGAGATACTGCTCGAATTGGTCGGACATTTTTCCATAGAATTTTTTTTATAAATTTTGTGTAAGAAATATTTTTGTGTTGTTTTACCGTGTGTTGAATGAAAATCAATTTTCAGATTGGAAATTTGTGCTGTTTTTCTATTTGGAAAATTATAGTTTGTGAAAAATTGTCAGTTTGGAAAAGAGAAAAAGTCATTCAAAACGGTTGATACAGTCGGCAAAAAAGTGTTTCGGTTTTTTTTTCTTTTTTTTTTTAGAATTTTATGTACATACAGAAGAAAATTGATGATGAGAGAGTGTGTGAACTGCGCGCGGCCATTGAATTGAAGTGGGGATAGAGAACAGGCGAGAAAGAAGGAAACAAAAAAGAAAAGAAAAAATTTACTTCAAAAAAAGAATTTATAGATTGGGCGTTGTTTTAAGACGGGAAAGAAGAAATTGATTTTGTTTAATTGTTAAAGTCGAATTTAATTGTTTTAATCGTTTGCCTGTTTTTCCCTATTTCCCACTAAACTTCAATTTGTTGGTTTTCTTATTTTTGTAGAAAGAAAAGTGTTTGCGCCGCATAGGATCAACAAAAAAGAAAAAAAAGTTACAGAAAAAGAATCGGACAGGGTTGAAAAGTTGGTGTGAAAAATCGATAACAAATTTGGAAACAGAAAATTGTGTGCGTGATTTTTACTAAACTTCGTGTTTTTAAATAAAATAAAACAACAAAAATCCACAGCCAACTACGATTGGTGTGGACAACAAGAACCGGGATTCACTGGATAATTAAGGAGCAAAACATTAATAAATTTCGAGAAAATTCATGTGGTAAGGTTTTTGTTTTATTGTAACTCATATGACTTCAGTTTTCCACAATTAATCCGTCTGTGTGCACTGTGTGTAGGGAAATCAAAAAATTAGAACGCGTATTTAGGAAGTCAATTAAACAACGGTAATGCACAATAAATCCGGTGTTCTGTTTCGTTTTGCATAATGGATGTGGTGGATATACATAGGTGATACAGTAAACCCACACAATTGAGTTTAGAAAAAGTTAAAAAAGAATAAGTTCAAAAAGCGTCAAACACAAAAAATTGAACCAACTCGGATTAATTTAAAAAAGGTTGGGTGTGGTTTATTATGCCAAAAAAATGCTTTATCTTTCATTTATAATTTTGGACAATTTTAGCGTATCAAAACTGATATTTTCTGCTCTTAGCACTTTTATTTATTTTCCTTAAGTTTTTTTTTAGTAAACTACTTACTAAGTAAATAAATGACTATCAGTCTCTTACTTGAAATGACATAAGTTTCTAAATATAACGTTGCCAAATTATATTCAAGTACGAATATTATGTACAAAAGATCTCCAATTCATGCCCCATGATTAATTATTGCAAAAAAAAAAGGAATTAAAGCGAATTACACAATGTTTGAATGAGGCCGCTTCAACTTCGAACCGGCTCACATCACTATAAAGTCACAGTACGTGCCGGACGCTAACCATTAAAAAGTGCCCCCGACACTACTACTCCACATTTGTCCACGCACACACACCAGCCGCTACGCAAAACACAATCCATTATATTTATTCACCATAATAATTTGGCAACATGGTCACTGTTGGCTTTATTCTCGTCTGACTCATTTTGAAGTTGTTCGCGCGAATGTCCATAGCAACGGTAAAAATACTACCGCAGTTAATGATGATATTATATGCAATCGACCTAATTCAACGGCTTCATCATAATAATTATAATCATTACAAAATGATTCTTTCTCCCAAGTTAATCCTCATGGAAGGCAAAATCATTCATTGAGTGCGTCTGCCGGGACGACTCGTGCTCAGGCTCAATAATATTCCAATTAGAGTGGAGCCTCAAAAGTAACTGCTTTTATATTACAAAAACACACGAAGAAATAAACCTGACGTCACCATTTTATTTTAGATTGGGTTGGCGCGCGCAGTTGCCGCTATTCTTTTTCATATTATATAAACATTTACGATATGTATATCATATACATACCTAGTTATTTTATCCTGTGTGTTGTTTTTATTTCCTTTTCGTAATGATTTAATTACTGTAGGTTTTCCTTAACTCAATCCTTTTTACATGTTATACATTTTTTGTTACTTTGGGTAATGCTTAGGAAATGTTAGTTTCTTTGGCACGTGCATGATCGTTAAAAAAAGTGGTGCATATCAGGAATTAAGTTGGAAATTATTTTATGAAGTTTATTTAAAAATGAATTCTGAAGTAGATAAACAAATGATTTGACATTCTGGGTATTAGCCGTACGCACTAATGGATTTTTTAATAAAACAATTCTAGGAAACGGTTTTATGGTTCTCCAGACTTAAAATTCAAGGAACATCAGTTTGACTTTTTAAAACATTCGCATATATGTATTCCTGTCTTGGTATTCTGTTTCCGCTTAGCCTGCATAGGAAGTGGTTGCTTTAATGTAAAATATGGTTCATGCTGTTGGTATTTACTAGAATCCAGGATGATTGCTTTTTTTTTGTAAATAGGAAGTGCATTTTTCGTTAAAATTATTGACTAAAGTAGTTGGATTCGTTCTTATTAGACATTTAAATTAATGAGAAATTTTTTCGACTCCACATATTTTATTTCTGATGAATTCGTGCATCTTCAAACGACTAATTATGCAATTACGATTAACGCACACTCATGTAATTATTTGTTAAATTTTACCAATATATTCCCATTATCGGATTGAATCATTGGATCGACTAAAATTGATTGCATTTTTATTTACCAACAATAATTATCCCAAATGGAACTGCATTTCAGTTCACAGTATGGTTGCCGTTATAACTTATAGCAACAGTATGGCTGTGTGTGTACATAATTAACGGTTGTATGCTTACACTGTGCTGCATCACTGCAATCCGCCCTACCCCGGAAAGTTCATATCACAGCTGAAATAACCTTTTCTTTAGCTCTAGGCTTTAGCCCCCCAATTAATTAAAGTTATGTGCTGACGGCGTGACTTTTAAAAATCCAAACACCACAAACACACTCTTGAAAACAATACAGGCAACAATGTTTTTCGTGTAACGTCAAGTATCATTCAGCCTGTGATCTGCTGTGCACAATAAATTGAGTAGTGGAAGCAGCAGACCTGCACACAGTACGTGGAAACGTGGGGTCACAGCTTTTAAAATTCAAATACCAACTCCAATCTCCAACCATCCACAAATAATAAATAAAACTACAAAAGATAGTGAAGAACAAAACAATGAAAATAACAACAAAACATGGCGCTGTATGAAATAAAATATATCTGATCTGGATGCAAAGAACGAGTAAAAAAGCCCCGTCATAAAAAAAGTAAGACCTAAAAGTAATTACTTTATTCTAGAATCAGGGATCACAAAAGAGTGTGTGCAAGACCGCTGATTTTAGGATCGCTCCACATAGCTTACATTGTTTAATAATTGTAATTGATTGTAGTCGTCAGATTTCCGAAAATTATAATCGCCGGGTGTACACGCCCAGTCAAATTTTTTAACAAAATGAGATAAAGTATTCCAATCTTGCCTGATCCAATCCACCTGTGCTTGAGTATGAGTGTGCATTGTGTGTGTATTTTTGCAAAACTTTTATTTCACACAAATTTAAGCTCCACACTCACCATTTACTGCATAAAAAATGCGCGCAGTTTACTTGCGCAGTACCTCATCCTCGCGGTCTCGGAAATATATCGCGGTGTTCCAACTTCCAACAGTCACTCACTATTATAAAATGAACGCCTCGTAAAAATGTGGCGACTGTACCGCTCCTCACAGCTACATCATTATATTGCGCCATGTCGCCGGACGCCTCACGCCGGTGGTTATTGGTTTTAGTCATGATACTGCTTAATGTGTAATGTGTATTGTGATTTGTGTGCGTGCATATGTGTGGCGCGGCCCGCGTGCGGGGCGCTGGAGAATTTAAAATAATTGCATGTGTGTAAGAAGATTACGTACATCAATAGTTATAAATTATAATATACATAATGTGTGACCGGTCGAGGCGGTTATTCAATACATGTAGTGAGAGATTACGCCGGCAGCAGTTTTTTTTTGATTCCCTGCAACCGCGCAAGTTGTTATATTGTGTTGATTTTTTTTGACTTTTCTTGCTGACTGCTTTTATGTTAAGTGAATAAATGCGAACGCAACACGAACCAGTTGAGTATGTTCTTCTGAGTTCTGACTTTTGAGACGTTAAGAAATGTTTAGCACCGATTCTTGTCCCACAAAGTTGTTATACATATTATTGTGTTTGTTTGTTTAAGATGCGACTAACTATTGTGGTTGTGCGTTTAATAAGCAGTACTCTAGGAGGCTGATACCGTTTATATGTGTGAAAAAACAAGTGTGTGCTGTATTTTTAAATTAATGCAAATTGTGTTAATTAGGCGCAATGGGGTTTGTCTTGAGACTTGTAGTTGGTTTTGTGTTGCGAAGAATTTATATTTTAATTCAACTGTTTTTCTCTCCGTGAAGTTCCGAGGAGTTTAATCAGCATCAAAAATGACCATTTGTCAAAAAATATTAATAAAGTAAAGATCTGATTAATTGACATTGAACTTGAGGAATTGAATCCTTGATTGCATGAATACAAGTCTTTTGCTTCATACTACTTAACCTAGATTATCTTCATTTAAAAAATGAAAAGTGTTTGAAAAAAAAATGGACACTAAATTATAATCCCGAGATTATTCTTATTTTTGGGTACATAAATTTTATTAAATTTTTTAATGTTTGGAAAACGGATTTTCCTAACCGCATTTAAAACAAATAAATTATTGCCTAACCTCTATTTCATGTAATTCATTCATTTCAAAATAAGGGTTGGCGTGTTTCGTTTCTACACCCTAACTTATTACTCGTGAGGGTTATGTCACATGAACATGCTTTTTTGCAGCTGATGATGTCAATTTTGTAACATGCGTGTTGGAAACGATGAGTTCGTGCGCGTGCTATGGCGGCAATGGAGACGCCCAGTCGGGTTGCCATAGTACTTGCACAAAAAGGTTGCTCTTTGTCTACCGTTTTTTTGCATTAAATGTCAAATTTGGCTTCCAACAATAATTTAGCGGTTTCTATTTTAATTCTGCGAATTATTCTTCATTTTACCATATTTTATTACATTCAGCACTTCTGCATGTCCACTTTTTTCATCAATTTGAAAGTTAAATCTTATTGGACCGGTAAATATTGTATAAACCGTTATGTAGCATTTAAGTAAGAGCTCTTTGTTTCCGAAAATCCAGGGGTGACCTTAATTTAGTTTGGCAAATATTTAGAACTGCGTTGTTTAGTTTGTCCAAGATGTTTCTTCATAGATTTATCAGCTTTTTTTATGTGTTGGTATTAAGCATTGACAAAGATATGAGAAATATTTTTCTTTCCACATTTGGAGGCGTTAAAAATTCAGTTTAAAAATTATAATCCATAAAATGTTTCACGTAAATGCGATTGTAAAATATTGTGCAGGTTGGCACTTGCGTGTGCTACCTTTTCAAAATTATTCTTACAAAAGGTCAAAGAGCCTGATTTTTTTATGCGTTATTCAAATTCCGTTCCCCCCTTATTTGGAAACACAAAACAATAGGAGACAGTCCTTTTTGTTCACAAGTGCTGTTCTTATTACTTCCGATTGCAATATAATGAAGTTGGTTTTTAGTATCGATTTCATTTGTTTACTGCAGTTGAGTATAAATTGAGGTATGTGCACTCTTATCTTTTGCCGTTCATCTTTATGGCGCGTCCCAGTACTGAATAATAAATAAATGCTATAAAATAATTAAATTTTTAAAGCATTGTAATAACAAGACTAAGCTAAATTTATGAGAATTACTTTTATTTCTTTGATATTTATTGTAGGAAAAAATATTTAATCAAAGTTAATAATAAAATCGTTATTATATAAATTTGTGACAAACTTAAAATATAATCATTAATCAATTAAACTTCTAAATGCTAAGAATTGTTTTATTCAATTTCATTCATTTGCTCCAGCAAATACATATTCTTTAATCTGTCTTCAAATAATATTAAAAGAAGCTAGATATAAGATCAAAATGCACAACAAATTGAAGACAACCCACAGTTTACCCAATGCAATTCCCGTTTGACACCTCGCTATCTTGTTTGTCTAATAAGGAAGTTATAACTCAATGCAAATAAGTGCAGTGTATTAAGTACATACTTACGCATATTATGGCGTCCTACATATGCATTTAAATTAATGAAAATGATTATTATTAAACAGCCTCAGATGAGTCTTCTCCATTATCTCAATTTATTTTCTTATTATTGATTGCCTTTTACTTTCCTCCTCAATTTTCCATGTTATGAATCATCATTATTTATTTCTTCATACTTCTCCTAGTTATGTTGGTGTTGCAAGAAATTCATAAAAATACATTTTTAATTCACTCGTGCGCTGATGATTCCTTTCATTTCTAAGAGGCAGGGAATTTAAATGACTTTCTTTGTTGGATGCGCGATGGCGAGCAATTTGTTTAGTTTGTCTGTGTATACTTTTGGCCGATAATTTTTTATAAATGAATGAATGAATGAATGCGATTTGTGTGCATTGAGCGTTATTCATTTTTGTATGTTAATGATTTTATTCAAATTTAATTGCATCAGTTTGAATTTTTATCGCTTTTTTGACACGCCTAGACAAAAAAATGTTTTTTTTTCTTTTTATAAAATTTTATTGATTAATTTAAATATTGCCGGTGATATATATTGACAATGTTTTTAAGTATTGTCAATAATTTTACAAATCCTTCCTTTTTATTTATTCAAATTTTGTAGCAAAAAATTCAAGACGAACTCTGTTTAACATTTGTATTGCTTCAACAAATCCCCCATTCAATTCTGAATACTCCTTCCCGGTAGCTTTTCATACAAATTTTCCATTTTCGATTTTGAAATGCATTGAAAAACAAAATGAGAAATTAATAATTCACTTCCCTTCCCATACACACTGGCATATTTGTAATAACTTCATATTATGCTGTACTGTTTGCTTGGTTTGTTGTGTCCATTTCCAAGTTGTGGCGTTATCTCTCCGCCCGTACACTTTACAGTCCCCTGTTTCCCACATATAGAACTTATAACATGACACAAATATTAATTCATCTCTATTTTTAGAAGTCGCATTTCTCCTCGTAAGTATGCGGTCGCCTTTTCATACATGTACCGTTCAGCAAACCGCACAATCTTACAATTTTAACTATATAGACGAACGACCGCACGACGCGAGTCGCGACGCTTACAAACAATTTTCTTGAATTGCATTTCTTGTGTGCGCGCACGCCTTCATTTACATACACATAATATTATGTGAGCTAGTTCCGTTTTCAATTCAGCTCATTTATCATGCAAGAGTCTTTGCGAAGAGGTTCCAACTTCCAATTCCACACATTATAATATTGCAGCCTCCTCTCTCTCACAAATAGAAAACAACGAGTTCTTTTGTGTAATAACTCTTTTTGCAACACTGCACGATTGTGGGTTTTAGTGATGGCCCTAGCACATTAGCCCGCGGTTGTCCGTGAAAGTTGTGGGACGTAAAATTCATACACTGGGTGAGGGAGACACGATTGTATACTATTCAAGCTTTTAATGTTTTTCTACGGATAGATGCATTTGAATAGATGCAATGATGTCATACGTTAATTGAGTTGCACTCGTGCACTTTTTTGCTTATCCACATAATATTATATGTGCTGCTTAGGCGCGTTTGTGTTAAGTGTCGCCGGAAGGAAGGTAGCAAAATTGCATTGATCGTGAAATGCACTCCAACAATAATGTGTGTGGGTTGACGCTTTTGTTGGCAGTCGGGTAACACTTCGTTTAATGATGTGGCGTTGTGTAATTTGTAGAACTTTAACCTTGAATTGGTTGGTGTACCGTTTGTGTGCTCAACGAGCTGAATAATTGAATGTAGCCTGGGGTGAATTCGCTGAGATTGCACTCTTGTTAGAATGTTTGGGCTTTGTCTATTTTATTACAGCATTTTTTATAATTTAGAAAACAAAAGGGTGCTATGTAGTTAGTTTCCATAATTATGGCATGAATAAAGTCTTTTTTGAAATTGTTTTATACAGCACCAAATTCAACCAGTTTTTGTTGGGTCAAATTGTAATATATATTCTCTGTTAAAGACGAAAATGTTAGAATAATACTCTTCGTTTATCGTTTGAACTGGATTTTATTTAGTCTATTAAAAGTTTAAAATTTTTAAACACCCATCTGAATTTTCTGTCAAGATCACACATTCATGTATCATTAAAAATAGCGAAATCGAACGACATGAACGCGCGTTATTCTTCTTGTGTCAACCTCTCAGAAATCTCTTGATGTACTGTTGATGAACCTCAGTTCAATGCTGTATTGAGCTAAGAGATTGACCTTTAACTGTAAATATTATTTCCAGATTATTATTAAAGCTTTTATTGTTTTACATTTTACTGATTCCCCATTTCATGTAAATTGTCACACTTAAGCAAGTATTTCATCTTATAACTTTATCAACAAAACGGTTTTAATAAATTTTTTTATTCGATTTCAATGCATAAAAAGATCAAGGTGCTCTGGCTCGTGCATTGACTTTGAAGCGCATTTGATGCGCACGCTTTCGTTAAATTGCATTTTAACACCATGAACGAAATCTCATGAAAATTGTTATAAACTTTCGTTGAGTGTACAGTTAAAATTTTCATATTAACTCTAAGTGTTTGTAAAATTTTGTGCTTTAAAATTAGTTTTGTTTTCCAAACGCTTTCTTAACCATTTTTATCCAACCGAAAAATAATTAAATAAGTAAAGGAGAGTTGGTGCTAAGTGGAAAAATATCACAAACACGCTTTATTGCGCTCACAGTGATGGGAAGACGTGACACTTTTAGAAATTGTTGCCATCCAAACCACACGTTCAAGCACATTTAATTTCATTACAATAATTGAAATTGTTTAATTCAATGGCAAATGTAAATGTTTAAATGTTTTCTTAAATGAATTACTGCAAATTATAATGTTTTTCAAGTGTATAATTGTAACTCTACCAGCATTAACAACGATGATTATTGTTGAAAAAAACAAAAAACTAACGCATATTGTGCATTGAAGTAAATACTTTTTCCAGCACATAAATTCGTAAAAACTTGGGCTGTGACAAGCATTCAACTTGATTTTATTTACTGTGCACTTTACTTCAGACTGTTTTCCTTATCTCTGCGTAGCTATAAGCTGGAAATATTTAAGTTGAATCTCACCTGCGTTAAACGCTATCTTCGAGTCTTCGACATATTTTCCTTTGCACAGTTAGTTTATCAATTTCACGGCACTTATGGCTTATACGAGTATTTTTCTGTTTAATTTCATTTTGGTGTTCGTATTCGCGTATACGATTTGTTCTTTATTGTTCCTTTTGATTAAGCGACAAGCCCTCCTTCGTTAACAGCAAATATGTACTCAATAACACACAGGATGAGTCAAATGTGTACACAAAAGTTTATATAAAACCAAAGAAATTCGTCGATTGTTGGTTATAAGGTGGGCCATCGATTAGGCTAATATTTCCTTAAAGGTTCACACAAATATTGGACTAAAACAAAAGGGATGTATTTGAAGATAACAGAAAATGATAAAATACATTTACTAACTATTGACCACATCCGCCATTAGTGAGGCTTATTTGTTATTACATTTCTGTAAATTTTGCAGTTGGGCGACTAACCAAAAATTATTTCTTTTGTGAAAAAATCAAAATTTAGTTTTTATTTTCTTAAACCGCAACTTTTCAAAGTCAATTTTTTCTATATTTTTACCATGACAAGCATTCAAATTTGTCTGTCTATCATCAAACTAAAGAATCAACGACTCATTTTTTATCACTTTTATTGATCAATAGTTATTGATAAAAGGTGCATTGACATTTACATTGAAATTATTGACATGCTATGCGAGTTGTTGCATTGATTGTTGTTGCAAATTATAAATTTCATGGGAATATGGCAAGATGTTTTCATGCTATGTAAGCACGTTTTTACGCATTTAGGTTTCATCGCGAAACGATTTGTTCTGTTTTTTGATACAAAATCTGCTATAAAAACCATTAGACGTTTCATTTGTTAACTTGCATAAAAAGTAAAACCACAAAAATTGAATATTCCCTTGCTTTCATGGAACTTTAATTTGATTAAGTGCCAGCCAATCTCAGAAAATATTGAGTACATATTCCCATTTTTATTACCAACATAACATACGAACATATAAATTAAATTTCTCATCAGGGAACCCTAGATTATCCTAGATGAATTTCAATCATACCGTGGCTTTGAACGAAATCATTTCATAAAATCCGCAAATTGTATCTCAGCATGTTTTTGCTACAGTACTCCTGTTCACCGCATTTTGCTAAATTCTCTTCCAAATATTCGGCTATCTAGGGATTTTACAATTTCCTACCGCAAATTGCATTAAGCCCTAAATAGTTGTTGTGGGAATTCAAATGAAATGCAAATGGATATTTTTCATAATCATAAATCGTTACGGAGGTGCAAAAACAATTTTAAGACAATATAATATTTACATAAATTAGATTTGAAGCAGTTTTTATTAGAACGTAAAAAGAAATATATTTCAAAATACATAAAAATTTTAAAACGATAAATGTGGTTTGAATATCTAAACTCTAATCTTAATTATCACGTAAACCACATTGTCGGTTGCAAAGCTAATTACTAATTGGTGTACAAACTGAAACGTGTTTTATCATTGCTTGATAAAATTAACCACAAAATTATTTTTTGGTTTAAAATTTGTTAAAGTCAGAAGATTTTGTTTTGGATTCTAATTTTTTTAAATTCAGATCTCAAGAATTTTAATATTTGCATTGGATGTAACTTATAAATATATGATTTAAGTTTCAAGTTCATGATTATAAAGTTTTCATTGTTTTTTTATTTATTGACCGTCTTATTTAGTTTGGAATTATATTTATGTTGTGTTTTTTTGTTTAAACAACAATCTAATATACGAGTATAAAATGCTTATAACCAAATAAAATACCACCAAGTCATTTATGTAAGTGCATTTTGTAATTATAAACATATTTGTTAATGTTGATAGCTCAAGTTTTCTCATGTACATAAAATCCAGAATCCACATAGGTTAAAAGAGCAACTTATATAATTTGATTATCTATGATATATCTAGTCGCGTTTTGTTGGAATCATTTCTCCCCCTTTTTGGTACAACTCACATAACACTAAATAATAAAATTTTATTATTTCTGCATTGCAAATTGTGTTGTCTCTTTGCTGCATTTACGATATATGTAAAAGGTGCATTGACCCGTATCCCCATGTATACAATTTGTAGCACTCACTCAGATGCACTTGTAACCCTCTGCTATAATATTATGTACAATTTTGAACAATTTTTATGACTGCTGATCATTTGTGCAAGTACTTTCAGCGAAATATAAAATACGTCTAAGTACTTTTTGTCGCATATCTTTCAAGCACGATTTTTTTTTTTTTACATAATGTTAATTTAGCACAACAAAAATTGAGTTGGAAGTTGCAACTTTATATGTTTATATATTTTTGTGGTTGAATTGCGCGTTTCTGGTTAACTTTGGAACATTGTCCTCTTTGTCAATTGAAACTGTCATTTTGAATCACGGCGATTGCGAAATGTGTTTACAATTTTCATTGGTTACAAGTTACAAGTTACTGTGACCACTGACCACACCACCGTCATCAAATTCCGTGAAGGCAGCCCTTGGGTTAACATGTAAGTTCAAGTTAATTAAGTGCTGCAATATTCATCGCATACAACTCGAATTTAACTATGAGTGCACTTACTTGCACGTATATGTATGGCTGCAATCAAACTGCATTGCTTGTGTGCATATGAAAAAGACGTTTTAAACCCATAAATACATGGTTATACGTTCAGTTGTGTCAACAACTTTTAATTTAAAACATGATGGAAAAATGCGTTTGACTTCGCCTTACAACTATACGTTTATACAAAACTTAAAACGTGAATAGCTCGCTGATGAATAGAGTGATGTCATCTTGTATATCTTTACAGTTTGTGCCTTTTTGTTGTTAATAATAATAATGAAAAATAAAAATGTTGATGTTGGATTAAAGTGTTAGAGCATATGATGTTTATAGTTAAAAATAAACAGGCTCTCTTTTCCTCGCTTTTAAATTTGTTTGATTGTTATCCGCGACAATACCATAAAATAGTAATTGCAGCAACACCAGACAATGCCACATTGTTGCTGCGTGTATCTTCGCGAATTGAGCAATTGTAGCAGCTTCATTATGTTAAATGGGAAACCATTTTTTTGTGCTGCAGTATGTAAAAAAAAAGTAATTTCATGAGAAGAAATGAAAGTACGTTATATCAAGTAAAAGTAGTAAAGAAAAAAAAAATTGCTGTCCCGTATCATGCATGCATCGTGAGAGAGCATACAACGATAACTAAACAATAATTGGTAAAGTTTGTTATTCAATGGCACTTTAATTAATAATTGAGTTAACACGTAATGATGTGGTATTGTGTGTGTGTTAATTTTCTTATTGCGTTGACAAGATGTTCTCAACATTCCGCAGTAACTATACGGGGAAGGGGATTCAGTTAATTCACTCATCATCATGTGCGTTATGTGACACGCACAGATAGATGGATGGTTGTAGAATGTCATTAGGTCAACTCATTTTAGTATAATTCTATTGTGTCATTCGGTTTATTTATAAAATTGGAATTCTTTGTTTTATTTTTTTATTTTAGTGAAATTTTTTTGGCTTTTTTATTTATGGAATGCACATTTATCGTTTAAATGCAATTATGTAATTTACCGTTATTTTTGGCAATTAAAATGAACCTAATTTAAAAACACCACAATTTACTCCATTACGGCAGTGTTCACGTGGTAAGAATCTGCAAATCCGCTACACTTCACTCCTCACATTTTGATCGGAGATGGTGATCCACTTTGCATTACATTTTTCGATGCTCACGTGGTGGATTTACATATCCAGTCCACTCCACTCCGCACCACGTGAACTCGATATTAGGCACCCTGTTGTAAAGAAAATTCATTTCAAGTACATACAATAATTAGAAGCAATCGAGATCTGTTAATTCGTCTATTTTGTTATTTGTTGCAACAAGTGCACGTCATCTCGTTTAAATCGACACACATGTGACTCATTTTCTCATCAACATCTCGACGCATTTAATTCCGTTAAGCGCATAGCGCACAGCCAGGAAAATGCAACGCTATAACGTGCTGCAATAAGTATGCAAAAATATGCATTAAACTGCAACAGCATAATACAGCAATCCGGTATGCACTTAAATATGCGTTCGGCGCATGAGGTAAATGAAAAATGTTGCATAATAAAACAAATAGACCCATGACTGGAATACACTAACATGTTTAAAAGTATAAACACACGAGTAAAGGCAGCGTAGTGTGAAATTTCACGTTTTTCCATTTTTCCTTCGTTTCTTTTTTTTGCGACTTTACCATGTCTTGCCATTTCCCCTACTTACAAAATTATTGTTTATTTTGCTTTTAGCATCCGCGGATTATGTAAAGTTGGTAGCTTAAGACTTAAATAGACATGACGTCGCGTCGCTATCATAATTCCTTCGTTGTGTTATATAAATATGCACATGTGTAATATAGCATGCGCACATTTCAATATTAATTGTTATTGTTGTGAACTAGTTAAGTACATAAAGCAAATATTGCTGCTGAATGCAACATAATGTGCATATTTATGTTATCTCGATAACTGTCTCGGTTAAACAATTAATCGCGCACTTAATATTTCTGCCAAGGGAGACGCGCGTATGTAATTCGCAACTATTCTCATATATGTATGTATAAACATGCAGCAGTTAAATAGAGGTCAGTCTTGCGGTCGGTTTTGGACCCAATTTGATGTTATAATAATGATGACCGCACACACAAACACACACAGAGGTGATGTCATTCAATTTAAAACTTAAATTGGTATCAAACAACATTATTCTTCTTCCGCTCATTCAATGTTCTTTTTTTTCGCCTTTTTTTTCAACATTTGAATGTTACTTTAATTCAACTAAAATTACGTTCTACGGATACATATACAAACAATTGAAGGCCACAATGGTGCAGCATAATTTTAATGTTATGTAATTGTTGTGCAAAAATAAGTGCGGTCATAAAAGAAATAGTCTATGCGATGTGGTCTTGGGTTGCTTTAGCCTAGGTATATAATTTTAATTCAATTTGGTTAAGTTCACAATGCGAACATCAATGATGTATTTTTTTTATTGCTGCAAAAGCCAAAATGGGTGTGACTTACATGAAGATTACCGTGCTATCTCGTTTTTGTTATTTGAATTTTGGCAGTGAATCATGTGATTTTAGTTTTTACCTTTAAATTTGGTGAAATTTATTAGAATTTTTTAATAACAATCTTTCTAAAAAAAAATTTTATTTGCCACTCAAAAATTGTTAACGTTAAATTCTTTATGTAGGTCATAGATTTTTACTTTGTACAGAATCAGCATAAAATCTAGAATTTGTATCGCTGTTCTTGATTTAATTGCGCAAGACAATTGTTTTTTAAATACATAAAACGCTTGTGACATATTCATTTTTTTTTATTCAAAATTCGCTTGAAAATTTCTTCTTTTGAATATTAGTTTGAGAAAATCAGTGCGTAGATGTATGTAATGATGATTGTTAGGCATCACGCATGAGATCATCTTCTCTATAGTTGATAATTTATATTCGTGACAGTTTCTGAATGAAGCTCATCTTTGTATAGCTCTGGTTGACTTTTATTATTCGAATTAGCTTTTAAAAACGTAATTTTTTTAATTTATTATATTTTGAGTTACAGATTTGAAACAAAGCAAGTAAAATTAAATCCACGTTTAAAATTTATTTATTTAATAGATGGGGAATTAATATTTAATCAATCTAGAAAACACAATATTCCATTGATCTTTTTTTATAAATTCTTAAATTAATCAAGAAAGAATTCAAAACCAAAACAAAATTGTTTGGTCAGTTTATTTTAAAACAGTTCCAATAAAATTTATCGAAAATCCCAAAACATGACGTTTCCCCACTAGCTCTCAGACTCATAAAAAAATCAAAGTTAAACGGAATCCACCCACAAACTATTGATAGAATTATTGTGTCGACCATACTAAATACTGATTTATGGCTATCAGCACTGCTTATCTAATGAGATTATTATAGGCTCCCTCTTTTTATGGTCTCTTGAAATAGATTTTCACCACCATAACTTAGTAATCAGTATGCGCGATACACACCCATTATAATACCACATTACCTTGACTGACAAATTCAGTTACAAGGTCATGTGTTGATATCGTTCGTTTTGCATATATTTCTGGAACAAATATTGCACATTTTGTGTCTAATTGATAATTAGGCAAGTACTCAAGTGCGCTATAATTTGTCGTCGTCTTGTTCAAAATGATTACAAACACAAAAAGAAATAAATACAACACAGAAAGAAGAAAGTGCGACGTCTGTAAATCAGATTGGAATTCGAAACGTGTGTTTAGAAATGAAACCAACCGAAAATAGAATAACGTTTTAAGTAGAATAGGAATCCAAAATAAGACAACACGCGGCAGGGAGGGCCACGCTTCAATTTATATACGATTGAAACAAAACTTAAACTTTTTTGAAGAAGTATTTTTAAATAAAATATGTTAAAAATTAAATTTAATATTATGCAGTTTTTGAGATATTGAATATGTAATCCTAATTTTTTCTACTGAATTCGGCCTTGAAAATCAGTACAAACGTTTTTAAGATATCGTACAAGCCAAAGAGTTTTTTGAAGTTAACTTGAGCGCTATGATTTAATATAAAAATGCTTTTCTTTAACATTTTATATCAAAATTTTATATAAATCCGGTAAGCAGCTTCTTAACGGCGTTTATTATTTTTCTTCTAGGCCACTTTTTTGGACTGTGGAATTGTCAAAGCGTTTTTCTTAACAATTTTTTTTTTTTTGTCGAACTAATCAGTAATGCAATAATGCATATACTCCGCTTTGGCATTTACATTTAATTATTCCGTGGTCGTATATGAATTAAAAATAAAAATGGGTAAATAGTTAGAAGTGTTATATGTTTGAGATTCTAATGGGAAGAAATTTGTTTCGTGAAGCGTTTTTTTTTTTAGTGAAATGCTTTCAAACATTAAATTGAGTTTCGCGTGTGCTGGATTACTTTAAGTTGAAGTTTAGTTAATTTCAGCGAGGATCCGAATCAAGAAAAGATGATAAAAATAAATAATAGGCTGCAGTCTGTATTAAATTGTTATAGTACAACGATGTTTGATCGATATGTTGTGTAAAATTGGAACTATGTGACTAACTAGCTGTCTCAATATTTTTTTTCATTCAAACGGAATTTATGTAATCTAAAAATGGGATGGTATGCTTGTCTGGGTTGTCTGGAAAAAAGACGCTTGGCTAAACACGAACAAGCTGAATACTTAGTATACGTAAACTGTAGTGCACGCATAGTTTAATCGCAATGATTTGATTTCAGTAAAGCATGCAATTATAAAAAAAACGAATTAATCGCACAAAACCGATTTCGCTTTCCTTACGGAGATAGAGAGACGCGTAATATAAGAAAAGGTCGCAAGAGGGAAACCTCAAATTTAAATTTAGAAAATAAAAAGAAAGTGAAATCGACCGCCGAGAGCATAATGAAAAACATGCATTGTGAACCAGAAAATGCAGAAGAAGGGAAAAACTAAAACTATAAGTTGAAAGAATGACATTTGATTGGCTTCAATATATGTAATTGTTGTTATTATATGTGCCAGTCCCGTTTCACACCGTTTGTATCAGTTTCCTTTCAGTAACCCAATACTCATCATTTACGTTATTCGTACGATTAGGCACAGCATGCATTGTCACGTAACACACAAACGTTAAATAAAAAATCTATTTCTTTACCTCCATGTACTAATGTGATATTCTTTTCTTTTCATTCCAGATCGAATCCTTTAAAACGACGAGATTTCAACGAGATTTGAAATTAATACTCTTAGAAAGTAATTTTCCGGAACATAATAACACACACACACACACACACACGTAGTACTCATCCCTTAGGAGACAATGACTGACGTGGAGCAAAGTATTAACAATAAGCCGCCCCAAACAAACGGCCTCGACACGGCAGCCGCCCTCGCCGAAGAGGACGCCAGTCATGTGCGTCCGGCCGACATCGAGGCAGACATGCGTGAGATGGATCGTCGCAAACGCGTCGAAGCTATAATGCAATCGCGTCTCTTCCGCGAGGAGTTAGAACGCATTGTTGACAGCCAATTGCGCGAGGGTGGTGGTGGACCAGGTTCCGGTTTTTTGCAACAATTGTCCGACATTGTTGGTGTGCCAGCAGCACGCATTGGCAGTTGTTTCCGCAACACAAGCTGCGTTCTGCCGATTAATGATATTCGTGGTGTTGAGGCGATGGGCTATGCCAAGGGCGAGAAGATATTGCGCTGCAAGTTGGCAGCTGCATTCCGTCTGCAAGATTTGTATGGGTGGGCACAAGGTTTGGACTCTCAAATAACGGCGCGTTTCAATGCCGATCAAGAGTTGTTCTTGGTGAACCCTCTGGGATTAATGTACAATGAGGTGACCGCAAGTTCACTGAACAAATGTGACATGCAGGGCAATATTGTGGAGCAGGGCACTACCAATTTTGGCATTGACACCACACACTTTGTGTTGCATTCGATTGTGCATGCTGCCCGTCCAGATATTCGTTGTGCAATTTATATCTCATGCCAACCGGTGGCTGCGGTGAGTGCAATGAAACAAGGTTTGTTGCCATTGGGACGTGATGCTGTTGTGCTGGGTGAGGTGGCTGTGCATGGATACACGGGAGCACTCCATGAGCCCGAGGAGAGGGAGAAACTTGTACGCAGCTTGGGACCAGTCTCAAAAGTTATGTTGCTATCGAATCACGGCGCCTTGTGCTGTGGTGAGACTATTGAAGAAGCATTCTTTGCTGCATATCACATTGTGCAGGTAAATAAAAGTTTTATTCTATTTGGTCAAAAATTTCCGAGGATATTAGAAAAAAAATCATTTTTTAAATAATTAATTAATTAATTTCTTTCTAGGCTTGTGAAACACAATTGAAATTACTGCCTGTCGGACTCGACAACTTAGTGCTGATTCCTGAGGAGTCACGCAAATCCATTTACGACGCATCCCGTCGACCACCCGGTGAGACCGCCGACAACAAACAGCAGCCACCTACAGGTGACTCCAACAAACATGTTCAACACGCCCAGTTGAAGTGGCGTGTTGGTGGTGCTGAGTTTGAGGCACTCATGCGCATGTTGGACAATGCCGGATTCCGCACTGGCTACATTTATCGCCATCCTTTGGTCAAGGGTGATTTGCCCAAGCCGAAGAATGATGTTGAGGTTCCACCGGCAGTTTCATCGTTGGGTTATTTGCTGGAGGAAGAAGAGCTGTATCGTCAAGGCATTTGGAAGAAATCTGATTTGCGCAAGGGTGGCGATCGCTCACGCTGGTTGAACTCACCGAATGTCTACCAGAAGGTGGAGGTTCTTGAGACAGGCACACCTGATCCCAAGAAAATTACTAAGGTAGAGATTATCACTTTTGAAGATAGAAACTAAGTGGGCAGTTGTCTAAAGTTATGACTTATGACAGATCATTATAATTGACGGCACAAATTCATTTGAGTGAAATTTGTCATTTCTTTCGGGTTCTGGGTTTCAGTTTTTGCGCTTTTTATTATATCGCTTATGTAGAATATTGGATTGACGTGTGTGAGGTTTTCAATTGAACAGTTTCACATATCTATATTTTTTAATAATGTTTCTATCGAGAAATGCTTTGCTTTAATGTGTTTATGTGCCATATTATATTTTTAAAGAGTGAATTAGGCATTCCGGAGTTATGAGGCTTTTATGTGAGAGACTTTATAAAAAATTGTAAACGTTTGTCTCAGGAGCCACATATAGTAACAAAAATAATTCTTCAAACATTCCTAGGATGATCAAAATAAATTAGTCGAATTAATTATTTAAATAATCTTTATATAATTCTTAAACTTTTGTGCATTTGAGAAATTTTCTGTATGATAACATATTAGGGTTAGCATTTGGTGACAGTAGAGTTAAACCGAAATTAGTATTCCAATTTCTCACTCATCATTAAAAAAAAGAAAATTTGGGCATAATTTTAATATCATTTTAGATTAAAAACTCTATTTCCTTCAGAAACATAATAAAAATAGTTCCGATTGTCGATTAAAAACTTATTCTTATTGGGAGAATAAAAAAAAAAATTTATGGTAAAAACTTGTTAGTTCTAATAGACGCTAATTACCAAAATTATTAACACTTTGCCACCTGTACTAATGATATTTTTAAATAATGTATTTTTAAACAGATGATACGTAATGTTTTTGGCAAACAAATATTATACTCTTTTTAACAAAACTGCCCCTAATATTTTAAATGTTTACTCTTTTGAAATTGGTGATTAAAACACAAAATAATTATTGAAATAAATTTGCATGCAAAATAATTTTGTAATATTAAGTAATTATTTTCACCATTGAAGTACAGAATACATTACCACTATTTATGTTAGTTGATTTAATTTCATTAATTGTTTTCTTCTTCGGCAT
This sequence comes from Sylvicola cinctus, assembly GCA_963854165.1. Lineage (NCBI taxonomy): Eukaryota > Metazoa > Arthropoda > Insecta > Diptera > Anisopodidae > Sylvicola > Sylvicola cinctus. The sequence continues at coordinate 45,956,186 of OY974083.1, forward strand.
AACATAATATGAATTTATATAAATGAGTAACAATTAATCCAATAAAGTGAATTATTTGAAAAACCAAATTCATCACAAGTTTTCTTTGATTGAATTTCTATTATTTTCAATAACCATCTTACAAACGTATTTGTTATTATTATTTTTGTTACTTTAAATAATGGAAAAAGAGTAAAGAGAGAAAATGAAGTTCAGAGAAAATTAAATAAATTTTGTTACAAACTAACCCGCATAAACATTAGCATTAAATTTGAATAAAAATGTTTTTTTAAGAAGGAAGAGAAAAGAAAGGGGGTTTTGTTATTTCTATAATTAAACGATTTATGATTAGACGGAGTGCTGTTAATTTATTATAAACACAAAAGCACAATTGTTATAATATTAACAAACAAATGGTGGAAGAAAAATTGGTAGTATTGAATAATTCAAAAATTATGAGCTTAATTTTTTAACAAACTTTTAATACGCCGCTAATGTTTATAAGAAACAACCAAAATGTATTGAATGAAAAATTTATTTAATTTTCTTTTTTCTCTCATTGTTTTATTGAATCTGCGTTGTGTCATCGCATCTTGCTGCGTCCTTGTTCCTGAATTTTTTTTGAATTCTTGAATTGAATCACGACGATGGTCCACACTTCGACACACTCATACACAATTGTTGTGTTTTTATTGTTTTACTACGAATGGGATAATTTCAATAGTGGGTGGCTGATGGTTCGCCAACACACTCGACAGCTGTACGAATTGAAGATCCATTGCAATTTGTTCCACAAGGCACCAATCCCCGTGAATTTAAGCGACTTCAACAACAGGTAATATTTTATTTCTTTATATTATTTTTGTGTATTTTATTAACGTATCATTAAATTGCAGATTAAAGAAAACCGACGAGCTGACATTATTTCAGCCGGTCCACAATCACACATTTTGGAAGGTGTCACATGGGATGAGGCGAATCGTGGTATGCGTGATGCCAACGTTTCCGGCACTGGCGATCATGTGGTGTTAATGGGAGCCGCCTCAAAGGGTATCATTCAGCGTGGCTACCAACACAATGCAACTGTTTACAAGACACCGTACGCCAAAAATCCATTCGATTCGGTGACTGATGATGAACTCAATGAGTACAAACGAACTGTTGAGCGAAAAGTACATGGCGATTGTAAGTATTTTGAGATGGAAAATTATTTTGTTTGTTATATAGGGTCAAATACATTTAAAAATTTTGATTTTTTTTTTGTTTAAATATTCATTTCAATGTAATTAACCAAATTTTCAAACATTTTAGACACAGACACCGACTTCTCAGAATCGGAAGCGCTGAGCTCGTTGCAGATGTCTGCTCCCGCCAAGATGATCGGAAACAAATTAGATTCGGATACTGGTAACATTATTTAAAACACTTCCGAAATTATCCAATTTTAAAATAATTTAATATTTTAATTAAAGAACCACAAGTGATGAGAATAGAAACGAAAACAGCGCCTAAACCAAGTCAGCCAGAAGTTGTTCTAAGCGATGGTAAGCTTTTTTGAAACAAATGTTTTTCCCTATTTTCTCTTTAAACTTTAAAAATTTAAAAATATCAAAGATGTACCGAATTCAAAAAAAATTATTTGTAGGATATTCGTAGAGGAATTTAGTTTTGTTGTAATCATTGGATTTTTTTTAGTACTACTTTGATCAATAACAAATCCATTTAGGAAAATTATAAATAATTTTAAATAATTCCAAAAATTGCAACTAAACTGAATTCTATATTTAGTAACAAGTGAAAATTTAGTCAATTAATTCCCATTTTATAAAGTCACGTCTTTTTTTGTCCAATTTAATTGTGTTAAGTTTTACATTGTATTATGTATGTTGTTGTCGTTTTTTATGTCTAGCCGGCGCCGTCGCGTCGCATTTCAGTTGTCCTAGTACTAAACAGAATCGAACGAAAGAGAAGACAACTTTTTACTATGTTCAAAACTAGAAAACAGTATACAATCGAATCAAAACCCAAAACCAAAACAAAAACAGACAACCACCTTACTACTTCCACAGCATTTTTATAAATTAAAAAACTAAAACAAATCGTCGTTTTAACAACAACAAAAGTTCCTCTACTTGTTAGTTCCATTTATTGGGTTCGGTGAGTGGATTATAAACTCTCTCATCAAATTACACATATCAATCAGTATGTACTCGTACAATTTAGCATCAACCCTGTCTGCGTTTTTTGACTGTTAGATTTAAAGGTCAGCTTCAAATCCACAAAAATTTAAGGTCATTTTTAATAAAATTATTAATACATAGACTGCAATTTTAAACTGCTAGGGTTGAATTCTGATCGGAAATTAAATTGTGACCTTGAATTTCAAAATAGTTATCCCTACGCGTACAGACCAACATTAAATATGCTATTATTAAAATTGCCACTCCAACTCATCTGCATTTGTTGTTAGGATTTTTTGCGTTTTGTTATGTTTCATTTTTAAACCGTATATAATTACTTAATGAAATAGAATGTAGTTTTGAGATGATCCCTTCAGTGAATGGTAGCTTGACGTTATCTGCATTATATTTATTTTGTATGCATGTAATTACAATAGTTTTTTTTTTTCATTTATAAACCTATATTTTTACTACTTTTTAATTATAGTTTGCTTTAAAATTTTATTTTAATTTACAAATATTTTTTCCCCCACAAATTCGTGTTCCAATATTCTATTGCTTAAAAACAATTCAAAAAAACAGCGGTTAATCACTTTTTGAATACGGAACGTTCTGCGGAATTTGCTGCATCAGCTGGCAAAAAACCTCCAACTGGCAGAGGTGAGTTTGTATCCTGCCTCCTTGGCAACAACTTTTTGCTGTCGCCTCAATCAAACAATTGTATCAATAAAGTAGAAAATTTTAATTTCAAATACGAAAAATTTAATTTTTTATCGTTTTTGATTTATTGTTTGGTTGAAAAAATTGCTGTTGGTTTTTTGTACAAACTCACAATATCGATATTATTTTTTAATGATATTAGCTGTTAATAATCTACCAAATTCTTGTAAATATTCATCTTTCAAACTATGCGCGCCGAGATAACACCAGCCTAATTTGCACTTAAACTATTTGTTAAAATTTTAAACCAAATTAAAAAAAAAAATTTGGCCTTTAATCACATTAACAACACCTCCATTTAGTATTATCTTGCACAGATCCATCCATCAATACTAATAAAGATATGAATCAAAGAGGGGCGTCTAATGACGTTGTTTCTTCTGGTAAGGAATTACTGACAACTCCGCAACAGCCTTCATTATACACATCATCTGGACATACAGCAGCATTCAACAGCCTTTCATCCAACAAAACCGCCAGCTTCTCATATCTGCATCAAACAAATTACTATAAAAGCAAATCTAAAACCTATCGCACAGTTTCCCATATGGGATTCATGCATCCAAACAATGACACGAAATATTTGCAACATTTCCATGTACCACCTCATCAACTTCAATCGACTTCAATGTCGCAACTCGCTCGCAATCTTTACTCTTGGGTCCATAACAAACCAAATTTCATTCCTAAATGCATTTCATTGGATGCCATTTTTTCATCTAAAAATTCATTAGTACAATGGCCTCGAAATGATCCTGAAGTTGATATAATTTTTGAGGAACAATTGCGGCAGAACATTGCGTTTAGACGTCGTCAACTTGGGCAACACAATCGTGAATTCAGCTCCGAGCACAATGTTAGTCAAAGTTCAGGTTTTCAGCGGTTCCTTGATAAGTTGTCAAAAATTAATTTTGATTCATCAAATTTGTCAAGCGATGCTCCACCATCGACATCACATAAACACGTTTTAACACGTGCGGAGCGGTGTTTACGTAAATCTGAGTTCTTTCATCTGTGGCTAGATCATTTGTCAGTGCACAATCCAACACCCTGTCCTAATACATCCCAAAATAATGAAACGCCTATTATCAACATTTTTGACTATCCCACCAAAGATGTGGAATCAGTGCCAACAGTTATTGTGCCCACAATTGATGAGGTTATTCTCAACAAATTGGCAAACAGTGATTTGGACTGCAAATCTCCTGATAGCATTTTTTATAAAATCAGAAAAGAGGTACAACGCCATGACGAGACCAATATTAGTGAATTGGAGGTTTTATCATCGACTCCAAACTCATCTGGAAATGAAAAGAATGATATCCTTCGTGAAATGAACAACATCTCAAATGTAAATATGAGCGCCACAACTTTACCAAAAACTGTACGATGCGGTGTGACACGTAAATCATCTAGTAAAAAATCGCCGGCTAATTGTACAATCTCATCATTAACCAACAAAGAAAATATTCCACACAGTGATAAAGCCAATGACAATTGTGAATTTAGTTCACCGCAAAATGTTGATGTCAATGAAAATGTGACAATGAAACGGAGTCTATCTTTTATTATTGAGAGAAATGATTTCATGGAAACTTCCCCAACAACAGGGGTACATCGCCGTAAATCCGTATCACCACGTGGCGTTCTTTATCCTCGAATCAAACGTAACTTTATTCGGGAAAACATCTTAAATGTCAGTCGTTCTACACCTAAAAAGGGACGTTTTGATAGTCCTGGCTCATCAAAAGCATCAGTTGCAAGCAGTGCTAATTCAACTCCGGTGCGTAGCAATCCGGGAGCTATTTTTGGAAAGCCAACATTTGGAAATATCTTCCAATGAAATGCATTATGGATTCTCTTTTTTCATTTTCCCCAATTATTTAACATTTTTTGACTATTCGTAATTCTGTTAATATGTTGGTGTTTGCGTGGTGTTGCTTTTCCCTTTTTTATTATGTAACGTGATTATTTGCATTTAACTGTGTTTTTGTGCACTTTGTTTATGTTCATTTTACAATTAATATAACAAAAAAAAGAAACATTTATTTGTTTTGATTTCTATGTAATTATTAATATCGATTTAATTTTCAAATAAAACTACATTTTAAATCTTTTGTTTTACAACTTAATTATAATATATTGGTGAGCAAAGTTTAAATTTTTTTATAAAAAAAGAGTATAACATTGGATATACTTACAAAACAATTATTATCAAAGGTAAATCAATTTTTTAAAATTCATTTTAAGTTTTTTTGTTAACATATTTATGATTACCTGTTTTGTCAATAACATTTGAATGGACAATGTGAAAATGGTGTTTGTATAACAGTTTTAGTAAAGACAAAAACCAGTTCTAAAACTGCTCAGGAATAAAAGAAGGTCGTTCATCCTTAATTTGGCTTGTTTGTTTTCGTTAATTTTATTAGTTTTATTCAATGTTTTCACTGCTTTGTTTTTATTATGATTTATTTGTTAATTATAATTACATTTACAATATCAGTATTATTAAGTTTGATGCATGTTTTATGTTTGGTGATGGTATATTTTTGTAAATTTAGAAACGACTGACAATTTGTGTTACACAGACAAATAATCGCTATACCAACGTCTTACTAACTTAGTAATAAAGATTAACTTATTCTTCACACAATTAAAATTTATTACAAATTTCATTACATACTAACAACTAATAATTTAATTCGGGTGTCAACTAAATTTGTTATGTGTTCTTATTAACCTATATGCAGTATCCAAAATTGCTCAATGCTTTTTGTTTTAGGCTTGAACTATTTTCCATAAATACAGGATTTTTTATTAAAAATAATATTGTCTAATTTGATTGAATTTCCATTTTAAAGGTGAGAACGTACAAAATGGTGGCGGCGCAGACCACTCTGATGCACACGTTAGCACGTTTTCGCATAGCAGCAAGGAGGTAAGACTTTTATTACATTTTTATTAAATAATGAAGAAAATATGGCTTACCGTTAAGAAACCCTTCCGTATCTCCCTTTTAAAATCAATTTTTATAACGAACTTTTAAATCGTTTCAGGACGTTTCCACTGAAGGTTCACCGAAGAAGGACAAGAAGAAGAAGAAGGGTCTCCGAACGCCGTCCTTCCTCAAAAAGAAGAAGGAGAAGAAGAAGATCGAGGCATAAATTTTATCTTTTTGATTACAAACGAAAATCAATACATGGTTTTCAAGCGGTTTTTCAATTAGTTATTTGAAATGAGAACAACAACAATAATAACATCAATGATAAATCAAAATATAAACGAATGTCCGATTTTAATTAAAATGACAACCACAAATAAAATACAAGGATCGAGGACAAGTTTAATCATTAATGTAAACAAGAAAACTTTAAAACTATAATATTATAAATTATAATGTTAAAAAACGTCAATGTGGATGAAAATCATTTAGGATTTCTTTCGTTAAATGATATGCTTTTATAAATTAAAAAACTTAAAGTTAATTTTATTATTTTATTTGTCGTAAATTAAAAAAAAGAACTATACTTTCTTGTTTCCTGTTTACACACACAATTTTATTTAAATTTTAGTTATTTTTTTGACTCTTTTATTTTCTTTTGTTTAATATTATTACTTTTTGATTTTCATTATGAAGAAAACAACAAAATACAAATAAACGAAAAGAGATACAGAAAATATATATTGAATTTGTGTTTTTTTTCCTATTACAAATACGATAGAAATGAAAATGTTGCAACATGTGAATGGAAAACCGGTAATTAATAAAAACAAACATCAAGTTAAATCAATACAATTTTTACAATAAAATGTTTTGATTTTTTGTTAACATGTTCAAATGTTTAAGTGCTGCGAGTCATAAATTAAATAACAAATATAAGTTATTTAAAACAATGGAACAAAAAATAAATACAATTATTATTAACACAAATATAACGGAAATAAAAGACCAGACATGCCAGTTTTACAATCAATTAACCTTCCGGTAAACTGTTGTTTAAACAAATAATATTTAAAATACAAAAAAAAAGGAAACGAAATAATAGAATTTAATTTATTAACAAAAATTATTAATGAAAACTGCCAGAACGGATAATTCTGAAAATTTATTAACTCAAATTTTATAGATATTAACCCAATTGAAGTAAACAAAGAAAAAAGTATAGAGAAATAAAAACACACACAATATGTGACACAAGACTCTCGTGTACAGCACACATGTAATATTTAAGTGCAAATATATAGTTGGCACTAAACACGTATAAAACGAAAGTATTTTAACAACAAATATTTAAAAGAATAAAATCATTTAATTAAAAAACCTCCATAGTCTACTCGTTTAGCATTATTAATTGAAAATATAAAAAAAACAACAAAATGAATGCATCATTAAGATGGGGAAATCATATTTTTCTTAATGAACATAACTGCCATTTCAAAACAATTTAATTACGTACAGTAAATTTACCAAGTAATCAATTTATGATGTAAGGATATTAAAACACATACATAAACAGACACACATTACACACGTAGATTCTTTGTATTTTAAAATAAACCTCCTTGCCACTCAACTAATGAGAACGAAATGGCATTTGCTTTTTTAATTAGTTATTTGTTTCAAATACTAAAATAAAAAATTTAAATTGTTTTAATGATGTTAAAAAACTATTGTTTTGGTAAAAAAATATTTTTTTCGCGATCAAATTAAATTTTAATTACAAAAAAAAAACATCACGTTCTTGCGATTTGAATGCCTTACAATAATCATTGGATTTTGTTCCTTGGAAAAAATTGAATGCAATGAATATTTGGGGATTATACTTTTCTAAAAGAGAAATCTTGCGAAAATATAAATTACCAATGAAATCAGTAATAAACAATATTTTTATGCAGGATCTTTTGAAATTATATAAATTGACTTTTTAATCTCTATACTGATCACTGGTGACTGGACAAAGTCTATTTCTGTCGTTGTTTAACAACACCTTGTAGAGATTGGATAATGTCGGAAATTAAATTGCTATCGTTTTAAATCAAATATTCCAAGGACCTATATTAAGAAGTTGTGCCGTACATATGCAATTATATGTAAGTTTTTTTAGCTCTTTCACGCTTGACATTTTAAAAACAATTCAAGGCACATTTTTTGCAAAAACCGAAGAGCTGCTTTCATTTGCATTTTCAGTTTGTTTTTAATAGAGTGTCCTTTGCCTTTACTTGCGCAGTTATTTCGACTGTTGGATTTTGTACTAATTAACAATTTTAAAAATGTTTCGAAAAATAATTAGAATAAAATTAGGAGTGCTATAAATGACACGCAAAATGAATAAGGATCAAATTGGGCAATTTTTAATATATATATTTATATGGATTGAAGAAGGATTATAAGCTTACAACTAAGTTGATTTGATGCTACTTGTTGGCACAGAAACAATACATAAATGTTTAGTTTGGTATTTACGTATTTACTGATTACAAACATGAAAAAACACAAAACTTTTGTAGTTTTTAAGGAGGAAAAATAAGAAATTTAAATTCATGGTAGATGCTTAGTTTTAATGATAATTATTTAATTTTATATGATTATATTATATATATTATATATATTTCTCTTGCTTTAAATGTACAGCTATAAATTAAATAAATGAAAATAATACAGATTCTATGAGGATGTGCCTTTTCTTAAATTTATTTTGCTTTCTTTAATAAGTCTGACTCGGCCAAATTTATTAAATTGTAAGTGGTTATCGCCTTGGCCCAGTTCTTTCGTTACAGGAATTAGTACACGCAACGCCTCCTAACAATTCAATTCTACTCCGTTTTTTCTTTAAGTTTTTGGATCAGCAAATTTTAAATGATGTTGTTGCATGATGCCCAGACAATGCATAAAGTGTATCCAAAATTTGAACACTGAAAAAATAATCTCAAAATTACAAATTCAAGGGTCAAAAAAAGACACCCTTCGCAAGAGAGTCTTATTCGGTGACAAGTAAATACTTTTAGATTAATAATAATAATAAAATTTAATTTAAAACCATCAAATACTTCGGAAAAGGCTTAATAACGAAAAAAATTGAATTATCATTTAGTTTTTTTTTATCCCTAAGTGGAATGTTTTTCTTTTTGTGTTTATTAATTATAGAATTATTAGTCTCTGCTGACTAATATTTGTATAACCAATGATAGTTTTTTTTTTAATTACGATCAAGTATGACTAGATTATTACATTCAAAAGATGCAAACTCTTTTGAGAAATAGTTAGTGAGAAGAAACACGTTTTCGCACGGAATAAGACCAAAAGAAGCCCTAAAAAAGTGTACGTTCGTCAGAAACTACTGGGCGTGATAGCAGTGCAACACGGAAAGCGGCCATGGATGGAAATTGAAGTTAATAAAAAACGTCATGTTTGTAGGGAAAAAACGAGTAAGTGTAAAATGAAAAACACTTTCGGCCTTAATATATCGCAAACCTCCATCTAGCTCACGTGAATTTTGTGCAGAAAAGTAGTGCTGGTATGGTGTAGAAGTAATTTTTTGTGTTAGTTTTGTCCTTGAAAGTAAACAACAGAATGTCTTACGGCTTTAAAATAAAAATAATTGTTTTTGCCAAACAATTTGGGAAAGATCACTAAAGTTCAAGAAATATGTTTTGTTAACAATAACTGCATTTAAAGAAAAAATGAATGCCTTACAAAACAAAGGTGGTGAAAAAAATTTGCTCTATACACGCAGCAATTGTAAAGAACGAAGACTGTTTAGCAAGTGAATCCAAAGTTTATAAAAAGGGAGGTGTTTAAAAAATCACAAAGATTACCTTAATAACTGTCAAAACACGATTTTTATCTTGCTGATTCACCATCGACTTTACGAGCAGGATGTTTAATAGACAAAGTTTATGTGGATGTCTTTACCCTTACTTTCTTGAATTGTAAACGATTTTTAGTAGAACCTTTTTTTTTTGTGGGCAGAGCAAAACAATGTCAATCCAGAAATTGTTATCACATTAGATTAAAGCAATGGGTCCTGCATTTATTTAGTTTTCATCAAATGAAATTGACCGGAAGTGGTTGGAAAGAAAATACAACTTTTATGAAAATGTGCAAATTCGTTTGGAAATAAAATGTGTGTAAAAACTGCGGGAGGAAATTTGAATGACAAAATACAAAGGGCTCCATATTATAGTGTAGATGATCGAAATGGGCGACCAAACAGTACAGAAATGTGATTGGTACAAATATTAAATACAGAGAGCAGTAAAAGGGAAAGAAAATGTCGCTGAGCCACTTCAAAACTGTCATCGCCAGACAATTAAATCTCTTTATCCATGACCAGGGCACTATGACGCTGTGAGCTATATTATTATGAGCTCTATACATTTATGGGTGCTGGAAGATAACAATTGACTTGGTATGTGTACTGAATCAAGTACATGCATAGATTAGATATAGTTAATAATCATTATTTCCAAAGACTAAAGGCTGACGACATTATACACTTCCATTATAATTCATATAATATGTATGGATATTTCTCAATAATGCGGGTCATGCTTTAAAATTTAAAAGGACTGCACCACCGTCCACCACCCTCAGTTCAATAAAGTTCTTTATATACATATTATACAGTTGGGACGCATTAACAATGCTGAAGGACGCTCAATTACTGATCACATTCAATTAAATTGAGTTGTTAAGTTCAAAAAATATGAACTCACTCCTCATCCAAGTATGCACGCACAAGAAAGAAATCTCTCATTAAGGAAATTCCAACGCGTCGTCGCTTTAATCCTCCCACCCCCACACACCACCCAATTCGTGCGTTCAAACTTCCTTTCAGCTCCGTTCTCCTCACACTTATGCATATTATCTCTCATTTTTGTTGTTTTATATATTTTTTGCCGGATCCCCTTCCTTCAGCATCCCAATCGAACACAATGGAACCGCCTTTATATTCCACACATAATAATCATTCCTTGTATAGTTTAGCACCCATCATACTTACAAATATATATATTGTACATTATGAAGTTCACCCTGAGAAAATAGTGCGGAAGGATGTGCGAGTTTCTGTGTGGAAAAATTCCATTGCGCCACCCAAGAATTTCTTGTGTGCGCCACTTAATGCCATCATATTATTTTGTCTATGCGCCTTTCACCACTCCCATCCCCCTTGCGTGCATCGCTTTTGCATGCAAAGATCAGCCATCTCATCCCTTTTTGCGCCAGTGGGACGCAAGCTGTGTGCGTGTGCAAATGTTAGTCGCAGTTACCAACCCCTCTTCGTTTATTTTGTGCGGCCAACACTATGCGAGAACAATGTCGAGGGTGGTTGGGAAATTAAATTCCATCTGATCCTTACATTTCCTTTTCATTTTCATCTCCCTTACTTTTTTTTTCTGCGCTTGATTGCGATGTGTGTGTGTGTGTGTGAGGGTGATTTCTTCGATTGAAAGATGCTTGCTTATTTTTCAAGTTGGTTATGGTGCAAATTACTATAACAATACATGAATAAATATGGCATTGTCTCACAAGTCAAAAAGAATTTGTGGCCATATATTATGTTACTCACCTCATAAAGTTAATTCAGATGAATGTTGAAATGCACAACCCTATATGTCGTCATTGTAGACGCACTCAATAAAACTGAATATGTTGCGTGGATTAAATCCGCTCCACGTTCGTGCCACTTCTCTGGTTTAATGTAATTTGCTGAATAAATTTAAGCTAAAAAGCAAATGAAATTGAGATGACCCGAATAGTGGTGATGTGTACTTCGTTCCGAATTGGTCAATGCATTTGCTGCCATTTGTCAGGATTATTCATATTCCATGGGACAGTGGCATTACTAATGCTTTTAGAAGAAAAAGGATTTTTTTTTTATGTCAGAAGATGTAGTAAGAAGAAAGATGGTCATAATGGACTTCAATAATATGAGGTTTTGACACACATGTATTTAATGCTGTACTTACTTTTTGACCATTGTTGCTTTTAGGGCCAGCAGTATATAAAAGTCTTTGTCGTACACATTGACCCGAGAACTAGATATTCTGGATTATTGCTATTAAGAATGTATAGAGAATTACGATAGGCGAAATTGTTTTAAATTTATTGAGATCGAAATTTTGATATTATGTATGAAAGTATTAAATTCAGACCTTGCTCTGATGTGATGTATTTTTTTTAATATAATGTAATTTTTCATAAATAATCTAAATAATCTATATATGTCTTTAAAATTTTGCGGCTAGAAAACATTTGTAATAATATTTATTTGGAATGTGATGAGTGATGACTGGTGAGTGATAAACTAAAGTATAAAAAATAATATAACGTGAGCAAAAGAAATTACCATGAAAGGATATAATGAAACAAATAAAGGAACTTGCGGGTTTAGTAACCTTAAGCAATCAATGTAAATAATAAAAACTACATTATTAAAACAACTATGGCGACGATTAGCAGTTAAGACATCCTGTGTGTTATCAACAAGTCTCTATTACCCTGTATAAAAATACCGCAGTTATATTGTGTCTACTTATCAAACTCTAAATAAGATTGATATAATTAATTACATCTAAGATATCCGTTTCGCTTGGCTGGTCTATACTTCATGTCTCCACTCTTTTAAGTGATCAATCAATGAGCAATTTAATGTGAATTGTAGTACATCGTCTTACAGAAAAAGCTCATTAACTCACATGGATGTGTACTTAAAATATGCGACTACGGAATACATAGTTACCTAACTAAGTAGAAAATCAATAAAAAGATAATTCGATGCGTGCAGTATATTCGAATGAATAAGCAGATAAAACAGGAAAAAAGACTTGTTGAACTTACAATGAATATAAAGTGAAGCAACTACTACTGTGTATATTATCAATATTCTTACACACACATACACACTCGCAAAATGACAAAAGGCATATTGAAAAGGCGCTCAAGAAAGTCCAAATATTTCCGGACCATTACCACTTACGTTTCGCATTGGGTTTCTTTGCACTAAACCACCCCTCTTAGTTTTCCTACACCCACCCCACATCTCAGACATATAATTTAACCCCAAGCAGAGTAGTATATTTTCCCCACAATACTAAAAGTTGGCTGGTAAATGCGGCAAAATTCAATTCAAGTGGAATAAGTGTACTCAATGGTTAGATGGAAGGCGACAATATAAAAATGAAGTACAAAAAGAAAAGAACTAAAAATGAATGGAATTTCACTACACTCCACATATACACATAATATCGGCACACATCATCCTAAACTGGAGTTCGCACCCAAAAAGGACTCACCCAGTTATGTCGCGCGTACGCACCATTCTGCACCACACACATATTATGCGGTATGTGAAATGAAAAGTCGAGCCACACACAAAAACGCAAAAAAATGAAATAAATTTTATGTGGAAAAAAGTCCGGATGGGGAATTAAAGAGTAAAAATCTAGAGAACAAAAAAAGAAGAAGCCAAGAGCTCTATAAATAATAAAGCCATCATCATCTTCCATGTTCATTGTACATAGCTGTGGAATATGTGCATGAGCGTGAGGAGGATTTCGCTTGGAGTTCGTGGGATGAAAATATTGCCTGCTCAGATATTTTATTTGAAAAATTCGTGTCAGGACTCGGGTGCACATTCTTCGATTCCATATATTGTGCTTTATGAAACCGTCAGCATCAATTTAATGGCACGCGCTTCATTTTTTTTTATTTCTTGGTTTATGTTGGGAAAATGGAGCTTCTTGTTGCATGGCTTTAGCAATTTATGATCCTCAACAAGTTGATTACTGTGGCACTTTGTCTCCATGAAAGATTTGGGGACGAAGTCACTTGTTTTTTTTTAACACTATTTTTGCGTTTTTTTAAATTTTTATCATGAAAAAATATTAATTCAAATCAGGAATACGTCTTATACATCTTTAGTGGAAGATGAATGATAATCCAAACAGCACAAATATTAAACATATTAATGCGCATAATTATTTTGCTTCACATTAATCATGAAACTGCCAGAAATTCTCTTCCATTAGGATACTCCAAATTTCTGAAATAATAACCATTACGTACTTCTCACATTAAAATTGGAAAGAGTTGACTTAACATACTTCAGTCAAACTTGCCACTTACAAGAGCAACATTTTTGTTTTACAAAATGTAAGATGAAGAGTTTACATTTAATTCAAGACTAAACAATTATTGGGTGAGAAAAACAATTTTCGGAAACATGGTTTAAGCAACATAGTTTTTGCCCGATCTAAAATATAACTGACATACTCGTAGATTAGAACACGATGTTATTTAAAAAATAGATGTATAAAAAATGTAGTTGCGTCTTGGCCTACGCATTGCTCCCATCTGAGACGATTATGTCTCCTTGTTTCTACAAGGACAAAACAGCTTTCGCTTCGTCATCGTTGTTCATTCTGACTAAATGCCAAGCCCATTGGAGTCTCTGAAGTTGAATGGTTTATACAACATCGATGCGGTTGTAATGTTAATTAAAATTAGTAATTATGTGCATAAAAAAAAAATAAAATGATAAGATTCCTTAGAATATTTTTTAAATTAATATTTATTGGAAGTTATTTATTGAAATAAGATATTGGGTTTTAATAAATAGCCTATAATTGATTTTAGTCATCAGACGTTTGCTCGCTTTATGGAAAGTAAAAATTATTTTTAGCTCAAAAATATAATATATAATAATTTAAAAATATTATAGTTTATTATAGTTCGTAACAGTTAGTTATTATATTTCCATTATTTAGAATTTTCGAATAATTATGTGAAATAGATTTGTTTGACTAAAAATGGAAAATTGTAAGAATTTGAGTGTAAAACAATGCTGATTTAAATTGAAATACGTCTTATATTTGTTCACAACTATAAATCAAAATGGTAAGTAATGCAAAGTGGTAAAGTAATTTTATATATGTAAATTATGTCCCTCCTATAATAAAATGTATAAAAAACATTTGAAAATATTAAAATAATTGTTCATTGCACCAAAGTCTCAAACCAATTCACAATTTCAACCCGAAAAATGAGCCCACATACAATTTCGAAAATAGTGTTGATCTCCTCGCACACAACCCACCCCACAAAACATCCCTTAAAATACGATTTCCGCAATAAAACGATATCACATAAGCGCGGTAAATACGTATCCTTCATTGTAGTTCTGAAATCTGAGATCCACATAAAAATAGCGTGCAAAACAAGCGAGACGGCGTCAGATGACACGGTACGATTGAATTAGATGTGAGCGATATGAAACCACTTGTTGTCGAATAGTTGTACAGGACAGCATAAGCCCGAGCACATAAACCAGAAACGTATGGAAAATATTCGAAAAAATCCGCCACAAAAAAGGAACTGAAAGAAAAGCTATATCTGCGCCTCATATACAACGTGTATGGCAAGCTCTCTCTCATTTTTACTTGCGATATCGTTGCATAAATTAAATGAAGGCAACGATTTCTCTTTCAGCGCACATCCTGTGAGTTGAACTGAATGTGTAGAAAGGATTCAATTGGTATAGTCATATAAATATACATGCCTAAAGTGTATGGTAAATGCTTGATACCAATATGTTATATATAGCTATATAGTGACTCAACACTGAGTTAATATTCAATTTGATGCGGAGGAGTCGGTACAAGAAGTGAAAGAAGATGCTTCATGCAATCATTGCAATCACATTCAGAATATAGTGTCGAGTGGCAAGGCAAGCGTCGTAGTCGTCGATAGGCGTCAGTACGCGACAGGAATTCGTCGCCGAAGGAAGGAAGCTGCGGTGTCCTCTCACTGTGGCAATTTGTCAGTGGGCCACATCACACAATAGTGGTATTTCTTTAGTTTTGTTTTTCATTTATTTTAATTTTCTTAAAACTGTTTTTTCATTTGAATTCATTTTTATATTTGTGTTCTTTCATTTTTTGTTGTGAGTTGTGAGCGTTTTTGTATAAGTGGAATCCAGTAAATGCATCAGACGTGGCTTGGAGTGGTAAAAGGTGAATATTATTTTTTTTTTATAAATTTATAACTTGTAAATATTTTATTTTGCTTTTAAAAATTTGAATTTAACTGTTTTTGATGGTAAATAAATTTATCAGGTTATAATTAATATTCTATCTACATTTTGTTAAAAATAATTAATTTTAATTGAATTAATCACAGCTACATTTGTGAAAATCCTTTAAAAATAACCAAATTAATGTGATTTATTTCACCCTTGTGTGCAGTCTATTCCAACATACAACCCTTCATTGCGCTGCAAATTCACATGTTTACGGTCATGGCTATGAAACTCAATTTATATTGACTGTAATTGCAGTTTTAGTATAAACGAGCATTTATTTTGCAATATCGTTAAATGTTCCCGTCGGAGTAATTTATGTTCGCACATAATATTGCCAGGTCGTTTGATACAAATCCCTGCTGCCTACAGGGAATCATTCCTATACACAAACTGATGTCTTTGAATAAATTATCAAAGTTTCAATATTTACATTTTTGTGCGTTTTTTTCTATTCTGCAATTTTCCACCATCTAACTGGTACTTCCATGCTGGGTGTATTGAAATTCGCCGTCGGGTGTATATCGCCCATTTCTTTCATTTATTTATTTTGCTGTTGACTCACTTTCGGTTTCATTTTGAATTCCAATTCACAACATTGATTCAAAATGTCAAAGAATTCGATGCAAAAAATGGGGGAAAACGTTAAGCCAAAGTTTCAATTTTACATTGCAAGATCAATTGTATCCTTCATTGATGAGTTCGTGAACTGGTAAATTAGCTAAAAGATAATGAGGTGTGGAAATAGAATTTTGTAGAAATATCGTTGAAATTTGGCCGAAAAGAGAGCTAAAAATTTTACGAAAAAAAAGGAGTATTTCGTTAATTTTTTATGGTTTTCAGAAAATTTTGAAAAGAGGAATTATTAAAGTTATGATAAATAAAACATTATAACGCAGTTGAATTATCGCATAAAAAATCTAAATCTATCATAGAAATATTAACAGTTTGGTGAAAATTTTAAATGCTTAGCACTTTATTCACAATAAAAGCTTAAATATCATCGAATTTTTTTAAATTCCTTTCCATTTTGGTGCAAATGTTTTTATTTTAAATTATTAAATCCTTAAAATTCAATCAAGAGAAATCAATTACAATCACTTGATCACTTTTCCATCAAAATGCCAATCAAATCAGCACTGAGTAAGTCCTTACACCAATCCTAAACTGACTGATAATTTTGCGTTACATATATTTGTACAATTGTGCACTTAAGGGTTTGGGTATTTTGAAGAGACTTCTCGCATTTTGTACAGCTACAAACCGTTCACGTTCAAATTATCTCTCGCACATGCATACGTCATGTATTTAGGGCAAAGTACTTCAGCAAATATTCACTTCAAACACTTCCACACACAGTCCGGCATACGCACGCATATGTGCCATAGTCCTGCCCACAGTTCGTTCTCACTTAAATGAAGCACTAAAATCAGTTCCAAATATTACTGCCGAGCACCGCACCCACCTCAATCATCATTATTCATACCGCAATCTGCACATATAAGCATTATTATCAATCCTATTCACGTTGTACATAACACTAAGGATCGGGTGCTCAATCAAACAATTATAATACCCCAACATACACACATTTTATGTGTGTTATTTGTTGTTGGCCGAGAAAGGGGTTGCAAATAAATATAAATTTGGGTGTAAAACGGGCAAAAAGTCGGCTTGTGATGACATCCAAAAATAAAAACGCTCACTAACTGTTCACTCAATTGGTTGGGAGTGTTTTTGATATTTTCAATAACAATATGTAATATCAATAAAATTATTGTATGATGTGTGTATTTAATAAGAATATATAATTGGGTGTTGGAATTGTGTGCGAGGGCGGTTGGTGGTGTTTATAGAAGTTATTGACGGGTTGTGCGTTTGATCGTTTAAATCATGATATTTGATTATGCTCGTTGGTATTGTTCCACTTGAAACAAAGAAATGCGTCAATTCGCTTTGTAGAACCCGTTGGGGTAGTTTTGAGCGATTCAAGTTATTCCAATTATTTTGTAGGTATTAGTCTAATATATTTAGAGCTGAATTTGCTAAAATAAATCTATTTTTATTACCTTACACGAACTAACTATTAACGATGGTTTTGACTATTTTCAACAAATTCCTTTAAGTTTTATAATGGTTTTATGTGGAAAGTGAATATAAAATTACAGAAAATTGATTTTAATTAAATAGACAATAGGAAATGGAAATAAAATAAAATATCCAGTAACAATTTCAAACCTTAATCATTTTATTGTATTTCAATGTTCCGTCGGTGATTCCTACCAACTTGAATATGTATTTCTACAAATAACTATATAGTTATCGAAATACAGTAAGAATTTATTTTTAAAAACATTTCTTATTTACCAAATTTTAGTAATTTTACAACACGAATATTTATTTTAATTTTAATTAAAAACAAAAACCGTTTTATTTAAATTTATTTAATTAAATAAAATCAGTTTAAATTAAGTTTGAAAAATTGTTTGTTGAATTTAAAACTAAATTCATTAGAATTATTGATTTGATTGATTGAGAATAATTAAATGCAAACAAAAACTAAATAAATTCTCTAAATCAACAGGCAATCATGTGAAATCATCGAGACCATCAACACGCACACAAAAACAACAAGGCTTCACAAAAACAGCATCCGTTAAAATGACAAACGAATTCAAAAGCTCTGCAGTAGTTAGTGCTTCTTAAGAACTGCACAAATTGCAAGAACATTAGAGGCGAGCCTGTTAGTACAGTAAGCATGTGAATTCACAGTATTATTATAACAACAATATTGCAGTTGATTTATTTCGAAAAAAAAAATATTGATTACAATTGTTTACGCATGCATTAGGGATTTGTAATTATTTATAATTAACAAGACGCGATGTGTTTTGACTTTTGAAAACACAATTGAAAAAAAAAATTAATTATTTGTGAGGAATTTTTCTCCCTGACATAATTTAAAACCTCAAGGGGGAAGGTACTTGTATGTATTATTAACTTACTCTTAGTTAAAACATTGATTGTTATCGTTTGATAAATTGTTAATACTATCTACATAAATAAAAACAACTGATTAAAGCACAACAATTGATAAATTATCCAAATACAAACAAATTCTAAATTTAGCGTTTAACTTTAATCAACTTCTAAACACAAAAAATTGTTAAACTTAAGTTAATAATCAATATTGACGGATTCTAATTGAGCAAATAATGATTATATCCCTCAATACTCATTTCCATACGATTTATTACTCATCTAATAACTCTATTTAATGGAAATGGGTGTGAAAAATATTTAAATAAATTTATTACCATTAAAAATTAACCGTTATTTCCGAGGTAACTAACTTATTCACTAAAAGTAGAATAAACACAATTTAATTAAAATGGATTAACATCAAAACTATATTTCTTCTCGTGGAGATTTACTCCCAACAATTACACAGTAGCCACAACACCATTTCATAATAACTATGCAATTCTATTCTAATACCACAGCAATTAGCACAATAATTATAAAATTTTAACACCTTCTCATCCATCAGTGCCGCGTAAATCAAATGAATCTTTTATATGCGGCAATTATTTTTTAACAAATTAATCACATTATAATGAAATTTGGTTATACGTGCATACTTGGTTAGTTTTTAATTTGCTGATTTTGATTGCACATGCAATCCTAAACCACAACTGAATAATGTTTCAGCAAATGCTGACCCAAGCGCTCATACTTTATGATTTTACCCGTTAATAACAATTCTTATACGAGCTTTAATTGGTCATTGAATTGTGTTTATCTCGCGCTCGTTTCATTTGGTGGTTGGTGGGTGGTTATACATTATACGTATGGGTATAGCCATGAATATTGTGCACATACTTTCGTGGCACTAATCTTCCAAGTGGATGTAATAATTTAGCTTAGAGCTATAATATGCTCCATAGTTATTAATGAGTTAAGGCAAACGTGTGCATGCATAGCATATAATATATATAGCCAATTTGCCATGCCATGCCGTGAGGTCGTCCTCATCGTTGTCATCATCGAGCGTCGGCACTTGTTGAGCTTTGAAAACGTGCTCCCATAATCATAATAATTCTCTGATGCTCAGTCGTGCTTTCAGCTCGCTTTGATGAGGATGTTTTGGGCGACGGATTGTTGCATTTGCCGTTTTGTGACTGGATAAAATACGTTTTATTTGTGTATCTAAAATTTAATTTGTAGAAAAAAAGTGTGTGTCAACTTTGTGCGGTTCATTTTGAATTGTAAGTGCGATTTAACTGTTGTTGAATTATTTGTTGAGACCGTCGGCGCGGCGGGTGCATTCTTTGAACTAATTGAGTGAGTGTGATTATAAATTGGTTGATGTCCTAATAAATACAGCTGTTGCTGTAACAAAATGTGCATTTAAAGTGGATTTTTACAATTGTTGGAAATTTTTTTCATTGTGCTTGTTTTCTTGTTGATTGTGTTATTCATGTAACTTGTCACAACAAATAAGTTTGTTACTTAAAAAGTGATAAATTCGTTTATTTTTAAGGCCGATGAATTGTGGAGTTTTATAGGCCAGTCACGATTGTAATAACTGAACTTTTATCTGCATTTTTTAATAACATTTCATTGAACACATGCACTAACACTTTTTAATTGCTGTAAACGTAATAAACATTTTCAAATTAAATATATTCTAAAATCGAAATTATTAATTCATTAACTATTTTATCAGCAAAACGTGTCATATTATTTTATGACAATATTAAATTGCTACAATTAATGCAGTTGTTTTCAAAAAGAAAGTTGTTTTTAATTCATTATTTAACATTGATCACTTTTTTTGAAAGGCTGTTGAAATTTTCTGAAAATAAAATAATTAAAAGGTCTATTTGATTATTTTATAATATCGATTTTAAACTACTTTATTATGTAATAAATCATAACTCTACATTAATTTTGAGTTCGAAAACCTTTAAAAAAAATTAATAATTAAAACCAGTTTGATGAAAATTTAGTTATGTCCAGAATAAAGAAAAACGATTCCGACACACAGTGGCTGACAGTTTTGAAACCATGCGTTGTAACAAAATGTAAAGGAACCCTCTGGACATGATGATTGACGCTATACGTGACACATTTGATTAAATATCGTTAAATCTCATCTGTGCCGGTATCACTTTAAAAGTATATTTTTCTGCCTGCATAGATTTAAATATGTAATAATTTTAATATATATAACTTGTGGATTAAGTACAATCAAAAATGCCTATTTACCTTTTATCTCAAGGTAAGGCATCAATTTTTAAATTTTTTTGAGCGTTTATCATTGAAAATTAAATAATCAAATAATTTGAATATTTTTTCCACTTGTCATTACGCGTTAATGTGTAAAACATTGAAATTTTGGATTTAAAACCTTGAATTTTTATTAATTATTATTTCGTTATACTATTATTTTTGATGTTTTACGTATTGAAAATAATTACGTAAATTTATTTAGTTTAGTAGAATGGTTTTTAAATTTTCAATTATTTTGTTAACCCTTAGTAGTTACTTGCATTGTCATTAATATTATTTTATTATTCTTGTAATTTAAATTATGAATCATTTGCCGGAAGAATGCATTTCACTTTATCAAAGCGAAGAAAAATTAGGCAAAACTACGTTATACAAAATATGTTAATTAAACACGTTTCTACGATAAAAATACGATTTTATTATTTATTATACAAACAAATAAAAACTTTAAAAGCTAAATAATGCAAAAAAGAAATTGGCGACACATAAATGTGATAAAAACTTTACATAATAGAAAACTAAATTATTCCACGCAGCATATTCGGTTGCCTAATCAGTTTAAAATTCAAATAAGACGTCGTAATATGTCTTTTTAATTTTATTCGCAATTATTTTTGTGCTGCCACACTACTTAGAATAATGGAAAATTTTGCTCATAAAAATTTCGTTAATGTTTCAAAAATTGAATCAAACGAGTTTCTTCATAACTAGTACAAAGTGCAAACGAAATTCAATGGAAACCTAAATCATATTTACGTTGACTTGTAAAATTAATCAAACCCAGATTTAAATAAATAGTTTTCGATTTCATTGTATCAAAATACTAGTCAAACAACTTGTTGCTGTAATTTTAGTCGTGGCAGCTGCCAGCCTTAGTTATAGCTGAAGAAATACAAGAATATATTTCGTGGATTCAAGAACACCAAAACTATTTCATGATAAGCAATCGCGTGTACCATAATGTGAGAATAATAGGCTATAAAATAATGAATATTAAAACTTGAATGAATTTTAAATCGCCATACGAGTAACTAATAATTAACTATATATACTCATGCAAGCATATTTCTACTTTAGTTAAGTTTGATGAGACTTGTATGTAGGAGCAGCATAATCGGATCAAAAATGTAAAAGAAGAAGGAAATGGGAAATAATAAAAAATCAAGCATGATTTGAAATAAAGCATAAAGAAATTATAATCAAAGAAAGTGGAATGACAATATATGGGGAGATGATGTGCAACAGATTTTAGAACAGTGATATTATTGGTATTTGAGAAGATTTTTGTTTTCTTCATTTCTTATTTTAAATCTTCTTAAATTATCTTTCCTGTAAACGAAATTTTTCTAGCATTTAGGTATTTTAAGCACTTATTTTATAGTGTACAGCGTGTTTTGTTAAATTTTATTATTAAATCATTTTGTGCTTACTTTTATGAACATTTCCTTATAATTATAATAAATGTGAATTTATATAAGCCATTTTGTTGCTTTTGCCATAAATTAGCGTTGTTTTCTGGCAGTATAAAATTTAAAATAATAATAATAAAACATCAAAAACTATTAATTTTTCAAATTTGAACGAAAATTTACATGTTAAAACTCAATTAAAGCATCCCACACTCCACACAGACAACGCGTCTTCAAAATTACATTAAATTTCCAAAAATTAACCCTTTCAGCCAATACATAACAAATTGAATTTATACACCTTTCTCCACAACCAAAACCACCTGCTCACCCTATAGTCACTTACGTTACTCACGGTAACAATTAAAATCTTCGCCTGTCTTCGCAATAGTGTGTATATGTACATTTATTGGATTTCGCCCCATTTATCGCGTACATCACACATAACTATGCCTCAAATTGTTTATGTATACCGCGGCATATTCAGCGTCCCCAACCCCATCCACACACTATAAAACGCCTTCCCCAATGAGACGCTCAACACCATTTCTGTATTTAAACTTTTGTGCACAATCAAATTATAATTATTGTATGTTCACACAGTTTTAATTGAATTGTGATTTTGATTTAATGTGAATTGCGTTTAAATGCCTTCTTCTCGTGGCGCGAAACAAAACGCCATCCTCAAAATGGGTACAGCTTTCTATGAGGAATATTGGCTGCGTGTACGACCCTTATTTCCGATTAGAAAATACAAGCGTATATAATATATTTAAATGCAAATTCATTCCACAGCATGTGTTTTTAGCAATTGATGCAAATATAAATATATATGTTGGGGTCTATTTATGCACGTGACTGCGTGTTAAATAAGGAGGATATGCTAATTGATTGAAAAGTGTTGCTGCGTACATTAATTATGTGCAATCATTTGAATATACTGTTAATTGTTTAATCACGTTAATTCAATGTACAAAATTGCGTGAGCGAATGCAGTTTTGAGTCGTGTGTTGCAGCGTTTTAAATTTAGCACTGCACAATTATTAAAGTGCGGTTATATTATTTGTTTTGTGTCTGTAGGGATAATTAAAATGATGTTGGGCATTTCAGGGTTAATATTTTTGTGCACGAGTCTGTTAGTCTATTTACGAAATGAATAAAGAAAAAAGGTCAGAACTTAAAGAATTGCTCATTGTGTCTTATTAACTTACACACTTATTATAAAGTCGTCTGAACTTGCTGTAAATGCGGGTTTTTAATTAACTAGTGCACGCTCTAACCACAAGTTGTCTATAAGCATATTATATTGTAGTTGTTTCCGATTCCCTCCCCATTTAATGAATTGACATTGCTGATAATAATAATTTTACGTGTTCGTTGCGGCCATATTTCTTTATGTTGGTTTGTTGATTTACCAACTTCATCAAAGAAAACATAAGTTTGTGGTCGCTCATAATTTTATGATTTATAGATGTATTGTCTAGAAATCTAAATGCAATTTTATGTGCAAAGATGCAAAGAAAAACCATAAGATCCGTCTCGTCTTTTTTATATTCACTGGGGTGGTCACTTACTAATATGCAATTATGTCTACACGAAAGAGAATTAAGATGAACATTTGTGTCTTTCGTCTTATATAATTCAAGATCACATGCAAGTAAATATACACGTCACACATTCTTGTTGATTTAAGCGCGTTAAGATTGTGAGTGATAAGTTAATTTTTATAAAAATATAAACAATTGGCTGAATGCACAAATAAAATAAATATTTCAAGGTTTTTATGCACACTTTCAAGGTGATTAATTTCATAATTTAGAATGCAATTGGCATGTTTAGAATCAAGCCTATTACAGTCATGTATAAATATAATATATTCCGTATTATATAATTGACGCATAAGCGGAAAGAGAGTGCAATTAACCCACCCACAATCAAAAATTATCCATTTACAGAAGATTTTTCTCAATGGACCACATTTTGTGAGTATAATTGTGTTTAAAGTCGCTGTTTCTAAATTGAGATTGAATTTAAAATCTTTATTGTTATCATTTTCATTAAAAATTTAACTATTAAGGGTTTTCAATTCTTTAGGAGTAAAATGGAAGAATAAGATAAACGCATTTTTTAATAAAAAATTAATTAATCAATTGTAGATTCAAATTTTAAATCAACGCAAGTATTCCATAAATTTCATTCATTAATTTTTAATATAAAAAGGATTTTGTTTCTATGAAGGGGTTATTAGATGTCTCAATTTCTTTTGAGATTATTTTTCCTTTTACCTTTTCGTCTGTCTTTTACATGAAAAAGAGAGATTTCTGACCGTAATCGTTTTTTAGTCACCCTTTTGATTTTGTGAATTTAAAATCGGATAAAAATAACTTAAAAAGTTGAGGTGAATTTAATTGTTTATTCTATTTTTAACAATATTGATTAATGTTAAAAATCAGTGGCATAATTTTCAATAAATTTAAATTTCATGATTTTAAGGAACCAAAACAAGAATTTATGTGACTTTTCGGTAACACATAATAATAAATTCAGAACGTTTGTACTACTAAAAGTCATCTTAATATCATAGTGCAATGTCTGGCCGATTGTGAATTAATTGTAAGTAAATGCATTGTTTCACACATGAGAAAACTTTCTCACACATTACACATCACAGGTATTATGAATTAAAAAACAAATTCATGAACTTGATGTAATTAAATAATGCTCTTAGCATTGAATTTAATTACAGACCTATTTTACAAGTTGCACGTCCCGTAAATTACACAAGTACAGTGTACAAATATGACCAATTTTAACTAACTTACATAACTGTACTACAAACAACTCACTGGCATGCGAATAAAATAAATACACAGCTAATTTCCTATGAATTCGCAAACACAGCAAGAAGAACGACCGCAAAGAGGGTTGGTTTCTTGTTTTTTTTTTATTGTTGAGATAAATATTGAAAAGAATCCTCTTCAAGTTAATTGAGCAAGTATACTGAACAAAAAAAACATGGAAGCGGAGAAGATATAAGAGGGGAGCACGCTGATATTTTTAAATGTGTATAGAAAAATATGAGTGACGTATAATTTAATAAATCACTTGAAACGTTTTGTCACGGAATTGGCGTGTCTTTAGGTTTTGCCTTCCGCTCCACGCGTCACATAAAATCTACAACATATTAAAAAGTAGTGTGTTATTGCGATCTGTTTTTTTTTGCACTCGTCTACTTGTTTTTTGTGTTATGTGAAGCAAATTCTGAACAATAGTCGACGTGTTTTTAAAATATTATTTTTTTTTAGCCCCCATGAATTTGGTTTTTATTTTAGAATCCAAATTATTCTCCTCAAATAAAACATAAATGTACATAGTTCACTGGCGTAAGGAAATAAAATAAAGCACCTGTATGCGAATGCAAACAGTCTGGATCATGATACAGATCGCTTCCGGTGACATTTTAGCGTTTTAATGGATCTGAGACATGTTACCGCTAATTGATGTACTTGAAGACGATTAAATAAGATACTAAGTGAAGTTCAAGTTTACTGTGTTTTAATTTAAGATGCCATTAGTTACATTTTTAATTGTTTAATTGTAATTATGTAATTGATAAATGATTTCTAGTGAATATCTAAAAGTGCAGAAGCGACTTAAAATGTATGATAGTTGATTTTGTGAACGATTTAGGAAAATAAACTATTTTTTTTAAGTTGAGTAAAAATTATTATTCATTACCAAAGCAATATTCTTTTAAAACGTACTTGTGTGTATTTTTTAATAAATTAGAAGTATAAAGCAATTCTTGAATCAGCACAGTTTTAAGAATCCATAAAATATAACTACAAATGTCAAATGAGCACAATATTGCATTAGCTAATTAATATACACTACACAGCAGATGAACTACTTGTAAGTCGTAACTACTATTTTTGCAGTGGAAGTAAAAGCATTTACTCAATAATAAGTCCAATTAAAAAGGATAAGGCTCGAGTAGTAAGTTGTAACGGCACTGGCACTGCACAGTGCACATATTATATGCGCTTATAAAAATAAAACGAAAAAGAAAAACCAAAATCAAAGCAAAGAACAAAAAAATCTTAAAAGGATTTGCTGTTGAGTAAAAGATTTACAGAGAGAATACCACAATAATATCAAAACGGAGACACGATAAAAAATTAGAAGGAAATTCCTAGGGGAGGAAATTGTCGGAAATTGTTTTCTCTTTACTAACCGTTTGTTTTCCCCTCCCCCACTACACATCACCCACAACGATCCTTTCTCCATTCACCAGTGGGTATATATTATATGTGAACCATTCGCTCGCGTTTTCAACATATTTCCATCATTATTTTGCTTTCCTCTCCTCCATTTTTTTTTTTGCAAAATTTATCGTAAGCTTATTTTATGGCAATCCTCCTTCACTCCTGGCGGTAGCGCCTTCTTCTTTCATTCGACTCTGCGGATTTAAACGCAGCCTTCATAAAGAAAGATGAAAATATATGAATATCCTTACAGACGCACAAACATCTTTATATTGAAATCATCTTTTAATTTTTATTATAAAATTTTATTCAACTCCCAAGTGACACTTCATCACCCACGAACCAACTTCTTACATGTGCTTATTTAATCGAAAACGAAAAAGTATAATTAATTAAGTTCAAGTGCAAGTTTTTTTAAGTACGGAAGCGTGTTGCAGATGTTAAATAAGGGTGGGATGCAGAAAAAATTAGCTTCATAACGAAAGGAGACTAACAAAAAAAATTTATCCCTTAAATTGACTATGCCAATGTCCTTTCGCTCAAAATCAAATGTAATTATACCCCAATTACAAGCTATGGACGATCAATTCAATTAAATGTGAGAATGCTTAAGCTGATTAATTTTTTAATGACTTTCTAGATTATAATATCTTCAAGTATCCTTCGTATTCTTATTATGGAAGGGTGCGTTATAAAAATTAATATAATAAAAAGTAAGAAAAAGTCGGGCATTTCACAAGAATTTCCAGTTAAACAATTTCTTTAAAATGTTTTTTTTAATAAATATTGTAAAAAGTCCACCTTTTCAAGTATTTTCTTGGGCTGAAACTTTACCCTTAAAAAAATTGTTTGAATTCAATTGTACAAGGAAAAATCAAATTCCTTTCACTGACTAATTTTTTTTTTTTAAGTTACGTTCTTTCGCTCTCTTTTATTCATTTATTAGATTTTTCGCATCATTTCAAGCTCTTTGTATTACAAATTAGCACTCACAAGTCACAGTAAAATAAAGTGAAAGCAAGGACCAACAAGGATGTCGTTTAACTTCGTCGTCTTTATGCATCCATTTATTACAAATTGAGTATACGCACACATATTATATACATTTACCCAAGAAACACACAAAAACCACTGGCAAATGAGACGAATATAACAAGGAGTACACAATTCCGGGTGCGAGGGTGTTTTCGCAACAACGCCGTCAAAGTACATGCAAAGACAAAGTGGGTGGTGATGATTGTGCTGAAAGCGTGCAATGTGTTAAATTGTCCTTTGAATAGCGTCTCATCAAATTGATAGCATTTTGAAGTAAAAGTAAATAATTTGATAAAATGGATGCCCAATTTAAGAGACTCCACTTTATGAGTTCACTGCAGTTTCCATGTCTGTCAATCGTAATTTGCTTAAATTGAGTTACTCTTGTTTTTGATTTCGCCATTTTACACAGCACTAATGCAATTTGCATATATACTCGCAGTGTGTGTGTGTTGCCTTTTGTGTCTTTATTATGCTGATGGAGTGGTGTAATAGTCGCTTTTACACTAATAAACGCGACGCTCTTTGAATGTTTGAAGAATTGCACAGGGAAGTGAAGGAAGTGTGGGACGACTGTGTGCTAAATTGCGTCTATCAACCGAGAAAATTGAATCGACCCAATTTATTTAATATTGTAAATGCACGTTGTAAGTAATTCGGCAGTGGCGAAAGGAATGCAACAATTGGGACGTATTGTTTTAGGAGATGGAGGAGATGTGGCTGAGACAAGATGCTTGTGCCAATAATTGTTGTAGTTTGATTTACATTTTTGAATTTTATATTACATATTTTTGATTTTTAATTATTTATTATTCAAGACATTAAAGTTAATACAAACAACAGAACTATATAAGAGGATCAATTAATTTACTAATAAACCCTTTTTTTTATTCAACTTCTTAGACACCCCTACCATAACAAATCCTCACAACTGAGACACCACATCCCGCAGTCATGCCAAATTCCAGAGAAGGAGATACTGATGGAGTAGCCAGCGCAGCTGCCAGTCTCAAATCCCCAACATCACCACAGCCGCAACAAACACATTCACAGCAATCGCCAAACTATGCTCCCTCGTACGGGGTGTTTGGCACGTTCAAAGCATGGATGATTGGGTGGCGTGGCTCCAGGCGACTGGTCCTAGTTATTGTAGCCATTGCACTGCTCCTCGACAATATGCTGCTCACCACTGTTGGTATGTACCTAAATATATTTAGCTTATTTTAACTTGTTACACATTATTGCGTCTATTATTTGGTACTTTTAATTGAATTTGAAGTGGGAACATTCAGGATACTCATTCAAATAGAGTAGAGACTTAACAAAATTCGAAAAAAACGTGATGTTCAACATATTATACACAACCACAAAACGAATGAAAATTGAGCTGCGAGCATACGGAAAAAGGGGGAAAATAAAGGATAGCAAGCTGACAAAGAAATGCTTGTGCCGAGCTCTAAGTAAATAAACTTAAGTAAATCTAGTTGATGATTTTGTGTCATTCTTTTGGGTACTACACCTTGAAGTGGCTCAGTTTGTAAAGCTAAAGGCACAAAGTAGAATTATTTAGTGTGTTAAAGTTCAAATATACACAGAGAATGTGAGTGAGGATAAAAGAATTGCGGTACAAACTATGAAAGTGTTTTATAGATGTAGGTACTACTTGTTGATTCAAATGCAAGATGAAGTTTAGCCTCTTTAAACTTTCAGTTTCCAGATGCTTTGGCGTTGTGTGTTGCAGTCAATTGAATCGCTTTGTTGCTACTTCCTTAGAAATTGTCTTCATTCTTTGTACGGTATTCTGTATAGTTTGATTGCATTTAAATTGTAAAGTTTAAAGTTAGAGGGCATCGTTCAATACTTTAGACTACAATTGCAGCTTGGATGCAAGTATAATGATGAGTATTTTTTTCTATTATTACTCGGAAATTTAGTAAACAAATTAACTTTGAACATGAAACAAACTTTCAACTGGATGAATTTAAAGAATTTTTTTCCAGAAATTAAAACTATTGATGATTCGATTCTCAAGTGAACGATTAAACTTTCTTTTTTTTTTTGATAATCTTTCATTGCAACTGGTTAGTGGCGATCTTTTTGAGTAGGATGAAATGCAGGATAGAAAATCGTTCAACAAAATAATAATTCACCACGAATTTTTATATTAGTCTTAAAAATAATTTTTTCAATTTAACGAGAACAATAAGTGTCCTACTTTTTCTTCTTTTGGTGTTTCATACGATATTTTACACACGTATTTGAAAACTTTCCAAAAGAATATTTTAAAATATCTTTTAAATCGTTAAAAAAATTACAGTACGTGAATAAATTCACTAATTTCAAAAACGAGTGCAGAAATCAATTTCCCAGAGTTAATTGGTATTGTAAATGACGAAAAACAAATGTTTCCACAACAATTGTCAATTAATTTTTACTCTGGGGTTTTTATGAAATTAGATTGTAGCCTATGCAAACTAGTTACACCTAAAATGTATTAAATTATTAATGTGGAATGTCTGGCATTTTATTAACGCAAATTATCATAGTAAGTTAATGTTTTTCCATGCATTTTAGGTGATTCCGGCTTTTGAGGTCGAGATTTTAAATTTTCGGTCGATCCAATAAGAATCAGACAAAACAATCCCTATGCAAACCGAATGATATTTAGCAGAGTAGTACGTGCACATGCTCAAACTCAAACTCATTTTTATATAATAGAAGATTATAATTTCGCTTTTTAATACAAGAAACTGTAGTTTAGAAAATAAATAATATGGTATTTGAGACTTTAAGTATAAGGATTGGCAATAATCCTTGTTTATGGTTTCAAAATAAATAGTTGAGTAACTTTTATTTGTGTTTCGAAACTGATCGGTAGTTACCTTTAAATATTTTTTGGATTCTTTAACAATTAAACTGGTCATTAGATAGCTTCAAAAAAATGTATAGCTAAGATTAAGAGTATTCTTAATAATGCTGATAAGTTTTGAACAGAATCCTTTCAAATTAATGATCACTTCATTTATTGAAATTCCATATACTCAAATTATACTTACCTAAAAGGATCCATTGCATAATCAACACTCTTAACTGATTACAAACCATTACGAGGTAAAATTTATGAGCATTCACGGATACACGAGTATCCTCGCTTCTCGTACGATGGACGAATAGACATTAATTCATTTCATCGAACAAGATACCGCTGTTAAAATCAACTACTCTAAGGGGGTGATAACGTTTGAATGCATGAATAACTCAGAACTGCGGGAAAAACGATAATAATAAAACATTTGGCATTAATATTCATGCGCGAGTCACCGACGCCACAACACATCGCTCCCTGGTTTTCTCACTGTTATAGAACTAACTAACTAACTAACCAACTACATAATACTGCAAAGGACCGTATAAAAATCCCAGTGGTAAGACGTTGTCCGCATATACACACCACCACCACCACCACCACTCCTTGTTTGCCATCCCTGCACCCCAAGAATATATATTTATACACTGTATAATGTATGAAGGCATCCCAAACGCTTTAAGTACAAGAGGGGCGAAATGTTATAGATGCCAAGGCAATAAAGCAAAAAGGTGTTAAGAAACGAAAACGGATTTGATGGTCAATCTTATACATTTAGCTACGAGTACACAGACACAGTCGGGGGAATGGGGAATGATGGTTTTTCACACCGTTTAGTTAGCAGTCAGCAAATGGGTGGGGGAGGGGGGCAAATAAAACGGAAAAAGTGTAACAATCTTGAGTGAATAAACATAAAAAGTGTGGGTTTGGGGTAAAGCAATGATTACGCGGGGAGGAATGTGTATCGTGGTGGTGAATGGAAAATGAAATGCATCAAATAATGTGGTGCGAAAAGTGGGGAAGTCACACAAGAAAGGACAGAATAAATTTATCGCTTCACTTGTGTCGGTATGGCCACTTAACGGAATTGTTGCTGATTTCCTTTTTTGTTCTCAGCTTGGGTAGTGCTGCGATGGTGCTTGGTGCACCTCTTGGCCACTTATCTATTTGTTTTTGCACCGGGCACTTTATTGGCAAATCATATGAATTACTTTCAAAGTGATTCACATTTTTTATTTGCTTTTAAGCTTTATGCTGGATTTGTCCAATGATTGCGTGAAGAAGTGTTGAGTTACTCTTAAGGATATTTACGATAAGGTACTTGAATGTTTGGTTTATTTTTTTAAATTCAAGTTTTTCACCGAATTTAACGAACTTTATTTCTAACACTTTTGAATTTCTTGAATTTTTTTCATGTACTCCTTACAATAAATTCATCGACATCATTTTTTATCAAAATTTTGCCAACGCTTACAAGGAAGTTCAATTCAAATTGAAAACCACTTGAAATTGTAAAGCCTTTAAAAGTACATAAAAGAAATTTTCTTTTTTAAAATTGTTGATTCGAAATATAAAAAACATCATGGCCAATTCAAAGAGCTCCTATATTTTTGCCAAATGGAAAAAGGATGACTTGTTACATGTCCCTTAATAAAAAAACACTTACCATGAAACGGTACAGTTCGTATTTCAATTAATTTTAATCAAATTTCTATAATAACAAAATTGTGTGACTCGACAAGCTACCAACTAAAGTTTCCATATAAAATATTTCGCCCTTGCTCTCGCCACATCCTTTACATCACCACTGTAGTATTTTGTTTCCCATTACAGACACTGTATACTGGTTTGTAATCAAGATTGCAAATTAAATCCGAAAACTAGTTGGGAAATGACTGAAAACGGGAAGACAAACTAATTTATATTGAAATAACTTAATTTTGTACAGCGATTTTAATTCATTTAAAATATCCTCCTCATCGTTTGCAGTTCCCATCATTCCCGAGTTTCTGTACGACATACGGCATCCAGACGCACCGTTGGACAGTTTCCCGCGAACACCACTTGTTACCACGCCGAGCCCATGCGCCGACAAAGTAACTTATGATGAAACAGGCACCACAATGATAACAAGAAACAGCACAGCAGATGCAGAATTAGAGGCCCGACACAACGAGTTGGTTGGTGAGACGGTGGAAGTTGGATTGATGTTTGCGTCAAAGGCATTCGTGCAATTGCTGGCAAATCCAATTGTTGGGCCACTTACACATAAGTAAATTTTAAAATAATTTTAAAAAGCTGACTCAATTTAACATTTAAAATAAATTCTTTAACAGAATCGGGTACAGCATTCCAATGTTTGCTGGATTCGTCATCATGTTCTTCTCAACTCTTATCTTCGCATTTGGCCGCTCCTACAGTGTACTGTTTTTGGCGCGTGCTCTCCAAGGCATTGGTTCTTCGTGTTCCTCTGTGTCGGGTATGGGCATGTTAGCTGAACGGTACACGGATGATAAGGAGCGCGGTAATGCTATGGGGATTGCGTTGGGTGGATTGGCATTGGGTGTGCTGATTGGTCCACCATTTGGTGGCATTATGTATGAATTTGTTGGAAAATCTGCACCATTTCTAATCCTTTCGGCATTGGCATTAGGTAAATTGAAGGACATCCTTTTATATAATCTTGATCACAAACCCCAACTATTTTAGGTGATGGATTACTACAGCTGTTCATGCTCCAACCATCAATTGTGCGCGACGACTCTGATCCACCATCTCTTAAAACACTGGTATCCGATCCGTACATTCTGATTGCAGCTGGTGCCATCACATTCGCCAACATGGGCATTGCTATGCTTGAGCCCTCACTTCCAATTTGGATGATGGACAACATGGGTGCAAGTCGATGGGAGCAGGGTGTATCCTTTTTGCCCGCTTCAATTAGTTACCTCATTGGGACGAACTTGTTTGGTCCGTTGGGGCACAAAATTGGACGCTGGTTAGCTGCGCTGATTGGTTTGCTCATCATTGGGCTGTGTCTGCTATGCGTAAGTTAAATTTTCAATTATCAATTAATTCAATAATTGAAAATTTGCTTACAGATTCCGATGGCGCAAAGCATTTACCATTTGATTTTGCCAAATGCCGGTCTTGGCTTTGCTATTGGCATGGTTGACTCCTGCATGATGCCGGAGTTAGGTTTTCTCGTGGATATTCGACATTCGGCAGTTTATGGCAGTGTTTATGCACTCGGTGATGTTGCATTCTGTTTGGGCTTTGCTATTGGTCCCGCACTTAGTGGGACTTTGGTGAATTCAATTGGTTTCGAATGGATGTTGGTTGGTATATCGATTCTGTGCTTCATCTATGCGCCACTCTTGATGTTCCTGAGGGCACCACCCACGAGGGAGGAGAAAAAGGTTGGTATTGATGGGATAGATAATCCGGTATTGGAGAACAATGAGGATGGGATTAGCTGTTTTGAAAATAGTTGTGCTGTTATAAAAGATAATAATGAACATCAGTTGACGACTATGAATAATCCTTCTGTTACGAAACTATAATTTAAGGGGTTTTTCGGTTTTTTTGGGTATGCTTAATTTAAGAGACAACATTTTAATTTTTAAGTGTAATTAAATTATTGTTTAAACTTTGATTTTAATACAGATATTTAGGACTTCTATTAAATGCAATTTGTCAATTAAAACTAGAAACAGTTACTTATTTCAACGATGTGGTTTTTGCGCAT
The DNA here is from genome assembly GCA_963854165.1 of Sylvicola cinctus. Lineage (NCBI taxonomy): Eukaryota > Metazoa > Arthropoda > Insecta > Diptera > Anisopodidae > Sylvicola > Sylvicola cinctus. The sequence continues at coordinate 45,990,762 of OY974083.1, forward strand.
CTCAATTATGTTGTACATATCATTCGTGTTGTTCTTAAATATAATCTACATCTTTTTTATTGTACTTTATTTATTATTTTAATTAAATGATTATTTTTAGACATTCTTTGTGTTCTTTCTTTTTGAATTTTAACTGCGTTTTTTTATAGTTAGTTTTATTTTTTTCTGCATAAAAGGTGAGCTTGATTTTTTTTAAACAACACACTCTCAAATTCTTCTTCTAATTCTTTTAACAACATTAATTTGAATTCTATTCCCGCCAATAGTCATTAATTGTTGGAGAAAGATCGTCAGTACGCTATGTTACCTACCAAAATGAGGAAGACGACGAGTAACTGACACCAAATACAAAAAGGACCTCGTTACGCAACTTGAAATAAAAAACAAAAAAAAAAGTCACTTGTTATTTTGAAGCACTAAACATTTTGGACAGCACGTTTGCAATGGATAAATTTGGAATACTAAAAATGATTATCTTTAAAATTTATATTAAATAATGTTGCATTTGAATTGAAATGCTTTTGCAATTTAAAAAAAAATATCTCTACTCCCTGCGACGATTTTGGAGAGAATAAAATGTCAATCAATGTATTGCTGTTGTAGTTTAGTAAATAATTTCTTAATTAAAATGATTATAAATGTATAATAATCAAAATCAACAGATAGTCCCAACTGTCATTTTGTTAATCAACTATATAACTAAGTACTATATGTGTGCTGAGGTAATTTAAAAATGCATTATTGTTAAATATTAAATAAAATATTGAAATAAATCAACTGACATTTAGTAGAATAAAAATGTAATAAAAAATACACATAAAGCATCTTTTAATAATCAAAAAATTGAATAAGACAATTGAAATATTACTCTAAATGAAATAACGTTGCTTTGATTGTTGCAGTTAATTGAAAATCTGACCTTATATGGGAAACACGTACTCGTAAAATATTTATATACAATGAATTAAAAGTTAGAACCTTAAAAGTTGAAAACCAAAAATTATTTGATGTTTAAATGTAAAAAAAGTAGATGAAAATTATTATCCCAATCATGTTTGGAAAGCGAATTTATCTCGCAGGCGGAATTGAATTGCGTTGTAAAAAGAATTAAATATTCTCCAATTGAAAAGTCAGTAAGTTCAGATTCTTTTGAAGCTGGGGGCTAGGGAATTTGAATGGCTGCAAATTCTCTCAGCTTATTTTGCCTGCGACTTTTATTCGCTTTTTAATTTGAATTAATAACTATTAACTCTATATGTGTTAAATAATGAAGAAAATTGCATACATAATATTTTAATGATACCGCAGAAAATAATAGCAATCATTTATATATAATAAGTTGTTGTATTTGATGGAAATAAGCGAAAATAATCAATATGAATAATATTATTTAAAATAAATTTAAAAACAAACATAAAACTACTTTGCCATTAAGGGTCTCTTACCATTGAGAATTGCTGACTCAATCAAAAATATTATTATTAACAGTACTATCAAAAAATATTTTTAAATAAACTGTGCATGCTGCTAAATATAAAAATAATTCAACAATTTTTATTTACTTAAATTATTTCTCTGATATAACAATATTTATGAAAATGGTGTATTCGTTGTACTGGGAAGCCGATCAAAAATTAAATAATATTATAGACATTACATTTAAAAAAAAGTTTATTATAAAGAATTCAAATTTACTGGAATTAATAAATTTCGTTCTCATATTTTTCTTATTGTCGATTTCACAAGTATTTTGAAAAAATTGTCGTGACTGAAGACAATAAACAAAAAATTAAAAAGAGTTAATCATTCTGTGTAACATCTGACATAACATCAGTTTATATATTATTTAAATTAATATTTTAAATATTCCAAAAATATAAATACATTAAATAATAATAGTATAAAAAAAAATCTACAAAAATGCTTTAAATAACCACAAAAGGCTGGTAAAATGGGGTCAAAAGTTGAGGAAAATAAAAGGAACCAAGAATATATAACAAATATTGAATCTATATAAATATAAAAACACATATATATTTAGAAAATCATTAAATGTTTACTTTAAAAATACTTTATTAGCATATTAATTGATATTGAATGTATAAACTATAATGGGGGATAATTTCAGAACGACCTAATCTTAAGCCAATTTATTATGTGTAACACAAATGTATAAACAATTTGACGAATAAATAAAGTTGTTGGTGAAAAGTTCTTCAATCAATTCTTTGGACTTTTTATTTAGATTAATTTTACAACATTTTGAGACATTCTTAATTATGTTAAAAGAGATGTTTAAGCGAATTTATTTAAATTAAATTGAAAATCATCAGTTATGAGAAAAATTACAAAACCATTTTTTAATCATCAATTATTGCATTTATTTTTAAATAATGATATTTCATTTTTAAAATATTGATCAAAAATTTATAAAAGGAGTAAATTTTTACATTTTCAATTAAATTTAAAAAAAACACAATATTTACTTTATTAAAACTTAAACGCATCAAATCGACTCAAAACCGTAACCATCTCAGGCCTCTGTTCCGGTTTATGAGCAACGCAAATCAGTCCCAATTCGATCATCATCTGAGACATTTGCCTAGAATCACCATTCATAGGTGTTGCTTTGTCCATAATTTCATCAATAATCATATTTTCACCATAAATCATTTGAATATGTTTTACAAGCCATTTATTAGGTCGAGTGTACGCCCTCAACCCAGTCACCACTTCAAACAAAACAACACCAAAGCTGTACGTGTCCACTTTAGTGCTCAGATTTCTGTAGGAAAGAAACTCTACCGGTAAATACGGAATAGTTCCATACACCCGAGACACCTCGATGTGTGAGTCTAAATAGTTTGGACCCTCACGTGCCAGTCCGAAGTCACAAATTTTCGGCTGAAAACAGGGATCAAGCAATATGTTGGCCGGTTTGATGTCACCGTGAATGAGGGGCTTCTCCTTGAACGTGTGCAAATACTGAAGACCTCTGGCAGTTCCCTGCATAATTGTGTAACGTTGCTGCCATGTAAGCGCCGAATAGTGAGTATTGCCAAAGAGGCGCTGCTCCAATGAACCTCCCTCCATCAATTGATACACTAAGCACGATTCCTCACCACTAACACTGTATCCGTATAACGGTAAAATGTTGTCATGTCTGCAAGAGTTAAGAAATCTCAACTCGTTCAATGTCTCAATGGAGTTATCGCAACCCTTGTACTCGATGCGTTTTATAGCGACAGCTGTGCATTTCCAAATGCCACGAAATACAGTGCCGAATCCACCTTTTCCTAGAATATTCTTAACATTCCAATTTCGGGTTGCCACTATCAAGTCGCTGTAGTTAATTTGTGGTATTGTGCTGGCGTATTCCTTGACTTTTTTTTTGTCATGTGATCCTGAAGTTTTTAGCGGTTTTGTTTCATTATTTTCATCACTTAAAATTACGTTCCCTTTTTCTGATAGATCCTGGCCACCAGCTGGAATCAAACGATGATACCGAACGTCAACAAGATCTCGAATTGCATTCATTGCATTAAATTGACGCATTCTGTATAGCAGGACAAACAATTCGGTGGCAGTGTGGTTCAGGTTGCCCCATTGCGTGATTAATTCGTCGGAGGGTGAATTTCCATTTTGGGCAACCCGTTTTAATTCTTCTAGGACACTGCGATCATATCCCATTTGCTGGATAGCTAAATCCTCCCAGATGTTTAATTTATCAAGAATTTCACAAAGTTGGTGTCTATGAGCTGATGACATGTCGTACAAATATATAGATTTATCTGAAGACATTTTACTTCTTTTAATTATTTGAAAATTGTTGAAAACCTTGTTGTTTCTTCACAGACAAATTCACTTCTGAATAAAAATGGTACAAGCAAACTCTACTCGCAAGTCAAAGATTCAAAAAAAGGGGAAAAGTTCTGTTTCTACCTGGCTTCATTAATAAAGGGCAATTACCACCACCAGTTTGAAATAACCTGGAAAAGTGGACCTACAGTTTATTGAACTGTAATTACAATAAGGATTAAGGACTTTTATTAGGAAGATGATAAAATGATAACAATAATATTTATCATGACTCCAATTGCGGGATAAACCCTTTTAGAATAGAAGTAATTTTGTGGTTTGGGATTTTCCCCTTAAGGAAGGATATAAAATATGGATATCATTTTAAGAGTATAACATCATTTCAAGAGCTGACGTTTAAAGTTGCTATGAGAAAAAAGGAACTTTAGACTTTCCAATACTATCCCGGACGTACACATACTTTATTATGTTAGACTACATGGGGTTGTCAAAGCCGGTCCTACTAATTAACTCCCATTTTTTTCGAAAAAATATTATTTAAATTTACAGTTTTTAAAAGAGCAAATGTTCACATGAACAAGTCCCCAGTCCCCACCACCAGAATGGCGCACAGTGATCACTCATCATTTTTGCCATCTAGCTTACCAAAAAAAAAAAAAAAAAATTAAGATCAAATTGTTTTTTTTTTCTTAGTTCTATTGATTCCACACAATAACAAAAGTTGGAAAAAATCCGGCAAACGGAATTAATACATTTTGTCAATCTATATCGCCAAGTAAAAAGTATAAATTATGATAATTTTAAATTTTCTTAATTTATTTTTATTATCTAAACATTACAAACAAAAAAAAAAAATTAATTCTTAAATAATCATATTTCTATTTGATTTGAGAATGTAGTAAAAATATTATGCTTGCAACGAAAAAACGTCAAGCCCAGAAAGACTTCAAATAAAATTGCACTTGAAATTTCACCCATTGTAACCTAAAAAGGTGAATAAAAATTAGGTAAACAATTTCTGCATTTTGTGATTGCGGGATAGTCAAAGTAAAAATTGTTGAAAATTGTTGGGAGTGCCTCGAGAAAGGCGTTCCAACTGTTCCCTTCAAATTTGTTGCCAAATTTTTAATTTTTCGCAATTAAAGCTATTTCAGCATCTTCGACTAGTCCAACCCAGCTTCAATTTTGAACATTGAATTCCAATAACTTATTAATTAGTACATTGTTATTGCGTTCTCACATAAAATCTTCAAATAAAATTGCGAGAGAATTTTCACCCTTAAAAGACGTATTAAAATCAGATTTGCGATTTCTGCACTTACAATTTTTTTTGCATATTGTTTAACGCAGTTTTTTAATGAACGTTTATTTATTTTTTAAACTTTGATTAGCTAAATTTGCAAACAATGAACAAGCGTGGACGTAGCAGTTTATCAAAAAAAATTATATATTTTGATATGGTTAACCAATGCGCTAACTCCAGCTCAAATAAAATGTGATTTAGTTTATATTGGTCTGTGGAAATTAGTTCATTAGAAAGTTATTCTCACCTTTGTGAAGAAACGGGGTTTATTGGGTTAAAACTGTTTAAAGGACGACAACAATTTAAAAATTGCGCCCTTCTAATTTTAGACAGAAGTCAGCAAAGCTCTGCGACTGCATTACCATTCACCACCCACCTCGTCATAATTTTACTGCGGCCGAATTTGAACTGCCAAAAGCTTTTCCACTCACATTCTGACATTCTCTTTTGTTATCGAAATTCGCGTCATAAAACAACAAAGCTGCGTAGAGCTTATGTGCTCAAAACAATTGTTCCACGTTCTTTTTATCGCACCCGCACAATTAATGCATATAAATTGAAAGCTAGATAAAATATACGATATATTGGACATATTATGTATTGTGTTGTATTTATTGTACGATTGTATACTGGTATGTGAGATACAAGTCATAAAATGTAAAGTAGCAGCAGCAGCAGAAGGAGCTTAAAGCAGCATGCAGTCAGAATATTCATGAGAGGATTGCTATATTTTACAGGATTATGCGAGAGCATGCGCAGGGACTAAATTATTGCTCCTTATCTCTTATATGGCCATATGCATGTAAAAATGTTCATAAATTTACAACAAAACATACAACATTGGATGGGCCACATCGCCACTTAAGAGGTCTAACAAAATGTGTGATATTCTGCGTTGGGTAAAACATGTATAATAATATACACGATGTTGGTTGCCCCAACTTGGAAAATTGAATGGTGAGGGAGGACGACGCTTCCACTGTGAAGATGCGAGGAATTGCGTAAATGCGAAGCTAAATTATGATAAGAAAAGGCAAAAGTTTTGTGTGTAAGAGAATGAAAACCCCACCCTGAAAAAAATGTTTTTGCCTGTGAGTTGTGTGCGCTATGGATGGTGTGCTAGACAGTAGAGAGTAGAGACTAGAGACTATGTGACTAATAGAAGAACTATGTAATACGTGTGGTGCAATGATAAAAAATGTGTTCAATAGCGCGAATAAGGGTTGCAAACATACCTTTATGTTTGAGGAAGCAGTGACTGAATTTTAAATGCACACTTTTTGTAAACTTTAAAAGTCAGAAAAAATTATAAAAAATTATTGGTTTTAAATTTAATATATTGTTTTTAAATTAAATTAAATAAATTGCAATTTAAAGATACACATTATTAAATTTTTAATTTTTTTTTCGTCAATAATTATATCTTGAAAAAAAGAGAATTAAAATGCCATTCAAAAGTCAAAAAAAAAATCCCACGTCCTTTCAACGGTAATTCCAATTAAACAATTCGCAAAAATAGTCCGGTTGTCCTTGAAACATGAACAACATTTAATACAGGCTGCAAAGCAATATTTCTCCAAACCTAAGCTCAAAACATCATTCAAAAGCCCATCCAGCGATAGTTAACAGCCGCTTTCTTTATGAGTCGCGACATCGTACATATTATGTTGGCCTGCAAAATACTGATAACAAAAATACAAAACACACATCTGCGAGCAAGTGTGCGCTTTTGTGATGTTAAACCACTTATAATATATTTGGTGAATTCAAGTAAATGTGTATGTGGACTCAAATGATCTGGCTTCACCACCACCACAATATTATAGACAACAAACAATTGTATACAATATTTTCAGTTACATATAAATTTTCAGAATAAAATTTTGAGAATTCCAGAGGATTTTTCTCTCTCCATAGAATATTTAAATTCTCGCAGTACTCACGAATTCCTTTCATATTACAAAGCATATTGGTACCAAAATTACCCCCCAATGTGAAAATTCAGGCAATGTACGTAATACGTGCGATATACATAGCTTAAAGGAATTGTAGGGAATTGTTGTATGATGTATCGCTGTGGGACGCAGAACTCTGTTTAAAAGAGTATAGAGCGAGCTTTCACTAAAAAAAGCTCCACACTGCCATCGCGCGCCCTCTACAATTTGCCCACCGTATATAATGTACCGAAACATCAAGGACGAGACAGTAATTTGGTGAGCACACACAACATGGAGTGAATGATAACGCACACTTAATATAAGTGTGGTGTGTGCAAAAAAACATTATTTAAATTTATTCTATGAAACAGAAGCAAATTCAAAGTCAAAATTCATTTAAAACATTAACGGGCAAAAAAATTATTTATAAAAAAAAGGCACAGAATATAAAGGGAAACATCAATATAATTGAAATGTGTTCTTTTAGTTGCTCACATCACAAGGCTGCTGTGTAGCTGGTTCGCCGCCGCCACCACCCCATTGTACCTATGTATCTGAACCAAAAATAGACGTCACAGGCCGTGGTGTTTTTCAAGATTGTCATTCAACGGGCACAAACCATAGGGGCTGTTGTGAAAATTGTTTTTAGTGTGTGGAATCAATGTGAAGCAAACAAACAGCGCGACGGGTAGTGGCATAAAAAAAATTTGTGCAAAAATAATCGAATGATAAAAAGTGATGAAAAAATAGAAACCCACGATTAAATGAAACCTTAAACGCGAAAAATAATCCATTTAAAGTATCTGTATGTGTAAGGTGAATTTTAGAAAGACGGGGAGTCTCCACCACACAACTGGAACTCGTGAATTTGTGATTGATTGTGGTTGCAACCAGAAAAATTATACATTCAGTTAGTACATTGTGTTTGGTGCGCGCGCGGTGGTGTAGATAATAATTAAAAATTATGGCACACAGTGTTTTATAATCAGCAGAAAATTGGAAGACGCACCCCGCCCCATTCGAGAATGTTGTGTGAAAGTGCTCGCCCTTTATGATTCCAGTATAGAGACTTTTTTTCCCCATTTATAAAACGCGAGAAAAAAATTCTAAGTTCATAAGTGAAAGTTAAATGCCTAAATAAAAAGTTGTGTGGTAAAAAAAATTGAATAATTAATGTAACCAATTTAAAAAAAAAAACACACTGCACACACATATTTAATTGAGGGCTATTGTTATTGTGCCACACATGCATATATACAACCATGTACCCACACATGGTAAATGGGTTGATTTTTTGGCCAAGCAAAAACCCCAGAGCAACCCATCAAAAAAGAAGTGTAGATTTAAATGAGAAATGCTTTTGGGGCAAAATGTGTGAAAAGCGTCGTCAAGGCTGAATCGACATGGATCATTACACATTGAACCTCAATCACCATCACAATTGCCGTCACACCGTACTTCTACTGACACCACCCATCAATGGTGGGACGTTGCAACACAACCGCACACCATCAATATTAATATTATTATTATCAACGCTGGTGAATGGATGATGAACATGAGATGAGACATAATATATCTACATAAAACATAAATATTATGACAAACTCCCTAATGGAATAAAATAAATTATTATTATTATTATTGCTGGTAATTTGACACTTCGTATTCTTGATACAATTTCCACCAATGTACATTTAATTTATATTAGACATAACTCGCCACGCCAAGTGACAAAATGTAACGGTCTGGTCTAACATAACTCCGAGGTGTTGTGTTTCAGATGTAAATACAGGGTGTCCCGTTGATACGTCGAATGTAGAGCAAGGCCAGTAAAATTAGGTCACAAATTATTTTAAAAATTATTTTTGTTGAATCTAAAAATCGTTTTTAGTTTAAATTGCTAAAACCGAACTTAAAATCCTTTGTGTTTTTTATTGGAACTTTCGTTATATTCTATATATCGAAAAAAACGAATTTAAAATCAAAAATCCACCCAACTGTGACGTTTAAAAAAGTCACCGCAACAAAATTGATTTTGTAGCAAATTAAGCCTGTTCAACAGTTCAGTTTTTGCACTGTATTTTTGATCATATTCCAAAGTCTTAAGTACCACGTCGAACGAGGCACCCTGTATTTATTCCACAGCACTGAATGTATATTGACATCATTTATATTTTAGTGTTAGCGCGTTAAATTCCCTCAATTTGTGAAGATGAATCCCTCATTGTTCCTCCATCCCTTACTTTCCTCACATTCGTGCTACATACAAAGTGTTCCTCTCAAATATACACACAGCTTCTGTTTTCCTATCACCATTCACTAAAACCCCATCCCCCCTACCCCCAATCCCTACCACCCCCATTGTATATTTCATTTTATAAGTCGATTTTTTTTTTGCATGTTCTCTTTGACATTGATGAAAGGGCCAAATAGATGGAGAAATTTTAGACAAAAACAACTGAAATGAAAAAAAAAATTGAATTTATTCTCTGACGATGATGATGGTAAGACATGATGGAAACATATATTATAATATATTGTCGAGCCAATATTCGTGCAGTGTTCAAAGCGTATAAATACATAATATGTTGTGTTTGTATGAGTTTACAGGCTCCGCGACTCAGTGCTGACTGCTGAGTTGTATGTATAACTATAAGGGAGCGTCAAATGTCATAAAAGAATCTTATTTCGTGTCGAAGCAGCTTCGCACTGCCGTCGCTCGTTTACCAGCCCAACCACCCGCAACCAACAACACTCCATCGACCTCACCACCCCTTAAACAACAGCGTGATGCGATTTCAATGGCCCTGTTTCTCTCGTTCGCGCGCTTCCATTTAAACGTACATACACAATATTATATATGGTCATATAATATGTACAGTTAGTGTGCAAGATGCGGGGAAAGTGTGGTGAAAACTATGTACCACACGATCCATATATGTATAACGAAATTGTGTGCGAGTGAGTATTTATGTGTTCGCGTTTTATCATCTTGCCTATATGGGCAGAAAATATCTTAAGTAAAACGATCTTCGAGCACATAGCCATAGTGCACAATGTACAGCGTAGCACACCAACTGAATAAGGTCAAATTTTCCATGTAAAATATATTTTCTCCCGCGAAGAGCTTTTACTCTCGTACATCCCTTACAGCAGCTTTATATTAAATAGCTACGTCGAGGCAAAACGCGTATCCCCATGCATGTATTTCGTACACAAGCTTTATTGTATGTTTTATGTGCCCTATACGTATACCGTAATGCAGCACAGAGCTTAACTGTGTATCGTGTACATTGTAACACACATTTTTTATTAAAGAGTTTCTGTGGATAAAAAATTCGTTTGTGATAAGAAATCTCTCCCTCTTAATTTTTTATACCTCTGTTTTATTTCCCAATTTCATTGGGCTGGAAAATCTGGTTGTATTAAGTTCACAATAATTTTGCATGCAAGTAGCATCATTACAAACAAACACACACTCAATTGTTTAAACTTTACATGCGACTCACCATGCTGGAGTGAAAAAGTCTTGCAAGTTGCAATGCAATTCAATGTTGTTTCATATAATCAAAAAATTTTGCCAAACATTTCAATGTCAAAATCGAAAAATTCAATGTCAAATTTAGAAAATTTCATTAACCTTATAGGCGCTTTTGATTAAATAAAAGAGTTTTATAAACATTTCAAGATCAAATTTTGAAAACTCAATGTCATTTTATTTTAACGAAAATAATTCAAAGACTCTATGTTCCATGGTAGTACATTATTGCTAATCTTAACGAAAGGACCAATTTTGGATAAAAATTAAAACATAAAATTCAAAAATTTCAAATTCACATTTTTCAGAATTTTTTTATTAAATTGTAGTTAAGCAGCAGTCGTTTATAAATTGACACCTTGCTCTCCCTGCGATGTTGTTTTATTTAAATTGATAGAAATTCTGGTCACAATCTGAGTTGATTTGGAAAACAAGTCAATGTTAAAATTGAAGGATTCTGAAGGAAAAAATCTTTAGATATTCTTATTTAGTCGCTCTTACATAAAGTCTCAAGTGACTCTCCTGCGCCACTCAGTTTTATATTTTTATTGCATCTTGTAATTTAATTTACTAAATGCGCTGAGATTTTCGGTGCTTCATACTCTGCCATAAAATACACGTACCTACAGCAGAATCCACCCTCTTCTTCTACCCTCGCATCAATTTAGAAAAGCTTTTTATATTTTGCTCTAAATTGAGATCATTGGAGGAAAGCCCCCGCAATGAGGGAGCCAGCCATCTCCCCTTATATAAACGCAGTCTATAAATGCTATGAGATTTGTGCGGGGATAATACACCCAAAGAAGCACACAATGCCAAAGCGGAAGGCCTACATACGTGTATACATACACATAAACACAATAACTGTATTTTCTTATCAATTTAAGGCAGACGACAGCAAAACAAACAAAGATCAAACGCGACAATAATTGACACCTTTTAAGAAGCATCGGCGAACGCTTGCCTTTTTTCTTTTCTTTAAAGACTGTTTTTATTGTTGCAAATACCAACGCTACATATTAGCATGCTGAAATATAGTTTGTGTAATGAGTTGGATGGGGGTGGTGGGTGGATACACTGCGGCCTGCGGGTGATAAAGGCGGTTGGTTGGCTTTTTCATTGTCCCCATTTCTCTCTTTGTTTTGCAATTATGTAACAATTTAAATAGAAAGTGTGCCAATTTTTCTGTGTGTGTGAAACTTTGTTTTATATACGGCAACGAAAAAAGTTTTAATAAAAAATGGCAATTGGCAATTGCCGCGTATAGTGCTTTTTTGGTGATAGCAAAAAATTGTGTAAAGATGCAGTTTACTTCAAGAAATTTTTAGTTGTGTTCTTTGAAAGTTCTGATTTTGAATTGCATTGTTGCAAGATAAATATGAAGATTATTCGTCGAAAAAAGTTTTGGGAGACTTGGCTGTTTGCAACGTATAGTTTTTGTGTCTTGTGTTTGAACACAAATGTGGCTAGAAATGTTTTTGTGCTGCATTGTTTCTTGACGCTTTAAGCATAATTTGAGAACCAACAAAAGTTAAATTTGGCTTGATTAAGATATTATTTTTTTCAAAAGATCTTTATAATTATAAAAAAAAACTCTGTAGATGTTTAGTGATATAAAATCAGTGATAACAAGAGAAACCACAAGAGCTGCATTAAAATAATTAAAGTGGCTCTGTTTCATCAAAATTACATCAAATCAATTGATTTTTAGTTTTAAATACACATTTAAATTAAAACAATTGTAAAACATTTAAATTTTCTGGAACATTTTATTACTTGTGGTAATTCTTGCTTCTAAAATTTGATCTTGTTTGATCTTACAAAAAACCACATAATCCGTGGAATCTATTGAAATTACAAAAATATCATTACTAGTTAATTAACATAATAGTTCAACAGATCACAAATACATTGTACAAATATAACTTTTATATTTCAGTACAAAGATCAAATAAGTCACAAACAAATAAACGATAACATTCATCAACATCCTCGCAACAAACACTAACTATACAGAGTTGGCGGGTCAATGCTAGGCTCCTGATGTGACACACGTTCACTGCATCATCCTTCGAACAAACAACGAACTGACTGCGTTCATTAAAAATGTCATTAGTATTGTAATTATAAAGTAAATTAAATGTAACTTTATCAACAATAAGCCATAATAATGATGTGCATAAATTCGGTATATAGTTAACAAAATGCAAATTTTCCCATTGTTTTATGAAAGTACGAAAGTATATTATATAAAAGATTTGTTTACTGAGCTGTATATAAATGCTATGCACGCTTCAATGAATATAAGTCCTTTTTGTATACACGTAGGGGATTTATCCGCAATAATAAACTTGTTGTATAACTACTTGTGTACGTTTGCTTTTTTTTTTGTGTTACATAAAACAATAACGAGTCTAACCGTTGAGGACATAAAACCTAAATGAGGTTCAGCAAATATTTTTAATTAAACAAGTTTTCTTTTTTCTCATTTCATGTATTTAGGGTAGCACCAGGCAAAATGATTCTAAAAAATTGACTAAACGCATTTTTGCAAGTATCTCATTTGAAAATTCTGTTCGTTTGAATTAACTATTGATCAAAAGAGAAAAGGTCAGATTGACGGCTATGTGACGTCGTCATCTGGGAGAACACAGTATAAATAGTCGGTATTTTGACAGTTTGACGTCATCGGGCGAATTTTTGGTGTATGAAAAAAATGGTGGTCGCATTTAATTCTCGAGCAGACCTTTACTTTTAAGATCGTGTTCATCAGCTATTTTGTTTAACTCGCTATCTGTTTTAAGAATAATATAATTATCTATTTAAAAAATCTCACTCTCGTATCATTATGTCCCACTCTACCCTACTATGCAACTTATGTAGCCTAACATTGTTTTTTGATTAAAAGCTGAAGCTTTTCGTAAATCGCTGAATTTTTTAAAAATGCATACAATATGTGGTTACTGTATACAATTTCATTACAAGTTGCAAAACAATATTTTTGTTAACAGTAGCTATAGGTTACAGTAACAAGGAATTCATTTCTTTATTCATGGAATGTTTCGGAATTCTGAAAATTAATTACATTTTGTCAACAGTGCAACGCAAATCAATTGAAAGTATATTTCATTTTTCATCTTTTTTTTGTTGCTAGAGTCAAATGAATTTCGACGGCTAATAGTATGATACGAGTGTTACGAAATTGTTTCGTGAATTTTTTAATTATCGTTCTGCTAAAATTATTTATGTGCAATTTTAATTCGAATTTTGTAAAAAGTTGATATTAAATATTGTATTCATTCGTTTATCATCGTATTGGGTTCAATCCGATTAAATGCATTCATGTTGATAAAACTTAAATTTGATTTATCATTTCATTTATGTGTGAACTTTATTTGATGAGTTCTGTTTGAATTTAATAATTTAATTTAAACGTTTCAAATAAATTTAAATAGTACTGTGATTGTAAATTAAAATGCCATACGCATTTTGGTCTCATTGCCACCTGTTCAATTTGTTTTTAACATTATTTCTACAATAGCGGCTACTACAATTTATTATACTGTGGAAACGCCAATTAATTGCTTTATTTTCTCATTTCGGTTAATTACAGAAGACTTATGCTCCACTCTGCTGTTCATTTAATTGGTGAAAGCAGTGTAGAAAAATTCTCTGAGGACAGACTTTACAATTTTATTTATAACATTAATTTAGAGTGTTTGAAATGTTTATTTCCGGGTTACTCACAAAGGTTTTTAGTTTTAAATTACATTAATACATAGTTCGGATTGACTTTCAATATTATACATTCTTCAACCCTAATCACATTTCTGACGTAATAAAAATAAATCCGTTCTACCAAATTTAATTTCAAATCCTATTTTTATACCAGCGGAACCCTGAGAACAATGTTTCCTCATATAATACATTCGTGCTGCAATGTGACCCAATGACGGTTTGTTTTATGTTTGTTTATTGATATATCTTTTGGATACACACTATTAATAGACAGCAGAACATTCGGGCTATACAAATTCCCATATCTACTATAAAAAGGAAAAAATATTTCACTTATATATTGTGTCTTCTAATTGAGAAAAAAACTTTGCTTAAGGAAAAAAAAAATTAAATTCAAGGTCATACTTTTATATCTCAGAAACCTTAAATTCATAAAAAAAACAAATTTCACATTGTTATTAATATCATTAATTATTTGATAGTTTCTAATATTTGAGAAATGGCAAACTATTATGTCCTTCATTATAAACTATAATATCTGAATTATATGGACCTTCGGCAAGATAATATCATTATAAACTTTTTAATTTTAGTTTTAAAGTTTTAGAATTGTTGATAGGACAGAATTTTTAAATGTCACATTGCAAAAACTGCTGATGTTTTCATTAATAATTTCAAATCTCATATTTAATAATTATATCATATTTATAATTAATATAACAATCACTGTATGTTTAGTAAGTTGTATAATAGTACTCAATCGTCACAAAATTTCGTTGAAAATTGGATTTTTTCGTGCCTGTCAATTGATGTCAGTTCAAAGCTATGTCACTCACACAATTTTGCTGCAAATAGAAGTAAAACACACTATAGATGAAATTACATATGCAGTGAACATCCTTGACGAATAGGCGACGATATCTTATTCACGATAATACTTCTTGTACTCAAAGTTATACGTATACATATTCAGGATATTCTCGCTGTAGGAAATCTGTGAGTGTATTACGATGATGAGTTCTGTCGATAACAGAAATTAAAAAGAATTCATGTGTAAAATTCATGTCACATATGAGTGTGCGTATAGTTGATTACGATGTGTGTACTTACATGCATTATAACGGTAATGTATGTACCAACGGAAACGTGACTTTGTTGATCTAAATGAGATTAAATTCCGATTTTAATGCCATACCATTTTTCCCGCAAACTAAGAAGGAGTGCGGTTGCTCCTTGAGCATCTTCGTGCGTACCAACATAAACGTTGATTAAATTGAGACAAGTGTAATTACTCCCAAAGGCATCGTAAACTTGAATTAAAAACAGAATGTCAAAAATGTTAAAGGACCGTTGCTAAATTTAAATTTTAACTGATGCTTTTGGTTAAAGTTTAATGATATTTGCAACCATTTTCTGTCACACATTGTAAATGAAAAGGATTCAAATTTCCTTTACATATTTGTTTAAGGAAACGCACGCCACAAAATAATGCTTCTCGTTCACATACACATATTATATTTGTGGCAATGTACCAATTACTAAGTACAAACTATATACGTACATTTATTTAAAAATAAATAAATTTGCATATAATCTGTAGTTTACAGGCATTTGCATACGACATACCTCCTATATGTAAAATATTCATGAATGCAAAGGTACTTCCTGGACAAATATCCCCCATTAAATCGTCTTTTGTTTGTTTTGTCCAGTAACCAGACTAGCAGATCTATTTTACAACTTTATGAGGCGAGTACTGTGGCTTTAAGTCCTTTGGATTTTTTTTTAACAGAAGCAAAAAGAGGATAATCTATCCTGCACCTATATAACATGAATGCAATGCACATGATCACAGCTCCAATTAAATTTTGATAAATCGATGAACATTTCTTCTTACAAAATAATGCCTTTAGTCTGTCTGCAAGCCGTGTCCTTAATGCGGTCCACCTACAACGACACAATAGGAAATGATGCCATTTAAATGAAAATGTGATGAAACGATAACAAGCTATATATAACACAATAATAAGTGAATATACATTTACTGCATAGTGCATTGAATAAACAAGTCCTTTTAATACACAATACTTCCTTGCCATATTTGATAGGACATTTAATCCGGTTCGTGGTTGTTTATTCATATCCAAGTTGAAAATGAATTTTGATTACAAAATATATGACGTTATTTGCATATGCAATGATTCAAGGACGTGCTTGATAGAGTGATGGTTCGTAAATTTCATAACAAGAGTGTGGCGGATGTATTGTTTAATATTTATCAACAGCATGAGGCTGGATAATTTCTAATTAATGATTCCGCTCTATTGAATTGCTATTTGCAGCTGGTGTTCTATATTTTGATTTACTGGGATGAGAATTTGGGCGTGTGTGTGTCATGTGTATGGAAACAAACTGTTTATTGATTTTAAAGTGATTAACAATTAAGTCCTTATACGAGTATGTGTGCTAACGGCACATTCTTATAATTCCATAGGGATTAAGACTTACTTTAAGTCTTATCGAACAGAATATGTATTATATTATATTATATTTCAAATTTCAATTAATTTAAATCATATTCGCAATATCCACCACAATTGACACACAATTTGTAATATTCATTATTTACCCATTCCGGAATTATTTTCAAACACACACTTTCAGCCTGAAATGGAAGTTGTTTTAAAGGGCAAATCGATAACAACAACGAGTTGACAAAATTTCTTTGATACACTGAAATAATTTTTTTTCTGTTTTTTTTTTTATAATTTTCTCAAATTTGTAGTTATTAACCATGATTAAATTGGTTGTACACGTTGGACAGGTAGCTTCTAATTTTATTTGAAAAGTTTTTATTTCAATAACTTTGTTAAAAATAATTTTTTTCGGCTTTTCTATAATTTTGGTTTGTCCTCTAAAACTTTGTTTTTCATAATTGCCATCCTTTTAAAGCAAATTATGAATGCAAGTGTATCATTTTTTTTTTTTTTTGGAAATTTGACGATTACCTCGATTTTTTTTAGGCCTCAATTTTTCTTTTTTCCTTTCGTTATAAGTGAAATACATAGTGTAAGATAAACTTTTTGTGTTTCTATGATTTGGTTTGATACTTTTTTTTTTGAGAAATTGAGTTGTAATAGAATTGTAATTACATTCTCTAATATATATATTACAAATTCATTAACATTAAAAAATCATTATTTAAATTCTTGTTGAAAAATTTTGTAATGGCACGAATTTATAGAAATGGAGTCACAATAAATATCTAAAAATGTAAATAATATCTGCTCTAGATTAAATTTCATTTGGATATAGTTTGTATGCCTGCCTTTTTTCTATATTACGTTTCGTGTATCTGTGGAAATGCAAACATATTTATTGAGTACTTTATTACCGATTGTTATATCTGCACAACATAACAATATCAAATTCTTTACAAATTATTGGTAATAATTTCTAAAGTTATTTGTTCTTGTACAAGCGCATTATTAAAATTCAATATCGGAAAAAATGCATTAAAATTAAACTAATGATAAAGCTGTATTCATTGTTAAATACAAATCTTATTAATAATTACAGTTATTATTTGGTGTCACAAAAGTTGGGTGAATCAAAAACGATTGTCAACAAAATTCATCGCTGAATGAGACATTTGAAAATTTGAACAAGCTTTCAAAAATTGTGGTATATTTTCCAGAAATATGATCACAGTAAATTGTGTAAACATTGTCGCATGTGTTTCCTTCGCAAACCTTTTAACTTATTGGCAAAAGGATTTTGGAGTACACAGTGTCTGCGTGTTCTTTATCATGTGGTCGATTATTGATTGGATGAAACCAGACTATGTTATCATCAAATGTTTTCTTAAAGTATCTAAAACAATCGTCGTTTATTGGCTTTCCCCATTTGATTCCAACAGCATTTCATACAAATCATATACGTTTGTTAACGACAATGATCATTTGACACGGTCAATATTTCACAATAAAACTGAAAATAAGTCAAGTTAACAAAAATGAAAATCAATAGTAATTTAATTAGCAAAATTTGTAAAAGTAAACGTTAAATAAAAAAGTCGTCTTCTTTCAACACAAAAGTGCAATACTTTTCTCGGTAGTAATGTCAGTAACTTTGAAATATGTAATTCTATTTTCTTAGAAATATGTTATGTCATCTTGTCTTTTAAAGATGGCCATTGCCTCTTTCTCATCTTCTATAAAGATTAGAGTTAGAGTCGTCCATCTTTAATCTTTAAAGAATATTATACATAAGTCGTTTTATGTCACATAATTTCTTATGTAAGTCTAGTTAAACTTACCAATAGTGATCTAAAAACGTATATGGTTTTATATTCTATAAGCAGTAAGTGCATCAAGAATACCTGACATTAAAATAATTTATCATTAAACAATATTGAAATTAAAAAGGTGTTAATTAATGTGCACTAAATATCATTGGCTAAAACTCTTACTTTTGCAGGATTATGTAACTGAATTGTAAAATTGAAATTTATAACTTTTCTCGTGTAAAAAAACAAACTTAATTAATTTCCTCCCCGTTATTTCGCCACAAAAATTATTTTATGATACATCAATGAAAGGGAGGAAAAATGATTGAACGCAATAATATGGCCGTTTTATTTATAGATCGAACATTTTGGTATTATCATAAAGCACTTCATCTTAAGTTCTTGACTCTTGCCCAATATTAAATTGATACGGAATACGTGCACAAAGAAATTTTATCACAGGTGAAGCATCAAAAGTTAGATGCTCAGTAAAAAGCAAATATAATACAGGTTGTAATAGAAATAATACAACGTGGAGGTCAAATTGGATTCATTGAAATTAATTGGCTAAGGCAATACCGTTTGCCATAATGCGATATTTCATATTTCTCCATTGTATACTCATCGTTCCAGATAGAGTCGTGAAGCACTTCTTAAGAAATAATTGTATATCTCGTTGATTGGCATTTTCCAATAAATTCTGTTGTTGATTAGCATTTGTATTTGAGAAACAGTCCCAAACAAACTAGCTAGCTCATACAAAATGTTATTCCAATACAGGAAAACACATTGAATGGTGTTCAAAAAGGTATATAATGAAGTAATACAATTCCACTTCCCTTATAAAAATAAATAAACAGGACATGTACGCATTTACCAATGAAGAGGCAACCCTCGTGTGTGTGCGGCGCTTGGAGCAAATTGCTATAACGTTCCCGGTATGCTCCATCCATTAGTCGTTTCAAATCTGAGGGTTGCTGAATGCTGTTGCTGTACGAGCACATACACGAATGTATTCTGGTAGAGTCGGTTGCTTTGTAGAATGTTTCAAAATTGTAAAATGAAAGTCCAGTTGATTGAACCAATCACGTAAGTGCTTACAATTCCTGAAGTTAATCGATAAGTGGTTTGGTTGGTATTTTTAGATTATAAAAAAATATTCAAGTACATCTTCCAAATCTTTTGCAACAAAACAAAATGCCTCAAACTTCAAACTTTTACTTTCCATTCACAATGCGCCCTATTGTTCCTGGCAAATTTTGGACGCAAAAAAAAATTGTGGAACGGAAATAATATTGTTTTTCATCCTACTCCCCAATTGTTTTTTGTACGGCAGCATAATACAATCAACATAATACCCCAAATTCGTTTATACCATTATGCAGAGCTTCGTTTGAAAAAAAGGCGATTAAAAATTGGTTGAAAAATTGGCGTTGTTTGAAACGCGCATACAAAAATTCTGATATCGCTTTTATTTATCGCGCACTTTCCATTGTGTAAATTTCACAAAATATACAAAACAGAAGCTTATAGGAACGGCTTCGCTTATTCTCTTCATATAACATGTACCGTTATCCTTTCATCCGATTTTTCTGTTTAAAAACAAACATCTATATACAGCCTACGTATATATTTATACAGGAAGCTAATTGTCCTCACCTTCCTGTAATGTTGCAACACACAAAAAAAATGAAGAATTGTAGCAACAAAAAAAAACAACGGAATACAAGGACCTTTTTTGTATTGTCGCTTTTGCTGGAAAAAAGCTCCACAATTAATCATTCTGCTTTGGGCCAAATTGGCCAGCTAGTGCAAACTTAATACTTTGAGATGAAAGTGTTCACCCGGGAGAAATGAAATTGTATTTACTGTCAGCCTTACATAAACGTATTTTATATTCGTTGTGTATTTTGAGGATGGTGTTTGCCCATTGAAGCGGAGGTGGTATGGTGGAAAGCCTCCAATGTGTATATACTTTTACTGATTGAAAATGAAAAAAAATTTATTGAACGTCACTCTTTCACACACCCGAGAATGCAATATTTATGGTATGTTGTTCAGTAGATTTAACTGCAAACATAAAAGGGTATGAATTTTTCAATTTCCTTCTAAACTCAAATTTTAACAAAAGTTGCTGCACACATGATAATAAATCTGTTGTAGTTGCATGAAAGTTATGATTTATGCAAGTGCATTGTTCAAATACATACGTTATGTGGAAAAATGCATATTGATTTCTATATTATTCAGAAACCCTTTCACAATAAATAGACGAAAATCTTGAGATGATGAAAGTTTAGAAATTCAGTTGATGACGAGAATTTTATGTCAAATTCTTTGAATTCAAAATTCATTGCATTCTGTAATTTCTCCTTCTCTGACAATTTTTGTGGAACGATTTAACAGAGTACAAAAAAAAGAAAAATTGGCGTGTAGCACTTTCTTATCGATCACTGAATTTGACAGATGCGGGCGTGGTTGTATTTACTTTTCAAATAGGAGCGACCTTGCCAATATGTGACGCCATTTCGTGGTGCTTTAAATACATTAAAATAGAAAACAAAAAAATTGCGCCTGATCAGCATAGTTTTTATTTACAACAACAAAAATAATTAATTTTAATTAAACTGTGTTTTAATAAAACAAACAGACTAAATTTTTAACGCCTGACTGTATGCGATTGCACTCATTACGGTGTTTATTAAATTAAAAATCGATTATGACAGATTTCTATTTGTGATTTAATAATTTGCATTACGCAAAATTTTGGTAACATTGTGCACATTAATATATTATGGTTAATTACAAAATTTTATTCAATTGCAATGTTCCAACATAGGTAGTTTTCGGTACAAAATCATTATTAAATTGAATTTTAATTTTAATTTCAGCAATCAAATATTTATTGGATACAAACTCAACTTTTGAAAATCATTACTAATTGACCCCAAGGGTCACTTAATTTCTGACCTTAAATGTAGCCCATTGCGCCTGTGGACATTTTACGTGCTTATTCTACGACGACGGTTTACAATAAAAAAACAGAATTTCTGCATCAATTTTGTTTGGCATCTAAAATAATAATTCCACAAAAATGCATAACAATTACATGTGACTTTAAATATTTCTTTAAAAGATTTCATTTTAATTTATTGATTGTTTTTAAGGCCACACTACTACCATTCTTGTTGAAGTTTTAAATTCCAACTACTTGATTGAAGCCGTTGCTCAGAACTGTTGTGTCTATTTGCAAGAGAATCCATTGCAAAATACACATGCTTTTCTAAACAAACTAAATCGGTAAACACAAATATTATTCATACAAGCCATATTTACGTTATTTAAACTTATAGTTATAGGGCATATTATATAAAGGCAATTTGAAAAGCTCTTAAAAGCTTGTGACGTACCAATTATATTATTTCGCAAAACGTTTTTAAATATTCTTTCAGCAAAATGTATACTTAATTACAAACAGTGTCGTATTGAAATAAGGGACGAATAATCCTGTGATCCTCTTTTTAGTTTACATATTTATGCTTGTACTTTAGTTAACATGCACCTATTTTAATTTTACAAAGCTCCGGATGGCGCACCGAGAATTATGTTGTCGGCCTGAAGCTTTATGTGAAAGTACACTTTTAATCCAGTCAAATTCGTTTACGCCGTTTCGCAAAATATTAGCAGTCATTAAGTGGAGATGAAATATACTTAACATGTTGCAATTAACCATAACCAGTACTAAAACAAAACCAGAGCTTACTAATAATTAAATGAGTAAGTAGTCCTATCGCGGTGCGCTGCTTTAGGAAGTGAGCGTTTTTGTTGACATAATTTTGATGACTTTAATTAAAAATCTATCAAAGTTAAATTACTTTTAAAATAATTTATATTATTTAAAACTGGACAGATAATACGAGTAAGTAAGTCATTTAATTTAAAAATCAAACTTTTAGTTGGATGTAAATCTCATGTCAAAGAAAATTTATTTTTACAACAGAAAGTTGCAGCTTTAACCACTATAGAATAAAGAGAAGGTATATGGGTTCACAATATTTTATTAAGAAATGTAATGTTAACAGTTTGTAATGTGCAATCAGTGTAGCCATTTTAACTTGTCACTGGGTTTTAAAGTTCGCGCTGGATTTTTTTTTAAATCATTTGTACCCAGCCAATATAATTTAATGCGTTTGACAAGAGTTTCAATTCGTATTTCATTCATTTCTGCAATGAACTCACTGTTTGCAGTTTTCTTGATAAATAGCTCTTCGTATAATTTATGACTTTTGAATGAAATTTGTATATTTTTGGTTTAGTATGGCTAAATATTGTCAAATGAGATTGACGAAAGTCCATTAATGTTCTCAATAATGTACAATAACCCAAAAATTATCATTTAAGTGTCAGATTGTTTACGTTGTTTACAATCACAATTGTTTTTCATTTAACCCACAAGTGTATTGGTGTCAACCGTCTGTCAGAACCATAACACCTTGCAAAATAAATTATACCGTGGTCTCAACACTCTTAAACATGTTGTTGATGAAATGATTTACATTTTATACATTTTCTTCATTTACTAATAAGTCTTTACAAAAGTATAATTTGAATCTCGTAAAATATTTTGAATTGATTTAAGCATTTAAATTTTTTTTACAGAAAATATGTTCAACATAATTTTGTTTTAAAGTAACCTTTAAAATATTTCTGCTTATTAAAATAATTTGAATAAAAACCAATCATCGAAATTAAAACATTGCTGAAACAAATATTTTTCTATATGTCCAGGTGGTTGATATATTTTTTGCATTATTAACCTAATCGTAAATCAATGTACAATGTAATAAATCATACTATTATAAGCAATAGTGGTGTACCACGTACGTACCTGTGATAAATGTACAACTGCGACAACAATCGTAGTATTTTTGTCATTAAACCTTTTCACCCAACAAGGGTCTACAGGAAACGACATTGTACAATGTACAATGTACAATGTACATGCTATATAAAAGGGTTTATAGTAAGTTAACCTTAAATACGACGTCACGGTCACACTTGAATTATATTTCATAATTGGTGTCCAACCCCCACTACTATGCGCCGTCAAGCCTGTTCGTAACAAATTTCATTACCTCAAGAGCTTTCACTCAGCGCTTTCAATGCGGATTAATGTAATTAATGTCAGCATGATAGTTTTATTGCCTACGCCTTACTGCCCATACACCAGAGGGGCTTTGTCGGATATTTGTTTCTTGGATTTAATTGCCAATGATTATCTTAATTTTTTGTTGTTATTATGTAAGTTTTTCTTGAGAGAAATTGAATTAAATTCTAATATAAATAATAAATTAATTACATTAATATACTAGCGGAGAACATTGTATTTATATTTTTAATTTTGCAATCATTTTGTAATTAAAATGAAACCATTAAATTACAAATAATACGAATTTGTTTGTATGAAATTTGTAATTTAATCTGAAATAATTATGGGGCAATATGTCAACAGAGATTATTTTAAAATTTAAAACATATTTGTTTTCAAAGAACTTTTTTCCTCCAATTATAATTTGATGTCCTGTTTGTTGAATTTTTTATATTTAACTAGTTGTGAATTAATTGTATTCAAGGCAGCTTATTGTATTAATCTGTTCCAAGTAATCATTAATATGTTTTTAACTAGGTCAGTGAATTATCTAAATCACCATTAACCCAATTCACTTTGATCACTGACTATTGATTTTATCTAACTACTGTTAGGAGATACTGCAAGTGCAGCGCATGTAGTAAATTTTTAATTCAGTTCACATACGTAAGTCTGACACACTTTGTGCCATTTCAAATAAAGCAATGTGTTGTTCAGTGAAGTAAGCTTAACCTATTGCAAAATATAAAAGCTCTTAGATGCTTTATATCAGCGCAGTATGGCTTTACGTCTGCATGTTTCCAAGTTAAAGTTTAATTTTTATTAATTAAAATTGTTATACCTATACCATATAACATATAGTCGATTCAAGCATTTTTATACACATAAGTGTAATACACATTTTGTTAATAATACATGTCGCCTGAATTTAAAGGGAAATGTACTGAAATGTTCTTTGTTCCGGTAACAAGAAACACACACACGCAGATGGTACAAAGCGCTTTGTTCCCAATGCATATGCAGTTTGTTTGCCTTTTATACACAGTGTGTGTGTTTCTTTTTGTGTGCCCCATCCGACTCCAATTCACATATTATATTAAGCACACATATTGTTCATTGTAGGGAGGAAGGTACATAATATCCATCCACATGTGTAAGAAATGGTAAGATCCAATTTCTTGAAGCTGAAATCTCTTTAAATCTCTTTATTTCACACTTTCACAATGCAACCTGAAACCGGAAGAGGTTTTCAATTTGAAAATGTATATCTGAGCGTTGGAGTTGTTATACTTTGTGTAAAATATAAATACTTGCACATATGATATTGAATGTAGAATATTGTGTTACATGTACTCGTACAGAATTCAGCGTTTCCTCGTTTTATGATTTTTTTTAGCAATTCAGATATTCAAAACACAAAGTGTGTATGTATTTGTGCTAAAGAAGTGCCGCTAGGGGTGTTTGAGTTCAGTTATTTTTGTTTATTTGTGTTATTTTTTTTGTATATTGTTCAGGTTGAGAATTCGCAGTAGTTGGTGAATTGTGAGTCGTATTTGAGCTTTTGCTCTTTTTGTACCAACCCCTCTTTAGCATCACGCAAAGCAGCCAATTGTCAACTCTTTGTGTGCTACAAAAATTCATAAATTGACAATATTGGGTTCGAAGTAAAGTATTGAAATTGTCGTCTGTCTGGCAACATCAATAATCTTTCAATTTACGACTGGCAGTAAAATATATTTTGTTTTTGCTTATGCAAAGCTTTCATGACACAAATATAGTACACACATAGACCACATGCAGAAGAATGAAACTGACATGGGCTCATATTTTTGCTCCACAATGCAATGCAATATCTCATCCATCTATAAGAATATAAAATTGATCATATTAAAGCAAATATTTGCTGTCGTCTATACTGAAATTTAATTCTTTTCATTACATTCGCATTTCGTCCTCCTTCTGTCATAACTGCCAAATCATAATCTCTCAAGCTCTCACCGCAAATCCTTTCAATTCCGTAATGTTTCCCCAAAAAGGGTTGCTCAATTTCTCACAGATCCAAACTGTTTCAAATTCTGTATTATGATTGTGTTTCTATACGAGTAAGTAACCAACATAAATGATTAATTACATATAATACGGGTGTGTGTGTGTGCGCAAGGTTTTATGTAAACTATGATTTTGCTTTTTGTGTGGATTCGGCAAACCGCATCCATTAGAAAGCTAAACACATAGTATGAGATGATTTTTGGCATGTCCCATCAATTTCATGACATGGTCACACCATTCCATTCCACACAACCACAAGCGCCATTGTGCATGGCCGATGAAACAAATTGATTTTGATCAGTTACTGGTACGCTGCATAGAAATTATTGTACAAAATATGGATTTTCCTTAATTTTGTACTCAAACAGTGTGGAAAAATCTTAAGTTCTATATTATAAATATTGAAAAAAATAATTTGTGATGATGCCGATGGTAAAACAGTCTTTCTTTATAACACGAGAATGGCTACACGAGTTTTCACCAAATATTGTTTTCATATTCAAAAAAGTTTGTGGTATAAAGATGGAAAAAATTCAAATCATATCTCCGAAAAATGGTAAATATTTCAGAAAATTTTGTTTTAAATTATTGTGGCTTAGAAAATTAGAAAAAAAAATCTGAACATTTCAAAAATGCAAATTCATTGTCATACTCTTTGCAAAAAAAATGTTTTGATGCTTTTGAATTTTTTTTTATATTATTATTGCTTTCAATAAGATAATAAAAATTGTTGAACATTTCAAGGATTAAATTTGAAAAGTCTAGGTCAATTTTTATAATGAAAATAACTCGAAAACTGTTCGTTCCAGATGTTCGATTTGTTTTTAGAGAAAAATTCAAGGTCAAAAAAAAATCAAGTTCGCATTTTCAATACCTCAGAAAAAAATTATTAAAATGTATTCTAGCTGCAATCGTATATAAATTCGCACCTCGTGATGTAGTTTTCTTTAAAATTTATTTTTAAATTTCTTAAAAAAAGTTTATTCAATTTTTTTTCGAGAGGAACAAATTTTCTGAATATGTTTCAACTTACAAAATTTTGTTTTTGAGAATGAAGCCAATTACCGCGGCATTCAACGTGAACTAATATAATTTAAAAACAGATGCAACGTGTTACAAACGAATTTTGGCAATCAAATTCGATCCTTTGTAGTCTGGTTACAGTTTTAAACTGAAATACGCATTCGCACATAAATTATAAAAAAATGAGAGTGGGAGGAATTCGTATAAAACTTTTTTCTTTTTGATATGATTCAAAACAAAATCAAATTATTTTTACATACATAAATTTACTTTATTTATTTTCGACATTCTATTTAGGAATTAAATATAAAAATTTTGATTTTTTTAAGTTATTGGAGTTCAATTAACTATGATCGACTTCAGCTTTAATTATATTATGTACACGAATTTTAACAACTTATATTTCTCAAAATAAATTGTTTTGTTTAAAAATCGATTTGTAATACTAATTAGTAATGACTACGTGTTACAGCCTAATAATTCAATTATTCTGAAATTTAATTTTGAAATATTGTAAAATTAAAACATTTTAAAATAAATTAATAATTATCCTTTTAGAAAAAAATTATCACTAACATAATGACAGAAAATATTTTTGATAAATATGTGTGTATGATTTATGTAATTATTTATTATATGTTTTAATAATTAAAATATTGGAATTCGCTTAATTTAAGTCTTGAAATCTTTTTTATAATATTTTTTTTTTTTATATTATTTACCCAATATTTATTGCCTTAAATTTATTTCCCAACATCAATTTTTTAAATTAAATTTAAAACTTTAACTCAATTCAACTAATTAAAGCTACTTGATTAAAATCCATCCACAATTGCTTTGTCTCAACATACAACTCAAGTTTTAAATCAAACCGGCCACCCTTTCATGATTCAATTAGAAACATCACGTTTTTATGATCGATGTATGTGGGTATTGTTGGAAGTAAACACATGTCGGGATAGCCAACAAAATTTAAATTTTAATTTGAAATGCCCGGAAAAACAGTAACATCAATCGATAAATTTACCTGCCTGTAGCTACGGTAACCACTTTTTGTTTGGAAAAACTTATTGAATTACCTTAGTATCTAATTTTTAGAAACTATCAATTCTATGTAAAGCATAATTTTTAAACCATCCCCAAATACATCAAATACTTTTTATAACTATTTATAATTAAACCATTTATTCAAACAGAAAGTGAGTTATTTGCTGTATGTTTTCAATTAAATATTTGCGCTACCCATTTATTGGAACTCCGGCAATACAGAAGACCCAAATTATTACAAAAACATGCAATAAAGGATCAATATCAAATAACTTTTTTTACATAAAAACACGAAATTCTTGGCATCCGGAATTCAAAAATACTTTTTATCTCTATATTGGGATAACACAACAAATTCCACATTCATATTATGGACACCCGCTACTGTTATATGTACCATCGCAGGTATCTTAACATTTAACCGCCCATAAAACATATCATGAAATGTGTTCCGTATTATGTTACATTTTATTAAATCTCCCATTAACCTAATAGGACGACCACATCGAATATCCTGTAAACCGCTCCATTTTATGATCAAATACATTCCTAAGCCGGGGAGCACTGCCCATAAATGGGGAATATTAAACACACAGTTTTTGTGCTCATGCTATTTCCTCCCTTTCTTTCTCTCGCTTTTTGTAAATGAGGCGCTGATATGGCTGGCGGACACGCACTCTTTTACGACCTAGTTAACCCTTTTCAATTGCTCATTAATTACAAACACTTAATCCGCCGCATGCGACATTGTAGTTATCACACACATTTTAATATCATCGCTATGGGAACCTTTTTAACTTCTACACAAACTCGCGCGCATAGTTATAACGGCATTAATTACATCGATTGCGCCCATTTATTTATATTTTTTGGTGAACGGTAAATAATTTCATAACAGAAAATTTGCCAGAATTTCAATTATTCTCAATTGCAAAAAAGATCAGGCGCTAAAATAACAGTAACAAGGAAAGGGGTGTGTATTGTGGAGCGTTTCCCAATTTATGAATATATAATTTATGTGAGCGTGTGTCTGGTATACCGCGCGTATAATATTGTTTTAAAGAGAAAGAGAAAACTGTGTGGATTTGTTCGTGCGTATATATTATATATGCGGTAATTTGCATAAAAAACAGCACTGAAGTGTGCGCCTACAACGATCGAGTGCAGAGCTTTTTTGCCTTAATCTCAGTACTTGTGTGCTAATAGCCAGTGGCTAACAGTAGGAGGAAATCATAATGGATTTGCCGCAAACAGTTTCTTTCGTAATTTTGTAAATTAATTTGGGTGATTAGGAATTTAATGGCTGCCTTAACTTAAAGCACTGACTTCAGGGTTAATGATAGGATTTTTTTTTAACATTTAGATGTTTTTTTTAATCAAATATTTCGGATAATTATCGCACTTTTTAGTTTTTATTTTCAAAGTTTTGTAATTACCCACTAATTACTAGTACATAGTGAAATGCAGATGGAAATTCCTTCTCATTTATTTTTATACAATGAATTTTGTTATTGGGTTGACAGATTTTGATGAAAACTTGTGAACAGCTTTAATTAAATTATTCAAACTATTCAGAGTTGATAACTGCGCATTGAAGCGAAAAAAACATCGTTTATCTTGCGAAGAAAACCAATTTAGGAGAAGGCACTAAATCTGCAATTACTCTTCATATAAATTATTTAAAACAAAAAGCGATTTCCATGCCAAAATTTAAGGAGAGAAGAAGCGACTCTCATTTAAATAATTTGAATACAATAGCACTCGTATATTTCCAAGATTTTCAGTAATTAAATTATTTTAAATTGGATTATGTTTTTAAATTGTTTTAAAACACAATCTTTTGAATCCGATACTATTTATGTAGGCACAAAGGAAACGCATTACGAAATTTGGTTACTGTAAATATTCAAACACTCCTGAAAATCCTTGTTAATAAGATGTTGAAAATGTTATTCCAATACGAAGAAAATACTAAATTTCCAATAAATCGTGTAAACAAAGCTTAAAGCTCATCATTGCATATACATAATTTAAGTTACGTTCCCGTTTTTGATCAATTTGTAATGTTCCAAAAAATATTAAAGGCTTATAGGTACGTGAGTTTCAATGGCAAATGTTGAATTAATAGAGATTGGGGTAGAGGGTTTTATTGTCATGATTTCCATAATTTCAAAATACAATTTCTTTAAGTACCATCAACATACACATGTGCACATTTACATATTTGAATATGGATTACTGTTTTTGGTGTTTATAACGCTAAAACTCTTGCTGGAAAACAATTTATATCTGCATTACAAATAAAATTATGCATAAAATAACAAGAACACATTTTTGCGATCAATAAGTGTTAAAACGTGTTTCGGTTCTTTTTTCCAAAAAAAAGAGAATACAATCATGGCAGTATGGCACTAAAAAAAATTAAAAATCATAATGACATCAATGCACACTTTTTTAAAATTCTTGGTTAAAACAGCTGGAAAGTATTTCAAAATCAGTGCACCCAAAAATTGACTCTCGTAATACCTCTTAAATGTAATTCTTATTACAACATTTATTGTATTTCCATGAAGTCAATTAAGCTCCAATAACAAACGACCGTCTATTATATCTGTAATTATTGTTAGTGAAGAGTTCTAGAAATTATGTCATAAAGTGAAACATTAGTAATTTATTCTGCATTTGAAATTAAACCAAAAGCAGCATGACAATTCTTATAATTGCTTCCACTATTGTCTGCACCTCAGATTCAATAAATTGATTTTCTATAATTAATTTATGGTGTTTCGTTGCTTTAATTGGCGTTCAAATAGTTATTCAATTGCTGAAAGTTTTCTAAAGCTATATCAATTATTGTTCCATCAACAGCAGTCGACGCCAATTTGCAGAATAAGTCAATTCGAAAAACAATTTGATCATCTAAAATGCCGTTTGCAAATTCAAAACATGCACATTGCATAAATAACATTCAATTCACAGTACAACACTTGGTGGTTTCCATGCAAATTGAGCATTAATTGAAAGTTATTTGCTTGAAAATATTACTGCATGTAATATATTAATAAGCCTGCACACTTGATCCAATTATTATTACCGCAATTGGGGATCACCAATTATCCATATCAAACATACATTTAATATAATCAAATTTCTTAGAATGCGTCGATTGAATATAATATTGAACAGCTTGAATCAATAATTCCAATTGATTAGAAGCACAAATCACTGGCCTGTCCTACCTGAGATATTAAATAAAAGAAACAAATAGTTAGTATTACCTATTACGTAAAAAATAAAAAATTTACAGCTAAATTAATTCCAAGCTTGTACAGTACACCATTCGCGTATGCTTAACCTAATTAATTGCAGAATACAGCGTCTGTGAAGACGTGTCCAGTTATGCAAATAAGTTGAGGAAAATTCCACTGTAATGAACAACTAAGAATAAAGAGTTATTGTAGCGAAGCATTGCTCGCACCCTCATTCTTATTCTTATCGGCGGCTTATGTGTGTTTTTTCTCTCTCATTTAAGTTTCACAATTAAGTTTATTGAAGAAGTCATTTTCATTTCTGTTGTCGGGCTTACTTTGGAGACAATTACTGTTTGACCTAAATTCTCGAATCCTTTTTTGTGTTTTTGGTATTATGAAATTTCTAAGAATTGCGGTTAAAAGGGAGTGAGGGCTGGGTAGCATAAAAAAATGGGGTGACTCTAATAAGGTCTGAAAAGACTCAATTAGTACTCAATTATTACTTTCTTCTTCATTATTTGATGAGTTTTGTTGCAATGTTATGAAGTCACATTAATAAAATATAAAATCCAATGTAAAAACTACAAATATTTAAAATATTAAATTTTTATAATTCAAAGCAAAAAATGAATTTTGTATTATGGTCGATTGATACAAACAAGAGTTTTTAAATTTTTCCTCAATGTACTCTCCCTTGTGTATGTAGATTTTGAAAAGTTTGCAACATTCCTTAACTATATTATGGAAATTCTTTCCAATATAAGAATATCATTTAAATTCTTAAACATCTTTACAAACTAACCATACACCATATAGTGAAGAAACTTTTTTTTATCCCAACATAGATAATTTGAAAAAGCTTTTACATAACATATTTAATATAAACAACTAACAATTCTTTCTTTTTTCTTTCTCCTTTCAGATGACTTGTCAACAATTACTTTAACAAATTAAACTTAAAACCTATAACAAAAGTTAACATTAACAAAACCTTATTAAAACTAGTTGAACGAAAAGTATAAAATATAGTAGCTGAAAGTGACAGAGTTATAAAATTAGAACAAAAATTTTTCGCGAAAATTGCACGCACACACCAAAGAGCAAGCAAATTGAATTAATTAGATTGAGGCAAAGTTTTGAATGAAAAATTAATATTTTCAAAGAGAACTAGTTAGAATACGTACACAGACTTGCAGCAAAAAACCCCTAAATATTATAGTTAATATATGAAAAGGACATAATATATTCAATTAGGACTGGGCTGAATTCTATTTTATTATAAAAAAAAAACTTCCCTCATCCCAACAATAACTTCAGAATAATTCTAGCTGAATGAGTTACATGTCATCCTTGCTTTATACACATGTTTAAAGGATATTTGCAAAAGCACTAAAAATTAGAACCACAGAACGTTTTTAAATTGAACAAGCCAAACAACCCGACGCACTCGACACAACGTCAAAAAGCTACAACCTCGACGACATCAAACAGAGCCGCATACACTATAAAATATTATATAGCCACAGGAAGTCTGGTGCTGTTTAACGTTTTTCCCAACCAGCTCAGCAAACAGCCCCCTAAACCACTAAAGTTGCGCACAACACGAATGGCTATTTTTACAACACAACGTATTGTAGTGAATTTTTAGCATTTATATAACAAACAAAATAAAAAATAACATAAGTACCGCAAACGGTCCTAAGACAAAGTAATTAAGCAGCGTAGAGCAGCTACATAAATAAGTTAGTTTTCAACGTTAAATTAAAAGAGTTGAAAGAAATGAGAAACGAAATGGAGACAAAAATGAGGCTAAAACTACAGGGAGTCATAAGCAGAGTTTGTTTGGTGCTGTTGTTGGTGATGGTGCTGTGCTGTTACACGCAGCACAGTCATGCGTTGCAGCTGAAAGGAGTGAGCAAGGGACGTAAGTTGGAGTCAACAACGTTCCCAGGTCACACGGGGGGTCATGTTGCCACAACCAGTCACGATACGCTCGACAGCCAGGATCAAAACCACAATGATGATAAAGTTTACAATATTGGTGGTGTACTCAGCAGCAATGAGTCGGAAAAGCATTTTGGAAATACTATTTCGGTAAGGGCGGTTCGTTTGTCGATTTTTTTGATGTTGTAAATATTTTCCTTTTTGCATGTTCTTTTCCATCCCCTTTTCTCAACCGTAATTTATAAATATTTGATGGGGTGATTTATACATTACGTTTATCCTATTTAAAATTATCGGCTGGTTAGAATATCAATACTTTATTTGTCCAATTAAAATTAAAGTACTACCTGAATTATTCATGATTTTTTTTATAAATAAAAGCTCTTTTAAATTTGCAATAACATTGAGAAATAATGAAAAGAATTTTGCTTGTATCATTTTTCTTGTGCCGTAAGAGTTTCTTTGCAAAAATAAATTTAGAAATTTCATCAGCGTTGATGTTGAAATATTGCAAACTACATTTATTTTATGCACTTTTATAAGTTGTAAATTAACATAATTTTTAAATACAAAACGCTGAACAAGCAAAAGTCGTTCTATATCACAGCTCAAACATTAATAATTTTTCCTTTTTTTTAACAAGAAATCCATTTTTATAAAGATGCATACATTTTGTGAATCCAAAATATGTTGCGTTACCCTAAATTCAAATCCTTTATTATATGCTCACGCACAGGACATCAATTTTGTGGAAAAATATGTGCGTCGTGGCGACACTTACTACCCGAAAACGATACGAATGGACCGCAATCCCATCAAGACGGCACTTAATGTGTGCAAACATTTGATCTCGAATCGCATATACGCCGTCGTGGTGTCACACGAACAAACTGGTGATTTGTCCCCGGCCGCCGTCAGCTACACCAGTGGATTTTATCAGATCCCAGTTATTGGGATTTCGTCGAGAGACGCCGCATTTTCGGATAAAAACATTCACGTGTCATTCCTGCGCACAGTTCCACCATACTATCATCAGGCTGATGTGTGGCTGGAAATGTTAAGCCACTTCGGATACACTAAGGTAAGAATTTTTATTTTAATATCTACATTTATTGAATATCTTGCATGAATTTACATATTTATTGAGATGTATACAAAAAGGGAGATTTCCTAACTTAATATATCAAGTTAAGGATATGCACTTTGGATATACTGATTTATGGAAATAAATCCTTTAAAGATTACATCCAGTGATTCGGAAATGCAATCTTATTTTAAAATCAATATTTCAGCATTTATTCAAATTGATGCGACTATCTACCCATAAAACCTCGTTTCGTAAATCACATAAAATTTTATATTTGTTTGGGTTTTGCAAGAGCCACACCTCAAAAGCTCAATGTACGCAAAAAGCTATTTGCAGCCAATTCGACTCAATAATCCTTTGGATTATTGTGCAATTTATTCTGCCAACTGCAGTCATATTCAATGAAGAAGGCAGCCCTAAATTAAAAGTTTGTTAACGATTAAATATGAGCTGTACAGTGTGCATGCCACTTCAGCTAATAACGAATTTCCTTTGTGTCCCCTAACCTCTTCCTGCTTCTTCATTTGTATGCAAGAGTATCTCATAATATATACATCAACTTCCAGAACGTCTCCAGGCAATTTGTGTGCATTGTCTTGAAAACAAATGTAAACAATTACCTGGTGCATTTCTTGTGCTTTTGTAGCTAGGCTCTGCACATTGCTGTACAGATACACACCCATTGTATACTTGTTGCACACACCAACACAATATTATTGTTTCTTGCCTCCATCTGACAACTTACACCAACATACAATACTCAACCTTGTGCTTTATGCAGTGTTTAAACCCACTTTGGCAGTGCTTGTCTTAAGCTCTCGGTGTATTATATACGGTAGAATTTAATGGGTGGGCCTGTATCACCCACATCATGTAGCGCAGCATACTGCGTCTCGAGTAATTACTTTAAATCGTGCGGTTTAGCAAAGCGCTTAATGAAATAACATCCATCCCGCATGCACAGCCGCAAATGCCAACTCTCACTATCTCTCTCGCTTTCATGTTACAGTGAATATACATAATTGTGCAGTGTATCAAGGATGTTGTTAAAATTGTCTGCTTTGTATTTTGTATGCAGTTAAGATGTTGTTGCTGGGATGCACAAAATGTAAATGGTTAAGCATCACTTAAACATAATAATATACGAAGTTAAATGGGGCAACAATAATCATTGCAATAACAAACACAATTGCGCCTTAAATAATTACGATTATCAATAAAAGATGAATAAACATGTTTAATTATTGTGCTTTTATGCATAATCCTTTTATGTTTTGTATGGTGATTTAAATTTTTAATTGAAGTGGGGTGAGATTGTAGATATGATATTAAAACACTTTTATACACGTTTTGTAGGTCATAATTATACACAGCTCTGACACAGATGGTCGTGCTATTTTGGGACGCTTCCAAACCACATCTCAAACAAATTACGATGATATTGATGTGAGAGCGACTGTTGAGCTGATTGTGGAATTTGAACCGAAATTGGATAATTTCACTGATCATTTGACTGAAATTAAAGCGGCACAAAGTCGTGTGTATTTGTTGTATGCTAAGTAAGTAGAAATTGTTGTCGTTATTCACACCATTTTAATTTGCTTCTTAAAATCACACGTTTTATAAAAGTAATTAAATTAAAGAGCAAATTGTTATTTTATAATTTAAAAATTATAAGCTTATTGTAAATATGTCCTACGGACACCATTTTAAAAATTTGCTTCCCGAAATTGGGTCAAACTAAATAACAAGACCATCTTAGAAACATAATTTAATTTAGGTTAAGTTGAACGTTGCATAAAATGCTTTTTAATGAAAAATAATCAGATTAATAAAATGTGAGAGATAATTTCTCCCTTGCATTAAATTACATCAACGCAGATGAAACGTTCAGTTGAACTTTCAATTAAATTACGTTTTTTTTTTGTCCTATTTTATGACTTGTAAGTGTGCTTTGTGCGGATCTTGACATTGTGAAAACAAATCCACTTAATTTTGCCAATTCTCTTTCCGTACTAATTTCACCGCCATTTCGCTTGTGTGTAAAACAGTAAGGACGATGCATACGTAATTTTCCGCGACGCTGGTATTCATAATATGACGGAAGCGGGATACGTGTGGATTGTGACGGAGCAAGCTTTAAATGCCAACAATACGCCTGATGGTGTTTTAGGATTGCAGCTGCTGCATGCCAATTCTGAAAAGGAACATATTACGGTAAGGTTTACATGCGCGATTATCATGCAAATGTTCACTTAATCGGAATTATTTCACATTAACAGGATAGTGTTCATGTACTGGCATCCGCAATTAAAGAGATGATTATCAATGAAACGATCACTGAGGCGCCGCGAGATTGTGATGATTCTGGAACAATGTGGGATTCTGGTAAGTAAATTTTAAAATGATAATTGCAAATTATTTGAGAAAAATGAGCTTACAAGGATTTTATGATTTCAAAAAATCAAAAACCCATTTTCTGAGAAAAACAGCATTTACTTTATTATTATTTGTTGATCCCAAGAAAACTACGGAAATTATGAGGAAATTTGAAAATTTATGAAGATTGGCTATATTTTATGCGGTTGATATAGATAAAACGAGTTGCGTGAAATCCCTCAAACTCTCTAAAGCATTTAATTTTTTTTTTAGTTTTTCTATTAATTCATTATCAACGAAATTCGTTGTAATAAAAGTTTAGTTATTTTCAATTTTTCCCACATCAATCCGAGCTAAAAAAAGAAAATATATGTTACTATACGAACCGTGACTATACGGAAGCAATAATTTACTTGAGAAACAGTGTTGAAGTTAGTGTTTACCCTACACTTGCTTATACACAGCAATAGTTTACTATTTGAATTTTGCAGGCTTCCTTAACAAGTTTCCTGTGCTTTCTTACATTGTTAGGGCTGAATAGTTTCGCGTTCATTGAAATCTGTTTTGCGTGTGAAAATCGGAAGCCTTTTGTATTAAGCTCGTGTTATGTTTATAAATTGCCAATCATTACTTTTTGTATATTACCAAGATGGGTTGTATTCTGATAACAATGAATATTATAAAGACAATGCAACGAAATGTTTTTAATGTTTGCAAATTATGCAAAGTTTCCAAGGAATTTCATGACGATAATGTAAAGAAAAGATTTTAAGCTTTTCTTAATTGAGTTGCCTAAAATGGAATTTAAAAGAAGTAACGATTGCTCCCAGTTTAGTAAATAATAAATAAAATAAAATTTCTCCATCATGGAATAATCTCTTAATATTTTAATTAATTACAAAATGTCAATAAATAAATTAAAACGTTTTTTTTTGCCCTATCATATTAAAAATTTCCCAAAAGTGCTAAAAACATTTGATAATGTTATGTCAACTATTATACTTCAAACATCGCCCTTTAATGAATAATTTAATTATGCACATATAATTGGGCATGAATAGTTTGTACAAAATATGGTAAACCACCAACTGGACCGCTTCCAAAAACCATCTGATGGCACTTTAATTCCACTGTAATTTTGTAGACTTGAAAATTCGACATCAGTAAAAATAAATTCAATTGTGCGACGCAATTGCTTTGCACTGATGATATAATTTGGAACATTTTTCACTCATGCGTCTGGAAATTATCATTATGTGCAAAAGCTTTATTGCTGTGTATGTAAAACGTGCTCTTCTATAATTTCGTTATGCTCTTAATAAAGTGCCTGTTGAAAAATTACAAATTGGTCTCTTTCGGCGAGAACAAATACTTAAATTATAAAACAATTACGTTTTATATAATGGTAATGCGAGTTAATTCGTTTTGATTATTTATTTATGTAATGTAAAATTTAATTTCGTTTGAAATTTATTAAATTTACCAAATAAATCCAACACGGATTTATTTAAAAGTCTAAAAAATATTATCATAACTGGCTACATTCTCATATCCCAAATATTAAATTGACTGAAGCCTAATACCTTTACGGCAAAACTGGATATTTAAATTTTTCCAAGTGATATCTCAATGTTTTCCAAGCTTTTGAATATTGACGCCATCGCATATCAAGAAAGGAAACTTATTATTTTTATCTTTTGCACCATATTATAAGGTATGTAGGGAGTTTGGCTTAACTACATGCGAGAATTTGTTTTACCGACTATATCCCTGTAGTAGTTAAAGTTGTTTGTGCTTTTTGACCCTTTTGTCCCTTTTGGTATGGTAAAACTTTAAGAATCCTAGCTTTATTATTTCTTTTGATTGCTACACTTTCCTGAAATTGTTTTACTGTTTATTCATTTATAAAGATTCAAAGTAGGTGTCTTTTATAATGCTAACTAAACATAAAAACCTACACCATAAAGTAAAAAACGCCACATCAAAATTTTCATTCAAACCACATTTGACATGATAAATTTATTGCTTTTACAGAAGATTCCTAAATAAAATTCAATAATTCAGAAAAAAGTATTGGTTGTGGTATTTTATATTGTGTCACTTCTCACGAAAACCCGAAGCAATAAAGTGACATTTCCTTAACTTCTTAATTTAAAAATAAGAGTGCTTTCGTATTGCATGGGCCAGCGCCCAGCAGACACATCTGCTTTGGCAAACCAGTCCACATATTACAAAAACTCGTATATAATAATCAGTGTTCATTGTAGTGGATCGAAATTTCCAGCAGTAAATGTCACCATGGCAAGTCATTTTCACATTCACGCCAACTGTTAAATATTATAAAAGAAAAATCTGCCCCAAATGGTGGTGTATAAAAACGAGACGCAAAACCCAACACATACATTTTAAAAGGAAATGTTCAACGGACTACAATTTATGTATACAGCAGTTGGTCGATGCGGTATAGATACCCGCCTCTACTTATATCGATATTGGGATAGTGCACATGATTGATAATGGAGAAAACCTTATTTATAGAGGCTATTTAATCCAAAACGGATGCAGGAATTTCCAGAGAATTATTCTATTCCCTTGTGACATTATTCAATATGTATTATACTAAAAAAGGAATTCTCTTTCTTTTTTCTATTTTGAAAAAATGGTCACGAAAAGAGCTTTCATATCCGGAAAAGGTATGCACGCACGCACAAAATGTACAGTGATGTATATCAGGACATGTTCTTGAGTGGAGTACATACAGTTCACAGACATGCCCGATCCCATTTCATACATTCTGCTAAAGTGGTGTCAACGAACTTTTCTCTGTAAGCAGGGAATTGTATTTTTTCGCATCAATGAGCTTTTGTTGCCGGCTTTTCATCTTTTATTGTCTATTTTATTGTGTTTTCCTTGCAAAGCCGGTGTTTCATTTGGATGAATTGCACGTGGGTAGTTACATGAATTTATAAACGCGATAATAAAAGGGCAAAAAACATGTTTAGAAACATTTCAAAATATTGACAAAATAATCTAATGCAATTTATGCAGGAATATGTTTATAAAATTGTGTGCAAAAAAAAATTTAATATCATCAAATTATATATATTATCAGAATTATCTTTGAGGCAATAGATTGTTAAACAATCAACAAACCATCCACAAATTTGAAAGGGATCTACAAATCGTTTATCAAATAATACACCTTATCTTTATAAAACAATTAAATCCGTAAATGTTCAATTGGAAAGAGGGATTAAGACAACGATAATCGGTCTTCCCAACTAAACAGATAATATAAATTCACCATAAATCATAATAATAATTGCTTTCAGATGACTTATGCCTTACGGGTACTGATCCATCAAAATAATGCCTTATTGTTGTGTCCCGGAGCGCATTAAAATATATTGAATGATTACTCTATAATTGAAATAACAATGAACACGACCAATCACTTCTTGATATGCAGATTAGGACACAAATTCATAAAACGATATTCAATTCGATTCCCTGTTTTCATATTTTAATTCAAATTTATTTTAACAAAACCACAAATGAAAATCTATCACGGACAAATTGTCAAGCCGTTCATGCGATCAAACTCACAAGCGTATCACCACAATTTTGTGAAAATAATAATTGTTTTAATTAAAATTTCATTCGAAGTGGCGTTTTATTCGTATCACCTGTTGCACACGTACATGCATATAGACGTAGTATAGTCACGTTTTAAAATGATTATTAAAATTAAAATGTTTTCATCGGCAAGTGCCAAGGGTGAAAACAAAACAGTACAACACGTCAGCAATGTTGCTTGATGTAGACTTCTTAGATTGGATCTCTTTTCACATCAGCTGTGATTGATTTTGATTCATTCAACATTCTTCTACGAATACACACAAGTTTATTTAGCAATAATCAATCTTCCAATGGCTCCATGTTGTATTATTACAGTGATACATATATTTTCACAACATATACATACACTTGCTCATAAACAGATGAAAAGCAAAGATGTCTTGTATTTATTTGAAGGATTGAGGGTTTTTTTATTTGTGGGAAATACATTTTGTTGACTCAAACTTTTGCTTACACAGTAAAAGCTGCACGTTCCAGCATATCCAAATATGAAATTAATCTTGACTACATGCATACAACTACGCGCATGTACATTGTACAATTTACAGCGGGCTGCTGGGCATTGTGTGTATGAGCACACGCATAAAGGGGAAAAATTATATTTATATTATGTTTATAATAAGTGTGATGGGGTGGGGGTCGGGGTTGGTATTGGGGTGAATATAGAAAAGTTTAGCAATTTTCACTTGGTTATGAAATATTGCAGATAATACACGAGTATATTTTTACCAATGTTGCAGAATTTATAACAGTTTATGGTTTGAAATTGTTTTCTGCTAATTTTGATGAATTTTGTGTTGATAAGGATGTATGTTTTAGCCATTATCATAGAGCCACGATTAATGTGCAAATTTTTTAATGCTCGAAATTTTACTATCGTAATTAGCTACGCGTTAAGCATGTTTTGTATTTAGTTTGCATTTGTGTCCAAAAAAACATTTAATTCAAAATTAATAATTGCGTTTTGTTGAGATCTCATTTCGTTTACTGCAATGGATTTGATTTATATTTTAAATAGAGACACTTTCTTTATTCGACAAGAGGTGGCGCAATTTGTTAGGAATAAATTCAGAAGACTCAATTGGGCAACATAAACAATATACATTTGATTTAGTTAAAATCATAATTAGTTAATATTGAATGAGGTGTGAATTGATTACGCCCTGGTACAAAATATATCGTAGGCAGACCGAGTTGTGAATAATTTTCATATTTTGACCTTGAAATAATCTGTAATATTTCTTTTTAATTAAGGATGCTTCAATAATATAAAAGATTTTTCTGAGATGGAAAACCACAATACTTTTTGGACTACGGAGGTATCAAAACGTGCTTCTGCATCATTAACTTTTTCTAATAAATTAGCGAATATAAGAATCTACTACAAACATTCTAAGTCGTAATAAATTAAAAGATACCAGACAATTAAATTAAATCTGAATAACGAAAAATACCGAATGTAAAACGGATCATATATGCAATGAAAATTTATCCCTCGTAGTTTTTCAATTCCATTAAGTGTGTAATACGTATATTTCACTTTCCTTTGACTTAATACATTTTATTTCAATCCCTAAACCGAATCTACAAAGAAATTCCCAAATCATGATCTCGTTATCTATACGAAGTGTTTCAATTTCATACCTTTTTCAAGTAGTCTAAAATAGAATATGCATTATGCATACAAATCTAATCAAATGTTTACTGAAGGTATCGTAAATTCACATTATATCCCTATATCGAATATTCGATTGATTATTTAATGACACGAATGTATTAAGTATTGAAAAGTTATACCTACACCGTATAAACCTGCATCCACATTATACCCTTATTTAGAACCCATCTCAAATTTACACCCACCCTTAACTAAGTGGATGACAACTTCAAAACTTCCATCATAATAATAATAATGGGTACAAGTCAAGTTACAGCCAGCTAAGATGTTAATAATATTTACGTGCACGTACCGATACACCTTTGATTAATATCATCCCTTCATCTCATCACAATATTGATTTCAACACAAAAAATTCAATTTTTCTTGTATTACAACAATAATAAAATCTCATACCAAAAACCAATCGAATTGTGATAATATTTTAACTGAAAATTATTAAATTATAAGGTCCTCCATCAATTCGCTTAGTATCCATGTTGAAAACTTAATTAATTTATAAAATGTTGAATAATCATTGGAAAATGGAATTAAATTCTAGCAAATGTAATTACATTGCGGAGCTGGTACCATTTTAATGTTCAGAAGTATAGGTAATAGCAAAAAAAAAAAAAAACTGAACGACAGGGAGGGTCACGTAATACTTTTTAATCAGTGTACAAAACGAAATCAAGATTCAAATGTAATGTAATGTAAAATGATGATATAATTTTAAAAGATTAATTGTTTGACCTTAAATAAAATTTAACATGACCTGTAAAATACGTAATCGACAAAAAACACTCCTGTTTTGTCGGACGGGATGAAGGAAAAGCAATATTTTTTGAAAAGTGTTTTATTGATTCTTTAAAAACGAGCTTGAACACATTTGATCAGTTTTACTTCCGAAATGCACATTTTAATGTAAATTAAATTATTGGGGATATCGTTTCAGATTTTGAAACATTGAAACAAAACGAAAAGTAGAAAAAGTTGTAGGCAACATAGAAACTGATTGTTTTTTAATTGTGCGTTTTTTATAATTTTAATTGGGAAGCATTTGTTATTATGTAATAATTTTCAAGGTCAAATTATTTATTTTTAAATTACTTTTATGTGGCCCGGTGCATAGTTTAATATCATGCTTTAAAACAATTTCCTTCATAAATGCAATTAGTTGCATATTAAAAAATTTAAAAATAATTTTCGGGCGCAAAACTTATATGCATTTTGATAAAAATCGTAAAAAAAAAAAAATGAATCTGTTGATCATATATGCACTCTGCTTAATTTAAAAGATCCGGCCATTCATCCGGACTCAATTAGGATTAAACGCTCTATCAATTATGGGCCCAATGGGATTTGTTGAATCAGCGGAGGCAAAATATAGGAGGCAAAATGAGATGGGCATCACTTCACAATCTATGTATGCGCATCTATACAATACGGTGCTATCTATTCTCAATAAAGCGCACGTTTTCGTACACCGATGTCGATAAATATTTATACACAATACATTATACACGCATATAAAACAAATATATAGAGATAAACGTGCACCATCCAGGATTCATTGGCAGATTGGATAGGTATTAAGAAATTAATACAAAAGACAAACAAAAGCCATAAGATCAGCCATTTGTGAATTTTGTCCACATTCATTGAATTGAACTCCCGTCCGCATCACATTGGGGTCAATTTAGCAATGTGGTAGCAATCGCATAGCACAAATGGAACGCCCGAACACACACACACACAAACGAGTGA
Organism: Sylvicola cinctus; assembly: GCA_963854165.1. Taxonomy (NCBI): domain Eukaryota; kingdom Metazoa; phylum Arthropoda; class Insecta; order Diptera; family Anisopodidae; genus Sylvicola; species Sylvicola cinctus. The sequence goes on from OY974083.1 coordinate 46,034,380, forward strand.
ACAATGCTAAAGCAGTGAGACACTAAAGTGGAAGTGAGGGTGTGGGCGAGTTAAATAGAAGGACTTTTGGTCCAGACAATAATCCGTGTGTCAAAACCGAGAGCATAATAAAGGAAATGGATATTGTGTGCAACGATAAACGAAAGAAAATGTCATTGCGTCGAGCAACTGCATGGTGTCGGTCTGTGTGCTGAGTTTAAAGGTATAAGAGAAATAGTGGCACAATATGGCATTATGACTTTGTGCCTGAAAATAATATAAATTTGCTTAAACAGAACGGTTATAATCGAATTTGGCACTCTTCTATGACGATCCCAGCTTCCACTATGTCCAAACAATACGCATTGAAATGTGTTTGCAGTGTGCACTCTGAATTGTAGCACTGCACTATATAAGTGGTGGCAATAATTTGTGCAGGTTCTGTGGATGCATTCTCTTTGTGCACATTGCAACTTATGGAATGCTGAATGCAAACTTGGCAAGATTCTTAAGATTTGTTTATTTTTGCTTAATCTCTTAACAGTGTTGTTGTTTTGAAAACATAAACATTCAAAGGATTAATATAAAGTTTTGTTCACTCAAATGTTTGTTCTATTAAAGTCACTTTTGTCTGCAAAGAATAAAATACTTTAAGAACATTTTATGGTTTATGATTCAATTAAATAGAATAAACATTTTTATCCATAACATTCCTCTCAAAAAAAAAAAAATGATGTAGTTAACTAATCTTAGCATATACATTACACATTCTAAATGCACGGATGCAATTTTGCATTTTGTTAAAACGAGTGTATTGTATGTTTATGAAATATTTTCGCCATTATACCGTTACATTGTGTAATATCAATTGTGTGCTAGCAAGAGCGCGTTATCAGCAAGAAAACGATTTAATTTTTTAAAATGGGAAGTACATTGTTATGAAAGGCTTCATACGGTATGATATTCTTGAATTAATTATAAACAAAAATAAATAGGAATATGGGATAGGTATTGTGTCTACACTGGGAGAACGAATCCACCTAAACTCGGCTTTTAAGTGGATTCAAAGTGCGTAGCGATATCGTCTTACGTAAACATCCAAAATTTATATATTAGATTTAAATTTCCTCTTAAATTTACATGCCACCACATATTTCTAAATGGTTATTATTCATCCATTAAAAATTAATATTTGTTAATTAAAATTTTCACTTAAAAGCTTAATTATTTCCATATAAAAAAATATTAAATAATTATTTTTAGGAGTGACCATTTTTGGTGTTTTTTAAGAATTATAAATTTTTTATTTATTTGTAAATATTACGGTAATATATTATGTGGGCTCGTATGCACGCACGACAATTTTTATCTCTGAATATAGACGCGATGTCTAATTCGCCCTCAATTCGGTGATTCAATATCATTTTATATGTTTCCAAATACATTTCCACTTTGATATTTCTACTTTAAAGTGATATTTAAATATATTGATATAAGTGGGCACGATTTTTCTTAGTGTATAAATCAATTTTTTAACTGCATTTGTATCATATCCGACATTTATAATTCAATTTCGACTGATAAAACGCATTTAATAAAAATAAAAATGCAAAGAGAATATTTAAAACTAGGAAAATAAATGCATTTTTTCAATTTTTTTTTTTTTTTTTCGTATGAAAAATCCCGACTTCCTACTGCATTTGAATTTTGATGCAATAACAATATTTAGATTATGCTGAAATATATTATTTAGTTTGATACTTTGGTGTGAATGAAACTTTGTCGATTGTTTTTGTCAATTAAATTCAATAAACTGTATTGCATATTTTAATTCCAGCAGATTTCGGAATTACAGGAATTGTTTTGTTTACCAATGAATAACGAAATCACATTAATATTATTGCTCTGTGAGAAGTGCACATTTCAGTCGTAATGCTTTCCAAATTTTGTGAGAAAAGTGTATTATCATAACAGTTTGTTTTGAAAAAAAAATTTGCCAAAAGCGTTTGTTTCTTCTTCTTGAAATCGACTCTGGTCTTCCAACTTAGGTTAAAAGCTGAGTATCAGGATCCACATCTTGAATTTTACAAAAGTAATATTTCATTAATTCTTTTAATGTAATATTTTTTTTGCCGAATAAACATTTTAATATTATATTAAATAATAATAGTATTATTAGTTTTGGAATGAGACATTAAATTGAAAACATGGATACTTGAAGGGTTTAAATTAACAGTACGGTTAAGCTATTCCAAAACCATAAGTATTAAAAAAACAAATATGTAATAGGAAACCTAACAACTATTACAAGATCAATATAGCAGCATCCAATTGTGAATACCAGGAGTAAAACATTTTGCATTATTCGCTAAATTCTTCCAAACTCATACGCAACAACAAAACCCCTTTCTACACTCACACTTTTTTTAACGAAAGCGGGAAGAAGGCAAATAAACGCGACAAGGATTTCAATATAGAACTGTGCTGCACATAACGGTGGGATAATTTATCTCTTGAAGTATGTGTTCAGTTCCTAAAAAAACCTTTGTTGGCATGTTGACAGCAAAAACTAATAATTCTCAGTGAAAACAAACAATTGAGTGGAAAAAAATAATGAAAAAGATGCCGCATATACAGTTGAAAGGTTTGCAAAATTTACAGCCCATCCAACCAAAAATCAACCATATCGTTGAAATACATATATATAGAAGCAGTTGTATTGAGCCCTTTTTAATTGTGTATCCTTGTAAGCGGTTGCTTGTCTGTTTGGGAGGTTTGCTTTTGTCGCCCAACCATGTTTCTGCGCTCAACATTTAATATTTGCAGTCAGTTTAATTGCAATTTGCTGTGGTGAGCATGTTGCAACAACAATAACTGTACAGTCTACAATGGTTGGAGTAAGGAAAGATTAAATAACTCAAATATTATGGGCTTCATGCCAACTTATTTAGTACGTAAAGAAAAACTTTCACTTGTCTTATATATTAATATATTTGAAAATGAACAGCTATTTAACATGTCTGTATATGTTCTTCAAAACGCCAACAGCACACGTCAAAGTAATTAAAATAAAGTTCTGGCGATCTAGATGGGAGGAGCTGCGCACATGGAAAACTTGCAAACAGCCGAAACCACAATTCCATTTATTTAAAAAACCAAAACACTTTGCGGACATCTAAAAGTTAGATAGAAGCAAAAGTTTAGTTATTGAAAGCTTTTGGCGAGACCTTCCATAGTACATTCCCCTCTCGTTTCAATGTATGCAGTTTCATGGTATTAATAATATATTCTTACAAGTTATGTGTCCTGAACATTGGGGGTATTTTAACATAAATAAAACAAAATTTGATGTGAGTCTTTTTGTAGCATGTATATAGATACATATATAGATGCTTTTCAATGCAATTTTAACATTCATAATATATAATTAAACCAAACTGCAACACAAAAGTTTGCGTCATCATGGCCAATGCTATTGCATATACCTAATATGCACAATGTGTATAATAAGTCTCCAAAGTACATCCCGGCACACTTTTAATTAATCTCTGTGCGGGTTGCGGCTGAGAAGATAATAACTTTGTGACACATTCTGTCTGCGTGTTACAATCTAAACATAAAACAAACGACTTCTTGTACTTCCTGTGGCTGATGGTGTGGGTACAAATATCGCATCCTTGCACGTAAACACTCTGCACTATGTACAATGTACATGAAAGCTTCGTACAGACTGCGAGTACGTTGCTGGTAGGAAAATGCGACACACACACACACACACACACACACAACCATCCACCCACTTAAAGCAGACAACTTGTTTGGGTGGACAACTGCCAAAACAGCTATAGACAAATTTTACGACCCATGAAAGTAGATGAGGCAGAAAATAAAACGCGCTACATGAAATTTGGCATCAACCTGCTTCATGTTTTGGGATCGTACGAGTACTAAAGCATTATACAATTGAGTTTTCTGCAAGCTGTGTGTAGTTTGTAATAGGTCCTACATATTGCAGGGGTGCTTAACTTAAGCAATTGAAGGATTAAGTGTGCCTTTAGTCCTCAGAGCATATCAGGAAATATTTTCTCAGAAATCCAATAAAGTGACGATTTTAATTCAGTCAGATTTTCTGCAAAGGAGAATTGGTTTAAAGGTCGACATTACAGATTTTGCAACAATATACAAATTTGGTTAAAAATGTCCTTAATATTTTCAGGAAATTCACAATTATGCACTAACTAGTGCAGCGATGGAATTTTTTTAAATCCCTCAAGGGAACCGTTTCACAAATGTATTGTTAGCAAATTTTCATTAATTCAATTAATTGCCGTGCATTGTTTTGAAAATTAATCATAAAATCATTAATCAATGTCTCCACAACGAGTATATCTTCAAAGCGTGCCATAACATCCCGCAGGTGCACAACACCAACATGACATTAGTGTTGCGGATTGGCCCGCATCTCGTATTGAAGCTATATATTGTATATTATTATGTCGCTCACTCTTTGGGGATCAATTTAAATCAATGTTATTGCCTTAATCAAAATCTGATTTAATTAGACACTGCCCCCAGTCTCACTGTGCATGTGTATACTTACTTCCTTAGCTTTCACCCAAGGGTGTACGTATAACGTAATTACAAACAATGCCGGATACTCGTTTCGCTAGTGCAGAGAGGGTTTGTCTGTACGCGACGGCTCAATTTATTTGACGACGCGACGCCCAATTTTATGACACCGTCATTCATTTAATTCGTATCTATTGCCACACCCATAATCCCACACTCACATTTACTTTTAAACACTGTTTGCGAATGCCATAAAAATTACAATGTATAATTTTGCTCCCTCTACCTCTTGTTTTGCAGGGAAGCGATTTTTTCATTACCTCAAAACTCGCAATTTATGGGGTGCCACAGGTCAGGTGGCATTCGACGATAATGGTGATCGCATCTACGCCGAGTACGATGTGATTAACGTGCGAGAACGTCTTAAAAAGAAGGCAGTCGGCAGTTGGCACTACGAAAAGGAGAAACAACGGATGCGATTGCGGATCAATGACAGTCTTATTCAATGGCCGGGTAAAGTGCGTCGGAAACCGGAAGGCATAATCATACCGACACACTTGCAAGTGCTTACCATTGAGGAGAAGCCATTTGTCTACGTTCGACGAATGTCTGACGAGGAGGTGTCATGCGAACCGGATGAGATTTTATGTCCGCATTACAATGAGACGAAAGGCTCTTCCAGAGATTACTGTTGCAAGGGGTATTGCGTGGATTTGCTGAAGGCGTTGTCGGAGCGCATTAATTTCACATTTGACTTGGCACTCTCACCGGATGGACAATTTGGGCATTACATTTTGAAGAATCACACGCCCATTGTTGTGGGCGGTGTGGGCAGCAGTAGCAGTAACATCAAAAAGGAGTGGACCGGACTAATTGGGGAGCTAGTAGCAGAGCGGGCTGACATGATTGTGGCGCCGTTAACTATAAATCCGGAGAGGGCTGAGTTTATAGAGTTCTCGAAGCCATTTAAATATCAAGGTGAGTTTATTTGCAACAAATTAATCGAGTTAATTGTAATAATTTAACCTTTTTTTATAAAGGCATAACAATTCTGGAAAAGAAGCCATCACGTTCCAGTACTTTAGTGTCTTTCTTGCAACCATTCTCCAACACACTGTGGATTTTGGTGATGGTATCTGTGCATGTTGTTGCATTGGTGCTCTACTTGCTGGACCGCTTTTCACCATTTGGTCGCTTCAAATTGACAACCAACGACAACACAGAAGAGGATGCACTTAATCTGAGCTCAGCCATTTGGTTTGCGTGGGGCGTGCTGCTCAATTCCGGCATTGGTGAGGGCACACCACGGAGTTTTTCTGCCCGTGTGCTGGGCATGGTGTGGGCTGGTTTTGCCATGATCATTGTAGCCTCGTACACTGCCAATTTGGCTGCTTTCCTTGTGTTGGAGCGCCCAAAAACTAAATTAAGTGGCATCAATGATGCTCGACTCAGGAATACGATGGAGAACTTGACGTGTGCCACTGTGAAAGGTTTAAATTATTAAATTCTTTGATTTGATTGTTCTTACTTCTGAGTTGTTTTATTGCAGGATCTGCAGTGGACATGTACTTTAGGCGGCAGGTTGAGCTTTCCAACATGTACAGAACGATGGAGGCAAATAACTATGCCACGGCTGAAGCCGCTATACAGGATGTTAAGAATGGTAAACTAATGGCATTTATATGGGACTCTTCCCGATTAGAGTACGAAGCAGCCAAGGATTGTGAGCTTGTGACAGCTGGGGAACTCTTTGGTCGCAGTGGTTATGGTGTGGGATTGCAAAAAGGATCACCATGGACGGACGCTGTGACATTGGCTATTTTAGAATTTCATGAAAGTAAGTTTCTGTCAATTTGATCATATTTATTTAAAATAAACCAATACCCAGAATACCTGATAGGCGGTTGAACATAAAGAGACAAATAATGAAATGAATATTTCAATTTGTGTTAACATTAAAATTTGTGGCAAACAAAGAAATTCATTCAAAATTATCTCATTACATAGGCGGTTTCATGGAATCGCTGGATCGATTATGGATATTACACGGCAACACACAACAATGCGAACAATTCGAGAAAACACCAAATACGTTAGGTCTCAAAAACATGGCCGGGGTGTTTATATTGGTGGCAGCTGGTATTGTGGGTGGCATCGGACTCATCATCATAGAGGTTGTGTACAAAAAGCATCAAATAAAGAAACAGAAACGGATGGAAATCGCCAGGCACGCCGCTGATAAATGGCGTGGCACTATAGAGGTAATAAAAAGCTAAAATTTAAAAGTAAAAAATTATTTTAAACGTGTTTACTTTTAATTTTTTTGTAGAAGCGGAAAACTTTACGTGCGTCCCTTGCGATGCAGCGGCAGTACAATGTCGGCCTCAACTCTAACACAATCAGCCTAAGTGTTGATAAAAAGGCGAAGCAGTTGCAGAACAACAAATTCCTGCGCAGTGCAGAGAAAGCATGGCCACCCGGAGCTGATCGAGAGGATTTCTTTCCTAGACTACGCCCAGCCAACTCATCGGCACCTGATGGTAATCGTGTGAGTCGCATGAAACTAGGCCCACCCAAATACTCACCGGCATTCACCACCGACGTATCGCATTTGGTCGTTTAACTGATCGGTATAAAATATGTATAAGTTATTAAGTCATTGAAAAGCTGCCATATAAAAGTAATTCTTACAACATATATAGGGAGGGATGAATGAGAATTAATTAAAAGCTGCCAAAACATCTTATTATGTAAACATATTAAGTCAATGAGATGATGTCAGCATAAGCCGACAATATTATTTTTGCCACACGAGTAATAGATCATGATTGGTTTTTGCGAATAAAACAATATGATTTACAAAAGCTTTCATTATTCTATGATTATATTTTTGTCAAAGCGTCTGTCAAGAACATAAAAAGCTCAAAAAACTTTACTTCAAACTGAATTCCAAATCACAATATAATGAATGAAGAGGGTGACAAAAAGGGTTCAACCGTCAACGGCGACGTAATTCAATGAGTTCTACTTGGGGTAGAATCAAACTTTTAACAAAATGGAATCAAAAAAAATAAATTCTTTCATAATGCAGAGCAATTGGATAACATCAAAAGTATTTGTAAGCTTTAAAAAGCTAAGTTTTTCAAGTGAATTTAAATTGACAAATTATTCTAATTTTCCCGTGTACTGTGAAAAATATACTCTTTGTGCTTAAACGTCAAAAAAGGACATGAATTGATGACATTTTTTATACATACGTGCATCATACAAGGTCATCCGATTTATCGTCAAAGGCCAACTCTCCTCTCACTGTTATTTGTAGATAGATTCAAGAATTAAGATTAGGGCTTTGAGGAACGCAATTGTAATTTAAATGAAACCCAGAGCAATGTGGCGACATATTGTTGTAAAAATGTATTTTTAAATGTTCAAAATAGTAGCGTAAATTGCAATAGAACATCTTCCAAACTTCCAAAATTTATCAAAATACATAAATCTTATTATAGTTACATTAATTAAAAACTATATAAATAGATAATTGCAATGAAACAAATTTAATAAAAAAAAGACTCACAATAAAAATGCATTATAGCTCCTGTCTTAATTCTTTTTCTGACATTCTAACTGTATTTAATTAGAGCGACAAAATTAACACAAAAAGTCCATTATTGATAAAGCAGCGATTAAAGTTTAAAAATAAATAATAAAATACATAATAAAAAAAAACTGCCAAAAAAATTAAAGAAAGAATAGATGACAAATTATCAGTGGATTTGTAACCGGCGAGCTCAATTATTTATTTTGCAATTTACATTAGTTAAAACTCAATGACATAAGTTCAACCAAATTATTTATTTAAATGTATTCAATATTGGTAATAATAATAAATATTACGAAATTTATGGATTATGTAAGAAGTATTAAGATACTTAATGTGAGAATGTCATTAGAAAAATATCCTTACCATCCAAGCTTTGAAGGCTGGTCAGAGTTATTACCAGGCGGTCACCCGTCCAAGTATTATAACCCATGCACGATAGTTTTATTTAAAACAATTATTATATATAAATTTAATTTTAACATTCTTTGAATGACCCAAAATATGAGTTCATTTACGTTTAAATCACAACATTTAATTAAAACATTAAATTGTCATTTCTTACAAAATCTGTTGTTAAAAAAATTTATTACAATTGTAATCATAATTGTAAAATCAAAATAACACTTAACAGGTGTCTTGGATATTAAATATTTCAACACAAACAATTATCTTCAAGTATTTTGGGTCAATTATAAGAGAATCCGAATTCTCAAAATAATTAAAAAATTATTATGTAATTGGCTGAATAAAACGAGCAACAATGAGTTAACATAAAATATTCAAATTGTTTGTTACAAATGAATTAATTTAATATTATAAAAAATAAAATAATAAATTGCAAAAAATAGTCCCACTATGTTATGTATTTTTGAAATTTAAAATTAGTTATTGCAAAGCATTTATTTGTGCCAATCCAAATACAAAAGGAGCGCGCTTGAAAAGTATAATCGTTAACATTCGTTATTAAATATATGTTTTCCATGTGTGTTTTGCACGCATAATATGCATATGAGTATAAGTATATCAATATATTGCAATTAAAAATTGTTTAAAGTTTAAACTTTAAATTGGTGTTAGCTTTGAAATCGAATTACATTTTAACATTTAGTGCCAAATTGTTTTTTACTTAGAATTTTTGCTATCAGTTTTTCTTAGTGATGAACGGAGTAACTGTAAAAAATTACAACATACGCTTAAACATTTTACGTTGAAACATTATTCATACAAAAAAAACAATAATTTTTCATTTTTGGAATGTTTTTAAGTATTTTGCCTTGTGAAAGTAAACGTAACCAAGGTAAATACCCTATATTTGAATTTGAAATGATGAAAATTCGTCAATGAAATTGTATAGAAAGAGACATGAAAAAAATTTAGTGGTATAAGCAACAATGTTAACATTAATTAATTAAATAAACGTGAAGAATAAAATTGTAAAAAAAAAAAATATATATATATATATGTAACTACAATTAAAGGAAGAAAATGTAAAAAATAAACTGAATAATGCCAAAAATGAATCACCAAAAGGCGTGAAATTAAAAAAAAACATTCAAATTTAGATGATTTTTAAAATAAATATGATGTTGTTTTTTGTAATTAATTTTTTAGTGTTATTAAAACTAATTTTATGGAATAAAAAATGAACACAAAAAAATCATGCAACGAAATTGAACGGTTTATCATTCATTCTAATTATTGAATTAAATACAAAATTGCGTTTAAGTTGAATGTGTTTGTTGTAAACATTATCAATTCGTAATAATTTTGTTATCGAATTCAAAGTTTGCAGGTTAAATTTGCATCATCAACCAACAATTACAAACGAGCATAAATAAATACAAACTAAACAATTATATGGATGTATTGTATTAGTTTATAGAATGGGCAATTAAAACGTAACAAAAAACACTTAAAAATAAATGAAAAATATGATTGTTGAATTATTGTTATTGTTATAAAAGAAAAAAAGAATAAATTAAATTTAACAAAATACCTAAAAATAATTGAAATTTAATGCGAAAGTATATAATAATAAGAAAATGTACTTTTAACAAAAAAACAAAAAAAAACAAAGATAACAAACAAAACAAATGACTAATGAAACAACATGAAAGAAAGTAACGTGAAATAAACTCAAATAAATCGTGACACTTTCAGTTTTCTTAGTGAATTGTGGGATGTTTTCCTTTTTTCATAATTCCTTAGAATATAACATTTCTACTTTACAGTTTTACAAGTACATTACGTGAATGTAGTCTTTAGGAACTCGATTTCTGAACATTAGGACTGCAGTTTTTTTTTCAGGTGCCATCATTTTAAATTGTTTCTATGACGATAAAAGCTAAAACCTCATCAGGATCCAAAAAATTTAATAACATCCCCAGCGTTACAACATTCATAAAAATTGTCGGTAACGTAAAGCATGTCATATAAAATTTTCTTTAACCTACGTCCATTATCATGGCAATCACCCTGAAATGATATCAAACTGTGGCAACTCTTCCTTTTATGAACACTCAACGCTTTCGCCAAGACTTGCGAAGCGACAACAATTTGGCAACAAGCGCGGGCAAACTCTGCATAATCACAGAATTCTGGTAGAAATGAATCGAGGGACTCAATCACATTTAACCGACGAATTGGTGCCAACCTGTGAAGTCCTTTTATTGTTTTGAGTAATGCCCTGTGATCGTCACAATAGTAAAAGGTGATGTTGTTTAGAACCTCTCTGAACCCCGTAAATTCCTTGTGATCATCTGGCAGTTCGTCAAATGGCTTCTGAACAAAGTAGTATATTCGCCAACCAAGGTGGGCGTAATGTAAGACGGTCTAAAAGTGAAATTAATTAGGAAGGAATTCTAGATCTTATTTACCGTATTAAATACCGTCATTAATATGTTTCTTGTTTCAGATGTTACACCGTTAATACACAGGTTTTGAGACATTTTAAAGGGTTAAAAAAAGTGTATTAATAATGTTGGGCCTTATAATACAATTTAAATGTAAACAATAATAAGCTGTACATAAACACTAAACAAATTATAACAATAACATTTCCAAGGATGGATTTGGCGCCATTTTATACGTCAGCCGTTTGTCAGTGGTCAGTGATACCAGTGTCTATTATTTAAATAGAAAGACAAATGGAGATGTCGATGTGCGGGCAGTGGGAATGCCAAGACTAATAGAATAATACAGATTATGCATTGCACATGTTTAACATTTTTTCTGACATCACGCATTATCCAATTTTTGTAAGGATCTGTTAGTAGTCACTTCAAAATAAAATCACTTAAGAATTTCCGACCGCACAATTTCAATATCCTACTCATTTTTAATGTACAGGAATGGCAACTATTAAATTTTTGGGCCCGTGAACGACCCTAGTGAATAAAATCCACATAAAGCATTATTAATTTTATTTAGCGGGCAGCACTGTTAAAAACTCAAATTTTGAGATTGACTCAAAAATTGAGTTTGAGTTAAATTGTGATTGACTCCGATATTAATTTATTAAATAAAACTAAAGTGGATTTTATTAGATTATACAACCGGTGGAATTAATTTAAACAGGAAAAAAATCTTTGTTGCATTATTAATAATAATTAATAATATTTACACATATTATATTATATTTTTTCAAAAATATGAAGCAACCTAACATTTAACATTTGTATAATTTAATAAGAATTTAGGCTTATAGCTATATAGTGAGTAACTTAAATGCATTTTAACAAATAAAAGGGTTACATTTTTGTGAAGTCACTACTCCGATAAATAAATTAATGAACTTTAGATGGAACTTTACGCAAAAGAGCTGCCTTAAAATCACTAAAATGTTCATGTGTCTCAAATTCAAAGGTACACTCCTCAAGCAACTCCCTTAGGCACACTGTAAGTTCTGCTTGTTCGTCTCGTACATGTTTCAACGTTCTAATCCACTTATATCTTGGGACGACTTTGTATAATAATTTAAAATTTTTGTCAGTTCCTTCTGCAGGATCTGATGAAATGAGTTTACATAAGTCATAGCATTGGAGTGATTCAAGTGCGCGGGATTTATCAATGTTGCAAGATTTTAGGTAGCTCTGGAAGAGGGTTTTTGTTCGATCATGATTAAGAAATTGTGCTCCAGTCATCTCAAAAATTGCTTGAATCTCGTCCACAGTCATCTCGGTGCAACCGCAAAAGCAGCGCAAAATTTGCGCCATTGCCTGGATTATAGGAAAACAAATTAAATAAATTTAAACATTCACGATTTATAAATAGCCAAGTTAAAATTACCGCAGCCATGTCAGTGTGATTTTTTATGCTGTTGGACGGTGCATATCCTCTTAGGTAACTAGAAATAAATTAGGTAATTAATAATAATTCAATGTTGAATGCATTTAAATTTAATTTGTGTGGATGATGAGATCTTTAGCAAATATGCCACTGTATTAAGTCAGCTTCAACTTTAATTTTATTCATGAGTCACGGGAGCTTTTTTCTTTTCTTTTAGTATAAAAACAATGCCTATTCTAAGAACCATGAAATCTTTTATGTTTTGAACCACAAAAAAAACGTGCAGGCGCGCGCCCAAATACTACAGCCATTGTTTTCATAATATATGTAAAAAGAAGAAAAAACCCAACAGTAAATTCCTGAAATATCGATACGATTTGGCTTCCATCAAACTGGTAAAACTCAATATGGTAAACACTGTGTTATCACTTAATTAACCTTTAATGAGTTTTGTGTCTCATTGCACTACATATCGATATTTCAGGAACAAATAAAACAACAATATTACTAACTTTTCACTTTGCGATTATTAATTTCAAGATAAGGCTATAAATTCATCATTAAGACACGCTGAATTATATGTGTCTGAAAATTAAGGCTAAATATCAAGAGACAAGGTTCGTTTTAAGCGGGATTTTATTTAATACAAAGTTTATGTTTAAGTCTGGCATAGGTTTTATACCCCTAAACTGCATTGTTTTAAATGCATCAAGCTGAGAACAGATTGTGATGTTATTTATTTGTTTATACAAATGCATCATTGTCCAAAATTCAAAGTCTTAGTTTGTGCTAACCGTAATCTTATCTTATTTCATATGTTTATGTTACTTAACTATGTTATGTTTATGTTCAGATTTTATAATATTGATTTAGGGGTATGCAGATCTGTCTCATGCATATCTGTGTCATGTGCTGACGAAGTAACTGTGTAAATAAGACGACTGCTAAAACGTTCTAAGACTAAACTATTTTTGTACTCACATTTTTGTATATAGCTATGAACATTTGGTGGCACGCCCAAGTATAAAACGATTTCTTTATTATTTTTGCTTCGACTTTCAATAACAATTATGATTTATGAAAATAATACTCGAAATCACACGTTCCTCTACGTTTCAACTTAAAACAACAGATTTTAATATACAATACATAGATCAAATTATATGTATGGATTCCTCGCATTACATAATGACAGGTGACAGCGGGCCGGGCATATAGCGTCGCGAATTCTCACATAAAGTGTAAGTGTAACTCAGCTGGCAGCTGCATATGGCCGCTTAAATTGTTTCGCATTATTTTTTTTATTTCTTACAATAATTGTGGATAAAAAAAAACAACAAAACAATGAACCAGAAGTGGTGCCTCATTAATGTTTTTAAGTAACGTTTAAAAGGTTTTTTAAGCATCTGTTTAACTATAAATGTTAATTAATGTAAATTACACAGAATTATAAAAAAACAACAATATTGCAAATGTAAAACCAATCCCCGAATCTAGCTAAATTCCATTTCTTCTATTGAAATGTGCTGTTTGTAGTAAAATCTCAAAAAATAAATTGTTTTAAAATTTGATTATTTTTTTATCAAAATATTTAAATTAACAATTCTTTTTTTTGCAATCTGCCAGTGAAAATTATACACAGAACTTAAAATATTTAGTTGGTAGCGCTGATCACGAATTTGAGCCTGGATAACATTGAGTGCTTACGATGAGTGAAATGACATTTCCCCTCAAAGCCGGTCAAATGTCATTTTTTCATCCATCAGTATGATGGAATTGTTTAATGATTCGTGATTGTCGTGGGGGTTTTATTTTATAAATACTGTTGGTTTATAAATTGGTGACTACACAATACAATTGAATTTATTTGAAATACGATCGATAGTGTTTGTGTTTTATATCTTTGGGTTTTGCTTGTTCGTTCCTGTTCGAACACGTTCACTTTGTAAAAATGTCCGATGACGATAAATCATTTGCGGTTGATGTCGCCAAAAATAATCGTGCGTCTTGCAAAAAATGTAAACAAAAACTGGAGGTAGGAGTGTTGCGTCTTGCTAAACTGGTGGCTAATCCTTGGGGCTCTGGGAAGCTTAAACATTATCATCATGTGAAATGTATGCTGGAGGCGTTTAAAACTCAAAAGGCAACTACGAAAAAGTTGGAATCAACTGATGAAATTGAAGGATGGGATGATTTGGATGAAACAAATAGAAGCACGATTTTGGAGCTCACTGGAATTGCAAATTCACCGTCAAAGGTATTTAATTGTTCATTTCAGAATAATCCGTTTTAACAATTTATTTAACTAATAAATTGCTTTCAGAAGGAAGATGCATCAAAAACGGACAACACCGATTCCGAGGATAACAAATTTCGTCAGTTTATTGACATTTGTGAACAAATTGCAGCTGAAAGCAGCTACACTGGAAAGACAAATATTGTTCAAGCATTTTTCAAAAAAGTATGACCTTGATTATAAATGTTTGACCTTGATTACCAAATTCATTAAAAATAAATATAAATTTAATAAATAAATTTAAATTTAGGGCACGGGAAAGCAATTTCAAGGAAACCTGTCATTGTGGATTAAAATGCTTCTGCCAGCCACCAATCCCAGAGTGTACAATTTAAAAAGTAAACAATTGATTAAATTATTCTCCAACGTCTTCCGGGCTGACCAGCAGGACATGTTACTGGATTTGGAGCAGGGTGATATAGCAGAAACGATTACAAAATATTTTGCAAAATCAAAGGCAGCTAAGCCACTCAAAGAAAGTAAATTAACAATGCATGAGGTGGATTCTTTGCTCGAGCGACTATCGATGTTGACCAAAGAGGATGAACAGATAGAACTGTTGACTAAATGCAGTCACCAATGCACTTGCGACGATTTGAAAATGTTTGTTCGTTTAATAAATCATGATTTACGGATTACCTGTGGAGCAAAGTATATTTTGAATGCATTGCATGCTGACGCATATACCACTTTCCAGTCAAGTCGCAATCTTGATGTTGTCATTGAAAAGTATTCAAGCAAAGACCAAAAAAATTCTCCGGACAAAAAAACGGTAATTTAATTGAATATCGTTAATCACAGTAATTTGTATTTAATTTTTAATTAAATTTTTTTATTGTTTTATTAATTAGAAATCTGGTGCAACAATAGAAATAATGTTTCCTGTGAGTCCAATGCTTGCCGAGGCCTGTAAATCTGCAGATCAAGCTTTTAAAAGATGTCCAAATGGAATGTACAGCGAAATTAAGTACGATGGAGAGCGAGTGCAAGTTCACAAAAATGGTGATGAATTTAAGTAAGTACATAATTGCAAATTAATCATTTTTTCACTATTTATAAATTTTTAAAACTTTCTGATATGATTTTAAAATAACTTTTCTAAGGAATAATAATCACTCACTCAAAATAACAAGCAGTCAGTTCCTTCTGGAACTCAGCTAAATACTGATCATAATCGGCTCTCATGTTAAAATTTAAAATATGTGGCTTAGAACTTGAGACTACACTTTAGGTATAGTTTGAAATAAATCATTGATATTTTTTCTCAAAAAATCAATCGAATTGACTATATCAGGAATTTAATTAATTATGCGCGGTCTTATGTTAATGTATTTTTATCCCATTGTGTTTAAAATTTTAATTAACTTTTTTTATTAAAGATATTTCTCAAGAAGTCTAAAAGCTGTTGCTGAAAATAAAGTTCATCGACTGAACCAGTTTATCTCTAAAGTATTTTTATTTTTCAATTAGCTTGTTTTAATACTAAATTAAAATAAAATTTTACATTAAGGCATTTCCTGACGCAGATGAGTTGATTTTGGACTCCGAGATTATTATGGTGGATACCGACACTGGTGATTTATTACCATTTGGAACTTTGGGCGTACACAAAAAGCAACAGTTTGATTCAGCGGAAGTTTGTTTGTTTATATTTGATTGTTTGTACTACAATGGAAATGACTTAACGAAAAAGTAATTTATTTTAATTTCATCAATATTTCTGCAATCTTATTTACATACCGATTTTATATCGTTTCAGACCATTAAGTGAACGTCGTTTAATTCTGGAAAAGTACTTAAATCCAATTAAAAACCATATTCAATTATCGGAATACAATTTAATAACAACAAAGGATCAGCTTAACCAAATGGTCTCAAAGGTAAATAAATACAATAAAAAATGTATTCAAAAATTACAAAGTAAATGTTCTACAGGTCCTTAGTATGGGTCTTGAGGGATTGGTCCTCAAACGAATTGATGGACCGTACGAGCCTGGCAAAAGACATTGGTTAAAAATGAAAAAGGACTACCTTTGTGAAGGAAAAATGGCTGATACAGCAGATTTAGTAGTACTTGGTGGTTGGTACGGTACTGGCAAAAAGGGTGGTGCACTCTCAGTTTTCCTTATGGGCTGCTACGACACTAAAGCTTCAATTTGGAAAACTGTTACAAAATGTGGTATCGGTTTGGACGATAAAACTTTGGCGGAACTGAACACCACCTTAGGATGCCTTGTACAACGTTGCAATTCTGATAAACCACCAATATGGATTAATTGCAAGAAAGCGCTGTTACCGGATATGATTGCTGTTGACCCGCAGAAAATGCCTGTATTTGAAATAACTGGTGCCGAATTTTCAACAGCAGATTCGCATACGGCTGGAATTTCTATTAGATTTCCACGAATTACAAGAATGAGATCAGATAAATCGGCGGAAACTGCAACATCGTTGCAGGAGTTGCAAAAGTTATTTGAAAATTCAAAATTCCATGAAGATGCATTGGTTAAAGTGGAAAAAGATGACATTGAAATTAAAACAAAAATGCGAAGTCCAGATAAAAAAGTTCAAGTCGCATTAATGAAAACTCCAGTTAAACGAAAAAGTGCTGTTAAAGTTGAGAAGGCGAGTCCCGCAAAGAAAATGGATCGACTTGATATTTTTAATGACATGATACTGCATGTGCCTGATGAGTTAAAGAAAACTTTGCATGATCATGTAAGATATTTTGTTTTGTGGGGTGGTTCTTTGGGTGATAAATCAAACGATTGTACCATTGCCTTGCATAAGGGTGATTCTGTTGCTGTAAATTTAGAAGGTTTGCGAAAGCAATTTGCTCCAGCTTGCCGACATGTGCAACAAAAATGGCTGATCCAATGTATTAAAGATAAAAAACTGTTGCCTTTTGAGAAATTCTCCGTTAAGTTTGCGAAACATTAATTGTTACTGTATTTAAATTTTATTTAATTCAAAAGTGCGTGGTAATATTGCTTGTTAGTTCTGATAAATATTTAGTAAGGTTTAATTATAAAAAGTATTTAAATTATCTGTATATTGTATTCTATGGTATATTTGTTAACTTTATTGTATATTTTTAACAAATTTTGTTAAAATATTCGTTAAGAATAAAACTGCAAAAAATATTTCAAACGAACGTATTTATTTTTTAACATTTAATACACATTTAATAAACAACATTTAACTAACAAGTAACAACTACTCTAATAATTCGTTTTGATTTATAGACATATAAAGAAGTTAGACTCACTTATTTTCATATAAGGACATCTTCATCTTGAGCTTCAAACAACATTAAAAGCGACTGTTGCGAAGAAGATCGTGTAATTGGTTGGCCACTCAATGAATAATCTGGAGACAAAAGACCAGTCTGCAAGCTTGAATTATCACGGTAACCAGATGTCGAAGAAGTTTGTGAAACAGAGTCCCATGACATGTCCTGAACACCCTTTGGCATCATCTCAGGAGGAATGTGACCAGGCAGTAGCTCCCCAGAATTTTGATGTGATATCGTCTCATTGAGAGCTTGTCGACCTCTTCTGAGGCGGAATGTTTTACGACTTTGAGCCTTAGATCGTTGCAATCGTGAAGGCTTTTGTGCCTCACTTGAGCTCTCATCAGCGGGACTCTCTGGGGATAGTGGTGTAGTCGATGTTTCACCAGATGAATGCCTAAACTCAACTGAAGAGACAAAACGCAAACGTGGTGGTTGCACTTTCCACGCTCCTTGTTGCAGAGACATTGAATGTGTTAGATGAACTGGTTGTCGCTCAATTTGGGTGGTATTTGTGCTCTCCTGACTATCCTGTTCACCACCACCAGTACTGCTTCTATTCATTGTAGTTGAACTGCTTGATAATGACTCACGTGGTGGATGCAACGTGTTTTGAGACAATGTATCAGATGGTGTGCCACCACCAGTTCCACCAGAGCGTGAATCAGATCCACGTGAGTCTGAGGCGGTTGCGTGATGATGTGGTATTGGTGCCGCTCCACTTGGCCCACCACCGGTGAGTAGCGAAATTAAAGATGGCCTTTGTTGATGTTTTGTGTTGTCGGTCATGGGTATTGTAGATTGTTGCATATCTATGCGTGTCTCCTTTCCAGCATTAGCTCGGTTACCTCCCGGTTCTATTGAGCGACGGTCTGTAATTTAGAGATTCAAAATTATTTTAGAAATAATGCAGAGTTTATTACCATAACGCCGCTCTTCTAATTGTTCCCGCAGCTCTTTCAGTTCTCGTGCCAATTCTAGCAATAATGCCCCACGGGATTTTATGCTGTTTGTTGGAAGAGCTCCATGCATTCGCTCCCTAATTAAGAACTGCATATGTCGCTCATAATCTCCAATCGGAGGTTGTGATATTTTGTGTAAAATAAATGGCATCAGGAGAATGTATAATGGGGTACGGTGGGTTACTGTAAATTCCATAAATCCCCACAACTCGGGGGCAGCTTCATTGCGACGACCCAAGTCTCGCATTACACGAACAATGCGTGGCCACTCGTGCCCAAGCCGAGTCTCAAAACAAATGCATAACATTTTTAATGCAAGAAAGCCAGCTTGGTACAAGGACCCAGAAATACGAGCTGGTCGTTTTGCATCTCTTGATCCCGTGAATGTAAGGGAACCTGCCCGCAATTCACCAACAGTGCGGTTTATTTGTGCACCTGATTGGGTTGTTCGACCGGCTGGAGGACTCATAGCATTTAGGACAGCATTTACCAAATATGAAATGTCCATTTGATTCAGCTCCCCTACATCAGACACTGTAATTAAATATTAAAATGGTTTCTATTGCTCGTAAGGTAAATATTACCTCCTCGTCCACTGCAAACTTTCAAACATAACGGCATTAAAAGATGCATTAAAAATCCTTCGGCTTTTTCTTGCGATGAAAATTCTGATGAACCACCACAAATTTGCTCCAATGTAAAGCACTCCACTGGCGACACAACTTGCAGGGACACCAATCGAACAACAGTTGAGCAAAAATAGGGTGGAGGACTTTGTGACATTAATGCGGCTCCAGCTGCACTGGAGGCACCTTCTGGTACTGATCCTGGCTCATTAACTATCAAATTTTGGCATGTTGACAAAAGGGCTTTCATGTGTTGCCAATGCAGGACATACGGGTGCCTCACAATAGTTTCGTGAATGCCTTTTAGTAGTCCACTTGCTGCGTCAAAATCGGTGTTGCGCTGTAATTTAAATTTTTGATTGAATTTTGTCGTTTTTATTTTATGCAGAATTTAAATTAATTACTCGTATTGATGGTTTCTTGGATATCTTAAGAAATACTTTATCAAGACGTCTCAGAATGACCACCATTGTTGCTCTCAATGCATCATTGGCCCATTCTGCTCGTGGTAAAATGCATTGCATGTACCTGATAAAAAAAAAGTTATAAGTTTTAAAGTTTAAATGAAATGTTTTAAAACTCACCTTTGTAATCCACGACATGCCATTGATTCAGGATCATACGGACTAACTTTAAGTAATGAGTGAGCAATTTCTGCTAATCGGACGTGGCATTTGGCATCAAGCAATTCTACTGGTTTTGAATCTGATTGCAATTTTTTGGCTAACTCCGCTAGACGGGTAGTTGCTCGACTGATAAACTCTCCAACCACTGATAAAAGGACATCCCTAGGTCGTCTATATTCAGTCCGAACTAATTCTGAATCCTCTACTGCGTCCATCATATTTTTTGTGCGGCTGTCACTAACGTATTTGGAATGTGATTCCTCTTCATAATCTAATCCTGGTGAGCACGGAGGTCCTCTGCTGCAATTTCGTTGGCTGGAGCCTTTGTGTTCGGGACTGTTTCGGTAAGGTCCGTTGTAACTCCTGAGCAATTAATTTGGAATTAAGTAACATTTTCTTTCTCATAATAATTACTGTCTATACTTTGCCAATCCTTCGCAATTATGAACCATCGTGCGTACTGCCACAGCCAACTGTAGAATAATATCCCGTTCCGATTTTCCTTGTAATGGAATGTAGCTGGGTGATTGAATTTGTTGCATGTAGCATGGTAAAATGGCTTCCAAAATAATCTGCAATTTTAAGTGTTATTTAAAAGTTAACACGCATCTTGATGAATTCAATACTAACCAGCATCTGGTATCCACGTGTGCTTTCAGCAGAATATGAAACAACCATTACGCAAAGTGTGATGCAATCCAATACGGTAACCATTTCATCTTCATCGTGGTAGCAAAAATCAATTGCTTTTAACGGCTTCGATTCCTTCACCAACTCAGCAATATTTAGCGGATCCGGAGAAGGTGTCTCCAGACTCAATAATAAATTAAATAAACAGCTGGATTGAACTTTATGCGCTTCGCCAAACATTTCCTCCTCATCCGTGTCCAAAATAGCTGACACGGAACCAAACATTTGCAATATAAAAGGTTTTCGATTCAGAAGATAGAATTGTTTAACTGCATACTCAATGGTCGTCGTAATCAGCCTATTTGTCTGGTGCAACGAGTAGACTTGTAATAATGTTGGCATAATCATAAAGTAACCGTTTGTGGAGAAAATATTTTTAAAATTAAAAGCCGCATTAATAAAGGTCGCCATTACATATCTCATAATGCAAGAGTCTTCAGCATGCAAGATCGCCGCACCAGACAGAACATTGAGGAAGAGTTGAATGTCAGCTGAATATGCAAAATTTCCAGCCATTGCTTCAAACATGCGGGCAATAAGACGAACCCACATAAATTTGTGCAAAACATCAAGTCCCAAAAGTTCCTTGCCAAGTTCACCACCTTGATAAAGGTCGAGGTCAGCTTCTAATGCCTTTCGTGGAAATGATGGCAGTTTCATTAATTCCTCGTGCAGAAACACAACACGTTGAACGACCATGTCAACGTTCTTGAGAATGGCCCATGTCAAATGTACTTTACCGATTTCAACAAATTTTCGAATTAATTCCTGTTTTTGGAGAGCAGCAAATGCATCATTTGATTTCATGTGAACCAATCGTAATTGTGGGTATTGGGACCTCTTGAAAAAGTATAAATCTCGCACGTACCAGTTTGAATTTAAAATTTTCTCTGCAAAAATGTATTCAAAATTAAATTTTTGTTTACTTTTGTAAAAGAGAACTTACGGGTCTTATAGTCAACTAGATAGTACTCGGTCTGCACTTTTTCATCAATTCCAAAGAAATCCAGGGATTCACGTAAAAGTTGTAAAAATTGTGTATCTTCTTGAACTGGAAACTGCGATGGAATGCATGCGTCGTCCTTTTCATCCGGTCCATGTACAATGATTTTCTTAGCTGATGGTACATTTGCAGTAAGCAAAATTGAAGCATCACATTGCTCCTTTCGCAAGATTTGCTTTAGGTCTTTGAACATAATTCCATGAACACTGTGGACAACCATCCATAAAACTGAAAGTGCAGCACCAACCAACTGGAACAACAAACTCCATTAAAATTTGTCTTTAGAAAATCAACAAGGATCTTACCTGTTGACTGCATTCATGCGAAGACCTAACATAAAACATAACATATCCAATGATGTAATTGTACAGGGCGAACGCCGCCTGTTGCGGCAATCTGGGCACAAAACGAATTAGGTGTCTCAACAATTTGAACATTTGATCCTGACGATCACGTGTCAATCGCTCAAGAACGTAGCGAAGAAATAGTGCCGAATCCTCAACCAAGCATACCCAAATTACTTGATAAGCCACTTCATATACAGCACTTCCATCGGGACTAACCGCAGCGTCATCCAAACATGAAACTAATTGCATTACAGATGAACAAAGAACTGAGGGAAACAGAGAGTGGGCTGCATGCAGATGTGTTGCGGCGCGACCACTTTCACCATCATCTTCTCCCTCGATGTGATCTTCTCCGGGTGCATGATCAGGCTCAT
Source organism: Sylvicola cinctus (assembly GCA_963854165.1). Taxonomy (NCBI): domain Eukaryota; kingdom Metazoa; phylum Arthropoda; class Insecta; order Diptera; family Anisopodidae; genus Sylvicola; species Sylvicola cinctus. The sequence goes on from OY974083.1 coordinate 46,057,032, forward strand.
GAGATGCTTGCTGGGTCACAGGAATCGTTGTTAGTAGGAAGCTTTGGCGTTCTGCTCGTTGTTTATCTTCCTGCATTTGTAATGCATGTTTAATAGCTTCCGTTTGTTGCTTTTTACGGGTTTTCGTGGCAGTCACCAACGATCTCTGTTGAGGAAACAATAATTTTAATTGTAAAATAGCGAATTCATCATAATGATATTATGTTGACTTACATGACGTTCCTGATTTAGTGTGACTTCCATATCTTTAGTCTGTTGCCTTGGACACCATGGTGGATCAACAACGGGCAAACTTTCTATTCCGATTTTTGGTGAAGGCAATGTGAATTCAATTCCTGGCGGTGGGACCTTAAACGACATGTGTGCACCCTCTTCCATACGTGGCCACACTTGAAAGCGACATTTCCAAAGCACTTGATATCGAAGAATTGCACCAATTCTGATTTTAGGTTCTCTATTTTTTAACGCACGTTGCATGATATCAGCAGCAAATTGTGGTGCCCTTACAGATCCTATTATAAAAAGTGATGCTGCCGTTGCTGCTGTTTCTTGATTAGATTCAAGCAGCAACTCCCACGCGGCAGGGATAGCTTCAACGAAGATTTCCTCCGTTAAAACAACAGCGCCTTTGACAACCGTTGCCATTGGTACGTGGAACATTTCACGGACTTGATTTTTAATGTACTTAAGTATTCCAGAAGATTCTTTTAACGGTTCATTTTTCTGTGGTTTATCATTTACTTTTTCATCCACTTCATCCAAACTGATTATTCGATCTTTTTTTGGTAGGCGATCCTTACGTTTTGGTGACATTTGGGTTGATCCTTGGTCGGACACTTTTCTATTTGTACGGTTGCGCTCACGACGATTAAATGCATTGGAGTCTTCTTGAGTCGATGTTTCATTAATGTTACTTCCTTTAATGCCAAATTCCTCGCCATATACCTGTAAAAAGCATCGGTCAAAATAAAGTTTCCTTTAATAATAAGTACAAATTGAATTCACCTTTCTAATAGCTTTAACAAGCCGCGATGAAGCCCTCATGTGTCTTCTGTAGCAAAAAGGATGACAGAAATTTTGATGGACGCAATAAAAATTAAACGAATTCGTAAGGCTCAAAATTGCCTTGATCCATGGCAAATGCTTTCCGGTCTCATCTATTTCATTGGAATCACTTGGTGACTCGGGTGGCTGGTCATCACTTAAAATGCCAGGCGATTCTTCTCCGCCACTCGCTGCACCTGGTTCAGAAGTGTCACTACGGTCTGACAATGATGAGACTTTCCTTCGGGATTGTATTGAATCAACTCGTTTTACTGAAAAAATTTGTTTTTAGTAAATTAAATTGTAATGGAAATTCTTAAAGATCATACTGTCAGCTTCAATTTCTTTGCCCTCTTTGGTACCACGACGTAATTTGAGAGATCTCCTCTTAAATGATCCACCACCTCCACCAGCATTAGCGGTTCCTCGGCGTAGTAAAAATGGACGTACTGCAGCAACTGGACGACGTTGAGCTTCTTCTGTTGGTAAAATGCATTATTAATAGAAATCAATCAAAAATAAATTTTCGTCTTGAAATCAACATACTTTGCTCCTCTCCCTGCATAGTAACGGTTGTATTACTGCTATTTTCTGACTCATTGTCCGGCTCATGCAGGACAAATGATATTTTGCGCTCAGTCTGATTTGTGGCATTGCTGAGACCTCCAACAGGTGGATGCCCTTGTAATTGATTTGCATCATTTGCAATTGATTGCAATGATTGAGCTGAGGTCTGTGAATGACCCATTGAGCTTAATGCCATTGACCATCGCCTGTTAACTTCTCGATAAACTTTCTCCCATGGTGCTGGCTTATCTTTGGTGGTAATTTTAGAAACCTTGGGCAATGTCTGATAGGTTTCTCTCAGGAATGCAGTAATTTCAAATAGTAGCACACATGCTATTAATTTTAAAGCGGGTGGACAATCATTTCCTTTCGGATTTACGCAAGCTGTAAAAGAAGATATATTTAGAACCCTTTTTTAATTTGAATTATTAACGTATTACCCTCATCGAGAAAATCTTCTTCCTCATCTTGCAATAATAATTCCTTTTGCTTTTCCGGATCATTCAAACTTGACTCAATTTGTTCATATGTTGCCTTGTCATTTTGGATCATCTCTTCTAATCGAGCACCAATTACCTCGCCCCACTGCAATTAAGAAGACGCATTAAGCATGAAACAATTTCATTAACATTGATTTAACAAACCTGATAAAACATTTTTCCAGCAGTGCGTTGTAAAAGATGTGTCCGACGAATACCTGCAGCCAATGGTGGTCTGGAACTCAATGGAACTGCTGATGAAGGACGAAATGATGGTACGTTATGCTTCATCCAGCTGGGCCATTGCCCACGATTACACAAGTGAACAAAATAGGCGCACTCAAGCAAAAGTGTTGCTCTAGCAACTATTGGTGCATTGGGCTGCATTGATTTTGTTAAACAAATATTGATTTAAGGACTAAGGGTAATAAAAAATAAATAAAACTTACCAAATCCAAAATAGCTCCAATAAGTTGGGGGTCTGGAAGTGATCCAGGAGCACAGACTTCAATAAGAAATGCACATCGTGCCATTCCTTCACGCACTGGCTCTGTTGGTACTAAGCGACGTTCCTTAATGACAATTACTTCTGATTCTCGTGGTCCTTCTCCTAAATCGTATGATGAACGGCGGCTTAAATCTGTGGAAATTACGGTGAAAATATATTAAATGAAGTTTTTAATGTTGAAAAATTAATTTTTTAAATTTTTAAACATACCGGCTATTTCTTCAGTGCTTCCAACTTTTTTCTTTCCTTTGCCTATTCCCAATCTTCCCAAGCGGCGTTCAACTCTATGCCTAGCACGTTGCAATGATCGACTTATTCCATCACTGCTACGACGTCCTTGCGCTTTCATTGAACCTTGCCTAGCAAAACTAGTTCCCAAATCAGGACCCGTTGATCCAGCCTCTAAATCAATGAGACAGCGATCTTTCGAGTTACCACGAAACCATCGTACAATACCACTCAATCGTCCCGATGTGCTATTTCGCTCAGAACTGGACGTTGACTCTGACAATAGTTGACGCTCGCTGTGTCTTGGTGTCAATGTAGGGCGAATGTTAGAAGCTTTTTTGCGGAAATTCCCTAATGGACTTTGACTAAATCGACACTGATCCTCCAAGCTTTCTGTTTCAAGGAGACTCTAAAAAAAATAACCACCATTTGAATGAGTACAAAAAATTCTACAAATTAAGTGATGTACTTCTAGTAAATTTACCGCTATGGTACTAACTGCACACGTGGAAGAAGTTGATCGCTTCTTAAAAAGTAATTTCCTTTGATTTTTCGAATCATCTTGGCTACTAACCATTGGCTGACTTTGTTCTTGTAAAGAAATGTGTCGAATTACACGTGTCTTTTGTAAAACCGGAACCTTTTTGTGTGGCCTTGGGGTCACTGCCAGTAGACCACTTAGTGCAACACGTCTAAATGGTCCACCATGAGCTCCTTTAACATAGGTTATCAACTGGCGAACATCACAATAAAGAGCAACGTTTTCTTGACTTTTGAGATCCTTAAAGGCATCAACGAATCGGGTTACAAGTGGCTTAAAAACTGCTGTTATCACTTGACTTTCTGCACCTCCACTTAGACCTCCACCAAAATTGGTAGAGTATCCACCTTGACCACCTTAAAGTTTGTTATAAAAATTAAGAACCAATGTTTGAGATATACAAATTTAGAAAATCATACTTAATGGAGAAAGAAGTGAACTAGGATCGACACAGAATCCAACAAATGCATGAAAGAATTCAACCAGCTCATGTAGTTGAAGATTTTTAACCATTTTTCGCAAGTAATTTCGTGAATGTGTTGCCATTTGTCTCATTAATCTTGACAAAATCGACTGACATTGGGTCCGAAGGAAATCTGCTGGGGGTCCGCGCGTTCCTACAGTTCAGATTAGCGCAATATATTGCAATTAAAATGATACGACAAACTCCATCGAATCTCTTACCATCATTGCATCCATGTGGACAACCCAAATGCAGTAATGCTCTTTTAATAATTTCCATCGACAAACTATGAGCATGCTCACCCAATTTCAATGCACCCAAATCCAAGAGCAGCTCACAAATGTTTAGGCCAGCCTCAAGCACTCTCAATGAGCAAATGCTTGAGTCCTTTTTAAACACATTATGCACCGCCAACAAAACGATTTCATAGTCAATGCCTCCCTCGCGGGTGATATAAAATGCTGATCCTGGTGCTTCCGTCTCTTCGTTGCCGCTGTAATCAATGTGAGAATCTGTATGAGATCTCAACATTTGTTGTGCTCTATTGATCATTTCATTCTGACTGATAATATCCAGTTGCGAGTCAAATGATCCTTGGCGTCGCATGAATTCCGGTGACGGCGTTGGTGTGTGCTCGGTCACCGTTATAATGGGGTTGCGTGCGAAGAATGTGCCAATTGCTTTGTGGCTGCTCAAATTACTGACGCGTGGTGTTCGTAATGGCTCAGGAAATCTATAACATCTTACAGATCAGCTGATTAGGGTACTGTTTTCTTATTGATGTTTTACAATTAATCTTCACTTAAAAATGGTGAAGGGAACATGTTTTTGATTAGTTATAGTCTTTAGACACATGTTTTTATTCTGCATCACAAGATTAAAACAAATTGTGAAGAAATCAGGGATTCAAAATGCAAAATTCTTCTTAAATTGCTATTGGTTTTTAAAATTAAATGTTCAGTAGCTTGTGGAAGAAAGAGAGGACAGTGATACAGGAAGACCATTTAATAACCACTCGCATATTCAAAAATATTCAACTTCCTTGTTACGAAATTTGGAATCCTTTTTCAATGCTTTGTTATGAAATTATCAAGGTTTCGTACAAATATATTTGATTACACGAGTAACATAACACAGCATTTGCACACACGACTTACGGGCCATCAAGAAGACAGCTTGAAGAGTTAGCCAGTTGTGTTTATAGATGATTTAGAGATTTTGCAGGTGTCGTTCGAAGTAAATAAGAAAGATTTTTTTTTTGTTTTTGTGTTTGTAAAGAGAAATAGATTTCATTAATTAATAATTTAATTTCAAAATCATTAATTAATTATCATTGTGCATTAAAATCATAATTTATATGAATTAATTGTAAGTGCATTTTGTACTTGATATATTAATACATTGAATACAGCATAGATATATTATAGAACTGTATTGTAGCTACATAGGAGATTGTTTTTATAAAAAAAGGTGGAGGATAAAATTTACAGATTTTTGTATATACAGTGAGTGAAATAGTGCAGGGTAGTTCAAAAGCTATAGAGATAGGTTTGTGGTCATAATTAATTTGGAGAGTAAGGAAACAGTCAATTGTTAATTTTCTTCGAGATAAAAGTTTTAGGTTTTTTTAGAGAAGATAGTTTGATAGAAACAAATTTGCATGCATAAAATGTATTTAAGAGACCAAAATATTAAAGGCGATGAAAAATAATAATTTATTAGTATTTATTAGGGTTATTTCAAATCCTTTTTTTGTTATTTAAAAAAAATGTTTCCAACTATTTTGGTTTCATTTTTAAATAGATTAAGCGTTATTTTTAAAATTTATGAGTTACAAACAAATAATCGAAAAAGCATTCATGCGTTTAATAGTTAATAACCATGTTAATCGTTGATGCTTACCTAAGACTCGGCATGCTTTTTCCTTTAACCAGATTCGTCATTGGCACCCTTTGTATCATCGAAGCGGACCTCGTCAGTAAATTCTCACCCGTGTCCAAACTTCGATGATACTCCTAAAATCATGATATAACGCAATCAATTAAATAAATTTATTTCGTTTCCATAAAAAAAAATTCAAATCACTTACAGAATGTTCAAGACTACCGTCTCTATTATTGTCACTACTGGAATGTAAATCAAGTCCGACACGCTCCAACGCCCTATCAGATTTCGAAAACATTCTTGTTTCAACAAACGCGCGAAGGTCAGCCATTTTCACGCGACGCTTCTTTTCGCTGCCCCGTCTAATGCTGCTACCCGTTGAGGGTGTGTCCTCCGGCTTACGTTCGTTAAACGGTGACTCTATATACGCATTCAAATCTTGATTGAGGAAATGTCATGCAATTAATTGCTTATAATTAATGGCACTAATCTACTAATTGACACATCGTAAAGAACATTGGCGGAAAAGTGGGTGTGTGAGTATTTGGTTTGCACGAACCTGTAAATATCGTACTCAGAGATGGTTCCGGTACTTCAATGTAGTCTTTCGCCGTGGAACTACCACTGGGACTATCGCGGTTACTGCTGCTCCCTGGCCCTTGATAGATGGATATCTCGATTTGGGGAATCGGCAGGGAATTGGATCGTTTCCGTGGCTGTGGTGGTGGTATGGTTACTTCTTCGCTTATTTCACGGAGTCTTCAATAAAATTTATTTTTTTATTATTGAATGATTTTATGTAAATTAAGAAACAACTCACCGATTATACAGATAATGTAAACTCCAGTAAATACCATCTTCAAGCCAATGAGAAACAAATAGACATCTTAGAACAGCTACATCCATAAAAGTGGCCGACGTTATGTTGCACTTGGCTGATTGCGATGACATTTTATTTGAGTCGGACGAGTTTTTGTCCTCTCCTGGTGATTCCATCTTTTCTCGTTCTTGCGGCTTATCAAAATTAAATTTTTCTGCAAATCCACTGGACCCATAACCAGCAGGCTTTTTGTTCGGTGGCTGTGTGGATGAATATTTATTATGATGCTGCTGTTGTAGTAGACTTGCATCAGCTGTGTAGCATGATGGATCCACCAGGAATGACGTTGATGGTAATCGGAAAATTACAACACGTTCCTCCTCAATGCTCGATGCTTCCTCAGGTATCGTTTCCGGGAATGCACACTCTTTGGGTGATGACACCCATGAGCCGTCTTCATCGTGCTTTTGTGTCTCACTGATGGAATATGTGGGGGGCGAATCCATGCAGTGACTGGATTGAGTGCTGTCTTTTCCTGTAATTCAAATCGAAATCTTAAAAAATTTACAAAAATTTAAAATTCATTAAACCATACGAATCGTATAATCAGGCGAAGCCTTTCCACTTTCTGGACTAAGTAAATTGCGTGCTTTTGGTTTAACTGGTGCTGTAAAGCAGGGAGCACCAGGTGCTTTGTATTCCCACATTCCTTGCCACAAACGAATTCCATTTTCCAATCGAAAATTTTGAAAGTCTGACTCTTTAAGATGGTGTGCGATTGGCGCAAATAAGTAGACAAATAGCTGAAAAAAAGGATTTTCAAATTTAAAATTTAAACTCGATTTAAATTTTTAATTATTAAAAAATTGTCTTTTACCGAAATTGTTGGTATGGAAAATAGATATGGTTGGTTTTTCTTTTGGTCGACTTTTTGATCAGCTGGTAAATTCTCATAATCAGCATCAGCACATTCCTCAGAGGCAAAAAGAAGTATCCAATGAAGCGTGTACAGTAATTTTGTTTCAGCCGTCCCCAATGTTTGTAAGTCCTTGACACGATTGTGTAGAAGGGTTGCAGCACAATGCATTACATGTGGTACTGCGGCTTGCACTAGTCGCCATCTTGGGATGGCTTGCAGTCCTTCCGTTAAACTGGGTGATAGGCCGAACTGGATATTTTGCACAAGGACTTTCTCGAAAGATTTGCAAGCTTCCTTCAATTCCTGTTTTTTAATAAATGTTTTATGTTAGTCAAAGTTTAAAAAAAAATTAAAAAATATGTTATTGGAAAAGTTTTAGGTTTTCTTTTTTTGAGGTAAAAATTATTTAATTAACTTTTGCAATTATTTCACTTAATAATGTACAGACTTGAGAACAACATCCTCAAGTATTATCTTTGCAGATGAATAAATAATAAAAAAGAAACCCTTCAACTATAACGATTACAAATGTATAAAATTGTACAATATTAAACATATAAATTAATGAGAAGAAAAAAAAATCCTAAGACTCGTTGTGATATATACGTACCAATATTAGGCTGAATGTTTATTAGTTTAAAACTTAAGAGACATATTAAAGTAATGAGCGAAAGTAAACCATGAATAAAATTTTAATTTTAATGAATGTTTTTTTGTTGTTGTTGGATAAACAAACACATAAAATTAAAATTAAATCACCACTTATTTCGGCCATGACTTCACAAATACAAGTTACAACATTATAAATTAAAAGCAAAATATGACAACAAGTATTTTACAAAAATATGTATTGAAAAAACAATTAACCCATTTCATCAAAATGCAGCCCTCCACACCACAATAACATTGTTTTTAAGTTTATTCAATGAACTTACGTGATGTCCTGGAGCATGTTGGCAGAACTATACGCGTTTGTTTTTAATATTTTCGTTGTTGTAGCATTTTTTTAAAGTGGTGCAGTGATAAGTTGGATAGTTTATGTACATCAGTTTGTTCGTTCATTTGTGCAGTTGATGAGTTTATTCACGATGATACATCGACAACATATTTATTGACAACACATGTATATAATATGAACATAGATTATTATCACATTTGTTTTTTTAACGGCAATATATTCAAAATAAAAACGTAATTAGAAATTATTTCACAAAATTATTAAAGCATTTTTTAATTTTTTTTTTTTTGCTAGGACAAAAAGCAGAAGCTGTTATTTATTTATTTAAATTAATGTTTTTTTTATAATAATATGTAACAAAATAAAATACAAATATCAAGATTTGATAGTCTACACTCTACGCTCTACATTCGTTCAGTTTATTTTGGATATAAGAAGAAAGTCCTATTTAAATAAAATAGCGAAATTATATAAAAAGCTGCGATAGACAGCAAGCTTAATAGCGTTTACATTGCTGCAAAAAACATGCATAGGTTTCATTCTTTCTGTGATGCAAATAACTTACTTAAAAAACTATTCTAATTGAGAATCAATACTAAAATGTGAATATTATCTACTTTAAATTAAATTAAAATTTCCAAACATCTGTGAAGTTTTTAATTTCTTTATATTTCATAAATTAAAAATTATTTTATTCTAAAACATTTAAAAATTATTAAAAAAAATAATATAAGGCTATTTTTAGTTACTACTTAATTAATGTTTTTTAAGTTCAATTATCAGCATATTCAATCGTGTTTTCACAAGGACCTCGTTTTCTGACAATACAGAATTTAAATAATAATCTGTGAAATCATCATCAAAGAACGAATAAAAAATGAAAACAAATTCAAAGTCAATCAAAATTTACTGATAATTTTCTTTGCTAATTTTTTACTAAATATTAAAGAGTCAACAAATAAAACAAGAGACAATCTTTCCAAGAAAAGATTTCTTAATCCTCTATTAAAAATGCATGGTGTTTTTACAAATTTTCTTTACCATGCAGCTGGCTTCATGTAGTTTGCCCAGTTTCGGACGAATGAATGGAGCGATTTGTCTCCACAAGAACGTCTGGACTGAAATGGGAACTCCAAGATCTTGCAGGCCATCATCCAATGATGAAAGATCGTGCAACGCCTGTTCAATATTGCTAGCCATTTCGCTGAGTTTTGTGGTGCGAGCGTTCATATTGCTTTTCCTTGAAGTTTATCTTAATTTTTCAAAATTGTTTTAAGATTTAAATTTTTTTTAAATAATAATTTAACACAAAAAAACTTCCATATATTATTATTTTAGGTTGAAATAATATTCCCTTTTGATCATAATAAAATCATTTGTCACGCAATTCATAATTTGCGCACGAAAACCAATTTTTATTGTTATTTGTCATTGATTGGAACGTAAACGCGTCGTATCTATTTTGTTATGAAATATATTGCATAAATATACAATATGTAAACAATAACAATTGCTATACGCAAAATCTACAACACAATACCTGAGAGAATCAATTTAGAGAAATCAGCTGAAGTCTTGGCAGCAACTGCTACTGGGTGGGGTGCGAAAAATTGATAACCGCCACCATTTTGAATTCTGCAAGTTTATGTAACTTTTTCTCTTTTTCATTAAGGGATGAAAAAATCATGAATCTCATCTTAAACCACTAATTTTCTCGATTTTACTTCACTTTGACTTGGAAAAACACATTGTTTCTCTATTTTAAAATATTTTTCAACACAAAATTAGAAAATTTGTCGCTTTTTTCACAAACAGTATTGAAAGCTCATTTCGTCCTTGTGGCTGGTACGCAATAAAATTTTGTTTTATATTTCTTGTAACTTCATATTATTGTTAACTTTAACATTACAAAACACTTAAACTCACGTCAAATAATTGTAAAACGTTAAAAATGATAAGAAATAGCGAATCTAACAACAGAAAAATGAACTTCTTTTCAGCGTAAAAGCACGAACGATGTGATAAAGATGGTGACGAATCTGAAATAAAATATTTTCCCTTATATCGATCCATTTGGAACGAGATAACTGTGAATTGAGAAAACTGCACTCAGATTCGTGTGAAGAGAATGCTGGTGGACTGAGCCTGCGCGAGGACCATATGTGCGATTGATGAGTAAGTGTTTTGTTTACACATTTAGCGGCATGCGGTTACCGACTCGATGTATTGCACGAGGCGTCATGTCTTATCACAAATTGTTTTCCTGTTTGCAATATTGTGTCGGCGCACCCCAGCTGCCTGCCGCGTGCGTCGAATGGCAGATATCAGCGTATAACCGGTATATTGAGGTGGCTTGGGTGAAATCATGTGTTTAGCGGATGGAGTTTTGAGAGATACCAAAATAATAACAGAGAGTATGCTTTCAGTATAATTGAAAAGCGTCATATCTCATAACCTATACGCAGAGTATATAGAGTTTAGGTAGGTATACACATTTTATCGACTTGTTTACGTCTGAATTGATACCATAATACATTCAATTGATACCTGTTGATAATCCTTATCAGTTGTGAAAAAGGATTATTCTTTATCTATATACATAAAATGTGCACAACATTTTTTGGTATTTGTCATAGAAATTAATTATATTTTATTCACATCGTTATCAGACTGTGTAAAGGCTATGCTCAAATTGTTATTCATAATTCAATAATCAATTATTTATGGTATTTAATACTGTATAAGTACTGAAGGTGGCAACGGTAATTGGTGACATGGGGGCTTTGACTGGATGTGTTAACAGGGTTGCAACTGTTAATGACACACTTTGTGTCAGGCTGAATGTCCTTGGAGTATGCAACACCCTTTTGAAAATTAGCATTTTAAGGAAATCCATCACAGATCAGTAAAAAAGTATTTTTTAATATAAAATGTATACAAAAATTTAATTACACCCATTTTGAAATTAAGTTTATTCTTGAAATTACTATATTATTTTCGTGTGAACTCAATTAAATTGAGATTGCAAAAAATCTTTATTAATTGAAGGTAATACCAATTTTTTTACTGTGTTGCGTACTCGTAATACGAAAAAAAAGGTTTATAAGCAATTAGCACTAGAAAAAAAGAAGATTTTTAGGTCGACTTAATCAATAATTTTTTTAATTTACAAATAAAGGGTGAAAACCAATTGGAGGTAATTTTTCCTAAAACTAGTGCTCAGAAACTAGTGCTACTGAATTCTTTGGAACTTGGGAGCAAACATAATCCATACAATTCACAGAATTGGACTTTTAACCTTAAATGGCATGAGCCAAACTATCAATTTAATAAAGATTTCCTCAATACATTGATAGTTTTGTGTTTTGTTATAAGAAAAGCCCTATAAATTAAAAATGTGGTATCGCGTATATCTCAACAACCGAATTTGAAGGCCACTTAAAGTAATCAAAATATGCGCCAACTTCAATAAATTAATAAGCTTCTTCGTAAAAATTATAATCAAAAAATATATAATAAAATTAGTCATGTATAATAAATCGATTAAAACTCGTGCAATAATTATGCACCTAGACCAAATGTTTTGCATACTATTTAAATTTTTTTGGGAAACAAGAGCTTTCCGGTACGCATGCTAAAATAAGACTTTCTGAAAATTTAATTCCACACTGACGGATTGTGGCTGAGTTGGCACATTTAAAAATATGTGAATTTGTAGTGCACACACAAAATGTTCCTTTGCCTTGAATACCATGAATATGTTTCATAAAATTCAGCGGTGTTGCCAAGATTTGGCGTTAGGTAACTTGAATGGTATAGAATTTCTCAAATATTATTTCCTACCTTTTTCAATGATTTCTTAATAGTTTGATTTACATATGTATTTCATATTTTAAATAATGGGAATGCAAATTTTACGAAACGTATTCACTATTCAGAAATGTACTCGTGTGTATGCTCATTATCCGTTGGAATGTATTCGGAACTCGAATATGCATACCAAAACATTCAACGAACATCAGCATTCAGTACTTTCCTGCAATCTATTAATATCGAGCAAAACAAGAGAACTTCTGCGATGTAATGTATTCTATTTGTGATGTCATGTTGAGTTGGTGTTCACTGTACGGCAGTGACCATACACAGTTCAAAAAATGTGAGAAATTGGCTGAATAGGAAGAGAATGTCGGCGCTTGCAAATTACGTCAGAAATTTTTGTATAATTTTAAGTAATTATACATCGTAATATTAATAAATGATTCACAAAACATTTATGCACATTTTTTGTTGCATTTTTCACTCTTTAATTCAGCTATGATATATACGTAAAACGCATAGTTTAATGAATCAATAAAATTCGTCCTTGAAAAGAAAATTCAATAGTATTCTAAGTAACCCCGAATTTAGAATTACATTTTTATTTCTTCTTTTCTGTTGTGGACCAATTTGTTAGTCGACATCGCTCCACTTTTTTATAAACAACTGTGTTTTTAAATTTTACCAATTATCACTTTTTTCCAAAGATATTTTGTATGGTAATATGCTAAATACAATTTTTTATAATGAGAAATAGGTTAAAGATTTCAATCGAAAACTTGGCCTATATCACTTTAGGGTGTGTAGTGTGGTCCGGTTTGGGCTTTTAAAGATGTTTCCAGTGATTCCTATCTCTAGATGATAAGTGAAAGAATTTTATAAATCAGATCAGCATAATCCCAGAGATTATCTCCGACTACACTAATTTCTTCTTTATATAATTTGTATAAATTATTTATTAACATTAACTAAAATTTAAGACGTAAAAAATAAAAAATAAACCTCAAAAATAAAAAAAATTATTTATTATGGCTTTTAAAATATATTTTCTAATGTTTTTATTAATTTATTTACATAGGATTTTGGAGTTTAGGAAATTCGGTAAAGTTTGCAGATTTGAAAATCAAGTCAAGTTTTTTGAAATTAATTTTTTGTTATTCCAAATTTAGAGATTTTAAATAGAAATTATGAAATTATTTTAATTTTGCTAATATAAAAAAGAAAACAGATTAAAGTTTTTTAAATCCCAAATCTCAACTAAAATATTTTTATAATTTATGATGCACGAAATAGTTACGAAACTAGAAAGAAACGTATCACATTTGAATTTTATTTTATTTTTGAAAAAAAAACGCCCTTATTAAATCCTTGTAAGCTTTCCTGAACAAACTAGGAATTGTTGTTCGGAAATGTTTGTAGAATTAAAATATGTAAAAAATGTTATTGATTTTTAAATATTGAATTTCTCAAGTATACAAATCATGCAATAAATTACAAAAACAATAAGACAAAAAAAATTCAAAAAGAGATGTTTTGATTTTGTGATGGATTGCAGATGAAAACAAACAATTAACTATGTTTATAAATAATATACATAATTAATTGTGGGACCCTGAACTTCAAGTAAGTCACAAATATGTGACTGTGATTAATAAAAAAGAAGACATAAAAATATTGCACGGAACCAATATTCCCTGACTTCTTTATAGCTGCTACTGAAACTTAAGTCCATTATTTAAAAAATAAATTCGAATAAAATTTGGACCGGGTCAAGGTAGAGCGCCACCTAATTGAATGTAAAGATAAAGTAATAAAAATTATTTTTGAAGCATCTTATGGAACCAATTGTAAAATAACCGAATAATTTAGGTCATTAAAAGATAATTTAAAAAGAAAACAGTTCAAATTTTCTGTGACGCATTTCAAAATATGTAATTACAATGTGTTTTGAATTCCTTTAGAAAATTATTATGACTAGCTAAGAAAGCAGTCCCATGTAACACTCTCAAATAACACACCTCAAAAATAGTGTACAAAGCTTTTTAGTTAAAAACTTGGAAATACATAGTTAAAAAGTTAAGTTAATACTCTCACAATAAAATCGTTCCTAAGATAATAATATTATGTTCTTGTAAGTTGGGCACCAAGATCTGTGTCATACTTTGTGGTTTATTTAAATTTTCGACGAACGAGACAAGGACGGATTGAGGGTTTTTTTTCTTTTAGCGAAACCCATTTCATATATTGAATTGGTATCTGAAACACTGATGATTGTCACAATAATGATGGCATGGCGGCAACGATGTGAGTTTGTGAGTCCTCGCGGCCAAAAATAACAATTGGACTTGTTGGAAAAATAGTACAAACTTCGGGGAGATTCGGATCGTGTGGAATTTCTAAGCTTTTATAGTATAGTCCCCTGTTCATCCTATACCCGCCATCTCCCATGATGATCGTCGGTTCGGGGGCACCCGTTTGTTTTTGCCGCGTCTGTTTCTTTAAGGAAATATATAAATAGCTAGTATAGAAATGGGAAAACAAAAAGAAAGAAAAGTGTGAGCGCATGAACCGTTGTTGCCCACGATCGTCCAGTTCTTAGTTCAGTGTTAGCCGTTGTCCGCGCGATATCAGTCGTCCGTCGTTCGACCTTTGTAACATTATTTTAATTTAGCACTAATATAAAACCAAATAAATTAAAATGGTGAGTTTTTTCTTCTTCTTTCTCAATTGCAACAATATTATTTTTTTATTTTTTGTGAACGATACATTAAATATCATGCAAAAAATATTCAGTATAGAGAAAAAATGTTTAAAAAACATGCCGACAAATGTGGATTTATTTAATATAATTTTTCGAAAAACGAGAATGAACAGAAACCGTTTCGTAATTGTGTAATCGATCTGCATAAGAATTAAGAATATTTGTGAGTTTTCATCGATGAAAAACAGCACCGTGGATTATTGCTGTAACTCCAATTGTGACGAAATAAATATAAAAAATAAAAACGAAAAAAGAAAAAGTGAATTTTTGGAAAAGTTGATTGAAAATTATATTTAAAATTTAATACATTTTTAAAACCATGTTTCTTTGAGACTACAAGCAAATGAAATATGTTACGTAACAGTTAAAATTTTCCTGACGACATAATAAATCACTTTTGTGCGTGTTAAAAATATTTTAATCAAAAAATAATAATTTGTCATTTTGAAAAAATAAAATATAATTTTAGAGGAAATATAAAAAACTACAACTAAATTACATAAATTTCGGTTATCTTTACAGGCCCATGATCTTTCTGGACGTGACGTTGAGAGTAAGTAGCATTAGTCAATTCTTGGCACCAAATGCAGTGCATTCAATTTCGTTTTGTAATTAAAATGCCGCGCCATAATATTCTTAGAGAAGGGAGACCACCGAAAATAAACAGAGTAAAGAGAACGCAAAATCAAAAAGTAAAACACACGATTGCCGGAAAATTCGAGCGCACAAAAAAAGCACGCACAAGTTCTATGTTACCGATGTCTAAATTTAGGCACCGACGAGAAGGATCGAAGACGCGGCAAATAAGGCGCGAGCTCAAAATCCACGTCTTCGTTTGACTCGTCTTTCAAACGCAATATGTATTTTTTTGTTGTTCATTTCTGTTTTCCGTCTTTATTTATGTTAACTGCCTCCCCCTCCTTTTACCTATCTGCAAATGCTTTACTTTTTCGATTCGCGATCGTCTTAATGGTGCGAGGATCTATAAATAGGCAACTGTATTTCGAGAACTTCTTTTGAATATTTTACTGCGGCGCTTTTTACGAGATTTACCGTCAGATTAAATTTCGTTCCATTAATGAAAATATCTGAAGGTGTTGGGGAATTCCAATTATTGCACGTCATATTAGTCAACATTGATTACGTGGGGATGCAATTATTGTTGTAATCTTATGAATATTTAAGCAGTTATGTGAATGATTGTTCAATTGATGGCAAATGCATTCATGCAATTTAGCAATAATTTGTTATGGAGGCATTCAATTGTTATGAAACGAAATTCAATGAATAAAATGCACGTTTTTTATAATCTATTGCACAAAATATAAAAATTTTATTAACAATATTTTGTTTACCAACTTTATAGGGGCAGAATTTGTCTTCGGCATCTTCGACTCAGACATGTCAAACACAGTCGATGCCTTCGAGCTCGGAGACATCTTGCGCGCACTCAACTTGAACCCAACATTGGCTTTGATTGAGAAAGTTGGCGGCACCAAGAAGAAGGGCGAGAAGAAGTTCACCATGGAAGAATTCCTGCCAATCTTCTCCCAAGTGAAGAAAGAGAAGGACCAAGGCTGCTATGAGGACTTCCTTGAATGTCTTAAGTTGTACGACAAGAATGAGGATGGCACCATGTTGCTTGCTGAACTCCAACACGCCCTTTTGGCTCTCGGTACATATTTCGATACAATTCATTCTTATGATTCATGTAACTAATTGTGGGAAATTTCGTTAAACTATTATAGGTGAGGTCTTGACCGACGAACAGGTTGAGGAATTGTTCGCTGACTGCATGGGAGCTGAAGATGATGATGGCAACATTCAGTATGCCCGTAAGTACAAAATTTTAGGTTATTTCCTTTTTTAAATTCACTTAAATTCATGATACCAAATGTAATGTTTAATTATAAGTTTATACACAACTTTTGTCTTACTGTAGTCCTCACGACCTATATTGTCTTGGTATTTATTTGTGTCACATGATCCAGTTATTTGTACTTGTAGGATAATATTGTTTGTAATTTTTGTAAGAACTATTATGCATTTTGTAATTTAGTAATTTATGAAATGTTTACTGTTTTTTTTTTCAATTTATATTCTCCACTGAGTGGTATGTAATCTAATTACCGTATTTTCTTCTTTTCCATGTATTTGTCTTGTGCCTCCGAAACCATCAAAAATCAACAAATAAAAAACACAACCCTTCCCCCACACACGTATAATCAAATAATCATCATCCCCACCTCGTATTGTTTGCCAAATTGAAATGAAAAACACAACAGCATACCTTGAAAAAATGATGATTTCACCTCTGTAAATCAAAGCACTTCAAACGTCAAAAACCACCAACTACCATCAACCACAAATATATGTGTTTACCATCACTTTATGTTGTCCTTAAATGTAATCACGAACAAAACATAAAAATGAGAGACGTTTTGTAAGTAGAATCCCGTATTTTTGACACTTTAGCATTTAATTTAAACTAACTTTGAGTACATTGTTTTTGTTTAACATTTTTTTGCATATACCAAATATTTGTTACAAATTATGATTGAGTTAAAGAATGTTCCCTTTGGTTTGAACACGCAACTTTACTCTCTCGTACAACATATATTTTTTATTATATTGCTGATATACTTTGTAACATAATACATTGATTTAATTTTTACAACCTTTGCCGGAGCTTTGTCTAATTTACTATTTACCATTTGCAGCATTCCTCGAGAAAATGTGCGTGTCAGATAAATTCTTCGAATAAATGAACATCTTTAAGGGGGGCGGTTAAACGCAAATTTCTTCTGTGCAAATAAAAAAGTTTTTCTTTTTTTTTACCATCCAAAAAAACAACATCTCAATCAAAATATTATATAAATTATAATTAAAAAAAAAACTTGACAAAACTCATAAATTGTAATTTATTTTTCTCATTTAATTTTATTGTATATTTCTTTTAAATTAATTTAATTTAATAATTATAATGGATTTATTGTCATAAAACAAACAAAAATAAAACCACAGAAACATTTGTTTTTATTACAACGTATGATTAACTTTAGAACAGGTTTAATACATCAGACTTCAGGGTTGTGAGGAAAATTAAAAACCTTAAGAATGGAATGACTTAAATTGGGATTGTCCACACGATTTTATGGAAAATCAAAAATAATCATTAAAATTTAAAAACAACATAAATATTCTCGTTTGCGACATCATGAAAACCACGATAAAGGGACACAAGGTAATACGTTATGGGCAGAGAACTAACACCCCATACATCAAAGGGTAATCAAAAAACACGAGAATCAATTATGAAACAAAGGGTAACAAAATTATTTAATTAGCGGAATTATTCCTTGCTGGCTTGTACCTGTACCTTGATTGAAAACGGTCCGAATGGGAAATTTTATAACATATTTTGGCATTCATATAAGCTATGGACACGTGGTTCCTCTGTCTTCAGAAAAAAAGCATGTCAAAAAACAGAAAAGAATCAAAATATTGCAATTCGAATAAGCCGTGTTACTGCGTTAAAATATAGTAAAAAGTATCAGATTTTATTAAATGCATATTTTTGATAAAAAATACGAACAAATTTAACTGTAGGCAATTTAGGATTATCTCGTTTAGTGCATTTCACTAACTAGAAGTGAACAGGATATTCCTACTCGATTACCGTTGAAATATTTTCTAAATTTTCACAACAAAAAAAGAAACTTAAACAAAAAGGTTTTAGCTTTGTTGTTTATTTAACAAAAAGTGTTTGTAGAATTTAAAGATTTTTCTATTTTTTTTTTTAATTACAAGTTATAATATTTAAATTAAATATGAAACAGGTTTGTATTTTTTTTTGTTTTATGCTGTCAATGTTTATGATTAAAAGAATATATGGCTTAAATTATTTATATGTACTTTCGAAATTATTAAAGCTTTTCAACGGTTAATTCGTTTAATACAAACTCTATAAAACTTTAACTGAATTTTGTCAACAAAAACATTGAAATTTATAAGCATTGGTATTAAAAGATTAATTCGTGTTAATTAATGACACATTTATAACATTTCAATTATTCGATACTATAAATTGCCATTACAGATTGCTCATTTCGAAAATGTTACTATTGAATACATCAACCATTTCAATATGACCCACATTTTGTATACTTTTTCGAAAGTTTATTTCCCCCTATACCGTATACAACACCGTATTGTCCGACTGTGCGCAAACATCGTGAGTACAACTGTATGTTGTTATTCAATCATTATAATCAGTACGTAAAGTTGAAAAATATAAAGCGGAGTTCCAATTAGCACCTCTGTCTATCTGGCAAATTTGTTCAAAAAAACTCTGTTAAAAGTAGCGAAATTGCACAAAGCTTACGACGGAATTAGCGTGACTACACAAGATTTTCGTTAGAAGCCATTAAATCCCCGGGAAATCGGAGAAATACACAAAACTCAGTGGAAGTGCACACACAGTTTATTGATTTTCTTTAAGAGAAACATCTCGACATATTTAGGGTGCAAAAAAGTGCCACCATTAACAAAGTGCGACGAAATTGAACAAACAAAGTTATTTTAAAGAATTTCGCATTTTAATTCCAAAATTAAAAACATTGTATAAATTGAACATTGCCTAGGAAATTAGGTGAAACAAATTAAAAAAAAGGACGAAATAAGTGATATATAAAAAAGATGGCGGAAGCTGTGCTAAAGAATCCATCGCCGACGTTGCAAAACGCAGAATCCAACGAAATGAACGCCGCCCATACTTCATCCATCCCCCAACAACAGCAAACTAATCAAACAGGTAGGAAACAGGAGTGTTAGGAATTAGGATGCGGCTTTCACTAAAATCGATAAAGCTTGTCACATCAGGTGTTTGACACACGCACCACGCAATTTATATTCTTTTACTTAGTTTTAAGTTATTTTATGCCGTGCGGTTTATTTTCGGTCAAATAATTTTGTGTGGTGGCCTGACTCATTAAACGCGACAGAGTAGCGCGGTCTTTTTGTGCCCACAACCACTATTCTGCGCATTTAAAAATATATTATACATATATGTTTGTCGTTAAATTGTGTTGTCTGTTTACAAAATCAGCATAAGACGACCGCGGTGCGACGCGACGTGGGACATTCTACTATCTTTAAAGACGAACAGACAAGACATATATGCAGGCTTCTGATTCTTAACACTCATCTCTTATCAATTGAAATGTTTGTTGTTTTATTCAGTTATCAGCCGAATGTACGTGCAATGTTAATTAGCGAAACCACTTTGAGTTAATTTGTAATCAGTAAAAGGTGTAGTGGGAAATGTTTGATGTATGTGGCAATGATGTGAGCAAAATTGCGTGTAATTTTTTGAAGCACATTTAAGCCGCCAACTTTTATATTGGTATGCATAATTGTTTACTAAGAAATCAGATGATATTAAATACAGGGAATGTTTGATTGCAAACATAAAAATAATGTGGAAAATATACAGAGCATTGAACTGTAAAATTTGAAATGTTAGGAAAAATCCGTTAAAAAAATAGTTCGAAAGTTATCAATCATTATACTTGTATTAAAATGTAATTGATTTTTAATGAACATAACATTTAATGTTTATATACGCCGAATATTTGTATTATCCAAATAAATGATTTTATGTTCTCATTTTTTTTGAAATGACATACATTTAAATTGTCCGAAATATGAATTTCCTACAATAGCTTTTGGTGCTCAAGATTTGGAGAATCAGTCAGTTTCTTCCCTCGCATTTCTTGATACTCGTATTTTAACTAAAATGCTTTTTGATCTTGAATATTATTGCATTTGACTATTTCAGTACAATAATTCCTAAAAATGATCTTAAAGCCATATATTTATTTATAGTTTGTGATTCTCGTACCCACCATAAAACACCTTGATTTATTTATTGAAACCATGCCAAGTTGCAAAAATAATACATAGAAAATAGCTCTTTGTAACTGTGACAGTAGTAGTTGTAATTTGTTTGTGAATAAAATTGCAAAACTAGTTAATTTAATAAATTTTAGGCGTTATTCTTTTTTAATTAAGATTTATTTTATAACAGTTATTTTTAAGGACGTTTTCTGATTAAAAACTTTAATTAAAAAGGATTATTTTAATTAAAAAACTAATTTATCAATTAGTGCATAAAATGAACTGCATTAGCTCAATTTATTAAATTACACATCCCATAAACCCACAACAAATATTTTTGCCAACCACAAGTGAACGAGACATTTACACTTGTGTCTGAATTTGGGTCAAACCGCACTATACTCGTACTTGCTCCTCATTTAAAATACATTCGTAGGGCGTGTACTACTAAGTGCGACGAGCACTGAGCAGTGAGCTGCGTTGGGCGCTTAACTTTTATTAGAGCAACAAGGTTGTCTGTTAGAGGAAGTCATACAATGAAAATGCACATGTTACTATACCAATATAATGTTCATAATGTTATGTATAAAGTGCTTGAAGTGCGAAAGCAACTTCATTTAATGGTGTGTGGCTGATGTACAGTCGCTACAATCTCGCAATTAGATTGACCTTTGTAAATTGCACGCAGCTTAATCACGTTTTGTTTTATGTGTGTTATGTAAGTAATTGAAACCGTTTAAGTAAAAAAAAAGGTCTCACTTTGTTGCATTTTCTTAAGTTATTTAGTTGCATCGTTTCAGAGGTTTTTTTAAAAAAGATTTTTGTTTTTCACATTAAAATTTTTATTCTTCAGAATATTAAAGATTTTATGCAGCCTTTTTCCTCTAATTTTATAAAAAAAGCTATTCCAGTGTAGAATACATGCTGTGCTCAGTTATGACTGATGATATATAATTACCAGGGCTATCTATCATAATCAGTGTCAATGTGCGGAGAACCCAATGAGCTTGTGAAGGCATATAAGTTTTAACTATGTGAAAATAGTCAGGTTTATTATTTACAGCAGATCAAGGGATAAAAAGTCACTAGCATTGTTGAATATTTCCATTTATATTTAAAACTCATAAAACACGTGAATCCTACATTTACCGCGAAAAAATGTGTAGACTCTATATAATTAGTGTTCGTATTATGTCCTTTATAAAGCCATAAGTCTTGCTATACAGTCAAATCAGGTCAGTGAAGTGCTTGTAATTCCTTGATTTGTTTATCGCACATGCGCAATAATTATTCTGCCTTTGTGCGTGATAATTAAATTGAAAAATATTTGTACTTTCACGCATACAATGTGTCATTTTGAAGCTTACTTTTTAAAGGTAAAATGTTTTCTTTTTTTCATTATTCTGTTATAGTTTTCTGTAGAAGATTAGGATAATACTTATAATTTAAAATATTCCTCCTTATTTTAAAATAACAGTTAAATGTTCATTACTTATTTTAAAATCACGCAAAGTATTTCATGTAACACTTTCTTTGAATGAAGAAAAGTGTTGACCTTTAAATATTATAACAATTTTATGGAGTTGCTTGACTTATTGTAAATACAGACCTTTAACTCATAGTTTTATCGTAAATTTAGGAAATTACAGCTAATATTATAATACAATTTTAGTAAAACATAAGAAGTGAAAAAAGGAAAGTAGCTTTAACATGCTTGTTTACAATCACGTACGTTGTACACGTCTTTCGTCAATTAACTTTGTATATGATGTACATCTTCAGATTTCATAATAAATATAAAGTATGCGTTTAGCACAGCGTTGTCGTGAGTCGTCGATTTGCGTTTCAAGACCATTTTGATATCCTTGTTATCATTGCCCGCAATCATCCCTTCAATATATACACACATATATTTTATATTTGCAAACAGTCTCATGTTAACGACTCATGACATAAACACGCCAGCCCAAATGTTTTCACGAAGGGAATTCACGAGTGACACGACACATGGTGTCGACCAAAACCAAAAACCGCCGCCTGCAACCACTTTTATACATGAATGTGTGTGGCTGGCACATTTGGAAATGTCCTCAAAGTGCGCAAGCTCAGTCTGGCGAGCTAATAAACTTTGGATGGAACAATAGAAGGGCACACGAAAGACATTTGAAAAACAGAAAGGTATTTGTTGTACAATTGCACGTTCTGAAAAGGGTACATGTAGCATGTGAGAAAATTCGTGGAGTCAGTCTTGTGGTTTTCCTTGAAGCCTGAAGCACCCCGAGTCTACTAGTGGTCTTGTTTACAAAATATTTTAATTCGCGTCTTATTTGAATTTCATAAAGTGCAGTGACTTACAAGTTTTTAAATAAAACAATAAAACAAAAGAAATATAATACCAAAATATTACAAAGATAACAAACATCATAAACTGAAGTTTGTTGTCAAAGAATTAGAATTATAATCGCAGGTACAAAATTAACTGGATTTATAAGATTTAATTTGTAAATTTGTTGAGTGTTTTATTGGATAAGTAAAAAATTTAACAAAGATAAAATTCTTCACAATCTATTGTATTTTAACGAAATTATGTCTTTCTTATAGTTGTATGGGAGATTATTTCTTCGATTTTAGCATTACACATTATTCAGTCGATTTCTTTTCAATGAATATTTTATTACCACACTGCAGTAACTGTTTTATGTGATTGGTGCTACCTACTTGTGCATATTCTGTAAAGTGAATATAAAATGAATTATACCGTCAGTGAGCTTCTAAAACGCAATTTTATTAATAGACTTAATTGATAATCAATACAAAATGAGTTTATGGTTATACACCGATGATGTAAACTGTAGATATTTAAATCGCAAAGGGATGGACTCGTATCGATTAAGACACGATGTTATCAACAGTTATATGGATTACCGTTTATTAGATTCATTTCCTCCACATTAAATCATTCAACTAAGTAGTGATTTATCAAATTAATGTCCATTTTTATGCTTTAAACTCTATTGAAATACTAATACCGCAATTAAAAGAAACCCAAATTTTTTTTATAAAATCATCTTGAACTAAACAATATTTAATTCTTTTTATGAATTATGCCTAGCTTACTAATTCTAGTTTAATGTCCTTATTCATAATTAGAACTTAGTTTATTGTAGTACAATGTAAGTACTGATTAATTTAAAATATTTATTTTTTCATTAATTTCAGTTTATCCAAATTTTGAAGTTTTCTTTTCCTTAACACTTTGTCTTAAAAAGCTTTCTATTTTTTATGAAATTCCTTAATGTGCGCAACGATAACGTGGCAATGCTACATTTTCTATTTGATTAACTAAAATGTTGAGTGACGCATATTATTTAAATGCTAAGGGTTAACAAAACAACATCTATTAACAAAAAAAAAATACACAGCCGTTGACCGCTTTAATCAATGATCCTTAAATATAACAACACGAGAACAAGTCACACAATTTATTTACACTTCGTGTTAAATATCCAATAACGGGAATATTTGATTAAGTGAAAAATGTCATGGAATTTCTAGAATAGTTTCTGTTTAAAAATATTAATTTACTTTACAAGTCTATTGTTGGTTAAAATTTCAAAGAATAAAATAGCAATTATGAGCAATTTATGTCATGTTATGATCTACTATAAATGATAAGATGAACGAGAATGTCCTTTTTTGAATAATGCGGATTATTTTCCTCAAACATATAATAATTATTATTGGTGCCATTTTGATGTGGGATACTTGACTTACATTTTCGCCGATATTTATTAATCTTTTGCTTTTATTGTTTTATCGAAAGATAGTTTTTAATAATTTTTTTGTATAGTTTTGATACTTCAATTAATGCGTTCATTTATTTATTTTTTATTTTATTTTTAAATCACGTTCATTATTTAATTGCCACAATTATTAAAGGACATTTTAATCAATGCGCTCATATAGTTTTCAATCTATTTTTACTTATAGCTGGAGTTTGTCCCACATTCTTCGATTATCGTTGCTAATTTTCTTTGATACTTTAATAAATAAAAACGCATACCTTGATTTAAATTAATTAATCTCTAAGGACAGTTCATTGCATAAAACGAAAACTACGTTAACAATATTGCAAATCATACTCATTTGAATATTTGCTGACATGATAACTCAATAACTATTCAATACACCACCACAATCCGCATATATTTATTTATTTATTATTATTCATTCGACCCCATTGATGTGCATGCATAAATTGTAATGTTCGTATGTACCATGCTTACATTTATTTATATATATATAATTTATATTTTGTCTAAATCGTTCATTCAGGACATAAATATTTTTGTGCGAATTAACACGCACAGACAGAAAATAGGTTGGTCTGAAGGTTCACAACGATGTACTAGGTCTGATAGCGCGCCACATAGGCAATAGCTCACTATAATATTACTATGCCTGCATTTGTATGTAATCGATAACAGTTGAAAAGTAAATGAAAAATATAATACACAACTAATGCGAGAGCTGGGGGTGGTTTCGTGTACCAACAAAAATCGTGGCACTTAAACGGTTGATAAAAACACTGAAATATGAAAAAAAAACAACATATAAACAATAAATAACATAAACTCGGCAGCATAATGTACCTAAGATATTTATTTTGTGTATATTCGTAAAATATTTGTATATTATGTAAAATGTGGAGGATTCAAATATTATATGAGGAAATTGCAATGAAAAGCAATGGCACAGATAGATGAAAACTATAAAAAAATCAATGTCACCAAACCAACCATGTCAACAAAATTCAAAATCATATTTTGTTATTTTTTATGCTTTTTTTTGCCACCACATCAGTCTTATGTCCATAAAATTATGTCAATATTTTTGAGCTTTCTTTGACATACAGAGCGATATCGTTTCATGTGCTCGTATGTCACTAAGTGAGGATGGAATAAATCCTTTGATTTATATTACATATTGACAATTCAAGGAAAACTTACTGAAATTTACGTTTAAAGTATGTTCACATTTTACCCTAAAAGCTTTGTTCTTGATTTGACATGAACAACCATCATTTGGCATGTACGAGTATTATATGGATGGGAAAGTAGCAAAATCGTGGTGCGAGACACTCACGAAAGCTACCATAAAATGACAACAAGCAACGCAAATTGTCACATTGAATTGGCTCCCACCCCACTCAAACTTGGGCACATACTCACATGTTGTTTATGTTTTTTTCATATTTTTTATTTTTTTTTGCTAGCTATCATTCTTCTTTTGATATACATTAATAAGTTTTATTTTATTTCGTTTTATTACTTGCATGACAACATATAATTTGCGTCTATATCGCGAAAATGATAAATTAGTTACGATGCGAGCTTTCATGCATAAGTAGACGAAACAAGAAAATGGGTTTTTAATGGTTGTGTATAACCTGCATTCGCAGTTGTGTGGACCGAATTCAAGAATAAAACTGATTTATGGCCATAACTTTTAAGTATGTATTACCTCTTTTCCTTAATCTTGAAGTACGTTTTTTAATCAATTTGATTTAAGTTCAGGATTTGCTTATTTAAGTAATTCAAGGTTTAATAGTGCATTTTTAAAGTTAATTCTTTGACTCTTGAAATTTTTTAAGAGTATAGCTTTGAAATATTATTTGAGGTCGACTATTTAGGCTTTAATGACCCTAAAAAAATTGTAAAAAAGAAATGGCATTTACCCGAACCTTCTTCAATGCGGAAAATCGTAAATGATCCATAAGATGGTTGGCCCATATACTCGTAAAATGAATTTAACTATTACACTTTACCACTAAATAGTTACTCCCTTATACGGCATAAAATGAATATTGCGGAAGAATCCACACACAGCGAGCAACTTTGTTATACAACAAAACTTTATAAAAACGGTGTGGGTCTCTCTTGTGAACGTTTACACCCTTGGGAAATTGTTTGCTACCACACCGTGCAACTTCTTTGTGATTTAATCGCTAAAAACTTTTGGAATTTTGTACAATTTAATTCCACCACTTTATAGAAAGTGCAAATTATTTGAATAGCGTTTCCGTGTTAATTACAATAGTTTGTCAAACGCGGGCGAATACGTGCAAATGTTTTTTTTTTAAATGGAGGGAAAAGTTTTAGCGTCAGAGAAATAAAGCCTTCATTGTTGCTGTAGGTTATAAGTTGGGTGCTGAAAAGTTCTTTCAAATGTTTAAAAATTTGTTTAACTGTAGAAAAATTAAGAAATTGAATTTTTCTGTCTTCAAAATCAAAATTAACAATACATCCATAAAATTATAAATACTTAAAAAAGACTGATGTTTTAAATTAAATACAAATTCGTTAAATAAAATCATATTTTTGGGCCAAATAATTCTATTTTTAATAGAAAAGAAATATTAAAAATTAGTGTTAGTTGATGTAATTTATTGGTATTAAAAAATACTGTTTTTAAAATATACTTAGCTAAAATTCAAAGTCAAGTAACTGATGTTTCAATGCAGCTTAAAGAAATATATTAATTAAATTATTATATCTAATGCTTCGTAAATTGATTTATGTTTTAGTAAAAAAAAAGTTTCAACTTTCACTTTTATAATTAAAGACATTAAAAAACGAACAAACGATTTAGAAATTAAATCCCGTTTAACAAGGCATAATGGACTCAGATGTGGTAAGATAACTTAAACAATGCCTAATAAATTCACTTATTACTAAGTAGTCTGCAATCTATTAGAATCGGCTTTACAAATCATTCAATAGTAATGGAGCAATTAAAAACAAATGCAATTGTAAACCATAACAGCTTATAACTAGTTAGGTTAATTACTAAAACACCCATAGGAAAACACAATAACTCGTAGAGCAAAATTGTTAGTTACTATAAAGTTCAAAGTTATGACCCAATATTAAATTTAAAGGTGCGCTCGGGGTCAGCCTCGCCTTCAACAATAAGACCGACGCCGAATTCAACGAACTCCATTAACCCGAATCCAGTGAATCTAAATCAGATATTTAACAATAATCCCAAACCAATTGTGGGAAACACTCCACAACAAAATCCTCAACCAGTCTTGAGACCTAACAGTGGGTACAATCAACCGCAACAATCTCCACTGGGGCCTAATGATGCCCAGTTAAAGAGGACAGATAGTCGCATTATGCAACAACCCCCAAACTTACCGCAACAGTTACGTTCACCGCCTGGACCATCCCCACAACAAGTAAATTTACCTAATTTGCAACAACAGCAACCACAATTAGGACCTCGTCCCGTGGTAAATCAAAGACCACCAGTACCGAATAACCCAAATCAACAACCACCACAACAAAGACCAGTTGGGCCACCATTTCAGCGGCCACCATTCAATCCACAACAACCACTCTCACCACAACAAGTGGCATTGCAACAACAGCAAGCGCAATTAAATCAACAACGATTTGTTCGTCCACAACAACCACCCAATCCAGCGCAACAGCCACAACAACAACAGCAACCGTATCAAGCGGGAAATTTACCCAATCAACAGTATCGTCCACCATTAAATCCACAGCAACAAGTTGGTGGACCACCCCAACTGCTCAACAATAAGCCAAATACACCACAATTACAGAATCCGTTAATGCAACAACCGCATCAACAACAGCCACAAAATAAAATTCAAAATCCATCACTTGAAAAATTGAAGGCTGGGCAACCAGACGCTTACAACAGAATGTCCTCCGGTGACATGGGACGCCCCAACAGCAGCCTTTCAAATTCATCCCTTAACGAGATGAATGATGACGACGATGTGGTCATTGGTCGCACCAAAACTCCCGTCAAAACACCGGAACCAAATTATGTTGGTTCGTCACCATCACCACCGGCAACACAAATTAATTTTCCACCACCCCTCAATCGATCGGATAGTCGCAAATCAATTCCGTCCAGACCACCGTCAGTGAATGAAATGAAGCCGCCACTTTCATCATATCAAATGAATGCAAATGCAACAAGTGGCGGTGGTGGTGGTGGTGTTGGTGGTGGTATTGTTGGAAACCCACCGTCACGTCCTACTTCGGTACATTTTAAGGATTCACATAATGCCTCGATATTGGGTCAAATTAATGGACAAGCAAAACCAAAAGTCACAGCGAACAATGTGTACTCATCAAACATTTTTAGTAAGATTTTTATTGATTTCTTGTAACTAAGAAGCAGCACATCGTTTTAAGATAAACTAGATCTTCGCACGTTTTAATGAGATGAACAGTGTTTTTTTCAATTAAACCACATTAGATGAGTTCTTGAATCGATTATTTATTGCGTTATTTTCTTTTGTGTTGTTTCAGAGGGTGACAATGACAGCGGCGTTGATGAATCCACTCAGGGAAATGTAAGTAGCGAAATGTATTATCGATTCTATTCTTTTAATATTAAAAGTGCAACAAACTTTAAAGGGTTATTGTACAGAAAATGTCTTTTTATTCCTTTGTTTGTTTGTTTTCCACCTTTTTTTATTTTTAATTCTATTTGAAGTCTCTATCCAAAGTTTATCTTTCCGTGTGCGGGCCTTATAATGAACACAACTGTGAGTTACGTGGCTTCGCGTCACTGTAACCGTTTAATTATGGATTGTGGAATATTTTTCATTATTGATTATATGATGGATTTGGTGACAATTTTCTCAGTATTATCCGGTATAAGATCTAGTTTATCTAAAACTGAAACTTAATTTTTTTGAGTAATTGTTTACTAAAATCATAATAAAATAATGTCCACTTTAAGAACTTTTTCTTGAGAGTCTGTAAAATTATCGTTGTCAAATTGATGTAGTCTATGGGTGATTTCCTTTCTTCTTATCGAAAAGTTTCATAACTTAGTTGAACGAAGTCTCTGACCTTGACTTTCTTGATTCTCTGTTTAAACTTAGGAAATACGAGTTAAGATAATGATTAAATTATTAATTGTTAGTCTTGTGTACCTTTTCCTCTGAAATATAAAAGCGTCACGTTTAGATTAGTGCAGAAATATAAACAATACTCGAATTAATTTATCACATTTCTTTGAAAGATTATTCTTGTTGGAAGAAATCATTAAATTTACCATTTTTCTTGTCTGATTTTTTTATTTTTATTCTAGTTATTCGTATTTCATTTCCTTAATTTCGGTTTATATAATGTACTATGTTGGGGATGTGGGGATGGGGTTAGAATTGCTTGTTGCCACAACAAACTAATTTTTGCCACACTTACAATCATTTAGCACTGTTGTGGCAGCTGAATAAATAAATAACACTTTTATGCCTACAATATTTACTTTTTATTGATTTTTTCCTGAAATATGGCCAAAACTTTTTTTTTCCTCAATGATTTTTAGCAATTAAAAGCATTTTAATGGCAGCTTAAGCATCCATTTTCATTATTCAATACAACGATTGATTTTAATTATTAACGTTCAATTTTTATAATTGTTATAATTCATCATAATGATGGTTTTTTATTACTACTCCTATAACAAATTCGTCTATTCAATAACTGCGAGAGTATAGTCAAAATATTTGCTATTATTATTACTATTATTATTTGAAAAACCGATCTATTTTGAGCAATGATTGACATCAGCAGTTTTTCTTGGTGGCTCTTCTTCATTTTGTTTTGTCTGCCCCACCTGGATCAAAGCTATAACGGCATAAAAGTAAATGAACAGGCACCGTCATGCTCGAGAGGCTCGTGCCAATCTTCTTACTGATCGATATTTGCTCCTACTACTTATTGTGCTGTATACACTTCCTTTCCCCAATACATGTTTTGTTCGCCGTTTTATCAATTCTTACATAGCAATGCGTGGGATCAAGTTACGTTCCAATGAATCGTCAGTTTAGTCGCTGTCTGACGCTTGCAGGCATTTGTTCTTAAATTTCATAACAATTTTGAATTCCTTCACGCTACTAACGAATATAAATTGTTAGTTAAATCTTGTAAATATTGTAAGAAACTTAGTTTAAAAATACATGTTTTGGTTACTAAATAAAAGGATTTTTTTTTCATTACAATCAACAACAATACTCCAACAAAACAGGATCGCAACGGACCGATTTCGCCAACCTCTCCACTCAAATCGCCGACAAAAATTCCAAACTTATCCCGACCATCCAGTGCTACTCCTTCGCACAAAAGCTTGGATATTAAATCGCGAAGCGCATCGCGCTCACGCACTCTGAAAACACCTGAAACACCCACTGAACCGGCAATTAAGAAAAGTAAGTGCAACAGCGTTTTTATGATTTTAATTTTCAATACGCAGCAAAAGTTTTGTAATTGCACCAATAAGTGTAAGGGTTGGTTAAATCGATATTAATCAATTTCTGTAAATTTTCATCGAACACTTTAGTTTCAATGAACAAAATTCAAGTCGGCAACACTCCATCGCCTAATTTGAAGGCAATCAAATCTAAAATCGGCTCATTGGAGAATGCAACTCACAAGCCGGGTGGTGGCCACATTAAAATCGAATCCAAAAAGCTTGATTTTAAAGTGGCGCCCAGAATTGAAGCCAAGAATGATAAATATCAACCGAGAGGGGGCGATAAGAAGGTAAGAATATTTTTCAAAAAATTGTTTTATCAAAATTAAATTGAAAAGAGCTTTCAATATTAACTTAAAATTAAATTGAATGTAGGCAGTGTGTTGTATCTTGTGTAAAATGTTAATAATTATACTTAAAATCACATAATTTTGGTAACATTTGATATTCTTGTAAAATTGCCACAACAAAATTTCCACACACCAAGTTGGTTTGTATTTATAGAACTTATATTTCCGGTACTTTGATGCAACAAATTTGAATTGCATGTAAAAATGGCACAAAATAAAAATTAAAACACAAAACTGTTGAGCAACATTAAGATTAATAACGCCAGATATGTTAAGCGTAAAACTTCGACTATTAGAGACAATGATGTGCGACGTTCAATTGAGTATATTTAACGCATGAATGGGTGGATTCCTAATGAACCGGAAACCGTTCAATCATTTCATATTTTGCCCCAGTTTTTGTTTGATATTATTGTTTTTGTCTGTCACGGGTCATCGAACTAAGTGATTTTTACACAGAAAAAAATGTTCACACATTGCCACACTGAGAGAAAAATATTTGTTAACGAGAAACATTTTGTAATTTATTATTTTTGAATTTACACTGAAAACATATTACATAATAATTTTCATTATTTATTTGCCATTTTTACAACAATAATTCTACACACACAACAAAGATTATCTCAACAAAATTGCAATGGAATGCTAAGTCAAAAATTGGATCACTTGAAAACACCAGCCACAAGCCAGGTGGTGGTGACAAAAAGATCGAGTCGCTAAAGATTGATTTCAAGGATCGTGCGAAGCCAAAAGTGGGATCTAAGGACAACCTAAAGCATGCCCCAACTGGTGGAGACGTGAAGGTGGGTTCTGTTTCTAATCTAAACACTTCTCTGTCCGCATTGAATAGGGAGGAAGAACTTTAAGTACATTTTCTTTTGTTTTGGGATATAATGTGTTTGAAATTGTGTCCTTGGCATGACATTTAAAATCTCTTTTTTATAGTGAGACATAATAACTATATTTATAGATGAAAAATGTGTTTGTCCTCTATTTGGTGTATTTTTTTTAATAATATATTTTTTCAATCATTTGAGAAATAATTCATAGATTAAAGCATGTTCCTGTTATGAAAACTATACAGTTTTATGATTTTTTTTATTTATTCCTTTTTTACTGACAAATAAAATGCGCTATTTATGTGGGTTTCCTTCGGTTAGCATTTTCATTTTTATTTTTATATAGATTACATTTTTATTATATTATGAAATAGATTTTAGATATGTAATTTATGTTATGTATCAAACAATAGAAAATATTTATTGTCTGAGGAAAAATGAAATGAAATTATCTCAAAATTCAATCAACAAAAGAACTAACGTCTATGTTTTAAAAGCACTGAAATAGTTAAGTGCTTTCTAAGGATTTTAAATTAAGTCTAGTATTAAAAATGAGTATACATATTTACGAAAGAGTTTCTATACAATACAACATAGAAATGAGTTCATCAAAAACATAAATAACAACAAAGTTTTAGTTCAATTTTAATTTTAATTTTTTTCTACAACACATATAAACCATACATTTGATAAAACGCAAAGAAGTCAGCCAACTCGGATACATTGAAAGAGATGTCTGATGTAAGTAATTATTAAAAACGCAATGTGTCTATGTACTCGTATATCCTTTATGTAAATACATAACATCTTCGACCGGATTGATGTTTACATTAAATTCGTAATCCATTTATTAGAAATGGCGTTACAGTCTCGTGTGATTGTTGATTAAATGAAAGTATGTCGTATTTATTCGTTTCAACAGTTTATGGTCTTTAGTACGTGTGCAAATTCAAAGCTTTCAGATTATGCACTAAAAAAAAATATTTAAATTAAAACTTTCTCAATAGAAAGCTTTTCAAAAATGTTTTTACGGAATTGAATTCTAGGTCAATTTTTCTTGACAATACTTATTATTAAATTTCTTTACTAATTAAATTTTATTTTTACTATTATTGTTTTTTGTTCTGTTAAAAAATTATTTTCATTTTGTTTATTCTTGAATTTCCTGAAAAAATAAATTACAAACCTTTTACAATATCAAATTCGAATTCCTACAACGTTCAAAAAACAATAACTATTGAGTGAAAAATCACACGAACTTCGTACAAGTCATAAATAATATAATCTCAGAAATATGATACCTTTCTTTACAATGTAAACTCAAAATAATTCATCTGTCACAAACTATTATTGATTCTATAAACTTTGTAGCCTGCACTTTACTGTGAATTTAAATTTAACCTCAATTCCCATAACAAATCAATAAAATATTATTGGCTGGAAGCCACAAAAACATACTTTAGCTCTGCACAAATTGATCAAATTACAAAATACAAATGTATACTCTGCTCAAGGGTGTAAAAAAATTATGTAATAAATAATAACACATACAAAATGCACTGTGCACTTTGGCACTTTATAGTTTATATTCGTTGATTGCAGAAATATAATATGATTGAAGGATCTTCTTACAATTATTTTGCACTGATTTTATTTGGATCATTTATGTTTAACAGAACAGATATTAAAGGGTTAAAATATGTGCGGTGTAAATGAAAATCAAAATTATAGCTTATTAAATAACGTTATAGGAGTAAAATATAAAGGACGTTTTTTATTATTTAAAGTAATCACTTAATCCTGTATTGTATTGTCTATGTTATCAGTTAAAAATAATTTATATTACATATTACTGTAGTTACTTATTAGTGTTCATATTAATATTGATTGCTTTAGAAATATGTACGCAATTTTTTTTTGAATAATGTTCTTTGTGTAAATACTTACTTAGAGTAAATGTTATTAAAATTTAGGAATCATTTAGGTATTTGGTAGATTTGATATGAAAAATCTGAAGACATTCACAAAGAAAAGTTATAGAAATAATATAAAGAATCCAGAATGAATGTGATGTTTATGACGTGTTTGTTGTTAAAACATTCCATTAAAGAAAATTTATTTATGTATGTAAATTTGTAAATATTATTTATGTATTTCAAACTAATTTATTTTTTTAAGTTGATTTATTAAAACATATATATTTACTAAAATATTATAATTATAGTTTATAACTCATATGGAATGCAAAATAATTTTATGTATAAATATTTAATTTATGTATTAGAATTTAGTTTCGTTTCCGAGAACCATGGTAATATTTTTTTGGGGTAGATATTGATTTGAGTATTGTATGATATAACTTTTTTTTGTAAACAATAATGATTAATTAGCATTAAAACTGCTATTAAAGAAATTTCCAAAAATAGTTTCGAATAAAAGGCTAGAGTTAAAGTCGCAATTTCAGTTACTTTTTCAATTATATTAATTTGAAAGTTAATTATTTTTGTCTAAAAACTGAAATATAATTTCGTATATAAATAATAAAATTATTAAAATGTTGAAATATTGCATGGAAAAAAGTTGGTACATTTGATTTTGTAAAAGTAAAATCGTGCCTCAGAAATTCACGCATATTTCGTGTACGCTTCCACTCAATTTCCATTGATATTAATTATTCGCGTTGACAATACGTTCGGGAATATAATAATGGATTGAATATTCCGTGCCAAACCGTAACCGCCTATCTTTATGAACCTCCAATACTCTTATGCTATTATATCGATTTGCGTGTACTGACTTTTCTCCAAGTTATATGCCTTTACTGTCTGTAAATATGCTCTAATGTCTATGTATAGTAAAACTAAATGTTGCGTTATTTGTGTCTATATTTATAACAATTGAAACAAAGTTAATTGACATTTATATCACAATACTAATCACAATTTTCATTAAATTTTTTCCCGTCCACAACAACTGATACAGATTCAAACGCAAAAGGTTGAGGTTAAAGCCCAGAGCAAAATCGGTTCATTGGACAACATTGGCCATCGGCCAGGTGGTGGGGACAAGAAAATATTCGATGACAAAGAATATTTGAAAGGCGTGGACCATCCCACTCCACCAACACTCCCATCCGAGGTAAATGTTTAAATAAGGAAGCTTGACATTTGTTTCTTTGGTACTTGTTTTATTTTAACAGATTGTTTTATTCGACAATCTTTTTACCACAAGTTAAGACCCCGATATAAAAATTGAGAGTATGTATTTAAATTGTAGGTTAAACGGCTTCTGCTTTCAATTACTTATTTTTAAATTACATTTTTTTACTTTGATTTTTAAGCGATATTTATATATTACGTAGAATTAGCGAGTACTTTTAATGTAAATTTAGACGCTTATTGTATGATAACAATTTTTGAAATATTTATCACTTCAAATTTAACTAATGTATATTTAAACGCAATAATATACGTAATATTAATAATAATTGAGGCACATAAGTGACAATCGCGAATGGTTTACTGATTAATTGTAAAAATTTAAAAGTTCGTATAAGGATTGGGAAAACGAAGGGGTTGAACAATTTTTTTAGAGAGCTTTTTTTATTTTGCAACCAAAAAGAGAATTTTTAAAATTGGTCTTTGAAGCTTCACTTAATAAACACAAGTATTAAATAAAATTTTGAAATTTTTAAAATAGTTGATTTTTACAATTCAATTTGTTGTTTTAGGAATATGTCTATACGTTTTATTAAAAACGTACAAAAAGACAAGTTTTGTAAGTTTAATTTTTTCCTTTGGGTTTTGCATTTTTCTTGTTTAATTACTTTTGGTTCATTGTTAAAAAAAAACCTTGCATGTTGTGCAGAATATTAGAATTAACTCAAGAAATACATTTTACATATTTCAACCAATTTATGATTTTAGGATATTCGAGATTTCAAAAGAATCATTTTGTGATAATATTTGTGTGCTACTTTAAAAAATTAACCGTTTGGACGTTGTTTTAGCAATTTTAATAATTCGAAAAACAAATGTCGTATTTAACCATTTGAAAAAAATTCGTTTCATAAAAATCGCAGTCAAATGACCTCAAATTGAGATTTACTACAATAGATTGAATAACAGAAAACTGTGACAGTTTTTATCTTGTATTACATCAATTCACACTTTTTAGAGTTACTTTTCATGTCCATATAATTCATAATCCTTTACTACCACGTATAACATTATTTTAATAAATCCTAATGCTATTTAATAAAGGCCATTATTATTGATTAAAAAGTATTCAAACCCATCATAATTAAAAAAAAAAGTTGGAAATAACGAATCACAATTTACTCCCTGTTTAATTATGTATATTCATCCGTGCTTGTTCCCTTAATACGTAGGAATCGAACTACATTTTTATTTTTACCAATAAAATTTGTGAAATCTTTGCAAATATAAAAGCTCAAAAATGTCGTCACACTCCTTAAAATTTCGTACCCAATTAACACCCCTAACTCGAGTTTGTTTTTGTGAAATGTTTCCGGATGTGTCAATTAATCATTATAATCATCATTTATTAGTTTTGATTGTTATACATTGAATGTGCTCCGCAGAGTCCAGTACAGAGCACAGCTGCTAACGATGCTCTATCAAACAACGTCGGCGCCGACGAAAATCGCAATCAGCAAAGATAAATTATTCGATGAAAAAATTTTCCAACAAATAAACATTTGTTTAGACTTTTTGCAATGAAGAAAAATAAGAAGAACATACTATATTGTTATTGAAACAGAAAAAATACTATAGGCTCTTATTTGATATTTTCTACATAACCAGACCGTTTCATTGTAACTATCCAGTATAATGTGTAGAAACAATGAAGCGGTGGAACCATTTATAAATTATATTGATGATGCAAATCACTATTTAAGTAGTTTTGATTAATTATTATTGTACAGATAAATTGTGTAAAATTTGAATTATATATTGAAATAACCATAATTCTTTGATACCGTATACTTTAACAATTTTGTAGTTTTTATGGTTCACAAATTTATTACGTAACAGTGTAAAGTAACACATTTAACATTATTGATGTACCTCTTTATGCATATATTCAAATTGTATTATCAACAAAAAAAACAACTAATATTCACCAAAATTACACAACAAATGTTTAGAAGTAATTGGCGCAATTTTAGAACATTACATACATCTTGTACATTTTACTGAATGATATTAAATCAATGATAAAATTAACAAAACACACTGCTAATTTATATTTATAATTCAAAAACTTAATTATTGTCTTGAATGTTAAGTAAAGTAAACAGTTTATATATGAATTATCACCAGACACATCTCCCTCATAAACACATAAATTACATATATTCTATAATATTTTACATCACATAAATAAATACTCTAGAACATTTATTCAAAAATAATGTTGTTGTAGACAGAGTGTTCGAAATTACGATACAAAAGACTTTTCATGTAGGCGCATTTTAGTCGGTTTATTAAAACGTTATAATTCAAAATTATTGTTTATTTTTAAAATTTCCTCTAAAAATTCATTCCATAAATTACTTAATTAATGAAAAAAACTTATTAAGACCAAATTTGCTTTTCAAAAATTTTCAAAGGACTTTCCAAAGTTTTTAATTGTTAATGCTTTCCTGCTACTAAAATTAAATGGTAGTGAAAATATAAATTGACGAAGAGACTAACCATTGAAATTCATGTATGTGCTTTTTACCAAGAAAATGTCATCAAAAAAAAACTTAGAATTCGAACACTCTGCATAATGAAAAACATAAATATTTCTAGAAATGAAAAATATGTCAAAATATCAACAATTATATACCCACTACATAAATATATAAATGGAAATATTGATATTATTAATTAAATGCATATAAAAATAAAGATATATCCC
Organism: Sylvicola cinctus; assembly: GCA_963854165.1. NCBI lineage: Eukaryota > Metazoa > Arthropoda > Insecta > Diptera > Anisopodidae > Sylvicola > Sylvicola cinctus. The sequence goes on from OY974083.1 coordinate 46,095,346, forward strand.
TAAAATGATGTTGCAAAAACATTTGAATGCGTTTTCTTTTAATCTTTAGACAAAACTTTATTTTTAAAACAACCAGCCAAAGTAAAAAGCTTCCAAAAATGCACCACACTGTATTCCACTCAATATTACAACAATACATTTGAGTAGTTCGTTTGAGTACTTTTAAATGAACACCGCACGTACGAGTACAAAAATACCAACACACAGTATTGTCAATAAATTTACTACACAATTTTTCCTAACAAAGCTTTTAGATAAAGCTTCATCAATCTTTAAAACATGTCAACAGTAAATAATTCTAAAAAAATGAGCACGCACAATTAATCCGCAGTAATGTGAGTAAATACAATAAAACTTAAACCAAAATAATAAATCATTTAAATGTAAATAATTTGTTTAAATAACTGCAACTTTGTCTACAAATCGATTGTTTAAAAAAAAGCATTGGCGCACAATGACGCTGACATCATCAATGTCTCTACCCGCTGAGTGTATTGTGCTATCTGTAAGGGCGCCACCATCCTTGACAACGACGCCAAAGAGCGCACGACGATTGCGACGCATGGACTCAGCACCCACATCACGAAGTGGTCGTGCACGTCATCCACAACCTTTTCTATTATACTAATGGATTTATTTTTTTGTCTGATTGCATAAATCAGTGTTTTTTTTTCTACAAATAAAAACAGACAACAGTTTACGTTGCATCATCATGCAATAAAAATAAATTATTGTGAAAAAGGAGACCAATAACACGTCAAATGATAACATTTTAATTAAACTTTCCAGTCTTCTGTTTTTGATTTTTGTTTTGACAGATGATTTTTTTTTTAATTGTTCAAAACTATACTAATTATATACTTTTTGTAAATACACTTTAAAACATATTTATGTACACTTTTTATGTAAAAAAAACAAAAACCAAATCTTTATACTTACGTCTACCTATAACACAACTTCAAACAGTTTAGCTGTTAAACTAGCTTTCGCCACACCAATTATTCACATTCACATGTAAACTTACAGGCTTTGCCAAAAATACTTACAATTTAGATGACCAATTTTTTGAAACATCATAATACTTATGATCGTTATTGATCTATTAATTAAAACACTGAAATTCATTAACGTAAAGTTCTCTATGCTTCTAGTAAAAAAGGACACATATTTAATAATTGATAGGTACCATCTTAAAAACAAATACATCTCAATCACAAATTGTACAACACGTATATGTGTATTTTAGTGTCGCAAAACGTTTGTGCTGGTTCATGAAACAGTTCGCTTCTTGGGTGAATTAAAGCGGATCAGCACCTTTCAACCGGTCAAACAAAATGTTTAAAACTTTATCACAATACTCGCATTGCCATATATCCTTTTTAATGCGGCACCACAAACATCAATGACAATTTTTTAACATAACATCACAAACAAATGGCTTTTTGGATGACTTAACATGGCTCTATCATTGCGGAATTCATAAACACATTAAACTCAATGGGGTTATTCAACTTTTAAATAAACTAAAAGATGTAATTAACCTTTAAAAAATGAAGAAAAAAAAGTTCATCATAATATTTATTCAATGGCTTTTCGTTAATGAAAAGCGACACTTTTGAAACACAGATCTCTCTTTGAAAACATCTTTATATTAACTATAAAAAAATATTTATAATTATTAATTTTTAACTTCTACTATTATAGTTGGTTATGTTATCAATGAATAATAAAATTATTAACTTAAACACGATTTTGTTGCTTCTATTTGACCTTTCTTTTTGTTCCCACAGGATGAATGGTGTAGTAATAGTTAGAATCAATGTTTGCGGATGTTTTAAAAAAAGCAAACATTTATAAAAACAAATTTTTTATTATTTAATCTACAATTTTGAGTTATTTTTGTACAACATATTCAAAATAACAGCTGTATGTAAAGTTTGGAATGTGTCCAAGAATTATATAGACAACTTAATGACTTGAAAGAAAAATTTTACAAATATGTTAGAGACAATTCATTTCATGGGTTATATTGTTTCCAAGAGATGTCTAAAAATTGAACATTTTAGTATTTTGTCACACTTAAAGTCAGCTTTTTAAATTCTATAATTAACACAGAGCAAGTAATTGTGTTTTTATTTAAAGGTGAGTATAAAAAAAAATCGGGAAAATCTCTGTATTGGAAAACAAAATTTTTTTTGCCTTTTTGGCATCATTAGATTGCATATTCCTTTCTAAATTTGTGACACGATTATAGAACAAATAATAGCATCAATTATAAATACATCTTAGAACTTTTGAGATAAATGATTAAACAAAATAAAACTATTAACCGATGTAACCGGCAGAACAAAATTGATTAATTGTTGATTATGTCGCCGAAACTTATCTATAATTAAAAAAAAACTAAACCTAAATCTTATAGACAGAGGTGAAAAGTAGTAAAGTTTTTGACTGATTTTTCGCTAAGTCCTTTTTTAAAATTTTTTGGAATACTCATCGTTTAAGAATGAAATATGTTTGTAAGTTGCGACTCGCGAATGATTTTAATCACTGTCATGACGTGTTTTGTTTCTATTGGCCTCATAAATTGTGTAATTTTATTGATTTTTTATTGATTACCGTAAAGATAAAGAACTTAAGTATCCTATACCGTGAAGTCCTTATCTTAATTGGAGAATAAAAGTAAATATTATGTATTTGCAATTAATCAATAAGTAAATAAACTTCATAACATGCTAAACAATTATTTATTTCTTGATAATTTCAACATACACATATTTTTAAACACATTATTTGTCTGAAAAAGATTGCCAACTTTAGAAGTGACAAAGCATTTTACCATTATTGCTTGTTAAAATAACATAAATAGGATTCTTTTTTTAGTAATGGCATCGTTAGATAATAATTTAAATGTATCACAATTTTATTTTTTAAAACGCATCGAATTAACAAAAAAAAAACGATACTTTGCAGAAATAATGCAACGTTAAAGAGACTTTGAAAACAATAAAGGGGCAATTTACTGCCATCATTAATAATTAAAATAGGATGTTTTTAGTTTTTTTTGTTATTTTTTTAAATCGTTTTTAATCTAGGTCAATGCCTGAGGTTTTTGATAAAAAATATTTCATGATGAAACTCGAACTGCAATTCGGTAATATACTGTATATGTACGTATGTATTAAGGTGAATAAATCGTTTTGGCGAAATGCACTATAATAGTACCGATGATGCTCATTAATTAATTTGTTCATTTTCTATACATAATACAAGAAACTGTGCTCACTTGTGTGTCGTCCAAAAAGTGCAAATACCCGCACGTGAGGACAAATCTGTAGAACATTCTTAACCGGTGGTTACTGCACAGTGCACAATATTTGTTTTGTTTTGTTTAAGACTTATATAGAAGAGAATAGGTACCAATAATAAAGACCTGACTGGTTCTATGCAATAATAATAATTAATTAATTTAACATTAACATGTGTAACGTAGCACGTAGTTACTCCTCCTTCACCAGTTTTGTGGGCACGAGCGCCCGTGTCTTGATAACCGGCGGTGCAGGGTATTGCCACGTGACTGGCAGGGATGATTCATAATTGAAATTATACAATTGATCCACCAACCACTGTCGTTTGTCATGTGGCTCTGGATAAGTTGAAGCTAATCCCTTGCTGTAGGCGTACTTTGTAACGCCAATCGCAATTCTCAGTGACACCTCACGAATACTGTTTAGTGGTGGATACAACATGCCTTTGTTGATGTCCTCATCGGTGACACATTCGGCCAGCTCTCGGGCAGCAATCAGGAACACTTCGTCGGGGATGTGATGCATGAGCGTTGCAATCACACCAAGTGCAACACCCGGGAAGATGTAGGCATTGTTACCCTGTCCAGTTTTGAAAATTTTACCGTTGTAGTTGACGGGTGGGAATGGTGAACCAGAGCTGAAAATTACTCGTCCCTCGGTGTTGTCAAATGCTTGTTGGGCAGTGCATTCAGCTTTACTGGTTGGATTTGAGAGTGCAAACACAATAGGCTGTTTGTTATATGATGCCATATCCTTAAGAATTTCAGGTGTGAAAATGCCACCGGCAGCAGATGCACCAATAAGAATCTAGAATTCAGAAAATGACATATTAATGAGGGTTCATTTGACTCAACAAAATATAGTGAAATTACATTTGGTTTGACGGACTTTACGATATCACCCAATTTAGTCAAAGGCTCATGATCCTTAGCGTAATACGCTTTGTGACCTTCCAGCATAGCCTCATTTCGTCCCGTTGTCAACAAACCGTCGATATCAACCATCCAAATATTTTTTCGTGCATCTTCCAGCGACATTCCCTCGCTTTGCATAGCTTTTACACACAAATCCGCAATTCCAATGGCCGCCTCACCGGCACCCACAAATAAAATCTTATTCTCTCCGAATTTCTTTCCTGTTACACGTTTTGACGCATACAGTCCACCCACAGCAACAGCAGCAGTTCCCTGAATGTCGTCATTAAATGTGCAATAATTGTTTCTGAATTTGTCCAAGAAAATAAATGCATTGTGATTGCCGAAATCCTCAAACTGAATTAAAGTATTTTGGCCATATCGCCGTACGACGGCATCCATAAATTCCTCAATAAATTCGTCGTATTGAGCGCCAGTAACACGTGGCTGCCTCAACCCAATGTACAGCGGATCCTCCAGCAAATCTTTGTTGTTGGTGCCGACATCAATTTGAATGGGCAAGCACTGATGCGGTTTGATACCAGCCAAAGCCGTATACAGTGCCAATTTGCCGACAGGAATACCCATGCCGCAAGCGCCCAAGTCTCCCAAGCCTAAAATGCGCTCACCATCTGTAACGCAAATAGCCCGCACGTCTGGTTCTGGCCAGTTACGCAGCACATCGTACACATGACCTCGATCATTAACGGTCACGAACAGACCGCGTGGACGTCTGTAAATTAATCCAAACTTTTGGCATGCCAAACCAACCGTTGGCGTGTAAACGATCGGCATCATCTGCTCAACGTTCTCGGATAGCAGGCGGAAAAACAATCTCTCGTTACGATCCTGTGGATGGTATGTCGTCAATTAGAATTTATAACTTTTTTAAATTTCATATTTTTAAATAACTTACTTGCAAGTCCACAAGATACAAATACTTGTTTAAATCCTCACTGTAACGATTAATAGAAATCTTACACAGTTCAAGTTGTTCCTCCTGGCTCTTGAAACGGGCAGGTTGAAGTCCATGAATTCCCAGAACTTGACGCTCTTCTAATGTAAATGCTAATCCCTAAAAGTTTTTTTGTTTAGTAAAAAAAAAAATTAAATTAAATGAATTTAAATTGGACCTTATTAAGTCGAGGGTCACGTAAGTGGTCAATTCCCTGGACCATTGACGGACAGATGATATCGCCAGTGACTTCATGGTATTGTCGATTATGGGAACCCATTACTCTTCCAAACACGCCGATAGCGGTTGGTCGCGATGCATGCGAGCTTAACCTGCAAGTTTGAATAAAACAATCTGTTTAAGCGAATTTTTTTAAATAAAGTTAAAAGGTTTAATTTAAGTAATGTCAACAATTTATTAAAATAAGTTTTAAACTAAAAAAAAACCCATTTTTCTAATCTACACATATTTTGCAAAGTTTTCACTCAACTTCATTGATAAAATGTTTGTAACTACAGGCCATTACTAATCACGTATAGTAGCATTTTACAGTTATGTTAGTGTTTTTAGTACATACCAATTAAGACAATATTTGGAAGTAGTTAATATTTTAAGAGTGATTGTTGAGGTTTCTGCTCTGAAACAGTTAAAATAAATATTGAAGACAATTTATTTTAACCGTTAAAAGTCCTTGAACATGCTCGTGATGTTACACCAAATTTCGATATTTTTTTTTTTTTTTTTTATAAAAGAATTCATGGTTCTATTGGGATCATTAATTTAAGATAATCTTTTTCGTCTTTTAATTTTTAAATGATTAAGTTTGCGAATGCGCATTTTGTCTCTCAGTCAAAACTAATGGTACAATGAGACTAAAGCTGAAAAACGATAGAGTGGGCGTTTTGTGGAAGACCAATTTTCCTCACAAAATGTTTCCATTTAAACCATAAAAATTGAAATCGGGAATTTTCATACGTAATGCCAAAAAAACGAATTATCGGATAAAACTTAAAAAAAGCATCGATTGAAAATGCAATTTGATCTATTTATATTCACTTTCCCTTTTGTGTGAATTCCGATGGTCACTTGAAGCAATGTTTCTAAATTTATTCGGGGACATTGTACAAATATTCGATTCTCATGAATACTGAAACGATGAAATGACAATTTAATCGATAGAAAGTACTTTTGTTTTATTTATTTTTGGTCAAATACAATGAACCAAAAAAATCGACTTAACTTAAGTGTATTGTGACCAAATTAAACGACACGACCGCGACGCGCCTTCACAATCAAATTATGTTATTAAATGAAATTTTCTGATTTCTCACAGTGGTTCACCGGAAAAATAGTTTCATTGCCCATTTACAAATAATTGAAGATAATTGTGTTTCTAGAAAGCAACACGAAATATATATATAGAATTCCAAATCAGAAATTTTTACATGAAATAAGAGTTTGGCAAAAATTTCAAATACCGCGCACAAACCGTTGTATGGCTTTTGAAAAATTTTCCACTCCAAAAAAACTCAATCGCATTTGACTTCTAAAATATTTTCTATTGAATAAGTCAGTCATATGAAAAGAATAAAGCAAAACAAAAAATAAAATGTTTGCATAAATTCAGCCGGATGATAAATTACCACACGATTTCTCCTCAGTGTCGCCGAAAGGCAAATTACAGCGCGTGGATTAACAGTTGTATCAGTTTCACTCAAATGACCTTCAATCGGGGTGTGACTTTGAAAACACTAATCACTACCAATTAGGCGTTTGCTTTTTAATTTCAGTTAGTTACTGAACACATACAATGTTAATGTTACTTATAAAAGTTATTAATTGTTAATTAGTATGGTGTTAGTACAGTTAATTGCATGCAATAATTAATCTAAAAATGTAGACGATTATGCAAATTGGTAAAATTCAAATTTCAATTGTAGGTAAAGAATATTGTTTCTAATATTTAATTTTTTTCCACAAATATTTTCCACTACACTATATTTTACATTTCGTGTATTATGAAGAATTAATGCAGCACTGCGAAAACTGTTTATTATCAATTTACAGAACAATTCAATGTAGTAACTGGACACAATTGAGCCTTTTGCAAACGCACAACGCCGAGTTCAAACCGTAAATGCTGGATCGGAAAGCTCGCTCGTACTTTTGTATGTTTGTATGAAATAGCCTATATCTGCTGTTATACATAAGCACATTACAATATGTATAGGCATATTAAATATAGAACATGGACTACAGAAGAGCAAAATATACTAGACGTGTATGAGATATGTAAAATAATTCATTTCATTTACAACCACCATGATCCCAATTTTTATGAGAAAGTCAAATTCATATTCATAAAATTCAATATAATGGACGCCGGCCGCCATAATTGCGACGCCATCCATCCATTCAGTTTAATTATTTGCTCTTTGCTGAACGTATCTGTGCCCAAGGAGGAGTATTTTTAAACCAACATGCATTTAATATGCGAGGATACATAACGCATTATAGGTGCTTTAAAGATTGCCCAGAAACTCGTGAGCTTCACAATGTGGCAGCGGCTTTCTCCTATGTAATATTACGTGTTACATCATTACATAGCTATGGTTACATTCAAACGGTAGAATATGTTTTGAGGGTGTTGCAAGGTCACGTGTTATTGATTTTTTTAAAATAATTTTGTGAAAATTCCTACAAGCAATTGTTTAAAAACAGCTACATATACGTGTAAAGTTACAAATGTTTACAAGAGTGACGATTATAGAAAACGCTTAATTGGTGTTCTTTTGTGTTTGTTAATTAGTATACACAATAGTTATATAAATAGGCACCGTTATTACAAGAGGCAGGGACATTGACATTTCACCAGCGGAAATGATTAGGTGAGAGAATAAAAGAGATTGGTGTTCATTTAGGAGCGACTGACTGACAACCTGTGTGCTTTTATTCTGACATCTCTTCAGGGAGCTTTTGATTTCCTTTTGTATGCCACTTGAGTGATTTTTGTCATATGGCTTATATAACATACCTATTGTGATTTTGTGTATGATAATGTGACTCAAAAAACACGAGTACCTTATGCATATAGCTAAAGGAGAATTGAGCTTCTTATCTATCCTTGGTAATTATTTGAAAATCAACAATATGATATCTTATGGTTTTACAGGAAAATTTGATTATCCTTAATTTGACTGTGAAAATTGTTAGTTGTAATGTAAATTGCTGTATTATGTTCGTCAAAAATTAACAAAATCGTATGAAAACGTTAAATTACACTGGATATATCTTAATATCATATGGCAACTTATAAGTTAAGCTTAGGGTCAACAACCCCAAATGAATCGGTAATTAGATTCATTTGGGGTTGATGACCCTAAGCTTTAAAGGAATGTTTTTATTTAATAATTTTTCAAATTTAAAAAAAAAAAAACAATTCCAATAGTTATAAGATCTTATTTAGTTTATTTTGAAATTTTAAATACAATCCAACTGAGGGTAACTCATTCGGTATATTTATTACTCTATTAGTCGCAAGTGGCGCTGAAAAATAATTAATCATTTAGTCAAGAAATTAACCATAATTAATGATTGGTACAATTGGAACCGTATTTTTACTAAAATTTCCTATACAACTAGTTTAAATTGCATTTAACGGCTTTCTATGTTAACTATATATAAATTTTATTAATGAAATGTGATTTGTGTATGTTGCCAACAAGTGTTGCAGCCTTCTGAATTTATTCCTCAGAAATAGCACCACCTCTTGTCGAATAGGAAAATTATCTCTATTCAAAATAAATATAAACTAAACATCGTTCTATTGAAACAAAAAATGAAATCGCAATCGAACGCAACTTTTAGGTCCTCAGTAGAACAATTAGGCTAATATCTTACATTTATTGGAAACTCTTGGTTATTTAAAAAACGTGAAAAATAAAAAATAAATTAAAAACTTGTTTCTTTTTGCATAAATACAAATAAGAAATCAATGTAGAAAATTGTCAATATAATAAGAATTGTCATAACTACAAGTCAATAATGTTTAATAACGTTCAATGTGACCTTGAAAGATAAACTTTATAATATCCTCATTAGAAAGTTGTCAATTGCACATTAATTATTGAAAATAAGTAAAACAACATAATTTATACGGTTGAGCGATATTCAATAAACTATAGTTACTAATTCGATTCACATTTTGGTGCTAATTCATGTCTTGATTTAAAAGCACGTTAAAGTCATGCGAAATAAACGTGCAAAATATGACTGGCACACGCACAATTTGTATACATTTTAAATCAATTCAAAATCTTTTTTTTCCTTCTTTTCGATGGTATCAAATGTGCTTCAACTGTTTCTTATACATTGTATCTGATGATGATTAAGTGACATGAGGACACCATAAAACCCAATCGATTTTAATGAGTTTATCAGTATAGCAATCGCAAAATACAAATTGTTTTTCCTTTTGTGAACGATTGCGGCAATTGAATTTTTTTCGATAACTTAATTGCAAATATTTTTATTATGCAATAATTCTTATCATTCATAATTTGTTTACCAAATAAATCACAAATAACAATGTACAGCATTTAATAATTTAATTAAAATTTATTATTTCTCTAAAATGATAAAAAATTACTCATAATGGAGGAGTCTTTTTGATCTTCACCGCCAGACTAACAAATGCATCACGTGCAAATTATTCACCAAAACTACGTCATATCTAGACTGAACTTAAATGAATAATCGAAAATATAAAGTATAAAGAAATCAGAGCGTTTATTAATAATTAACATGTAAACGCCAACAATACAAATTATCGTATCAAGGAATTTCGAGGATATCGTGTGTCCAATTAAATATTAAAAGATGATGAAATCGATTCATACAGGGTGTTCTGGTTGTTTATTGTAGCCTTACTCGTCAACACAATATTAGAAGTATAATTTTTTGATCCCTTCACCCTCACCTAAATATTCAATTATAGCAACAGTAAATTATTTGAAGGTTTAACCAAATTATGCAATTTAAACACCCTCGAAAATGGGAAAACTAAATTCAAGCATTGCCAAAATTTGTGCACGTTTTACAATAATCTGTAATGCGGACGTAACATTACACATTAGAGGTAATATGTAAGGCATAAAATGTGCAGTGGAAGGAAATCGATGTGAGTCAAAAGTCACTGCTGAATTTATGTAAATTTTTATTTGACCCACTTAATTACCCTTATTAGGTGGGTATGCCAATAATATAAATGGACCATTGCCCATAGAATTGTAGATAATGCCATAAGCGAAGGTGATTACGATAACATTATACATATATGTAAATTAGATTGCATAAGTATTGGGAATGAACAAAAGTTCCTATAGAAGCAGAAAATTAAAAAAATCGGTTTCATTTTGACCAAAAATATTCTTTATTAAAAGTAACATTTATACAATAATTGTATAGTAAAAGAAAGGTTTAAATCAAGTCGTGTTAGGAGCTTTTAGAACATAAAACATACATAAATTTAAATCGTCAATAAACCTCTCAAGGTCGTATCACAAGGTCATTATAATTGGGCTAAGTATGTATTTAAAAATTATTTAATAAAATACATTTATATTGAAGAAATTTAAGTATTATTTCCCCTTGATTTAAGTATTTAAAGTCTCAATCACATTAAAAAATAAACACCCTGTAAAAATAAAATAAATTTTATTTCATTTAAAAAGCTTCGCAAATTTCGAAGTCAGCTTGTTATTAATGATCCCACCCACGCTCAAGGGAATTAATTCGATATAGCTGCTAATGTGGCAAATAAAAACACTGTTAAATATCGAAGAATATTCCAACGAGTGACGACATCGCGTTTCGATTTCTCAGTAAATAATGACGACAGCAGTAAGCTTTACTGAATCATTTGGATCATATCATGAAAACAAAGCAATTATGAATTAACTGAGTTAGCACCTTCCGTCATAGAATATATTATTTTTAAAAACAATGTATTATCACGTGCAATAAGTGGGTAGGCAAATAAAATGAGTAACAACTCTCAATACTTATTAAGTACCAACCTTTTTGCAGTTCAAAAGTGTACAAAAAATTATTTAAACTGATTAAAAAAATGGAATGTGTGCCAAAAATTTTTACAACCACGTTGAAATTTGCATAAAAACCAGTCGCGTTCAACAAAGAAATATCGAGTGTGCGATTTTTTTTGTTGATGACGAAATCAACTCGAACCAGAGAACATTCGGCGACGAGCCACGTCACAGACTTGTTTAGTTTAATTTAAAAACTATACAAGAGCAAGGTTATTGACACAACGGAACAACCATGATGATGAATATATTTCATGGTCAATATGTGATCAGTTTGTTCTGGGGGGATTAAATAAATATTTGTGAATTATTTTTTGAATTTCCCGGCGTGCGCTATAATTAATGAATTTAATGAAAATAAAGATTATTTCCCATTGAAAACTTTACAATTATGTCATAGCTATTTGGACGAACATAATTATTGTCGAAAATGATGCAAAAACGGCTATTTTTACCAACGCGCAGAAGCACACAAAATCGCGGGGAAAAACTTGGACAACATTCAATTTCATAACACAGCAAATATGCGTTTTGCAAGTACATACGAGTTTACTGAATGCACACGCGACACGTAATTTTCACAAATTGTTCTGAATAAAGGAGGAAGGCTGTGGTGGTTATTTTGATATCACAATTTTTTCGTCTAATTACAGATTAGAAACCAGCTGGGCAGTATTATTGGCATGCCATTAAACGCACTGTGTTACTTTGTTGCACTGCACATGATGGTTAGAATTCTCGATCTGCGATTTGTGCGCAATGCGTTGTTACATAACAATGAAGTTCATCCAATTATGGATTGTATTATTTTAGGGTTTTATGTTGAAACTTTTCCCAATTTAATCAATGAGAGTTGGCCTAATTCTCACTCAGGAGCACAAAGTAGAAAAATCGATACAATATTAACTGTGGTATTTACAAGTAGGTTTAACTTTGCATAAACTGGGGTGAGTTTTGTCTACAAACAAAACGTCAAAAAGACTGTTTTTTTTACTTACATCAGGCTTCTGGCCAACATGTTTGTTCGATTTTAATAAGCGCGCTTTTAATTTGCACAAATTATCTTTTTATTATGTTTTCGTCACCAAAATTTAAAAGTGATGTGTGGCGTGTTTCGCAGAATAATATCCGTTGTGTGTTTAAAATTGACTAGTCACAGCACAGCACTATTCACAATATAATTCTTATATAATTTTTTACACACATGTGCCTATCTATATTTTATAAAATATGTAGATATATAATGTAGGTGCTTCCTCTTTCTGACAAAAACGCACTTTATTCACTGATATTCATGCTGCGCGCGATATATTTATGTCGAGTTAATTATGAGACTAAAATGTGAATGGGATTCGAAAAATCACTTTACACGTATGAAACGGTGTATGACCAAGAATCGCGCGATAATAGTTAATACAATAAAATTACACACTCATGAAGAAGGTGTGAACTGCGAATATATTCGTGTATTGTTTCGATGAGAGAGCGCATGTGAAGGAATCAAAAAATATAATGTGTGTTCTCCGTCGCGACCTGCGCAACCGCGAATTTAAACAGAAACTACCAGCCGTCAAATTACTGAAATACTAATGTACCCAAATAGCCAACTGGATTGGCTGTTTTTTGTTTCATTTAATTCTACATACAAGTAGGTTTTTTTTATATTCGCCGGTGGACGATTTTGTTCTTGGCAGGCACTTTTGAAACACACGCTCTTTGTTATACTCATCAGCGGATATCAAGACTCAACGCACTCAAGAGTTTCGCGATAAATGCGCTCGCGAATGTGTTTGTCATACATTCACATTGCACGTGAGTGAGCTTCAAGCCTATAAACCCTTGATGAAATAAATATCTACAGCGGGACTGTGTGTTCAAAATTGAAAAATATATCGCGAAATAAATGTATTTACAACAATGTGATGAATTTTTATTTACAGTGTGACTGGACGTTTATCATTCCCATTCAAGTTGTGGTTGTGATGTCTGAGCAAGTATTTTTCACACATCATACCGATATTCCCAGTTATTTCTCCATGTATGAAAATTTGAGCTTTAACGACATTTGTATAATATAATACTCGCATGTTTGTCAGCTGTGCTGTGTAAATAATTCAACTACTGATAGGCTGATAGGCGATTGATATATTACATCATAATATTCGCAACCAACGCGACTTGTGACTTAATAATTTTAAATTGTTTTGGTACCAATTATCCATGTGATAGCAATTCACGTGGCATGTGTACTGTGCAGTTCGTGCAGATTTTAATCAAAAAGTCTTTCTAAGCAACTTAAAGGATCCATGAGGTTTGCGCACGATTACGATAAATTTATGTATATTTCTATTATATTGTCCTCTACGAAATTGCTTAAAAATTAAAACCAATAATTGTGCTATTTGTGCTATGAATTGGATAAAATATTGAAATAATAAATTAAATTGTGTTGAAAATGCGCAAAATCTCAAAAAATGATTGTCTCTCGTTATTATAACTATCAAAATCGTTACAGTAGAAATGATGGTTTAATAATCCCTAGGCAGTTAATGAAGCTATAAATAAATTTACATGGATTTTTATTTTAAACTTGAAACATCAAAAATAAATAATAAAAATTAACAGCAGCGTTTTTTCTTTGTATTTCGGTTAGGAATATGCATATGTATTGCATTGGTAAATTTAAGAACTCATTATTTTTCTTTACACACACTTCTTCGCAATATAACATTATATTTACATACATGTTATGAATTTCATCCCCTTTTTTTAAGTTGGCTGTTCCTAACCAAAATTTTATTTTGCAAAAAGAAATAATTTAATGCTGCTTTAGAACATTGTTCGTGGCCACACAAAATTTTGTTTCAACCCTTATATCTTTTATAATTCTATTCAACAATGAGTTCGTGTTTTAAGAAATCTTCAGTTTAGTTCCCCTTTAGTGTTGCATGGTCTCGAGTCCGAAGCCTTCGATTTTTTTAAAAGGTTTAGTTTACGTACTTGGTATTGGGATTGTGGCTGTGGCTGCCGGTATTTTGTATAAACGGAATATTGGCTCGTCTTGTTTTTAGGTTAACGGAATTTTGGCCCTTCGGAATCATATTTTATAAGGGTTTTGGCTTCAAATGGATTTCGTGCTGTTTATTAATAGTGTGTAATGTGTATCCAAAAATACATAAATCAACAAATAAAAAACCAAATATCTTAGGGTGGCATTACACGAATATAGTACAGGGTGAAATAACGTTTTCTGGGTTCCGCATTAAGTTAAATTAATTTCAACATTTAATATTAATTAGGCTACATTTAAGAGATCCAACTTTATTGATTAAGTTATTCGTTTTAATCTTTAAGTAGACTGAATAAATGATTTCATTTAAAAAAAAATATTTTGTTAACAAGATCTGCGGCGGAACGAAGTTCGTCGGGTTTGCTAATTTAGTTTAAATTAATCATTTTCAGGATCATTCGTCATAAATTATGGATAATCCATTGACCACTCCCCATGACTTCACTAAAGCTAATGATAATTTTTATAAAACAACGGTTAGGTACTTTGGGAAATTTGGGCTTTCTCCGAAAAGTAGTCAATTCATCCTCCTTGCATGTCAATCAAATTGATGAGCACTTTCAACTTAGTATGATGTTCCCTTGAGCATTTTGATTTGATTTTTTCCACTTTACTTCTTGTGCCACTGCTATTTGTTCATTTTGTCCCACACTTAACGTTTCACTTTTTTGGGATAGTTAGTATAATATATTTCGGAACTAAAAACATTTTCATTTCATTCAACTGAATTCGTGTGACCTTGTACAGTTAAATTTATGACTTTGATTTCTCTCCAATTATTATACTTTATATTTTAAATAAATAAACTCATCGTACGTGCAGTTATTGAGCTAGTAAGAAGACGAAATTGCACAATAAAAGTAATCCACCAATGGCACACATATTTTACAACAATCAATTTAATTTTATATTGCAATTATTTTTACGAGATGAATTGTCAATGATGTATATTGCACAGCGTGTGGGTGGATAAAAATTTGGTCATAACATGTTTATTTATTAGACAACTGTTACAAGCTTTTATTTTTGCAAGATACTAATCCATTTAGTATGTAATTTTTGATATTGTTTTTGACAGCATTAATTAATATTGACTAATTTGGAAATAACTAATTTATTTAAAATTACCTCTAAATACATAGTAGGTACAAGTTTGTTGAAATAATAATTTAAAAAAGTACATATGTTCAAAATAATTTGAAGTAGAAAAAAAAGTGTAATGACTAAAAAAAGAACTAAGCATTTTATTGATTACTTGGAGCTTCAATAAACTATAATTGATGAAAGAAAGTGGGCAATGGTACATTATTGAAACTGAAAAGGTCAGAATGATGTGAAACCTTCCGCTAAAAATGCCCTTCTAAAATACAACCAGTATTAGATCCACAAAATTCATTATTTTTAATTCAACTTCAGAAGAATTTGATGCAAAATCATGTAATAAATCTTGAACTCTTTAAGAAAATTGCATTACTTAGTTTAGAAAGGCAAATTATCTTAATTTAATAATAATTATCTTAAAAACAATACCATTTTGTGGTCTCAAAACAAATATGGAGGAATTTTAAAAACTCACTCCTACAATTAGGTTTACGACTACTTTTTAAAATATCGGTTTTAATCACATAATTAATCGAGTAACTTCAATTTAAATATGATTCACATGTCATCAATTCTTTGTGAAGAGTTAATGATCACGAACAACTTAAGCAATCAATGTGCATCACTGAGATTGTGTGTTTTTGGTATTTGTGCCATGTTCAAAAGCTTTACCAGTAGCCGCACACTGCACTACAGTCACGTAAATTTTAGCATGCAGTCCAAATTTTTGTAATGCCCCATTCCAGCAAATATCGCATTGAAGTTGACTCAAAAATCTGAAGGTGAACGAAAACAAAGATGATGAGATAAAGAGTCTACGATGCGAATGCCGCTTGTTGTTTGTGGCTCAGTCGTTGGACGCATCTCGTTAGGATAGTCCCACTAAAACAACAACTGTCTTATGTTTAAATTGTGGTGTTATGTGCGTTTAATGCTTAATACTACACAATAGTTTACACTCAACGGTATGTCACTCAGTTTAAGTTCGAGTAATAAATTGTTAACGTCAAGTGGAGTGTGATTAAATAGTTTAAAAAATATATGTGAGACCCTAAAAAAAATTTATGATCTGAAATTATTAATATAAGAAACAAAATTATTTTAATTTAATTATCGGTAAAAATAGTATAAAGACTATGCGTTCAAAGTTACTTTAAAAAAATAAAAAGTTGGAATATTTTCTTTTGTTTTTTAAATTTTAAACAGTGACCAAATTATGGATTTAAGGAATTTCGGTTATTTTGAATAAAATAAATTTGAAGGACACAGATGTACTTCAATATTAAAGTTATTGCATTTTTAGTCATAATTCTAAAAATATACAAATTCATTATTTAATTACAATCGTTTTTATTGCAATGCGTATTTTGTGTACTTCAAAAAAAAAAAAATTCAATCGAACCAAATAATAAAATTAGTAAAAATAATTCATTAAAAAAATGTAATGACATTAAATACAATTACATAATGATTTAAATAATTAATATAAAAAAACAATATTGCTTTTATATCTTTCTTTCAAAATTAAATATTTATTGAACTTTAAATTATTAGAAAACGAAAATGTATCACACTAATTGACTAAAATTGCAAAACAAATCAAACCTAATGTGGATTTGTCTAGGAAACATAATTTACGTTATTAATAATACAATATAATGTAGAAGTAAGAAAAAATCATCACGCAGCATTAAAGAACCTAGTAAAACTATAAAAAAAAACTATAAGAAAATTAATGCAACATTAAAACTGTGGTTCTGTCTATTTCACCAATTTTATTTTTATGAACCAGTTTAAAGCTACTTTATTGTTTCGGTATGATGTTAATCTAAACGAAATCACGATCCAATCTATTGTAAGTAAAAGGCCATCAATTGGCAACACTATGCGAGCTTAGATCGGTGCAATATAAAGAAGCATAATAATAGAATACAAAATTCAGTGTTGAAATTGATTTGCATCACCAAATCGGTACCTATATTAAATTTAATATGTCAAGCAAATAAATTAAATTATATTTAAAAAAAAACTTTCTATTAGGGGTGAATTTATAAGCCAGTGTATTTAAAGTCAATAAACTTTCGCGCTAATATTATGCATTTAAATGCCGACGCACCTGCTGCAACTTTTTTCTTAAATATTTTAATTGTGAAATTCAAGACAAAAAACAAAATTTAACAAAATATATTCAAATTTCAACACAAAAGTTGAAATGATAAAAAAAAACATTCTTTTTCTTCTGAAAATCGCACAAAATTAACAAAATAACGACCGATATATAATATTGATCATTTGCATAATTTCCACTCAATGCATTATGGTCACCAACGAGCTTTATGTAACATGATTTATTGCACAACACACAATAAACGTGTATGGTGGGTAAACGTTTGTTAAAATTTAGACTTTGAATTGAAATTAAATCACCATGATCATGATGATGATGGTGTATAGGAAGCCTTTTTATAAGTTAACATAAGTGCTCTCGCTATGTCTATGCATTGGACGCTTTCACAATGTACGTCGCTTATATTTATAAAAACAAAAAAACGAGCGTATATATTACACAGTGTGGTTGCCTTAACACTTGTTTTGGAATTCCAAGCAGCATATTATATGCAACGAAGAAGCATCATTGCATGAAGCATAAATTTCAGAAAACCGTTAACAATTAACGTAAATTTGGTATGTGCGTTTTGTACGGTACACGTAAAAGCTTTTATTATTTAAATGAAGCTTTGTTCAGTACGTTTTTTTTTTGGCGCAGTCCTTTTAGTGGAAGGGTGGAATTTTTTTAATGTCATTTTTCGAAGTGTTTGCAACTTTCATGATGGTGAAAGTTCCCTTCACTTAAATTTTAAATTCTATACAAGATTTGTTGGATCAATGCTAAAAGCTTGTCGTTACGCTATACATCATTGTAAAAGCCAACTAATCAGCGGATGCAGCAATTACGTTTGGCGAACTTTTTTGTTTGACTTTTTCTTTTTAAATAATGTTCTCGCATAGTTTTACCAAATTAGTCACACTATTCTGTAGTACGAACGTCGCTGATTTTAAATTTCAGTGATTATTTTGTTGCACGTTTTTAAGATTTACAGTTAATCTAAGCTTAAAATTCTTTGGAATTACTGATAAGTGGAGATATGATAACTTAACAAAAATAATTTCTAGGTCATGTAACTGATACCCTTCGTTATCTGCTAATACTAATATAGAATAAGTCAGTTTATTGGAGACTAAATTAATCAATTATTTATAGGATATAAGGTTTTCTTTTAAATGTTATTCCATTTATCTTTTTAAAGTTGTATTTTAATGACATAATTGTTAATATTACTGCTTTAAAAGTTTAACTTTTAAGCCACAATGTGACGAGCAACTTTTTATCTCAGATTTTACAGAAGTGTAACCGTTTTCCTTCTTTTTATTATTTTAAAACTTAAGTCTTTAATATATGTATTTATAAAACATTTTATAATTGGAGTAAGTAATTTTGCAAGATGTCAACATATCTCACAATTTTCACAATTTCATTTTTCATTCAAAATTTAAATTTTTTCACGCGACAATTTTAAGCAGCGACAATAAAACTAATTAGTTTGAACATTTTTTCAACACATCTTTAATTGCCAAATAATAAGAGTCTAACAAACAATTATTCAGTTGAAATGAAACAATGAACTTAAGTGCAACGAATTTAACGAACACCCAATTGAATCCATTCACTGTGCAGATTGCTGCTAATAAAAGTGCTTGCACAATGCGCAAAGTATTTTGTATTTTCTCTAAATGGTGCGAATTGGCAAAATACAAAGAAGACGATGTAAACTTTTGTCGATTTTGCATCAAGATTGTGCCACCATATAAAAGCACGACCATTTATTTTCCCGCACATATTATATTGACAATCGTGAGTCACTTAAAGTGAGCTTTTAATTTGCTGTTGAGATATTTATCGGCATTTTTGATCTACAATGTTTGATATATGTTTTTGTTCACAAAAATTAGTAAGGTCGTCTTAATGAATTGGTCCTTAAAGATTTATTGCAATTTTTTTCTCTTTGGTATATCTTTGAACTTTTAATATTTTAATTATTTTATGGCATATTTAATGTGCTGTTTCAAAATAATGCCGTTTTTATGTCAATGAAAATAGAAAATAAATAATAATAATACAGAATCTTGATAACTTGAAATGTTTATTAAAAATAAACATTAAAAAAATATTTATATTACAAAATAAATTAAATAAAGCCCTTTAGGTTTTTTTAATTAAAGCAAGGACTCCAATTAGTTCGCATACAATTTTAAAAAAATTATTATAATATGTTACTTATTAATAAAAGCGTGGGATTTTTTTACACGTTTCAATGCCAAATCATAATTACTTCTTCAAAGAAGCTTATCTAATTGCCGCATATTACTAAAAAAAATATGATTTATAAAAGAAAAGGTGCACATATAATTAGTGAGACGAAATTCCAGGGCAAAATTGCGACATAATTAAACGGAAAATTGCTGCAGGTTAACGATGAAAACAATCTCGAACACATAATTTAAATTATACGCACTTTACGATAAATGAAGCATAACGCAAACATTCAATATTATGGGTTAGTGGTTACCCATCTCCATTTCAATTTTTGAATCCAAACTTGTACCTTTTAACAAGTTACCTTCACGTGAAATAATTGCGCAAGATTATATTGTAACATAATATAACGATACTCGTACATTAAAGTACAAATTAAACATTTATGTATAATATGTGGTGTGAAAACTGAAAATCAATTGCACAATGAATATAATGATAATTATTACACTGCAAGATGGTATTTTAATGTTTACTGCTCTTGCACTGCCATTAACATAATCAGAAATTTTATGTTTGTAATAATTATTGTGGGGTAATGTGGTAAATGGTACAGTATTTCATTGCGCAATGGATAGTCGTCTGCTTATTATTACGAATGAGAAAAACAAGAGACCATTGTAAGGTCATTATTCATTAGTATATTGATTTTAATAGTTAGTTATGTCTAACAACGAAGCTGTCGCATATTTTAAGTCATCACTGTGTCTTTCACATACCTACTCGAATGTTATATTTAAATTTTATGTCAAGTGTTTTTTCTGTTAACCGAATAATATTTATTAAAGATTCATGTAATTACCATGACGATACGGTTTTCTCCTTATACAAGGTGTCAATACAGCTTAAGGTTCTTCACTCGTTAAAAATAATAAATTATGCAGATACATTTCAAAACTTAAACCCAAAAATAAACCCAAAATTATTTCATTGCAGAAATCTTGCAGCCAATAAATAAAACAACAAAATGAAGAATTTCGTGCTATTCTTCATAATATTCTTATCATTTAGAACAATTTTCTGTGAAACAGTGAAGGTTAATATGAATTTTAAATTTATTGGAGTTGTTTATAAAATTAATTATTTTTAAACATGATTTCAGGAGCTTGAATAATATAATTTTTATTTATTTTTTATTCCAGCGAAAACGACAAATTTATCGAGAACAAGTATCACCTCATCTTGGTGGAAAAATTCCGGATACAGCATTTCAGACGGATCGCTTAGCACTGAATCGCTTGCAAAAGGACGGATTCGCCATTACCGATGGCATAATTTTGGAGCAGCGAAACCCTCAGGTACATTATATTGATTTCCCAATAATAATATAGGTATAGTAATAACAAATTTTCTGAAAAAATGAATATTTCTAAATATATATAAAAAAAAATATTCTGTATAAATCAATATTATTTAAAGGTTTACCCATATCTTCAGAGGACGATACGTCCTCTCTTAAAAGTAGCCATTACCCCTGACGGTCGCTACACTCCAGATGTCGGCCGATACTATTTTAATGTTGCACCATCACAAGAAACTACCTATTTGGTACCACAAATTGTCGACGAAGTTATAAACTTACACCCAAGTGTCATTTTCGATCCAGTTCATCGTCCATTTTCGTTGCCCAATCGTTTGCTGAAGGGTCCACAGAAAATTCAAAGCTTTTCCCAGTCAGGTATTGATCATTATACTTTCTAAATTGTGTACATTTAATTGGGCGTTTTCAAATTCCCTTTAATGGTCTATTGTGATATTTGAACCATAATCTTAATAATTGGTTTGGTTTCAAACAGCCCTCAATATGAAATTATAATTTATTGCAGCATATCAGACCTATAATATTATTCGAGAGAAAAATCAACAAAATTATGTAAAATATGGCGTCCCACAACCAATTATTAACCAACACAATCAGCTTTTCCAACCAAATTATCAGCAGTATGGTCAGCACTAATAAAAAGGAGGGAAATCCATCATGCAATTATTTAACGTTCATTTTCATCACACTTTAATAATTAGAAATACCATTTATTTAGAACTTACAAAGGAAAAAATATTCAAAAAGTTATGTATTTTCATGCGGCAATAAATGATTTTGATAAAATAACTATTTTGTTTCAATTAGGCAAATATTATTAAGATGATTTTAAATATTAAAGAATAATTATAATAAAAGAATGTGCAAAGAAAGCATCGAAATCATTAACTTAAATACTATTTCTACCCAACTACTACCCACTAATATTCATATTATATCAAACAGCAAGTACATAACAATAACTTTTTAAAATATACATTGTTTTAGTTTAAAAAATATAATCTAACAATTAAAATCCAAATTACATAGAAATAAGAAAAATTTTGAAAAATAAATAAAAGGAAACCACAACAAAACTAAAAATTAGACAATTTCTCTTTCTCCAATTAGTGTTAGATTTTTAATGTACGAAATCTACTTATCTTATGTACATTCAAATCCATGCTTAAAATTTTTAGAAACCTACTCACATTATATATTTCATATTTTTAACAGAAATGACAATTATAAGTCTTGAATTTATTGAAATGGTGTATCTATTATCTAATTTTTGTAAATTACAAATCTATAATATACTTTGTTTGCAGACTAATTTTTTTAAATTAAAATATGCATTCTAGCATAGTATTAATTATTAAAATATACATAGTTATGTTATTTTTAAATTAAGTTCACAGCTCTGCCGCAATGGGATTTATCGTTCGATTGGTTTTTATGTTTGATCTAAGTAACAACCTCTCACGTTGGTTCACAATCCACGCTGCTATCTGTATCATACAGTAATGGCTATGTGTCCATTCTGAAAAAGAGGAAACAAATGCTTATGTTAATATATAGGTTTATGTTTAAACTTCCAATAATATATAAATAACATTTTATTTCAAATAGATAGTAAATTAAGGCGTATAGCAAATCAAAAAAGCAGACATTGGAAATGATAAATTTCAGGCGATAACTATGATTTTTGATGAGAATTGACGTAATGTATATATTATATATTATTTAAACTGAACTTGATTGAGTGCGAGTACCATGCTTTGTTTTAATACGGAAGGGAATTATTTTTATAAACACAAATTTATTATGAAGTGACACAAAACACATAATATACTAAATAAATAAATGTTACTAAGATATGAAATATAAATCATCACCTAATTAAGACAGGTGTCAGTTATATAAAAACGTAGGCATTTACGAAATAAATTTTCTTTGGTATGAACAAGCATTTTATGTTATCAAAAAAACATAATATTAGGCACGTTATATATTAAATTTAAAATTAATTGATTATTTTTAATATCTATTAATAATTAATATAAATTTGACTGCAACGCCAATGTAACTCGCCTAATAAGTAACTTATTTACATTAACAAAACAATAAAAATGAAATTATTCAATTCATGTTAAATCATAAATGTTTGCTCAATAAGCATACATATTTAAATCACTAATTCATTATACAAACCAAAAAAATAAAGCAACATAAAATAAAAATAACATAATAATTATTACGTTTTCTACCAAAATTACAACAAATGACAAAAACACATAAACACAATAAAATGTAGAAATGTAAACAATCCAACATTTGAGTTTATTCAAATCCGATAATTTATATTTTATTACAAACCAATCAAACAAATAAAATTTCAAATTGAAATAAAAGCGTACATTTAATAATAAAGCTAATATCAAGTACATCATCACCTATTCCTCACATGCCACGCATTCATTGCAAAAATATTTCGGAAAAAAAGCACTTAAAATTAGGTTAACAATTGTAGTAAAATCATACATACTTATTGTTATTATGTATGGGTGCAATTAAGTATTGTTAAATAATGCGGCAAACATAAGTAATTATATTATATAATTAATTATACGTAAATGCTTATAAGGTAGCAGACAGCTATACAAATTTCAATAATTTTTATTTTCAATACAAAATGTATTTTAATTTATTATTGCTTAATAAAAA
Organism: Sylvicola cinctus; assembly: GCA_963854165.1. Lineage (NCBI taxonomy): Eukaryota > Metazoa > Arthropoda > Insecta > Diptera > Anisopodidae > Sylvicola > Sylvicola cinctus. Next base: position 46,119,197 of record OY974083.1, read on the forward strand.
GCATTTGAACTATTGCGTGTGAGAGTTTAATGCATTTAATAGTTTAAAAACTTAATAAATAATAACTTGAAGCATTTATGTATTTTTAATATGTAGTTAATTAAAAACTGTGGAATTATTAAATCAATTTAATAGGCAAGTGTGAGTTATATTAAAATATAGTTGACAATAAAATAATATAATTATAACATTAAAACAATAAAGCAATAAAAGGTAAATATTTATCGTTAATTCTTGAAAAAAAATGAAAATAAATAAAATATTTAGAACTTGAAAAATTTATCTCTCTTATAATAAATTTTAAATTGAAAAAGAAAAACATTGATTTAGTAATAACCGTTTAATTTAGTTTAAAAACATAATGTAAACGTTCATCGTGCTAAGTGTCTTATGTGGTTGTTCAAAATACATACCTTTTATAAATACATATATGTTTATATGAACCCAAAATTATAGTTATCAACTTCAAAATAATTAGAATAATATCAAATTTATAACTACAAAAGTAATTACATTTAACAATCAACTTAAATAAATAGTAGGTAAATACTAGACCTTTTGGTGAGCGATTTACAAATAATTTATCTTATTATTTACTTATGTTTACAATAAAATAAATTTAAAAAAACTGCACGATTTTAAATCGTAAATATTAAAACAATACAATTAAAATACATATTCTAATATCACGAATTTCATTGATATTACAGAATTTTTTTCATAGCAAATTACATGCATTTTTATTTTACAATATAAAACTCATGCAACACCAAAAAGTATGACTGCATTGATGGTTAAAAGACAGTAAGAATTAAGATTCTTTCCCCTTAAATGTTTAAAATCAGTTCGTAGTTGTGGTACACTGAAAGGAATTGATGATGTGCAGCTTGTACCGTTGAATGATCCTCGTTTGTAGGAGGACACATCACAGTTCCAATCAAAACCTTGTTACTGCCGCCTTGTTCCACTTAAAGATGAATGGATTGAATATTTCGTGTATTTCCACTAATAAAAGTATTTTCGGTAAGTTATAAAACCAATACGTTTGCCAATAAAATAACCGTCACCCACAATTGTTTTTAGAATTTGTATAAACACAAAGATTGATTATAAACATGGGTACTTAATGACAACCATCGTTTATTGCGAAATCCGAAAGTGCACATTTGCATTATTGTTCTTCAAAGTTCGCGTTAGTGCCTTTCCCTTATGTGAAGAATACGAACTGTTACTCACCATTTTCAAACTGTGTTTTTTACGTGCATTCAAATGTATTGTACAAATTATTTGGTGTACTGAAACTGGTTAGTCACCGCAAGAAAAACATAAAACAAAAAAAAATTAAGCATCAAATTATCATGAACAACAAGTGTAAGTCAAATTATTGCTATTTATATACAAAAGTATTGGTACAACACATAAATTCAGCTAAAAATATTTGAAAACCATTGAAATACTTATAAAGATAAATTAGGTGTTAATAACTTAATAATAAATAAATAAACATTTTTAATAATAGAACTTAGGCGTATGTTTAGTTAAATTTAAAATTAAGACCCTTAAAGTATAAACACTTAACCCACGACTTCTGGAATAACTTCTCAATATTAAATGAGTAAAAGCTTAACAAATAAAATAAAGTTAATGCATATTTGCTTTTGATTAAAACAAATACGAAAATAAACGCACGTTTGATAGTTTGATGGTCATTAGTTAAAAATGGTTATTGCAGGTTCTGCTAATCGGGTTCGTGATACTTGTTTTGGTGCTAATTTGGCAAAGTCTTGCACCAAAACAAGTATCAAGATCTCGACAAGAAGTTGAGTAGCTTGTGGTTTAACATAAACCGTACATTAAGAAGTTACTTTATAATCAATACAATTAGTTGTTTTCCTTAAATTTAATTCCAAAACGTTTCTTTAATAACTTATATGGCTGCAAATAATCGAACACATACACCATTTCAGACACAACTTCTTAAATAAATATTTGTTGATGATTAAGAATGACACGAAACATAATTATAACTAAATAACAATTAAATAATAAATAATAAAATAGATTAAAATATTTACACATTAATTAAAAACACAAGAACACATACTACTAAAATTAATTTAAAAACCAACGACAAACAAAAAATTAGTAAAACATGTTATTGTAAATGTTTATTCAATATTAGTAACATAAATAATACTTCTTCAATATAATGTATTAGAAAATATAAAATATTTTAATACCAGTTTGAAACTATTACACTGTTAAATAAATGCATATTATACAGGTGTATGTATGAGTGAAAACCAATTATTAAATTATAAATAATTATGTACATGGCTAAATGGAAATAAATAAAAAAAAATACAACAAAAGGTACAACTGGGTGGCCCAACTTTTTAGAGGTGTTATTCATCTCTAAGCTTTAGGTTTGCTACAACACAACAAATTTACACATTGTTAAGTATGTTATTTAAAAAATAAAAGCAAAAAGCATGCACTTACTACTAAAAATATTAAAAGATAAAGTAATAGAGAAGAGGTAAAAGTACTCACCTTTCGTAGGAGTTGACATTCTCAATGAAGCAGTTACCTGGACGCGTCGGCAGAACATACTTTTGCACCACCTATTATAAATAGGGATTAAATTTAATGATGTCATTAGCAAATTGAATACTTGGGTATTCTATGTGTTAAAAGTATTTTGAAAAATATTTCAAATCATATTAGGAGCTTACCCGCATGTTGAGAATAGTTTGACTTCCCATGCTAGCACTCATGTGTATCACAAGGTAAATGTTAAAAAGAATGTATAAAACTCCGAAAATAACTGTACGAATAAGAAAAATAATTAATTTCTTTATGTTTAATTAAAAAAAACACAACACTTACCAACAACAGCAATTAAAATTCCTTGCAAATTAGCATTATTCACTTGATCCACCACAAAGAATATATTGATAGAAATTACAACAATGCAAAGCAGAATGGCCGCAATTTTATTTCCCAATCCATTAACAAATTCACCCATAATCTGTTTGTTTGAGGTAAAGGCAATTGTAGGAAGAACAGCGAATGGCAATTGCAGAGCCATGACAGCATTCAAAAGATCATTCATGCCAGTAAGATCTTCAATATGACTGAAGAATGCAACACAGAATGTTGGCACAATTGCAATCAATCTGGTGAAAAGCACTCGCTTCCAGCGAGCCCATTGCAAGTTCAAGAATCCCTCCATTGAGAATTGGCCAGCATAGGTACCGGTCATTGTTGAGCTCTGACCTGCTGCCAAAATACCAACCGCCCAAATGTACATAGCTGCGGCACCGAAAGTGCATCCCAGGAACAAGCCACCTTTGTACAAATCAGATTCAACTTGTTCATCATTGATTTGGAAGATCTCTAAGGCATCTTCGTACATTGACTTGTTTTGACAACTTTGAACAACTTCAGCGTTCGTTGTGCCATACAGACCATTGGCAAAAACTGACACCACAAACACATTGATGATAAATGAGATAAACAGAGCAAGTGCTGCCTCAATAAAAAAGTAGTAGTTGGCCTCACGGACTTTGGCCGGTTGACGCCTATCAACATCACGAGACTATTTGGGGCGGAAATGTAAAAATTAATATTAGAGCATATTTGCAATCATAAAATTATTTAATTTACGTACTTTAACCAAAGCTGAGTGCAAATACAAATTGTGAGGCATAATGACGGCACCAACAATTCCTACAGCTTGTAGCAATGCTTTTGAATTACATTGGTCACACCATGGGAAGAACATTCCTTTGAGGACTTCTCCTTGTTCAGGTGCTGATACAACGTACTGGTGTAGATAAAAATAAAAATTACTTTAGAACAATTTTTAAAACACTCAAATAATTTAAATACGTACTTCATATCCAAAAGTAAAAGCCATAACAGTGATAAGGATACCAAAAAACAATTCCAATTTTCTTAAACCATATTTGTCCAGAAAGAGGAATGTAAATGTGTCAACAATTGTAATAAGGGTGCCAGCCCACAATGGAATTCTGTACAAAAAAAAAAAAAAATTAATTAGGTTTTTTTCTTCACTTATCATTCAGAATGGCAAAACTTACGCTTTATTTGAAAGCAAATACAGTGCAATAGCTGTTCCAATAACTTCTTGCATATCTGACCCAATAATTGCAATTTCCACCATTATCCAAAGAATAAGACGCGGCACTGTTTTATACTGTCTGTAACACATCTCTGCTAAATGCATTCCAGATACAACACCCAATCTAAAGCAACATATAATTAAAGCCGATCACATTCATATACAATGAAATTAAATCACAAACCTTGCCGCCAATCTCTGCACTACTAAACCTAAAACGGTGGCACTTAAAAGCACCCACAGCAACTTGTATTTGGCAACGACACCACTCTGTAAATCAGACTCAATGTTTCCGGGATCAAGATAGGCGATGGACATGAGGAAGCCGGGCCCTGTGAATGCCCATAGCTTGCGAAAACTGAAGCCTTCCTTCTCAATTTCGGGAATCTTTATTTTCTCTTCAGAAAAATATGTGTCGACTTCCTGTAAGTGAGTACTTTCATCAACACCAGCACTATGAGAAGCAGACGCATTGTTTCGGCCGCCACCATTTTGGACCTCCGCCTCGTCGCTAGCTTCATATGCTTTGTTGGTTGCCATTTTCTGCAAATAAAATAAATGCACATTAGTCTACCATATTTAATTTTTGAATAAAAAAAATATTAAATGAAAATACATTTTAATTGGAAATTAATTGAATCAATAAATAATATGAATTTGACGCTTAATTATTAAATATTGCTATTAAATTAATTAATTATTATTTTATTAACACACTTTTAATTTAAATTTTTCACAATAACTGTCACGTTTACAGCGAGTGACTAGTGACTACGAGTACAATGCTGTGTTTGACTACGATGAATAGAATTCATGAAATTTCAGACGTCTAAACGGTGTGAAGGCTGATTCAGAACTGGAAGCTGGACACGGTGATGATCGGGTTGAAATAGAATGATGTGTGTTTTATTTGCACATTTTAAACTATAAGCGTGTTGTTATGGAAGATTTTAAATTGATTGTGTTACCGGGAATACCTACATGAATACTTGAAAACTTGCACCTTTGTATTGTGTTTGCAAATATACATACTAGTAGTTATTTTGTATTCATAGTCTACAAGTACATCAAATCAAATGCGATAAAATTTTATCTTTTCACGTTAACAGCTAACAAAATATGGTATTCAAATATTTTACAAATAATTCAAGTCGATACAGTGTGTTAATATGCCACATATACAAAGTGTTTGTTATCTTATTATATTTTTACTTATGAGTATTTATTATGTGTCGCAGAAAAATGATATCTACATTCTATAATCTACATCAATATACAATTAAATTTGGAAATACTAGTAGTTGTTCTACAGTATTGTTTTTATGTGATAAAATAAATATTAATTGTGTATTTTAAATAAAAAATAAGAACATGTTCGATTTACAATTAAAAAAATTTAAAGCATTAAAGTTAAAAAGAAATTGATCAATCAAAGATTGAAAGTTGAGTAATTATTATTGACAATATTATTTAACGCGCAAAATTAGAGTAAAAATTTTTACAAATGTTTACTTTATAAAAACGATCTTTTTAAAACATTGTTTTGTAATAAAGCTGCATGCATTCGTTAGTATAACTTTATTTGATATTTTATGTTTATCAAAAAATGCGAGCTCGAGAATAATTGAAATTAAGTACAGTTCAAAGATAAATATTAAAAGCAACGGGAATACCAAGGATAACTCATAACAATTTTCCGGATATACGCGTAATATAAAATAAAATAAAAACGGCTGTTTTGAATATTTATTATTGTGGTGAGGGGATTTTTAAACTTATTAATAATTCAACAATTGTAGTTGGTTAAATGAAAAAATAATCAATAAAAATCGATTGGTAATGTCAAATAATTTTAAACAAAGCCCAACATGCAAATTATACAAATGTAAGGTTTTATTCATTTATTAAAAACAAATATTTGCATTTCATGTTGAAGTCAATTATAACGTTCATGTATGGAGAATATACGTGTAGAGGGTAATGGACATCGGACATAGCTCCGGTCGCCATTCATCGTCATATTTATCAATCAATGGCGGTTGGCACCATTTTTCTAAATTGCACGCGGCCAAATGTTAAATGTTAATTCATTTTTTTTTTTGGTCTTATGTGGATATGGTTTGGATATTTAGAAAAACGAGAATGTTGCACACTGCCTACTTTGGCGGTGTGCAAAAATTAAACCATCATCTCAATTGGCATGGAGAAAAAATTGTAAACAATACCTACCTATGTTTATTTAAGATTTGTGTACTCAAATATGTAAATAAATGCCTAATCATTGATTTGACTACCTATTAAATGCATAAATATTATTTACCCATCAATAAAATGAGAATACACTTCCAATTGTAATTAAAAAGTCAAATCTATTCAATTAGTATTTGTTTTATCATTTATTTACTGCACGATTTTTATCAACGAATATTATGGCAGCTTCAATTCAAATCTCAAGTGTTAAAAGTTAAGACAATAATCTCACAGACTTGATTTTTTTTTTGTATTTGGCGATTATTAATTGATACAACAAATACAAATTGTATGGGGTAAATTATAAATTCAGCATTTAACATTTTTTATAGAAATTATAAGATAAATACTAATTTGTACTAATAAATAAGATCCTTCATGAATTCACAGACCAGACGCAATTCAAATCTTCAATTTCTAAATGACGTGATAATTACACCTTAATTAAATTAGCACACACTGAATTCAAAGTTTGAACATTACATGTTTTATGACTAAAATCATATAAATTCAAAGGTAATTTATTTAATTACGATTGTATTGTTGAACATAAATAGTTTTACGACTGTGTTTGAGTTTATTACTTAATTGCAAATAACTGTATAAAATAAAATACAAATAGATATATCAATACATATTCAAATGAAAGATATAGCACATAAAGGTTTAAGTTCAAATTCTCCATGATGAATCAACGGAAATGGGCTACAGAAATATGCATTTTTCGCAGATAACATTTAATTATTTCTTGCAGCTAGTTGACAAGGAAGAAGAAAGAATTGACATTGAATTGACTGTGCATGCAGTAATAATTTTCTATTTCAATTTAATTTTAATATAAAAACCTATTTAGATTATAAAATTGCAATGCATCAGTTAAAGATTGCGTTAAGACCACAAACAAACAATGTACTATATTATGTATAATATGCATTTATTTCATCCGGCAACAAAATAATAAACAAAAAAAATTATCATAAATTATTAATCAAAAGCGGTAATAAAATAGAACTGATTGGTTATGATATGAGTTAAGATCCACAACCGTGCTCATAAATTAGATAATTGTATTTGTAATAAAATTAAAATTTAAAATAATATTAAGAAAAGTTTTAATATATAATTAAGAAGAAAACGGAAAATAAATAAACATTCCTGCCAAAGAATATAAGTGCATAAAATGAAATCATTTCCAACTGATATCCAGTATTTAGAACACGTCCGTGACCGAGTCCCAAAATTAATTTATAAGAATTAAGGTTTGCATCTTTGCTACGAGTACAAGTGTTCTTACACCAAAAGGCAAATAATCCTAAAGAACGCGTTCTTTAGAATCGCTTTAACAAAATATAATATGTAGTTATAGAGGAAATATTAATTAAGTGAGACGTGTCAAGTGAATCAAACCAATTTAAAATTGAGGCGACCAATTGCAGGCGTTTGCAAATTTTCTGTAATACATATTATGTATATGCACTTCAAGTTACATTTGTTTAGAAACATTATGATCTCACATGTGCAAACAAATGCGATTTTAACTGATTAATGAACTGGTAATCCCGATTTCGAGGTGAATGAAACGTTATCTCGCATAGACAGAAAAGTCAATGCGTTCAATGAAACACGTCAAGACTCAAGAATCAAGACACCCGGTAAATTTACAAAAAAGCACAAGCCACAATCCACAAACTCTTAATAAACAAATAAAAGTCACACAATTTTAGTGAATGCCGAATGCACTATGCAGTCTGCTGTATGCTGTTTGCATAATTTGCAGAATCATCAAGTGAATCACAATTTAATTTTTTTGGACACTAAAACGCAATTCATAAAAATACTTATAAACTTATTGATTTTAATTTAATAAGCATTTTTGTTATGGATTTCTCATTGATGACCTTTCATTAATTAGTCATGTCACATATGAATGTGTCACTGATTCCAAACACATTTCACTTTCATGATTATTATTTATAAATATTATTCCCATAATAATTGAATGTTATAATGAATATTGTGACACGTTGACTGCTTGCAAATTAAATCATATATTTTCACTTACTGCAGATGAAGATCCACCAATAACAACACGAAATAACTAACTAAATGCCATGGGAATTTGTGCTTATATAGGCGGTTGTAATTTGCACTTTTGGTTGCATATGTGTTCCATCGAAATTGACATGTGTTTGTTTTTTTGTCTCAACTCTCAGCTGTTGCAGAAATAGTCATTATGTACATGTATAACAATTAACAATATAGCAAATCATCTACATGAAACACCATGTGTATTTCCACGTTATAGATAACGAACACATCTTTAACTTTCACCGTGCAACGATTTTTTCACTACTATTTTGATTCATCTCACAACAGTATATAAAATGTATCAAAAAAAGTACAGTCGAATCTCTAGAGATTGCATGTCACTTTGAACTATTTATTTCTTGATTCTACCGTACTTTATTAATAGAGAAACTGTAAATTTTTTTATTGCTCTCAACTTTTCAAAACAAATGTAATGAACAAAACTAGTTAAACTACTGAACCCACAACAGTTCTGCTTTCGGAAGAAAAAACACGCTTTGTTTATATTACATTTTTTTTACTACTGAGTAGTAAGTACTAATCTCCCTCTCTTTTTTTAATTAAAAACAAAAAGAAAACCCTCGTCTAACTTAATAACCAATAACAGCTGACGTGGAAAACCAACAAAAAAAATTAATTAAATAAAATTATCAAAAATCGAGTATCGACTGTACTCATTGCAAAACGTCAACTTACTGTGTATGTATATTTGTATGAAACGACACACCACCAACACTGCACTACACCTCTTTTAATTCACTTTGCCACTAACTGATTATAATATGTTTAAACAATAGCACGTCGCGGAAACATCAGATTATATTAATATGTGCCAACCACCTACAAACGAGTACGCATTAATTACAATTATATCACTTTATCACCGAGACGAGCAAGTACTCAGCCATTACCAATCAGTCTTTATTAGTGACAGCTCGCCACTAAATATATATTTTAGATGATTATTTGTCAGATTCTTGATTAATGACTTATGACTCGTCGGAAGAATGCTGTCAAATTTGAATATACAAAGGCGACAATTGTTAATCTAAATAAAAACAGTCGTTTTTATTTACTACAGAAACGGCTACTAATTTTAATAATTACAATCAGTACAAATCTTAACTAACGTAATAGGAATACCCCAAACATTTGAAATTGGCAATCGATTATTTAGATAGGCAATGTAATACTCTTAAATAACAGCATTTAATCCCCTCAACTACAAGATAAGAATTGTTGTTGCAAAAAAGCATTTAACGATTAACGGCGCCTAATAATAAGTCGATCACTGATTTGGCATTGATTGTCGGTCGACGCCGGTAAAGTGTTAACCGTTTTCACGCATTCTGCCATGGTTATCAAATAATAATTATCTTAATGCTCTTTCGATTTGTTATCAGCGATGGGAAATCAATCACGTAGGTGATTGAAATTGTTACTATCTCATTTTATCGTTCACCCTTGCAGCACTTCACTAACATTGTGTTTGATTTTATATACATTTTGTTTGATTGTTAAGATTTTATGATGATGCACAATTATAATATTAATTCTGAAAATAACGATTTTTTTTGTATTCTGGAATTTTTGATAAATTTGTGACATATTTTTTAAAGTTATTATACATATTATAATTAATCATGCATTAAATAATATGTAGTAAATTAAAATGCTGACACATCTACAGATTGATAAGGTTTTGATTTCGGAATAGAAAATAATAGGTCTAACTAAATTGATTTGCATTTATTATTTAAATGTGGAATCAGAAGCAATGGTAGAATTTTTTTTTAAGTTTTATGTCTGTTGAAAGTGGTTTTGTAGTGAGGTCAAAAGAAATATTGAATTTTAATACTTGAAAATTTCTTTAAAATTATATATATTAAACAATATGAGTTTAACTTTATTATTTATATAAAAAGTATGATAGTAATTAAAGTAGTTTCATTGTTTTACTTTTCAACATTATGAGTGAATTTTTTTTTATCATGCTGACTATATAACTAACTTCTTTATAATATTTAAAAAAACAAAGAAATATTTCAATTATTTGTCGTAATTGTTCATAAATCATATACATCCTCATATTTCAAAACCTGACTAAGATTTTTGTATTCATCAGTAATTTTAAATAATCTTTAAAGGAATTTGGGAGATGTAAATAGGGGTATTGCTCGAATATTTGATGAAAACTATTGTGTTTATGGGACGAGTCAGATTCCAATACTTGAGTTAACTTCATTTTCTCATTTTAAGTAAAATTGTGGAAATAATCTTGTTGGTTGCACTAATCATTTCCAAATACCGTAAAAGCAATGATTATTCAATAACAGCTAACTAAAATTTTAATAACCAATCGTGCAACAGCCCAATATTTTTATAATCAATGCCTTGAAGGATAAATATATGTTGTTTGTGTTAATGTAAAAATTGCATATAATAGTGTATTTCTTACGGTTAAAATGAAATCAATTATAGACTAAAAATAAAAGAAATTATAAACAATATCAATAAGAATAAATAATCTGTTTAAGTAATCAGTTGAGAATCGAGAGTGTGTACTTAAGATACTTAAGGGAAATGAAATGAAATTGTAACGACTTTTAACGTTATAAATGATTTTGATACCTAATAAAATTAATAATTGAAGTAGAATTATTAAATATAAACAATATGTTAGGATTATGTCATAAATTTAAATTCCATATATTTATAATAATAGTCAACACACATGAATTATTTTTTTCATTAAACTTTTTATACAATATTCGGGTATAGACTAACTTTTGCCTATTTATAGACAATAAAAATTCAATTTTCGTTAAGTTTAATAATTTTTATTAAAAATCATAATATTTTCAATTTTGACTATATAACAACAATACTAATGTCATAGTTTAAAACAAAATGGAAGAAATTACATATATGTAAAGTGAATCCTAACTGCAGCGATGCAGTGAGTTTATTTAGGATTTATTTATTTTTTTACGATAAAAAAATGCTTCGGCAAATATTAAATTATATTTAACCGTTGACATTACAATTCAAATATTTATAATATAATAATTATATTGATTTGACAGAAATAAATTACCGCTATTCTCTTTATAAGTAGAAAATTTTTAAAACTAATTTAAATAACATAAATGTTGCGTTAAATAACAAATTTATATTGTCACAAGAATTTTTTTATATACTTTATACTTTTGTTGTCAGTCTTGCTTGAAATGTAAATGGGTTTTAATTGAAAATGTAAAAAATGTTTCAGAAAAACAATGTGTACGCAAAAATTACAAACTGCATATTGAAAAATATCAAATATAAAAAATGCTAATGTAAGATATAGCGGCATTATTTAAAATTCTAAATAAAAATGAATTATTTTTGCGCATAAAATTTTGAGCAATCAAATTATTCCTGCAGTTGAACGTAATTTGCAGGGAACAATCCGTAACGGGATTTACATAATCCCCTCCACCATCCTTCGTCAATCTGAAAACGAGGAATCATTTTAAAATTAATTCACTTACAAAAGAAAATGTAAAAAATTATCACAAACCATTTCTATATGTGAAATCAAATCATCAGGATCAAATGAAATTTCGTCCTCAGCGGCAGCCTGATAATCAAACAATGCAATCGCCTTGACTCCAGTATCTTCAATGAAAAGTTCATCTTGATTTTGATAAATTGCCTCTTGTGTCACTTGATTGCTGCTGGTTTGCACTGGGATTTCTTCTCTAATTTCTTGTTCCACAGCGACTGGTTCGGGAACTTGGGGCTCAGGTTCTTCCACCTTTGCAACTTTTGGTTCCGCAATAGTAGGCTCATTTGTTGGAATCAAATCCGGTTGAATAATTGCCGGCGCTGGAATCTCTGCTGGGGGTAATTTAATTGGTTCTTTCTGCAATTTTGTTCAATTTAAAATAATTAAAACATTACAAATGATAAGAACATTAATTACAACTCACCCTAATAGCTTCAATTTCAGTAGCTAATTCCGTTTGATTAAATGCACTTATTGCATTTCCAATGCCACCGGCACGACCAGTGTCAATCGTTTTACGTTCTACAGTTTTAGAACTAGGCTCTTCATATGTCTGCCGTTTTTCAGCAGCTTCTCGATCAAATTTATCTTTTTCCTCCCTAATCCGCTTTTGCTCTGCCAATCTTTTCTGTGTATCCTCTTCTGATGATTTTGCGAGATTTTCGAATTTTGCTCGCAAGTTCGATGGTTTGGCTGCTCCAATGTCTGGCTTAGTTTTGGTGTAACTTGTTCCAATGCGGTCGGGATTCTCCTGGAATCCAATTGCAGATTTATCCATTCGATCCTTCTGAACTCCAAATTTGCCACCAAATCCCTGCAAAACAATTAAACAATAAATTCAGTTCAAAATATATTATTAATAAATAATTTAGAAAAAAACACCCACAACTTTATGATCAAGTTGGCTTTCATGTTTTTGGTTTGCTTCGACGTGATCCCAACCCAATGCAGACTTATCCTTTCGATCCTCTTGCACACCAAATTTTCCACCAAACCCTTTACTGTAATCCTTTTGTGACTCATGTTTTTCCACCTTCTCCACATGATCCCAGCCCAAAGCTGACTTATCAACACGATCTGATTGGACGCCGAATTTACCACCAAAACCAGTGGCATAATCTTTTTGCGATGAATGTTTCTCTAATTTCTCTTTGTGATCCCAATTTAAAGCGCTCTAAAAGGGCGAAAACATATTGAATAAAAAAACTACTTCAAATGGCTATTCAAATTGCAAAAAAACCTTGTCAACTCTATCAGTTTGAACTCCAAACTTGCCACCAAATCCATCACTATAATCTTTTTGGGACGCGTGTTTTTCCACTTTTCCAATGTAATCATGACCCATTGCTGAATTATCCATCCGGTCAGTCTCCACACCAAATTTGCCACCATAACCGTAACCAGGATTTGCCTCCTCAATTTCTTTTGCCTTCTTTTTGGCGTCATTTTGTTCAGTTTCGGCACGCAATTGTTTCATGCTAAAATTATGTACAAAATTTAGAATTGATTAAAACAAAAAAAATAATTTTAATTTACTCAATGGCTCCAGCAGTGCGACCACTTCCTTCAATTGTCTTGGACCCCCATCGCTGCTCCTGCTCTGTTACATCATTAACAAAATCTGGATCTGTCTCCCAGTCATCAGAGGCGTCATCCACAGGTTGGGAGTTTACTTGATGTCCAGCTGATGCTTTCCACATGTTGATTTAAATGTCTAGAAAAACATAATTAAATTAATTATCAAGGAACGATTTATTATTGATAGTTTACTTATTTTAAATGTAAACACAGAAACAATGGTTATCAGGAAGCTAAGTAACTGTCGCAAATTAGGCGTGGTTGGACTGTAACGCTTCCTTTACTGATAATTATTTTTAAGATAAGATAGCTATGACATGAATTAAAAAGTTGCTAGTTTTTTTTTCCAAAGATAAAGAAAATTTGAGATAAAGTTAAACGTTTGATAAAAACGTTCCAGCAAAAAAAATAAAAATTCTAAAAATAATACTGAATCATATAACTTTTAGTTTTTTTTTAATTTCGCCTTTTCTGAAGCGCATTAAATGCAATTTTAACTGTTTAATTTAAAACTATGTACCTTTGAATTAAATTGAAATAAACAAAAACAATGAGAATTAGCACTTTGCAAATAAATAATAAGAAATTACTTAAAATATAGACTTCCTAAGAAACCTAAATTTTACGTAAATTACAAAAAATTATCAAACAATAAAAAATATGTTCTAAAATGTAACTTTCATAATTATTTATAAATATAATCAATCTGCATAAAGTTTTCGGACCACGCCTCATATGAATTTATGCAAAATTGCACCAACCATGTCTTCACTTTTCACCACCCACATCGTTGAAAGCATTAATAAACTATGATGTGTAGTTGGAGGATTAAACGGATTGTCTTACCTGCTTATTTTACACTTTATTTCAATAATTTGTAATTTGAAACGAATACCACACTTCTAAGAAGTACACAAATCCTTGTAATAACTAAACTTGAATGTTCCAACCGGATTATTTTATTAGTCACCTTACTTGGTACTCTGTTTTACCTTTTTCACTTTCAACAAAATAAAAAAAGGTAAATCCAAAAAAAAATCGTCGGTAATAAAACAAAAATGCACAAATTGTTTTATTTCTTTTATTGTGGCACACAACGAGAATTTTCTACAGAAATTTCATTTAATATAAACACGATTACACGAAAAATATTCCACAATAAAATTAAAACAAATTGTTTAAAACACTTCTCAATTTTCACTGTGTTCACTTAATTAAGTGTTCATACTTCATTAATAAAACATAGACGTCAGATGAGTGTTGAAGTTTGACAGTTCTAAATGAATATATAATATATATGTAACAAAAAGTATTGTACAGTTTATTATTTGTATATAGTAATGTAAGGTGCGTTCGTTAATTTTTGTACTTACGTGATACTTAACATCATGAATAACATAATTATTTGTCAGTATGAATTTATTTTAGTATCAGATATTTTGAACTTAACTAAATTAAAAAAAAAAAAAATATTTATTATCCATTATTGTAATAAATTAATACTAAATGCTAAATGTCTTAAATTATTAGTTAATAAAAAAATAAAAGTATTTTGAGACATGAGAATACCGGATAAGAACTTATTAATATAATTAAAAATAATTGTATGTTGTTTTAATATTACAATTAACTTCTAATTCTCATTTCCACTTAAAATTCATATGTCCTGAAATTTAAATACTTACTTTCAAGTTTTATTTTCCAAATTAAAAAATTAACAAATGGCATCGTTTATATTATATTTATTATTCTAAAAAAATGTATTTTCACTAACAATTATGAGCCGCAAGGGTTATACAATTTGGGTAAAAAAGACTAAAACACACTTATACCACACATAATACAATATTATGTTAAGTTACAATATAATTCATTATAGAATACATTTAATTAGTATATTTATAACTACATATTATGTTAAAATATCTAAAACGTTTACATAATTAGCTATAGGTAGTACTCGTATATACAAAGAATTATATGATATTTTAAATCATAATAACTGCATCATTAAAATTGAACTATTTAACATAAATTAGCTAAAATTGTTTGTCAAATAACCAATAAAATTAGCAACAATTACAATAAGAATATGATAACAATTACTGCTGGCATACGAGGACCGATGATTACCGCTAATAGTTTGTAAATTGGGAAGTTCGGTGGTCGGATTTTCAGTCTTAAAGTCGTACGTAGCTCTGAATCCGGTCGCATCCAGACGATCATTAGAGCGGAATGTTACTCTGAAGAATTTTCCATCAGACTTAACAGAAAAACTGTCATGCCGCTCGCAGTAGCGACCAAATTTACGATCACGACTCATGAAATTAGAAAGCTCCACATAATCACTGGCTGTGCTCTCCTCGCACGGAAGGACACCCTCCACATCAAAATAAATGAATCGAATCACCACTTTGTCACCTAGTTGTCCGTAAAATAGGTAATTGCATTGAATGTTTCTGGAGGGTGGAAAGAAGTTTAATTTCACATACAACGGAATACTGAAATGAATGCAAATTTAGTATCACTTACCTAGGATATGCGCCAGGATAATTGGGGGAATCAAAGTATCCGTTTTTTGATACGCTCGAGTTGTATGTGAATGTGCACTCTGAGTTGGTCTTTTGTTTTCCCGATACGATCCCATAATCTGTTTGAAAAATATTGCAGCAATTTAAATTTGCTTTTACCCGCAAAATTTTGTCTGCGCATTTACTCACGATAAAAGGATATTCTACTCACTTTGCAAGAACTGATAATCTGCTTTGAAACCACGATTACCCTTGCCGCTTTGCCGTCCACGAAACTCAAACAAAAGTTGTGGGCCATTGGACATTATTGGCTTGGGAATTGTTTCGCCACACAATACTTCAATCGGTTCATATTTGCCGCCAATCAGGTATAGGATCTGCGAACGAAAAGGACAAATGTTATTGGGAATTAAGTGCAAATGTCTTTATTTGGATTAAGGAATCTCACTCCACTCCCGCATAATATGCTGCACTTACCGTGAGTGTATCCGCATCATCACAATCTTCGCTATCGCCTTCAGAAGGCAGACTAAATTCAGAAAATTTGATTTGCACTCGCTCCCGGCCACCCCCTTGAAATTCGTATCGACAAAACGTTTGGGATGGATAAGGGCCTGGAAATAACGGTGACGTAATGGTGCCATTTGGCGTGGAGACGGAGTGAAGCACTTGGTCGCATGTTGAACCTATAATTCAATTTTGGAAACAAATCAATTTTTGCGCACTTTCAATTGCGAATAAATGTTTGAATGTAGTCTGTTTGTGTATATGGTGTGTGCACTTGGGGTGGTGATAATATCCGTTTATCACTTGCTTCACCAAATTTAGTTATACAGTCGATGTTGTGAAGCGGAAGTCAATAATGTTGTTGAAAGTCAAAGACTATGTGTGTGCTGATAAATGTTCATATAATTCAGTTGACGCTTCGCCGTGTATCTTGAGATGAATTCAATTTTTACGAAATGATGGCAATTTTTCCCCCTTTCGATTGGTACGATGTAACAACGAATTGAGTGTATCATTTGTTTGGTCGTTAGAGCAATAAATGCGTTTTTTGTGTTAACTTCTTCTTCTGTTTTGAAATGAAAATGTTCAATTTTCTTTACACAAACATGGAATCATCACCATTTAAGAGTGGAAATGTATACCCAAAAAATAAAATGACGCCCTCCCATTTTGTGCTCAAAACGATTACCGAATCGTTCATCGTTGTCGATAAGATTATATCAATCATAGATTCATAGCTAGTCCCTCATTCCGTTGCGACTGTTAAACTGTTTGGAGTTTAGATGATGAGCACAGGTAAGGTGAATGAGTGAATAAGCGTTTAACAATTCAAAAGCAACTGAATTGCCGACTAATAAACGGTTGAGTTGGCTGTAAAAGAAATTAATTCCCTCTCATTACACTCGTTCTCCACATAAACGATGGTAATATGAGCTTAATTATTGGATGCCCTTAAGTATCCGAATCCATGTATATCTGTAATTGTAGTTGCAGAATTTGAAGTAATAAATGAGAAAATAGTTGCGAAAATGCATTTCAAGATTTTACAAAACAATTGCAGCAAATCGATTTGAAATGCGATAAACAATTCTCGTTTATGCATAAGCAATTAGCATAAATGTTTGTGGTCGGAAAAGCTATAAACTATTTTATGGAGCTTTTAAGGATCAAAAGTTATCTCTCTTTCTCCCCCGATTTGCTGGCAGAAACTAAATGGCAACATGTGACTTTAAATAATTGATTGCGGGTTACCTAAATAGCAGATTTACTAAACTATGCATTGCACAATTTCTATGATATGTGAAAACCATTCCGATTCAATAAATATTCAAGTTTTAGTTTATCTGTCAATTAAGGCGCAGTAAATAAATCCTAACAATATTATAATGTATTGAAAAAATTCACATAGTCAAACTTTATAATTTTCCTCATCTGTTTTATCTATGAAAAATTATTTATAATGTTTTCAAACGTTCAGTAACATTAACATAGATCATGTAAATTAATTGAATTGTTTCCTCAATAAATAATTAAGTACAACCACATAGCCCATTATTTTATTTAATGCTTTAACTCATTTCAAACATAAAAATATTCATTGAAATGTAATATACAACATTTTTTAATTAAAGCAATACAACGCCAATTAAATATGCAATAGCAGTCATGCAGGCGGTTTTGAATATTTAACATGCAGATTTTTGGAGATGAAACTGATACATAAATTTAATTAAATTGCTTATCCCTAAATTATTAAAGTTCAAATAATCAGGAAAATGCAAAGTTTGTGCGCCTCGTAAGGACTGGAATAAATTATGTTTAATCCAGTGATTGGTAGGATTTGTTAGACGATCGGCTTTAAAAATAATCTTATCTTCAAAATTAGCACAAATCTTAATAATCTTCTAGCTATATGAAAAAAAAAATTTCATCAAAACGTGTTTATATTATCCGAACTTTAAGTTTGCACCGAAAACTGAAAAGTTTTACCCTCACAATAGAAGTGATTAATTGATGTAGATTATAAATTGATGTAGGCCTCAATGAGTTTACAATTGTTTGCCATTACTTAATGGGAAATGCTTCAACATTTCTCAGAGGTTTCCAATTATTTTTTTAGGGTATATAAATTAAAAATGTCTAAAAATTTTTGTTTTTTTTTTGCCTAAAACAGCTTTTTCAATTTCATAGAGTGTTTGTTTTAATATAAAGCAAGTTTCAAACATTATGACATTTAGTTTAAAATTTTAGCATGACCACACGATAAAATTTTATCTTCAATTCCGAAAGAAACTTTATTTCTAGTTTTATGGAAATCAAAAGCACCAACTGCGTTTTACTGATATTTGAATATGGAAATCGGCCACAGATTTTTTTACTTATGCAAATTTTGATTTTCTTGCTCTACTCGCTTTACCACCATCATTTGAGAATACTTTAACAATTTTTTTGTTGTTGCAAGATTACTGAGTATGGATTTTAAATTTAATTTGTTTTTAATGAATTTTGTCGAAATGAAGTTGAAATTTGAATTAATTTTTGTAATTAATCAATACAATAATTGATTGGAAACTTTTTTGATAGAATTTAATTAACCACAAATTTGGATGCAATTTCAGTCATATTTATTCAAAAATACAATTTGCACAATTTGTGGTAAAAAATAATTAAAACCAAAAATATCAAGAGTAGGGTTGATTAACTTTCAGTAATTAAAAGTTAAATCAATGCATTTAAAATATCAATAAGTTCGAACGCGCCATTTTATGACACTCCATTCACCTGATCTCTTACCTACACAAAACACCAAAGTGTATTTAAAATTTAAATATACAGTATAAATAAACCGCTTGATTGAAAGGTATACTTAAATATTATTGGTTTATTATACAGCACTCGACGACCTCGAACATCATTCGCGAAATTTTATTTTGAAAAAAAAACACAGTTTGCAGCAGAAGATTTGTTTTCCAACGGTTCCATGTACATTGTACAATGAACATGTTACTGAAGTACATTATTCAATTCTAACAACACACTCGTACGTGCACGTACAAATATTGGAAACCCATAATTTTGTGATTGGTAAAGGATGTAATATCTCTGAGACAGGGAATTATGGTTTACAATATATTCTGCAAAAATAATATTGGTATGAATACTGTAGAGAATTATTCGTATTTGGATCCATGAAGTTTGCCGATTTCCTATATTATGTTGTTAACCTTTTGATACAAAAATGTATTTTGCATATTCCCAGTGGAATAAACTATACACATTTGTGCGAACCTATGCCTGCAATATCCTTTCAAATACAACGCCGTTGCTATTAAAATGCGAAAATGTTTTGAACTTGTACATTCTATGATACTGCCTCATGAGAGGAGTTGTGTAATTATAATATTTGCTCACTCCTAATACATATAATAGTTAAGAACTTTAATGCTGGTATACAGAATGAATTGAAAATACAACAACTTTATGTGTGAAGGATTTAAACATAATTTTCAGGAGAATCTCATCATCATCATACTTTTTTCAATAAGAAAACATTGAATAAAAATTAATTTAAGCAATCATAAAGGACTATTCATATTTACAGTTAACTAATTTAAAATTAATTTCAACTGCGTTCTAATTTGAATTTTTTTAATTTGTTATTTTTTTACATGCAATAAAATAAATCTTGGCTTTTACGATTCATTCTCTTTATTAGCGAAATAAATATCTGTGTTTAAAGTATAAACCGCATATCGTTCTATTGAAATAAACTAAATGGGTCACTATAGAACGGAGCTATTGTGTAAGCAAAATACATATTTAAAAAATGTTGAATTACATTTTAATAATATTTTGTGTTCCTTGAAAGTATTTTTTGTTGCTGTTTCTCAATTAATTTTTTTTTAATGTCATTTTCATTTAGATTAAAGTTTAATGGCAGGGATTGTATAACAAAAAACAAAAATTAAAAAAATGACCTTGAAAATTTTGTTTCAATAATTACAAATAGAAAAAAAAAATTAAAATGTTTGTATAAATCATAACTTCAATGTTTTATCATATTAATTTGAATAACAAGGATTTTGAAATTAAAGTATTTAAATACTCATACGTTGAATTTATAACTTCTTATTAATTTCTGTAAAATAAATTGTATTCCAAAAATTTCATACAACAAATCCAACTAAACCAGATCATCCTCTTTACATCGTTTAATATAATGCGATCTTTTAATAATTGCACCAATTATGAGTCAGCAAGTTATGAATATTAATGGAAAAAAGGAAACCCCAGGCATTGAAAACGCTGATTTCCTAATCCATTTTATACTAACTACTTCCATCCTTATTGTAAAAACGAATAAATTATGTAGAGTATTAGGAACACAATAACAACCATCAAAATTGCAATTTCAATAATAAATCATTGTGTTCAATTGAAATCATTCATCGCAATTCGCAATTCAACAAACTATGCACTATATTTTATGGTCTCATAATTCTATCCAACTAAAGCGGCAGACAACGCGTTTATTGTAATAGTCGCGTCCCATTTTTGACCATATTTAGAGTACCGGAAATGAATATTTTATAAAAATAAACACCACCCACAATTTCCCATCAATTACTGGCGACTTACAAATCCACCGAGGATTTCCAATACATTTAATATTAAATTAGCCTCAGGGTGTGCAGAAATGTGGACACCAACAACATCATCTGTAAAAAG
The DNA here is from genome assembly GCA_963854165.1 of Sylvicola cinctus. Lineage (NCBI taxonomy): Eukaryota > Metazoa > Arthropoda > Insecta > Diptera > Anisopodidae > Sylvicola > Sylvicola cinctus. The sequence continues at coordinate 46,140,576 of OY974083.1, forward strand.
GGTGCGGACTGCGAAACTATGAACGGATTTCCTGTTCTCTTCTGAGTTATGGCGCCTGAGAATGCATACAACATTTTATACATACATGTTGTGGTAATATTAACATACATAAAACGTATATAAAATGCACTGATATATACGGCTGGGGGTTGAACCAAATTTTAATGTACTACTGACTGCAGCAAAATGAAATATGTACACAATTCAATGAATTTTGTTTTGGTGAAAGGAACCTCATTTATGTAGGGATGTCCTCAATAAATCAAAAGGAGAAAATTTATTACAAAAGATAAAAAATGTTAATTGCATTGATGGAACCTTTTATTATGTATGCTTTTAAAGAGTCCTTTTTGCAAATGTGGTGTGACACTGAATGGAGCGTGTTCTTAATACAAGGACATGTAATTAAAAGTATCCTTTTTAAAGCTCGTGCTTTTTTAATACGCAACGAATTTAAAATTTAAATGCAAACGAAGCTTTGTTTTTGAGCATATACGAGTGTATGAGCGATAATGAAGAAAGCTTTTGGAATGCATAAAACACATCCTTGTTAGTAGCAACAACAAATAAAAAATTCTGCATAAACAATATATAATTAATTACAGGGCTTAAATAAACAAAGTACCACCACGAAGCTATTTACGAAATAACGAATTTTTTAATCTGCACGGCTTTATGTATAAGTATACGAGTACCTAAAAAATATTTACCTAACACCGGCACCACCGACAAATTCCCTTCCACATAGCTTTCAGCAAACACACCACGAAGTGGCCAATTAATGCATAAAAATACATAACAAATATTCGTGATGATTGTGGTGGCATATGCTACGTTTAACACACATTTTCCAAGCACATTTAATTTACATTTCATTTTAATTATTTATTGAAACGTTTTATGCTAACTTTTGGGCACATATTACAATTATTTATTCATCAATTTGCAGCTGCAGGTACACAAAACTGGGTTTCTTTTTAAAAATATTTTACGGAATGCAATTTAATTGTTCAAATTGTTAAAAAAAAATTACATTAACACATTTTTAAGTCGGCAACACTTATTTAAATATTTTATTATTGTCAAATTGAAACAGTAAAATAGAGCAAACGTTTGGCACAATGTTTATGTGTTTTTATATCGCTTCAATTTATCCGACAACATAATTTAAACGTGGGTTGGACACCCTTTTTGTTGTTTTTATTTTTCCTCAAAACCACAACTTTTGTATTATTTTTCAAACGAACTGATCCTCTTTATGTATTTTTAGTGCTTTAATTTTTTCCTCCTTTTTTTTTTGTTGGGTAAATACAAAACTCCCACAAATTACATTAACGATTCAAATTTAATCAGATTGCTGATGCAAACAAAACTGTGTGTGTGTGCGTGTGTGAATGTAATTATGAAATGAATAGGCTGCCAAAAGAGGGAGCCCATCACAGATGACTGGCCACATAAATGGCAATGAAATTTGAGAAACAATTGATGTGCCAACAATATGCTTTTCTTTAAATAGTATGTTATGCACAACACTGTGGGGGATGAAAGCGCGATCTTTGCACGCGTCTACATAGTGCAATGAAATTGAAAGGACTGATGGAAGCGACGAGTGAAGCTTCTTCTACAGTGCGAGAATTCAGACTACTTTTGCGTATAAACCTGGGGAGTGCTTTTGCAAAAATCCGCATCCCTGATAATATGAGTGCTCTCGTAACCGAGTGTGTATATACGTATAATGCAAATGTTCGCATATACATAAAATGTAAGTAAGTGCAAAAAGCTCTCCGTGTGCAGTCTCTGTCACACTCGGAGTTGATGTAACGCATTCACATATTAAACTGTAAACACATAGTAAGTATCACTCCAGCGACCAGCAGCAGTAAGCAGCAGCGTCCCATGAAAGATCAAAACAATGAGAATATTGCTGCTATATGGAAAAGGGATGTAAAGCGCAGGACAGTGCTCCCTCTGTGCATATTATATGCGAAATATACAGGCGGCATGGCATGGCATGGCAGCGAATGTACAATTTCTCTCTTTTTGTATATATTTCGTTATATTAGCTTGGTGGGTTATAAGAAAACCAATTTATGGTGAATATAAAGAAAGATAATATATAGGGCGAGAAGTTGATGTACTTTTTTTCCCTGATTCCCTTTTATGCCTTGTTATTCGGAACCAGATTTGATATGGAGTCAATTGTAATGCGAGAATTATTTTTGGGGCCATACGTGATGCGAGTATTCCGTACGCGGATGTGGGAAATAATTTTGATCTCACTCAAATCTCAACCAAAACACACTACGTACAATGTACATTGTACATGCATGAGAGATTGGCTTATATGTGTGTACCTAATATGAGCTTAATGTATTATAGCTAGGCGTTCTATATTTTATCAGCTTTGATTGTGTGTTTATACAACAAAAGTTATGGAAACAGCGCGTTTGGATAATCAATCCTGTAATTTACAAACCGCAGCTTTAGTGTGACAGCACCAAAATAATGGATTAAATTGTATTTACTGACGTACTTATGGGATGTTATAAGTGGATTAGAGTATTTTATAATGGAATTACATGCAATTTAATTCATTTCATAAGGATAAAGGGTTTTATTATGAAAGCTTTCAGACTTGAAATCATTATCCTGATTGACAAAATATTTGTATTGCTCAGAATATGAGTGCGTATTTCGAAACTTTAAATACTATTTAAATAAAACCAAAAAGGGCAATGCGTACTTAATATAGGGATCACCCTTTGTGAACCCAATTATTATAGCGACTCATATTCGTGCAATTAAGATTAATGATCTACAAAGATTGGAGTCCAGTAAATTGATGCGCAGATAAAATTGTCAATTCAATTTTATGATTTAAAATGTGTCTTTAAAGCAATTGCTTTATATAACATACAAACATAATTCAAATTTATCATCTCAAATAGCCATAACTGAAAAAAACATAACTCAATTTTCAATTTTATTTCATTTTTCATTTCAAATCAACTCATTTTTCTTTCGATTTCCTGTCTAATAAACGTTTTCTGCAATGCAGTGCCCGTTGCGCGTGTAATTTCCAGTTGGGAAATGAAATTGAAGGAAATTTGTTGAAGAAGCAAGAATTTGGCGGATGTAGCTACAATCAAATGCTCATAAAATGGTGACATTGCACAGTAAAACACACATTAAATTTCTGCACACAATTTCAACACACCACCGCACACAAGCCGAATAAAACTATAACGGTAAAACATGTGGCCGCGTGCAACGGCATTAAATTGAGGTGAACCTATATATATGTATATATAGATAAATACGAATGTTGCCAGGTACCGGGGTACAACGAAATTGAATGAAGAACAGAAAATAAAAATACACACGTCACACACGAACTTGATACACATGCATGTATATGCAAGGATATTTTCATTTTATTACTCACCTGGTGGGCAAATCATGACAGCCCGTCCACTGCTATTACCGGCGACTGCTGCAGCATATTCATCCTCATCTATCACGTTATGTGTCAAAAGCTCCCCATTCATATGGATATCAGCATTGTGATGGTGGTGGTGGGGGTCGCCGACGTCGCCTAATGCCATCGTTGCATTCTCTCGCTCTTTATTGGACACATTATTGTCAACTGCTACCGGATTATCCTGTTGTACAACATCCGGATGCACTTGTGTGTCACTTGCAGTAATATTCAACTTCGTTGGTTGTGCTAAATGCACGAGGGACATTTTTTTTAGTTGCATTTTTTATGTTTGCAGTGAAATTAGGTTGTTACAAATTTTATGGACAAAAGAATATTCATGGAAAACCTTTTTTAAATATGTGGCAGGACAATTTAAAAAGTTTTAAGAATTGTAAAAGTTGTTGTAACTTACATTGCGGTGTAACAATTGAGTCTGGACAATATTTGCATGAAAATGAGAAAATTTTAGTTTTGCTGTTTAATGATATACGATTATTTTCGGCCATACTGTCTTTATTTTACAATTGCCCAGTGGCTCTTTTAAAAACTTTGGGGAGAATTGAAAATGAAGCTTCTTATTTTTAAAAAGTTTCATTTTATTTAAAGTATTTTATTGTTTAAAAAAAACATACCGTTAAATGATAAAAATCGAAATTGTCCACTAAATCCATTTGCGGTTTCATTTGAGCTTGATTCAAACTCCACCAGTAAGTACGGACCAGAACTAATTACTTTCTTGCTCTCTGTTTTTGTGCAGAAAACGTCAATTACTGCCGACTTATCATTGTTTTTACTGTCGTACACGGTAATCTTATCAGATTGCTGAATGCAGCTTTGAATATAATTTAAAATTTTCAAAACAGGACAATAACAATTAATTTCTAAGTGAATTAATGAACTAATTAAATTATACCTTTTATTATCCACGGACAAATGAATTTCTTTGAAGACGATTTCAACAATTTGTGTGGGTCTTTGAAAAATAAATAATTATTGAACCATATTTAATGGTTTGTATTTTTTTAATTGCACGGATTTGCAAACCTTCCAATAAATCTGTATGAGCATTTAATGTGGTCAGGATACTTTGCAGGATATCGTGGAGAATAGAAATCCCTCCATGCTTGATTGGTTGCTTCAGTCGTTATAATTGGAAGATGCTGATAGTCACAGAATGTTTTTGGAAGTAGATTACCGTCAGTTTTGAATGATACTTAAAATTTTAAAAAAATTAATAAAAGTCGAACACGACATGTCATTAAAAATACAAACCTTTATCTAAAAATCTGAACTTTCCCATTACATCAAATGATGTTGTATTTGCTGTGATTTTGTCATATCTCAAGCGTATAGCCATAATACGACCTGAGCTAAAAATAGATCCTTGTTCCAAGATAAACGGCTTATGTATATAAAAATTTTAAACATAATAATTTTTAATGAAAATATCTGTTTGGAAATTTACTTTTATAATTCCTTATACCTCCATTTCTCTAGTGGCATTTACATCATTATCTTTGTTCTGTTGTTTGTCTGGTAGTTTATTAGGTACAGTATTTTCTAAAGGAAGTAAAAAAACAACTTAGAAAGTAAGTAAAATTCCGTTGAAATGAAAGCAGATCAGTATTGTTTAAGTAAATAATAGGCTTTTCCAACCTTTATAGATAAAATCCATCATGTTTTCTCGACAAATGACGCTCTCACTTTTAGCAAAATCTGTCACAATTGCTTCCTTAAGATGTGGAAACAGGCTGATTTGATCTTGGCATCTGAAAATCAGAAATTTTAACGGTTGATGAATCAATTTTAGAACACATAATTGTATGTGCTATGTTGCGATTTGGATTTGTAAATGTTAAATCACGAAAAATTAAAAAGCCTACATTAGGGCGATTTTTAAATTTATTTCATGCATAAACAAACACGCCGGAATGTATAATGCGATTTCGTTTTGTGAGATTAATTTAATTAAAAACAGTTCAAAATATATAAAATGGCTTTTATTTCATGCACAATGAAATGAATACACCCACAATGCAATTAAATGAGCCGTATGTGCCACAGGTATTAATTTTGCTCAATTTATATTGATTATTCCATATGCGAAACGCATAATTATGTGATCCATGTGATATGTATTTTGTGTGCAGTTAAAATTGGCGAATAATTCAAAATTGTACCAGCCCTATACATTACCAAATCTTGCATCAATCATTAGTCCGAATGTAATTAGAGCAGGTGAAATTAATTTGTCATTGTAATTATTTGGCCCACAATGTGTGTGTAGGATTGTGTTACCTATAACACAAATTCATTGCATAATTTAAATTTATTTTGGAAACTCATCCCGTTGAATTATGGATCAAATATGTTGTTAATGTAATATGCGAGCGTATATATTGTAGATACACACCGCGAGCAATGCCGCAAGTCGCATCTCGCAACCACACCAAATTTTCAATCATATTTGTCGGTGGTAACACACGTTGACTGAAAATTGTCAAAGTTTTGGCGCACATAAAGCCGCAAAGAGGATTTCTAAAATAATCAAGACTTTTCCAAGACTTTTGCTTCTCCATGAATTTTTGCACGTCTTCTTGGTATATGGAAACAATTTATCAAAAACGTGATAGATCTTTGAAATATTTTCGATATATTTATCTCACGAAACAAGGACCCAATTTTTGTTTTGCCTCCTCCAACTATGTTCATAGGTATCATACTTTTGCTCGTTGCAAATAGGATATTTTTCCAAATCAATAAATTCCTATGATATAGCACAAAAATGTTTAACATTCAAGAAAAACTCACGGAATTTTAATCAAGTTTAAGCACTTTTATATCAGGAATAAGCACACACAGTTTGCTCGCGCGTACTTGCAATAAAATGTGATTCTTTATTTTTGTCACAGTAAAAATGGTGCACCAATAAATTATTCCTCAAATTAGGATAAGGACAACAAATAGTAGGTAATGCTACGAGTATTCTATACAGAGAAAAAAGACTTAGAATGGTGAACGTGAGCTTCGAAAAACACGAATGCATATAAATGGTTGCGCTCAAGCTTAATTTCGAGACCAACTTATTTATAGGACTTATTCGATTGCTGAAGCACAATGTAAATATAAACTATTTAGTGTACTTGAAAGTTAAAACTACAACAATCATGTACAATCTTTATTGAACAAATAAAACGCTTCAATTTGTCTCTTTACACAGAAATTGTTTATTTAAGCGGAAAACACTTTGATGCCGCACACACTATAGTTCCGTACTGCGTGTAAATTTTCCCAGGAAAATCAATTCAGCTCTTGCGAAATCCAGCAAGAGTGCGACAAAATGCCTTGTAGTCAATTAAATTGGTACCATCTGCCTCGGGTTCACGTGCAATTGGCGCCAACTCCAGTGCATGTTTTGCCTCCTTTTCCGTGAATCGATCACCAAAGTGAATTAAATCAAATTTTATTCTGCAAAAAATAAAAGCAGAGAAACATTTTTTCTCACTCAAATAATTCAATAAAGTCGATGGCAATTTGTTGAAATTGAGTAAATTTTAGCACTATTTTACTTTTCCTCGCTGATAAATCCAGTCGATTCAGCGTCCCATTTACTTAAAGCCTCAACAAGAACATCTTCAGCGTCTAAATCGATTGTCTTGTAACCCAGAAGTAATGCAAATGACTCAAAGTCCAATGAAACTAGGTCTTCCGTGAGCATTTCCTCAATCATTGAATCACTGACGTCTTCACCCAAAGTGGTAAATGTTGATTTGATGTCAGTAGCATCAATGTAGCCATCACCATTGAAGTCAAATAGAATGAATGCCTTTACACATTGATTGAGCAAAGTGAATTTAATTAAATATAAATTGATGCGTCTTAAGAAATGTCACCTCTTTTAGTTCAGCTAATTTCCTGATGTCCAAATCATGAATTGTGTTGGAATCAAAAGCTGAATGAATTTAAATTCAAATTGTTTTAATGTTAAGTCATATTAATGTTTTAATAAATAATGTATCAATACCACTAATCGCAGGCTTTTTAATGCTCGACTTTAGTATACTCGTAGGCTGAATAACATCCTCGACATCAACGCATTTTGATGATTTCCTTGAACTTGATTGGGACGTCGAATTAGTGGATGCTCTTGATGACTTACGCGACGCATTTGAATGTTTTCTACTTCCAGAATTGCTACTCATTTTAAAATTACAACTGAATTCCAAGAAATTTAGCGTATAATAAAGGAACAACTTTTTCCTTGTTCGCAACTCAGTAGATGTTCAACACTACACAAAATACTTATATATAGTCACTGTAGCAGTTCATGGAGCGTGGCACTTTTTAAATGAGACACTTAACATCCTCTAAACACGAGTAACTCTTCCAGGCAATGCACAGCAGCTTTATATAGGGAGCAATTATAGTTGAATCTCGATTTAAATCTCGCCAAAACCGTTTTGTATGCATGTGTGAAGCGTTGCGACGTGCGTGCCACCTACAAATTGCCTATTACAGCGACTTATACCCTATAGACAGAGGTTAAACGTGAGGGGTCAACTGGGAGTCATCTCATATTTTCATCGATAAAGTGGTGTTTATTTTAGAGCACCTGCATTTTATTTTTGTAATGTGGAAGTATGTTTTAATTGGTAAATATATTGGAAAGGTTTTCAAACTTTAATGTAATCATAAAAAAAGAAAAAAAGGAAGTTTGTATTTATTTAGTTTGAGAAAAATTTATTTCACCAGATATACTCAAGTATTATTTTTTATATGAATAAAAAGTATTTGTTTTAGAGGGTTTTTTAGATCATTGTTTTAGGGTATCGCCAAACTTTCACCCTATATATAAAAGCTGAATGAACGACAGACATCCACTGTCGCTAAATGAATTTCACCTCTTCCGTTTTTTTTTTCAATATGAACATGGGAGCTACGAAACGCCTAATTAAAATGTTAAAATATTCTATTTTGGTTTTCATCAAAAATTCTGATTCAAGATACGCAAATTTTTCAATCAACTGCATATACGAACACTGGCAATATGTACAAATAATCTAATGATGTTATCTTTTTTGAATTCATGCGTGTAACTAATTAAAGAATATTGCTACGTACATATTAAGTAATATGTCATTTATGTTAAAGCAAAAACGTACACATTTTACCCGTTTTAATTACATCACTTAATTGCCATAACATTTTAGTCAATTTAAAATAATAAATTTTGTTAATTGCATATACTTAACAAGCAATTTTTAATGTTCAGTCCATTAATTAAAGGAATATAAACTATAGAGTACCTGCGCCCTGCACTAATTAATTTCATTATAATACATTGTTCATTTTATTGCTCAACAAAATGCTTTACAAAAAAAAAAAAAAACGAAGTTTCATGAAAAGCACAACATCGTGTGAAGCTTCAAGTTGCATAGCAAAGCGTAATAGAAGTTCATTTCCTATCTCGATTTTCGATTGAACCCCCTTATTATGTAAAAAATAATATATCGATGTTTATGTGGGTGTGTGGCTACATGCACATTGCACATTGCACACACATTTACATATTGCATAATATCGGTTATTGGTATGCATACATTCCCCCCCCCCCCCATTATGCCATATTGCACTCTGCACTTGACCTACATACAATTTACTGACGCTTGAGTTCAGTTCGTGCTGGTGCATAGCAATTTTTAGTGAACAACGACCTGTGTGGGAGGGGAAGTGTGGGGCGTGGGCGATCATATCATGTAGAACATGAATTATGTTGCCCGAAGTCAACAATAAATGACTTGGTAAAATGCGAGTGCATTTCGTTTAAATATTTTGTTTATTATTTGTGTTTTAACGTTCATTCTCTTTTGTTTGGACATTTTTATTCGACAGTAAACAAATTGGATTTATTTTATATCTTTATATTTCGTCAAATGTTTAATGCAATGGCAGACGTGTAATGGATCGTGTCCATAATATAAAGAAAGAATAAAACAATGAAATTTTCTCTCCTTGGTTGAAGGAAATGCTGACCGTCTTTGACAAAAATGTTTTCTACTGCAGTTTTGATTTTTATAACGTTTTTATTACTTATATTTGATTTTATTTTTAGCTAAATATATTTAACATGTAATGCAATTTTGAGAAAATGTTGTACATATTAATTTATAAAAACAAAAAAAGGGTTTTTGGGTTTCGATCGACCTATTTTTAAATTAACAAAAAAACTTAAGTGTTCACAATTTTTTGGCTGTGTTTTAAGCTTTTATAACACCACCCACAGAATTTTTTTTCTAAAATGTCAAGGTCATAGCAGCTTCTGAAAAGGAAAGGGATGTTTTATTAAATCTGACATATTACGTCGACTAAAATGTGTTGAATTCAGCCCATCAAAACTGTATTTAACTCGTCAATGATTTCTTGTCAATTCCAGTGATTTATTACATGATAACTTTGAAACTTTCAGTCACCCAAAGGCTTATTTGCCTATCACAAACTATAATAAATACGCAAAGGATTCATCTTACATATACGTATTTTATGAATGTAATAGGAAAACCGATGAGCTTTGTGTGATTGATGCCGACTTTTCAATAAATCAAACGCTAACAAAAACAAATAATGCCAAAAGGCCGAAAATCCGACAAACTGCATTTGTGTTTGCAAGTTGGTCCAAATAAATCATTGCGATCACAACGAAACAATTAAAACTAGAACTAAAGCACCTGGAGGGGGATGTCAATATTGTTGTTCTATGTGCACTCATTGCAGTGTATCTGAACGTGGATTGCTTAAGCCATTATCTTTATAGGTTTAAGGTATTTAATCATTACGGAATTTGAAATGTTTAATTTAATTTCTGAATGATTTTTGAAAAACATAAATCGTACCGTAGTAGGTACTTTTAAGTGATGGAAAGATGTCTTAACTTAATTGCAATAAGATTCAAATAAGTATTTTTCAATCGCTTAAAAAAAATTGATATTAAATAAAAAAGTCGGCTACTAAACAATAGCAAATTTAGAAAAACTATAATTTAATAAAGTTTTGTCTACAATAAGATAAATTTGACCTTGAAATTATTGAAATCTTCCATTTTTATTGAGATAAACAATCACTATAATTTTTTTTTTTTTTTTTAATATGAGTTTTTGAAAATTTGAATTTTGAATGTTCGTAAAGTTGTATTAGGTTATTAAATGATAATAACATGAAAAATTGTTTTTTTTTTTAAATATTTAAGGTTTCTGAGTAACAAAATTGTTACCATGAATTTTGAATTTTTGACCTTGAAAGGTTCAGAAAACTCCTTTATTTATTCAAAAGCGACTGTAATGTAAAAGAAGAATTTTCTAAAATATTTAACGTTTCGGAGATTTAGAAACTATAACCAATGGGCTTTGATTTTCTTAATTTTGACCTTGACATGTTTAAATTTGTTGCAAGTTTTAAAGGCAAACAAAATTCTCATAAAACACATTTCATTTCCAACAATAACCCTTGTCTAAGAAAATTACACCAAAACAAAAATCATCATCTTACCTTTGTCTCAATTGTAAATCCTCAAAACGCAGCTCCACAATTTCCAGCGATGTGCCCGTAATAAATATCAGCACACACTCCGAACTGTTCAATCGCACATCATGTGATGACACACGAAATGTACCCCAATTGTATCCCTTTGTTCCGCTCAAATACACACACTGACATGCTGCAAATTGTGTAAAATCATTCAATTAATTAATGTGGATCGCATTTATTGCCTTGGATTACACGAATAATGCTCACGTGTCAACACCCCTTGAGCAGACGCTCCTGCAGCACTTAGCGCCAATGTCAGCGTCAGCATTACAATTAATTGTGCCATTCCACAATGACCCATTCAAAATATTATTTCTGCAAATTGCGCACAACAAACGCAAATAAAGGTGTCGCTAGAGACTTGCAAATATGGCACGGTATGTGTTAAGTGTTATCCACAGTTACGTTGTTTTAATTACACTTAATTCATACATTAGACGCGTAATTACGATTATTTTTATATGCATTTAATTTGAAAGTGCTGTCTGTGCCCTAAGTGGCAAAGTGCCGACGTCATTCATGATTTGAGTTTGTATTTGTTTCTTCTCTAGGAGATGCACATATCGAAAAACTATTTTAAGAGGGATGAAACCATTCTCTGAGCGCTTCTACACAATGATTTAATTATGCCTTAAAGAGACTTAGCACTCACAATATGTGGAGCAGAGATTATAAATAGAATTGACTGAAATGAGGTCATTTTATATTGTACCCACCCACCTTTGTTTTATTTGCACATACCTATTATAAAAATGATATTGCATATTGTAAAATGTGGAATATATGAGCTTACTGTACACTACCACCTTTTAGCTCTAAGTGGATTATAGATATTTAATAAAAGGGATGAAAATGGAACTATTATTACATTATTGAAGTAAATATCTGCCATCGATAAAATTATAACTTTTGTTCTGCTAAAGCTATATTGATGTCATGTAATTGAATATCCTTGATGTTGAAATAGCCATTTTATAATACAGGCAAAATATGATTATAAATAGATTAGGTATACGTAAACGCTTTTTAAACGAAATCAATATTTTATCTATAAATAAATAAAAACGGCCTGTTAATTAGATAACAGTGTTCAATGATGTAAATATTAATTTTTGGGCCAATTGTTCTCGGTCATGCTCATTAAAAATGTATGCACTTGTTTTCAGATGAAAATTTTATTTTAAATATGTAGGGATTTTAAAAAAGGGAGAGCGAAGTCTGAATTAATATACGACTGCAGCTAAACTACAGTTTAATGACGTTATTTCGATAGTTTTATTAAGATTAGCAATACTGTAGAACACTTTTGGAATTATTTTCGTTATAGAAATATGACCTTGAGTTTACAGATTTTAAACTTGAATCTTTCTGCAAACTCTTTTACTATATCAAAAGCGACTAGTAACTACAATATGAAAAAAAATTTAAAAAATACCGTTTCTGAGATTAAGAAAAATTTTGACCTTGAATTTTTCGATTTTGATCTTGAGAAGTTTGGAAAAACTTTAATTTTTGTCTATTAGAAAACGCAATATTTTAGTATGTGAAACATTTTTTGTCATATTGCAAAGTTTCCCTTAGTTAGTTAACTGTCGGGTTTGTCTACGTCTATCCAATATTTTCCTAAAGGATCACAATTAAGGATATAAGAAAAATGCAGTTTTGTCTAGAATAACTTTCTGGATAAACAACGTTAAAATGAACAAATTCGGTTCCATACAAGCGAAATAGTTTCTTGGCAATATATTTATCTTGGAGCATCTGACCTTGAATAAACTAGAGTTTTACATAAACATTTCATAAAAATTGGTCGAGTAATTTCTGAAATGTGGCGATAACAAAAGTGCACTTATATTAGGATATTTTTTGTAGACCACTTTTTGTACTCAGGGGTGCCAAAACGAGTTTCTGCATCACCAACTTTTTTTCGGAAAAAGTTCGAAATGCAAAAATCTATATTCGCCCTTGAGGTGGTATAAAAATTAAAAATTATTGCAAATTTAATAATTCTTCAGTTGAAAATTGATTTTAATAAATATCACAATTTACATATCGCACTCGTTCATGCAGAAATACACATATCATTCCCTTTTTTTTACATATAATAATTAAAATCATGTTTTTTGAAAGGTCCAGAAAAAGAAAATAATAATTCCTTTTTTTTAAACACAATTTTTTAAAACTTTACAATATTTTAAGTCAATTGAAATCAACCGATTTAATATTTTTTATTATAATTGTTAAGGTATGGCTTCACTTAAACTACGAGATGAAATGATTTTAATCAATGCAATCTAAGAAATAATTCTGCAATTATAGTAATAAGAGCATTGCGCACTTTTTCTGCTTTGCAATTATTACATTTAAACTTTTGAACAACTAACAAGCAATAAAATCGCAAAAAGATAAACATAATAAAAATTGTGTTTTTTTTTATATTTTCAATTTTGTAACATTGTGATTAATCATGGGAAACTCCATTTTTGATAAAATCAGTTAATGGGGGTTTTTCCGTTTACTTTTTTAATTAAAACCCGTTTTCATTTAAATGACCATAAAATCATTTTTGCAATACAATTTATTAAATACACCACACATTTCTCAAATAAATTAATTATTATTAAAGTAATTAATTAATTATTATAGTTGTCCTTAAATTGTTGACAATTAAAGAAGTATAAATTACACCGCTTCTGGAACAATTATGAATTGTTGCATCTAACCACATTTGCCCACATTTATTTTACACTCACAATCTAACCTAACATTATATTTCCACCCTCATAACTAATTGAAATTTACAACCGTTCACGTACCACGTGCTGAAAGGACTAAACCGCGAATAATCCAACATATCACCTCATTGCATAAAACGTCCGTGCGGCGTGTATCCATATAAGCACATCAAAAGGGATGAAACAGTGTTAGTGCTCTGCATGTAACAAACCTCCCAGGCTTCCGGATGGGTGGTGAGATGAGAGGGGGATGCTTCATGTGATTGTACGAAACGCGTCCACTTAATGTGACTGCAGGATGGCTGTGTGTGGCAGCTAAACGACGCTTTTCCTTTGTTTGCGGCAAATTTCTATATCGGGAAAATCGGAGAAGCTGTTAACGGATATTATGTGTGTCGAATGCGGTCATCGACGCGGCGCGCGTATATCCTTATATGGCGGAAACTGCTAATAATGGTCGTAATGAAATGAACATGAATGAAGATGTTGGATGATGGAAGAGGTTAATTTGTATGTAGGCCGGTCGGCGATGTTTGACACACATGTGTACATTTTCATAGACATTGTGCAGTATTGAATCTGGATGCATTTTTGCACGTAATGTGCATTGTTCAGTGCTCATCGTAATTAATAATTGTGTCATGATAGGATTAACAGTAAAATGCATTGTTTTACAAGTGTATGGGTATTTGTGTTTGAGTGGGGTGTGAATTTCACTGCTAACCACAAATCATCTGTTCAAAAGATGACTGCGGAAGTGAACAATGATATACATGTTTTCCTCTTTGTGGGTTCAATGAAATTAACTACTCGTATATCAAGCTGTCCTGCGTGATACAGTATTCGTATACGATGTCATTATGCGATGAGTGATTGTAAAATTGTTAATATTGAGAGTTTAAAAAATCACTCACATAATATCTGAGAAACTGCGCTTTGAAAAAAAAAAAATTTTTTTAAATTTTTTCAAGATTAGATAATTTTATATTATCTTTTTTTTATCACAAAATGTAATCGTTTTGTCAAAAAATAAAGAGGAAGCAGACATAAACCCCACTTTGTCTATTTCAGCCTACACAATACTTTCACATACATACAAAAATTTATTAACGAAAAAACTTTGTCACACATGTCAAGGTCATAATAGAAAAATTCAATGTCAAACTCATTATGTCTCAGAAATGTTCCATATTTCAGAAAATTTTCTTTCATATTATAGTCGTTTTTGATTAAATAAAAGAGTTTGCTAAACACATCAAGCTCAAAAATTTAAAATTTAAGGTCACACTCTTATAACTTAGAACATTAAATAAACATTTAATGAAATAAGAGAATTTTAAGGTCAAAAATTTAAGAGTCAAGGTAATATTTTCGTATTGAAAATAATTGAAAACTGTTTGTTTTTGTGTATGTTCTAGATTATTGCTAATTTCAATCAAAAAAAAAAAAATTTTGGATAAAAATAAAGGTCAAAACTCGAAAAAAATTCAAAGCCAAATTTTCATATCTATTATTAAATTGAAATTAAGCAACAGTCATATTTTTTTTAGCTTTAAATAAAATTTGGTCCAATATCCCGAAAACGGTAAAATGTTAATTAAAATTATTACCATCCTTATAAGGACGACACGACTGTACCAAACAAAATAATTCATTGATTTCCATAATTGACGCAACATTCATTATTTGACATTGCGTTCAATTTAATTCAGTTAAGTTGAAAACATTTATGCTCATTGATTGCTTGATGCAATTAATTCTTCTTCCAATTAATATAATAATTAGTATTGAATAAATCAGATCAGCCTACCAATTACAGCTGTTTGACCTATACTACTCGTAAATGACATAAAACTTTCTCTTAAAGTTTGAAAGAATTACTGATTCTTGTTGCTATTTAAATAAATTGGCCTTATCAGACGGCATATTTCCTACAATAATTGTTTTAGAAATTCCCCCCAGGCGTTAAGAACGTACACACCAGCAAAGTTATGCACAAAACCATAAAGCAATTACCAGTTTATATAAGTTCTTAGAAATAATTAGTTCCTTCCACTTTCTTTGTACAACAACAATTAGCTTAATTATATTATTTCTATATTTCATATTGTTTGTCACATATGAATGTGGTTGGAGATGAAAGAATGTAATTATGAGTTTATTTACTGCGGTAACTAATATGACAATAACAATCATAAACACTGTCCTACAGCTCATAAATCATGTAGAAAGTTGCGGTGTTCCTTTAATAATCTTCACGTATTGCGATATCTTGTAACGGTATAACTAGAGCACGTCCAACAGGTCGATTATGTCTCATCAAAATTTGTTTCAAACAACGAGCATATGAAAAGTTACTGGCACTAAAAACGTATTAATTTGGGAGATATTGTTTTAACTTGACATAAATCGGTAATCTCGTATGATGGAGACAAAGTTGTATTTTTTGACCTTGAAGAAAAAATTGCTTGTACTCAACATTTTTTATTAAAAATCAAATAAAATAAACATAAAAGACATTCTCACAATTTTTTTTAGAGATTATAGATGTAGAACATCATAATACTCGGACATAGAGCAATTAGTTTTTGAATTGTTTTCATTATGAAAATACGACCTTGACTTTTAATTTTCAATGTTTTCTTATCTTATTAAATGCAAGAATAATGTGAAAAAAATTCAAAACTATTTAGGATTACTCAGATATAATAAGTATGACCTTGAATTTTAAATGTTTGACCATAAAATGCTCTCTTAATTTAATCAAGAGCAAATGTGAAAGGGAATTTTCTCAAATATTCAACGTAGTGAAGATATTAAAAGCTTCACCTTGAGTTTTCCGATTTTTACCTTGAAATGTTCTTTTTATTTTATATTTTACAGAATTTTTTTTATAGAAATCTGTAAAATAGGCGATGCCAACGTACTGCTCACGGACGTTCGTTCTCATATTTTTCATATTTTTCTACAACCGTATTATACTCTTAATAAATAAAAAACATGGACGTTTTTTTTACCTCACCTGGAAGAAATATTCAATGTTATTCCGGAGATAATCATGAAATCGTAATCATAAATAAAGTTGTTTTATCGTGTACACGACGCGATGTACATATTCGTTTACATTGTAGAGTTTCACAATAATCTTTTCTCTCTGATTTCAATTAAAGCCGCTTCAGCACAATTTTAGATGACTGATGTCCCTTGATAAGGAATGTATAGGAGCTTGTACACATTAATAATGCATTTCTGTCACGCCAGACGGTTGGTTTTGATATAAACATCTGTTTCATATTGTGCAACGTGCAGCCAAATTTCCATATTTCGTTTTCTATGATGAGTCATATTATTGCATTTCTCATAAGTCATAATACAGTTGCTAAACAACTCAACTTAAAATGCTTTACAGTGTTCTCCTTTTAAGTGCATTGATAAACTCAAACAAATTACATTTTCTCTTCCTTAAAACATATGAAATAAGTGCGCCGCACAAACATTTCCTAAGGAAGTTCAATTGATCGGAGACCATTAATTACGTGCTCCATATCACACAGGCACTGATATCTATTGTACGCTTTCGCTTTTCTTTAACTCCCACAAGACGGATGCCGTGGAGTATGTGCGGATTACGGATATTCACGAGTAAATTGAATAAAACAATGCAGCAGATTAAATGATCAGATCCTTAGATTCTAATTACATATTTAACAGCTTACTTTGCTTTTATCTTCATGGATTAAATGGATTTATTGTGCAATGAAGCAATTAATAATTTATTAAGGTGATGTAAGACATTGTGAGTTCTCGTGTTATTCAACAAATTCTGTGAAATCGAATGATTTATTGGTAAAATGTATTAAAGACATTTGTAAACATGATAAAAATTCTGTTCATAAATTCCGTTAATTTATTTTCAATACAAAAATGTAATACGTAGAAAAACTATTATTTTAGTTTATTTTAAATTAATATTAAAATCCCTAAAACACACATATAGACTTACAAAATGCCAAGGAGCGCCATTAAAAATGTATCCTTCCACACAAATGTGTTCAATTACACAATGCGATGTTGAAAAGATTATGTAGGATGAAAGTGCCTTGCACTTATCGGTTTTATCGCGAAGTTTCTCCTAATCTCAACGTAAATTCCAACAGACGTTTGCACTCTCTGGGTATGTCAGTGTGTCCCTGAAAAAGTTCTTAAAACCCATTGTAAAGAAATCTTTTGTTTTATTGATCCTTTATAACATTTTTTTGTAAAAGAATACTGTCGGTGCATTTTCTATGAACTTCTTAACAAACTAATTCATTTTTCGTGTAAGGACAAGCTGAACTCATCTATCAACTTCTATGTTTGAACATATTTTCAGCATTAATTTTGCTACCTGAAAACTAATCACACTGCACACATAGAATTTGTGGAATGTTTGACTGCACTCTGAAAATATATCGCACTTGCCCTAATGTTATTTAGCAATTGCACAAAAGGTGCATACTTATTACTTACATAATAGCATTTGGAAGGGATACCTGATGCACCTTATATAAACAACTGCATTCTATCGGAAATAGCATAAAACCTATTTGGATTTCAGTGAGTGAACAAGTGCATCAGAAAACAGTGCTTCAGTGATAGAAATTAAATTCCAGTTAACACAAAACAAATTTAAGTTTCCGCAAATGAATTATTTAATAGTGTTCGCGGTGGTGATTGTGTTGGTTAATGCTGATGGTCAACAACAACAACAACAAACAGCAGATCAACAAAATGTGAATTCGCAATTCCAGCCAGTGGTTCCTAATCAAATTAATCAAAACAATGAAATGCAAAAATATCAGCAACAACAACACCAACAACAGCAATTGCATCAACAAATAATGCAATTCCAAGGCGACGATGTCAAAGATTTGCAGACATACACTGGTGCTCAGGTAATTATTTAATCCATTTATAAGTTTTCCATAACCAATTCAATTAATCCACATCTTACACAGTCAATGGAAAATCCCGTCTACGATCCAAGTTTGTATGCAAGTTTTGTGCCACAAGACGCCGTTCAACAATACGTCAGCCAATACGGTGGCCCATACGCTCAAGGTGCATCTGCTTACTCCCCCGGCGGCTATCCCCCAGGCTTGGCCATTCAAACCGGCTACGAAGGATATTTAGTGCCACACATCCCACCGCCACCGCAACCCATGTTTGGCGGTGCACTATCCGCACTTAAGGATTATCTACCGTTTCCACGAACAATGATTTCCATGGTTGCACGTATCGGAACATTTTTAGCCACATCATTGGGTGTGCTGCTGGCTGGCGGAACTCTCACCACAATGCTCTGCACATTCACACCATTGTGCTCCATTTCATTTGCTGTCTTGCCATTCTTGCGTATCAAACAAACCGCCAAGGAGTTGGGTCAAACTATTGGCACTGAGTTGACACCCGATCGAATTAAGCGGGCCGCTGATTTTGTACAGGCGGCCATTAGGAAATATGATGAACTTCAAAAGACCTACTCAGAGGTGACCGATTCCAATGAAAAGCATTGATTGGGTTAGTTTGTGCCCATATTATAGCTTTAAGTGAGAAGAGATACTTGAACCAAAATCATAGAATTAATGAAAGTTTTGTTTTATGATTTTGATTTGACTAATTCCTGTAAAAGAGAGGACTTGTAATAATAAACTATTGTAAGCGTCTGATAGACATGTGACCGAAATGTTGTTCATAATAAAAATTACATTTATGGAAAAACAATTTTTGTGTGCTTTTTGTTAAGGGTCGGAATAATATAAATTGCAACTCAAATTATTTTTAATAATGATGTAATTTGCAATATTAACTTAAAAACAGCAAAACAACATAAATTTAGTGAAAATTTAAATTCTAAGAATTTTTGAATACTCTCTCATATACACTTGATAATTAATTTCACCTTCGAAAATTCACCAAACTTTTCATCCCTTAAAATCTTAAAACATTTTAAAATTGTCTTTATATACGTACGAATACCCAACATTTAAATAATAAATTTCAACAAATTACACTAAATGAATAAATGAATAAACTCTAAAATGTACCTCTCGTACCTGAACGTTTCATCTGGAATAAATGTGTAAATTTATAAATAATGTGTGTACATTTCCGACATACTCGCTGTTAAGCAAAGGTACGTAGGTACTAGGTAGATAGAATATGGAAATTTATGGAATCTGCGAAACAATTAAGATGTATGTATGTTGAACGTCAAATTTTCTTAGAACAAAGATGTAAAAGTGCGAGTACACTGTAAATGCAAATTGCTCTGTAAATGTTGTTGATGTTTTTCTTCATTGTAATTTGTAGCATTGTTCATTGTCTTAAAAGGATTTCACGGGAATTTATTGAGAAATGACACGTATGTGTCGGTTTCTGGGGAAATGAAGATGTCTGAAAAAGGTAGAATTGGAAAAAAAAATACTTTAAGATGACTTACTTTTCTTCTATAAATACCTTACTTCTAGAAATATTAATTGCAGCATTAAAAGGAATATAAATTTTAGTAACATTAACCTACAAAATTTAAAATCCTGTAATGAAAGACATCCTGTTCTGAAAATATGGTTGAAGTTTAGACAATAAATTTCTCAGATTTCCAGAACTTACTAATCTGCTAAAATGCAAGTGAAAAGTTTGAAAAGTGCTATTAAAACTTTATGTGAAGTTAGGTTTAGTTTGAAAAATGTCTTTATTGATAATTTTTTTTTAAATTTTGCAAATTAGCTCAGAATTTATAAACGAAATAATAAAGAAAAAATGTCCACGCTCTTAGAATCATTTAAATTTCTTGTTCATGGAAGCTACCGATGTGTATAGTGCAAGCAGTGACAATTGCGCGTTATTTGAAAAGTCAGTAAATCAAGAATTTTAGTGTCTTGAAGTTTTAACGAAAAATTATCAACCATATTAAAAACAGCTAAAGGATTGAATAGCTCGGCTCGTAAACGTGTCGACAATACAACTTGCTGAAGTCGTTAACAAAATTTAGAAGATCGTGGGTTAAATGTAAGAAACTTCTCCAGGCTTGGCTTTAAAATCTCACAAATTGGAAAATTCATAACTTAGAATGTGCGTAAGTTAACTGCTCATTAAAGGTAAAGACTAAATAATGTGTTCTACTTATTGATAAACGCCTACAAGGCTAAGTTATGATGCTTATTGGAATTTAAAAAGTGTACACTGAGCAAACTGAGCTATTTTTAATAAAAACAATATACCTTTCTTAAGAAAAATACTACTTATTGAATTGAATGAATCAGTTGATAAATGTCCTTTTTCAAAGAAATCGACCAACGTCTTAATATATAATAGAAAGGGTTGAACATTTAATTTATGTCCAGTCACCATGACCGTAAACAAAGCATAAAAGCTCATGGCGATTGGCGACAATACTTTACACAACTTTATACAGTTCAATCAGCATAAACACACAAAACTAAAACTACACCACACATATAAGGGATGATCGATTGCCCAAAAAAAAAAAGTTGAAACAACTTTTGGCCGAAATACAACCCTCACCCGTTTTACAGAAACACATAATATTTGTTTGGGTAGTTTGAATTTATTTGCGGTTGTTATGACAACGTTTTCCAATAGTAATTGCGACCACTATGGGAATAGTTTGTTTTGGAAACGATATAGCCAGCACGTTTAGCTTGACAAAATCGATTAATGAATTACATGCAACATACCCAGTTACAAGTTCTGTGAGTGAACATTTTACCACCAACCGTTGTGGTTTTGTTTGCTTACTATACATTAGTTATGAGGAACATAATTCATGAACGCTGAAGGAATATAAAAATGTGTCAAAATGCCGATGTCGGCTGGGTGTTCAATTTGAGTCATTGTTTTTCTGGTATTCATATCAAATATTTCCAATTTTTAAAATATCTGCAGACATTTTGGTTGAAAATGCTGAATATTTAATGTCCACAACAACGTATTCTGAAAAATATTTGGAAAACGCTTTTTTGTTTATTTATTTATTCATAATGAATTCTTGATAGTCACTACAGTCACTTCCAAAAAAAAAATGCATATCGATTCAGAGAGAGAATTCTATAAATCGAATAAATGTCATGGGTCCTCCCAGACCACTTTGGAATGGAATAGAACAAAACGAGCCTCCCTTACCATTCTCTCTATTTAAATCATATTAATTATTCATTTGTCATGCTTCTTCTGCGTGTATAAGTTAATAAATCATAGCGATTGTCATCATCAAATGCTCGATGTGTTTTTCTGACCATCACAATCGCTTTAAGGAGCTAATTATGTATAAAGAGTGTATATACAAACATCTGCGATATGAGAATTATGAGAATTTCCAGCACGCCTAAATTACTTCTAATTTATTAAAGCACAAAATGAAAATGCCTTTATTTATTGATAAGAGAAGCTAAAACCATTATTTGATTACAGTTCGGTTATTTGCTTAATGGTTATTATAACTCCTATATGTAGCAAATTTCAATAAGAATTATTATCAGCAACCAAACTAGCTACTCACATTATTTACATAAAATGGTTTCCTTTTTTTGAAAAGGATGTTGCTTTTCGTCTTTTCATAAATGTATAACCAGAAATGAATCCGCATCACGCTGCTGCAATCTGCTGATGTTAAAACAAATATTTAAGTCTAAAGTTTTCATTTAAAAGTTTAACACAAATAAAGCACACTCTCCATGGTGGGCGCACTCAACTCTTTACTTACACATATATAACTTATGTCAGCGAAATGCCCAAAAGTCCTTACATAAAGAAAGAAAGAAAGAAAAGGAAATTATCCAAACAATTGTTCTCTTTCATTGTCGGTCTTTTTATATGTTCGTTGAATTCTATTCCAATTTCTTTATCCTTTATATTATACAGTTGGTGCCAAAAAAGAAAACGTTGTATAAACCAAAAGGTGAAAAGCGTTGTGAATTGCTCGTAAAATGCTTGTTACAAAAAGCATACGCTAAAGTTAGTATGAATGTAGGTTTTTGATTTTTGTTGTAAACAAATGAACCTAACTATTGCGAGTCACGTTCTGAAGTTAATTCGTTCATTTTTTATTTACTTTTGTTTAATTCCTATTTTAAACAATAACAATTAACATCGAATTTTTATTTTTTCATTTTAAATATTTTTTTTACAAAATACTCCTATTTCCCAAAAATTATTTGAAATTGTTTTAATAATAATAAAAATTTTTGGACATGAAACTTAATTGAGATTTTTTTCAATGTTCTGTACCACTAACTATAAAATCTAGGAAAATATGGGATTATTCTTATTAATGCCTATAAAAAATAAATAAAATTTAAAATTACAATTATATTGTAATTTTCATTTTAAATTTTACATAAATTGCATTATTTCTCAAGTTGAATCCTCATTTCCATTTGTATCATGCACTGTCGTGCAGCTATCACCTTCGAGGGTTCCGTATGCGCGCATAACTGAGACTTCTCCGACTTGTAATATGCATGCTCCTGTTTAGTTTACTTTATACACCACAGGTTTATGGATTATTGACAAAAGCAATATTGTTATTTGGAATATTGACACTTGCGACAACACTCGAAAGAGGCCATCAGTCAAAACAGTGTTCGATACATGTACTGCAATACGCTATGAGTGTTATGTACAAGTTTCTTTAATTTATCGCCAATTTACGAGTACATACAGATAGACACAAAAAGAGTTTCGCTTTGCAAAGCTGGGTAATTGTATGGAAACAGCAGCTGTTTTACAGCACAAAATAGCTCTCAGTGTAAAGTAAGTTCGAAAAAAAAAGTTATTGTGGTTTTGTGTTGGTAATCCATTGGGATTCAATTGTTTCTGTGAGTGTTCAATGTTTGTCATAATAAATTGATTAAACAGGATTTTTTTATGTGAATGAATAAGTTCATTTTTCATGTCGACACTCTTCTTGATTTTCTGTTTATTTTTTACCTGTTGCTATATATTTAACACTAAGGAAGTTTTTTTATTTTGAATATAATTAATGCGTTGGTTATTGAAGACAAATTGTTTTTCAATGTAATTGAATTGTTCAAAGACTTCTGTAAGACTTTTTTTGTTTTGGCTTCATGTGGATACGTTTTTTATTATTTTCATTACGGGCGATTTTTTCGTATACAGCTCGAAATAAATTTGTAATCACAGATTAATAAAGAGAATTTAAATTAGATCGCATTGACAGAATTAATTTCCTTTCATTGAAGTCAGTGATAACGCTTCATTGAGAGATGAAATATTGAATGCTGAATTACTATGGAAAATAAGTTCATTGAATTTCCGTTCCAACGCAATGCGTGCTAACTACACGAACATCTAATTTAAAAAAGTCATTGTTAGAAAATAATCTAGAATTAATGAGAAAAAGGCAAGCGTGTAATTAATCCAAACTGACTGATAAAAATATTTTTTGTCAAAGAACTGAGCACTAAATAATTTTCTTAACATTTAATTAAACTTAATAAAAAGTGCGTGCATTTTTTGATCGAATTTATAAACTTTGGTTAATATATATTAAAAATTAGTTATTATTGTTTTTATTTTAATTTTAAGAGGACTTTCTCATAAGTCATAATTTATTTTGGTATTTATAATTAACTTTAAATTTAACTTTTAGTTAACTTAAAATTAACTTACATTAAATTTAACAAACTCTAATTTATATAGACTTATTATGCAAATATTGCGGCGTTTTTCAAAATTTATTTTTTTCATTTAAATGTGATTTTCTTGATTTGTTTGTAAAAGAAATAAGTAAAAATACGTATCGAAAACCATTTAATACTCTGAGCCGAAAAAGGAATAACTTATCCTCATTTCAGGCTATTAAAGGATTATAACTATCATCAGAAGAAGACATTACAGATAAACTGTTTGGTTTTTAAAATTTTAATTTATATTTTATAGTGTAACACATTTTAAATTTTGATTAACAAGTATTAAGTAAGGATGCCACTTTTTTTTATAAAACCCTTTTTTTTTAAATTAAAGCCTCTGTTCTTTTGATTCTTTGAATATAATGTGGGTATAAAAATAGTTAATTCAATTCTTTTCATCTCTAAACATATTAAAGTTCATTAAGCTTTTTTTGAGTTTCCACAAAAATTTGATGGAAAAGGTGATCGTAGCCCTTAAATAAATTTTACTTTTTATTTAAGAGAAACGAGCAAAAAAATCTCTTTATTGAATTAAATCGACATGCGTACAAGAAAAAACCCCAATAAATAAACCGATACCTATTCAAATTTATGTAAAAACGTTTAAAAAATATTGAATTTGTCGAAACTTTTACGTGTTTCTATTATTAAATTCAATTGCTATTACGTCACAAAAGGATATTGCGTGTATTATTCATAGAATTAAATATTTAATTAAAATTCACATCCATTCCATATGTTAATTAAGTATCCGTTTGTGGCTATTGGGATGAGTTTGTGGTAAACTGAGTTGTTTAAAATTGCCTTTTCAAATGCAATATTAATTATTAAAAAACAAAAACTGGTTTTACTGAAAATGGTATTTGACAAAGTTTTTCACAATCAATAATTATTATAAACTTCACATATTCAAAAACAAACATCAACATCAACAATTATAAAATATGGAGAAGTATTTAAAAAGTTTGCAAAATTTCACCCACAACCATAACCCTACAAAGACAAGAAGTTCACTAACGATGCACAATATTGAGTTAAAAATTGTTCAAAATGTCGATAAAACTAAACAACCCGCCGAGCGGTGTATGGAAAATGTTACAAAAGCGGTGCCACGTTCGACCACTCTACGTCTATTCAAATCAATAAACAACTTGATAGTTAAATTATTTACTTAATTGCACCATACTGACGGCGATATGGAAACATTCACATTCATTTTACATTACATGTTGCCATAGTTAGGAGTGAATACGCAAGTGTAATACATTAGTGTGTCGATGACATGAAAAAGTGAAAAAGGACACACACAGCACCACCCATCGATTGTTGTTCGATATGAATTATTTTTAAATTAAATCGGCATAGGTAAGTAAGTGCCCCTTAGCCCATTGGACATACACGATTGGAAAGTCAAGTCGATTAAGTGGCACTGAAGCCGAGCACATCCAGTCGCCGTTTGCTTCACTTTCAAAACGTAGGTTCGTTAAGGGTTGTGCATTGTCATTGAGTACACACAGTTCGTGTGTTTATTTTGTTACCCCAAAAGTGTCTTATAATCCTTTTGATATTGTGCTGCAACTGAATAAACAAATATATACAGCGCAATATTTCATTTTTCTTTTCGTCAATTAAATTTCAATGGTTGAACGTACCCAAAAAATCGTTGAAGAATTTGTTTACTGTCTGTTTAGGGGTGGAAGTATGACGCCTGTGTTGTATTTTTTGCCGCCCAGTCCACCGTGTCGCTCCGTAATGATGCTTGGACGATTGTTGGGCGTGGAATTTGAGCTGAAACCGGTCAACATAATGGAGGGCGACCATTTAAAGCCGGAGTATTTACAGGTTTTTATGGGGTGCAATTAATTGTTTTGTGGTGGCAATGTAAAATGATGTTTTGTTTGATTTGTGCAGCTTAATCCTCAGCATTGTATACCAACACTGGACGACCATGGATTAGTTCTGTGGGAAAGGTATGCTTTTTTATGTTTTAAAATTAGCTTTTGAGTCAAAAGCTTTGTTTTTACAATGTAAAGAATTTTGGTTTTTTGTTTGCGAGCACAAAGTCTTTGATACAAAGCATAAATTATATTGTTCTTTATTGCGACAAATTAAATATTTCTTTTATTAGTCGCGCTATTTTGATGTATTTGGCTGCAATGTATAGCAAGGATGATGATCAATTGTATCCGAAGGATATAAGAACACGTGCAATGGTCGATCAACGTATTCAGTTTGATCTTGGAACTTTATATGCCCGTATGGCTGATTATTTCGTAAGTTTGAGAAAGAAATGTTAAAAATAAATATTGAAATATCAAATATTGTCGTCGAAAAAAAGCTTCCTGTAATTTGGATGGGAGCATCACTAGACGAAACTAAAAAAGCTCGCCTTGTCGAAGCAACTGGATGGTTGGAGGCGGTCCTGAAAGGACGCACATATATTGCGTGTGACAATTTCACTATTGCTGACCTGTCTGTTTGTGTCACTATTTCTCAAATGGAAGCCTTCGGTTTTGAGTTGGGGCCAT
Source organism: Sylvicola cinctus (assembly GCA_963854165.1). NCBI lineage: Eukaryota > Metazoa > Arthropoda > Insecta > Diptera > Anisopodidae > Sylvicola > Sylvicola cinctus. The sequence continues at coordinate 46,167,613 of OY974083.1, forward strand.
TCCCGAAAGTGCGTGCTTGGTTTGAAAAGTGCAAGGAATATCTGCAACCTCACGGTTATGAGGTTAGTAGTATAAAATAAAACAATTTAATGAATATTTAATAATACTATTTTAAATTGGTATTGTTTCAGGAAATAAACCAAGCCGGTGCCGATCAATTAGCTGCAGTTTTTAGAGCCAAACTACATAAATTATAAGTAAAATTGAGTTACTACTTTCTTTGTTTCACAATAGTTTCAGAAATGTTTGCTGTAATTTATTTAGAAATAGTTTTTAACACTGAATGAGGTTCAAAAATGTTATATTTATAAATAGTTTCTTGATGTTTATAGTTGTAAAAATAACTCGGTTCAATATAACCACTTTGTTATCACCTAATAAATATTAAATGTTAGTTTGCAATAAAATTCTTTTTTTGTATAACGAACTTAAATGTTTCAGATTAATTTGGATTAAAAGCATCCCAAACCAAAGCCAAGTCTACACACCCAATTTTAGCATCAGGAAATAGTTTCGAGACATACCATGACCAAATAGTATTCCAGAAAATTTAAACCTTGTTTCAAAGCTTATTCACTTGATAGTTGATTCCACTTACAAGTTACAACTTGAGGAATTATTCATGACCATTTAATGCAACAAATGGATCGGCACTTGCCACATTGTTAATGCTTTGGAGCATTTAAATGCGTTGTTATATTTATGCATATAGGAATTGTGGTTTCAACATTTAACAAGAAATGGAACAATGAAGCAAACAACAACAACTTTGCTGGAGTCATTCCATGAAGGACGTTAAATTGTCCGTTTTAGGAATATGCAGACTCCCAAATTACTCGGCTAATGACTTAATATAGCCACAATATGCATTCTGGAGAAAATAATGAATATTACTAAAACTTGCATCCGAAATATTATGTACAGGATTTAAACCATTCTAACCGGAAAATCCTGCACTGAATGTCAAATTGTTTCCAAGTGGTATAGGCGAATTATTAAGGATGTACAATCGTATGTATTTAAAAAGTTTATGACAAATTATTTATAAACCTATATTTTGCTTTATTACAATTTGTGTTATTATTTATAATCGACAAAAAGACTGCAATAGTATACATAAAGGCGTTTAAAAAAAGACAGCGCATTTTTATTTTTGTTGCAACTTTTTCTTTAAATAATAAATAAATATTAAAGAATCAAATTTCAAATTTAATTTTTTTATAACTATACCGAATTCAGAGTTATTTTTTTCATTATATTTGACTTTTCAATAATATTATGGTGTAGAAATCGCATTCTCTTTAAAAGTTAAAGCGTCCATATTGCACAATAGAAAAATATTGTCAATTGAAGAGGAACTACAATACATGGTGCCGACAGATTCTTTTAATGTACATTTAAAGCTTTAACACTGCAACTTTAGATACAAAGCTTTGTTAACATTGTTCAGTTGAATGCGAAAAGCAATCACAAAGTGTAGAACGAAGATGTTTTCTTTAGGAATAATCCAACAAATAAATATAATAAAAGTTCTCTCAAAAGATATTGAGTGTGCACAGTTACTGTGATATTATAACTTATAGGTATAAGGTGGGATTATGCTGAAATTGTTATCCTGAATTGAAGAAGTGTGTGAAATTTCATATTTTTAATATAACGCGAATTCAATTTAATTTTGTAAAATATTTATTAGAGTCGCGTTGTTGAATGTAACAAATTAAAATCTTTTTAATTTATATATGACCCCAAGGGCACATTATTGTAGGATTAAATAAGTTAAAAAAACTAGCTGTACATTTCAAGGTCAGAATCGAAAAATTCAAGGTCAAACTTTTTGTATCTCAGAAACCTTCAATGTTTAAAAAAAAAAACTTTTAGTATAAATTATAAAATTTAGTTAAATTAAATTAATTGAATTTTGTAGTCATTAAATTTTTGTCTGTGTTCTATTTATAGCGAGTAAATTTTAAAATTTAATTACAAGCATTGTCAGAGATATCATCGAATAATATGTTTTATTTAAAAGGTCTGTCGATGAATTTATATGTATATACAATATTATGTAATATGAAAATAGCTCGAAAGCACGCATCCGAAATTCAAAAGGTTTAATTTACGATGACTCTGGAGTCTGGATTATTTTGCGAAGTCCGCTTGCGACTTAAAATATTCTTTTTTACATTACCGTTAATTTAATAGTGGGCCTTGTCGCTAAATAATAAGGAATATGCAATTTTTTTTATATAATTGCTTTGTTAAAAGAGAACAAAAATTTTGATTAAATAAGCTTCCTGGAAATTTTGCTGCCGCTAATGAACAACCCTATAGTACAGGAAACAAAACATTTCAGTAAATAAACAGATTTAGGTTGGTTAAATAAATAAATATTAAACAACAAAATATGACATTTAACACATAATGATACCAATTGAATAAATATACACACAGCGAGTGCAACATGTGTGTTTTATTAATTTAAATAAATATCATGTGAGCTTGGCAGTGAAAAGTCTAGATCAATCGAAACAACCAACTTTTTTATCACACAAATTTTTATATCCAAATATTTGTGGTTAGTCAACAATTAATGTGATGTGTATGGGTGTAGGTTTCATCCACACACATCTCCCCATTCATATGAAAAGTATGACAATATTATAGAATATGAAGCAAACTACGCACATATTTTATGCTGTAATGGTGATGAGGCGTTTTCGGAACTTAGTCATGGGAAAGTGTAAAGTTTTTGTTTTGGGGCTACCCCACTTGAGATAAATATGTTAGCACATTATTGTCATCTAAACTGTAATGTTAATGAATCACGTATGCTAATTAATGTTATGATAACATAATATATTCATAAAACAATAGTTATATTAACAAAAAGCTTTAGAAATTGTGTTATAAATTAAATAACTAAATTTTTAAAAGTGCAAATGCTATGATTGCAGTAAATATATAAATCAGAGCTTTATCTGCACTTTATTAACAACTAACCATTAAAATTAATTGGATTGGTTTCAGCGCTACCCAATTTATTTGTGTACCTAGAACTTTTTTGTGACCTTCATTTTAGTTTTCACATTTCAATACCAAAAATTTTCGCCGACTCATTGCATGACCATGAATGCTGCTGTCTTATACACGGTTGGACGAATCAGACAGTTAGTCATTTCATAATAAATACAAACAGATCTATCAATACACGCTTATATTTTGTATTTATATTATTGTATGTGGTTCCTACGTTTGTGTTTCATTTAAATTAATGTGCACGTTGTATGTAAAAATGTTTAGTTGGATGAATGATTTCACTTCAACGAAATGTAATATCATATACTGCAGAAATTGATACACATAGAATGTGTGGTGCACCATTTTCAATGTTCCGGTTCTCCTACACATTTAGACTATTTAATAATTTATATTTCACAGTTTTACCAACTTTATTTTGGTTTTCCTATTATGGTTAGCTTTGCGGAGTCTAGACAATTGTATTTAAAAAAAAAGTTTAAAATAATATCTCCGCCTTCTGCGTAAGAAGTTACAATAAATTAGAGAAAAGAGATTTAAAATTAAACTACATACTATTTTGTGGCTGTACATTTTATTTGCTTGATAACATATTAAATCATCTAGATAATCGGTCTTTTTAACGTTAAACTGTTTTATTTTAATACGTGTTGACTGTTGATTCGTCAATTTAGTAAACAATATATTTATTTACAATTATCAATATAATAATAAATGTATGATATAAAACAAACAATATATAGGTCTTACATTACTCCGAGTATTCACGAAAGTTCTTTACTATTAACACAATTAATTGCTGGTATGGTTGACTATCTAGTTTATGAATAGTTTAAACCTAAACCTGTTCCTAATAAATACATTAGAAGTTATATTTTTAATCGCTGTATTTGTTTACTGGTACGTGCTTTCTAATCACATTCCAACAATCCATGTGTAGGCCTTAATAGGTATTTTTCATGTATTGTTAGGTTCATATTATTCACCTACCATTTTAAGCCTGTTGCTCTGATTTTGGTACCAGCTTAAATTCAATATCATTTATACTTAAGTATAGGTATAACAACGTCGGTTAAACCATCGTTCGTTTATTGAAATCTTTGAACGTACACAAATTATGACTAAAAAGCCTAGCAAAATTTACTTGGGTTCCCCTTTTTGCTTTAAAAGTTCAACGGTAATTATGGAAAATGAGATTATTTGAAAAAGCGTTTGAAGAGTTCGGACCTTTTTTGAACTTTGCTTCACATTCATGACTTAATGCTATTATTGTACTCTGCAGTAATAAGATATTATTTTCAAAGGGTTAAGGATCATAACTCAAAAGTCATTTGCATGAAAAATAAATCATTGAATACAATTTCATCAATCCTTAATAATAAATGGTCAATCTTGAATGTTTTGGACTCCCTACACACTTTGAATGTACTAACACTTTCAAATAAATGTATTTTAGTTATTTATTAAAAAAGGAAATGGTTATTGTTTATGAAAGACCTAATGAAAAACTTCCAGCACAATTTTTACATTTATACTTCATACTGCAATATAAAAGAATCCAAACACACATTGCAAAGATACGCAAAGAAGTTACACACAATAGTTAGTGAAGACTAGAGGCACGTTCGTACACTGTCAGTTATTGTCATGGATGACTCTCACTTTCCAGAAAGTTCCTGCACCACATATATATGTGTCTAAGCAACAACAATGTACACGTATTATGGTAAATTAAAAGTGTGCAGAGCCATAGGGATAGTCAATGCGAATGATAAGAGCAGTCACGAACCAAATGACTTGCAGCTTTTTTTTCTTAATTTTGTGAAGGGTGGTTCAGAAGTTATAATAAAAATGTTGGAAGTAAAAAAATTGTTTTCCTAATTTTTACGGCTTCAGGAAAAAAAATCAACATAATTTTGATACCATAACAATGAAATTAAATAAAATAGATCTCAACAAAGACATTTAGAAACTTTATTTAACTTAAATGCAAAAAGTAAAATATTTCCCATCCTTAATTAATAAAAACTTCGTTGATAACCTTACTACGACACATTAAATTAAGAAATCATAACATTTATATTGTTCTTCATTGTGATAATAATCATTTGATTTTTTCGGAACCACCCTGTAAAGACACATAATATTACTCTCATTGTGTGTCTACTTTAATGACCTCAACTCTGATTAAATTTGACAAATCAGCACGCTTTTCAGAATCATCACAGAACAACTGAATTAGAATCATCGGTAACTGGTAACTGATGCTAAATGTTTTTCGAAGCTTTTTGTCATGCAAACTCATACCAAAATTACGAAATAATTGCATTATTATAATTCATGACGTGATAACAAATTCTGCAATCAAATTGAAAAAGTATTCAGTTAACGTAAACATTGTAACATTCAGTTACATGATTTTGTAACACAAAATCGCATTAAAATTACGAAATTGTTAAGTACCGAAACGCATTCAGATGCATTCAATTAAATAAAGTTGTATGCGCTTTCACACAAACATTTTACTTAGCGATAATACACAAATACAAGTGCAGAATGTTGAACGTTTTTAATCTTTCATTATGGCTGTAATTATTTGTTGGCATGGGGGACATTAAGTCGGCAAAATTTAGCTGGAAGAAAGATTACAAACTTAAGAATGCAATGTTTGTTTTAAAGACTATAAATAGAACCGGGAGGTGGCGATAAGATAAGAAATAAAATATATTAGAATATTCATTTGATATTTTAATTGCATGAAAAACAAAGATATATGAAAAAAACTTTTATAATGTAAATAAAGCTCAAAGTAAGTAGTAAAATAAACAAAATATGAAAGATAATGTAATGTGAAGGATATGACCTCATTGATGAGAGCTCAATTATTCTAAAACCGACAGGTACTTACACTCCAATACTTTTTGATTAAATAATTATGTAATATTTATCGATTTACACGTTAATGTATAAATGCAGGAGTTGCTGTAATGTGAGAAAACTATCAATTAACTAACATTTCAACAAAACTTAATGATAAAAGTGAATTGTGATTCATTTACTTCTGTACATTACATGCTGATAAAATAAATATGTGGTTGCCGGCAGGGATGGCCACTTTAGACTTTATTTACAACGGGAAATGAAAATTTAAATGAACATTTCAATAATGAAATATGTTTTCTTGAAGGCGTGTTTCATTTTAAAATTATTTTTATTATATTTTTCGAAAATTATATTTATTTTAAAGCTCTTCCTCTTTTTTTCACAGAATCGATACACTTAAGTATCAATGATCGGCTATGAAATAAAAATACATCAATGTATTTTGATTAGAATTTAACGAATAACGAATTTTTCATATGCAATTATTTTAATAATGGAGTGCAATTTACTCCATAGAGACTTGAATAATAAATGATAAATGAGGAAACTTTCAATACATGCACAAACCATAAAACCATAAAATTCTAACAGTCACCACGCCAACCCAATTCACCAACACAAATTTTGCCACCACAAAATTGACAAATATTGTAAAAAACCCACCCACAGAAAATAATGAGCATTTTTTGCTAATTTTTTTACGAAAAAAAAGCTATGAAAAATGCTTTTTGGTTTGTATAAACTTGTTTTTCTTTTTGCAAATAGAACGATTGTTTGGTTGTTCTTGAATCTCATAACGATTACCGCCAAATTAAAATTGCATACTCGTATAATACCAAGACGATAATTACAGTAAATGTGTGTGCTTTCCATACTGCATATTAGTAAAACATTCTTAACCAGTATTGTAACATTAATACGTAAAACAAATTAACTTGTTGTTAAAGACGCGTGTTAACTCGCGGAAATTCTTTGCATTGTAGTCGTGCACGGTGAAACATAAACGTTATGTGTGTATAAAATAAAACACATTTACAAAATTTTTCTTAAAATACATACGCACAAAGAAAAACTCATTTTTATTTCAAGCTGTCGGCGGTGGTTTGACTCGCAAGTATAAATTCAACTAATGGGAGGCCGGTTTTCTCAGTTCGATTGAAGTATCCAATACCGGCAGTTGATTGTTATAAATTGCTAAAGGCTTTTTTTTTGTGGGTAAGTTATTTGTTTTAAAGCAATTTTTCAAACTGAGTGTTAATTAATTATATTATTTTGGTAATTTGTGAATTCTCAAAGTGTTTTAATTTGTTTCGTGTTTAAAGGAAAAAAGAAAAATAATAAATGTTGTGTTCAAAAAGTGATAATTTGTATAAAAAAAATAGTTGCAGCCATTTTCTCGAATATTCGCAAAGCATATTAAAAATATATATTCGCGTCACCTGTTGGTTATTACACAATTAAATTTGATTGCCAATAACAAAAAATGTGTCCAACAACTATAAATTTTAAATTACAAGGACAAATAATAATTGCAAGTAAAACTAATTAGCAAAGAACAAAGTAAACTTCATGACGCTTTTTTGGCGTAAAAAACCCTTTTAACAAGCTTTATACCTGCACCTACATAAAATATAAAATGTACAGTACTGCGTAAAAAAAAACTCAAATTATTACTACACGAAGCTGGCGATGCTTTTACAATGCCGGATCTGCCTAAACAGTAATGAAAAAAAAAATCACAACAAAAAAAAAATGCTTCAACCGGTTCGTTGAGCAATTTGTTGGTATTTTTGAACATTTTCACTTCTATATAACGTTCCTACAACCTCTGCTACAACTAAAGCCATGCCACGAATTTGGAATAACTACTCGACAGACGCCAGTTTAATTTCAACTCATACAACAATACATATTTTACGTACTTATTCATGATTTCGGTACACACGATCTGCGCTCAGCACAAGCATAGTTTTGTGTGCCACTGCCGCAGCAGCATACAGTAGCATAAAATTATTGTCGACATTTCGAGCAGGCGAATCTGTTCCGAGTATATTATGCGAATTCTTTTATGTTGCACGATAATACTTTTTCGGAATTTGCAGTTGGGAGTGTACTTAGCATTGCAACATCTGCAACCAGGGTTAATAATATGAGTATGCTTGTTTTGTTGAAGCGCATAGAAACATAAAATATGTGGTGCATTACATTTAAATTTACTGGAACATCATGTGCAGTCAAACAATAAACACATTGATCGACATAACGGGAAATTATGGTTGCGAGCTTCATTTTTAAGTTGTTTTTTTTAGATTGAAGCATTTATTTTGTTCTCTTGCATTTCGTAACATCGACGATTATCTCACTCATTGTATGAAAACGGAATTATTTATTAAATGTGTCGATTGTTGAATAAAATGTCAACGTTTTTCTTGAGGAATTTTTTCTGAATAATTTTTGCAGTTCTAACTGGTTTCTTGTATTGTAATTACTTGTCAAAGTATTTGTTCAATTTACTAAATGGCTGATAGTAATACTCTTGACAATAGCAATTAATGTTTGTTTGTTTATTTTTCACTTGGACAAACTTAACGGACATTTAACTACATTTTTAGGGGCGCGGCATTCTCAATAACTATTTGATGATTTTATAATGATGATTTGTTATCTATGTTTATTTAAACGTGTTTCAATTTTTTTTTTTTTGTTTTGTGAAGAATGAATATTAAATTGTTGCTTTAGAATAACATTTTCATTTTATATCGCTTAAAATTAACGTCGTAAACAAAAGAAATAAATTTAATGATAGATTTTATTCAAATTTATTTAACGGAATTTTATTGAATTTACAGAAAATTAAAAAAACAACCAAACAACATGACTATCGATTTCTATTACATCATTGGATCAGCTCCATGCCGTGCCGTCCTTTTGACTGCCAAAGCTCTTGGTGTTGAGCTTAACCTCATCGAAACTAACTTGATGGCTGGGGATCACATGAAGCCGGAATTCCTTAAGGTTTGTTATGTTTAATTTTTTAATTTAAAATTAATAATTTAAAATTATTGTAAAAAAGTTCATCTTTACACAATTAAATAAAAGAAATAATAATAAAAATACAATATTGATCCTCAGCTGAATCCCCAACATTGCATCCCAACCTTGAACGACAACGGCTTCGTTCTGTGGGAGTCTCGTGCTATCATGACCTACTTGTTCGATAAGTACGCTAAAACCGACTCGTTGTACCCCAAGGACGCACAAAAGCGTGGCCTCATCAACCAGAAGTTGTACTTCGATATGGGAACATTGTACCAACGATTCGGTGACTACTATTACCCACAAATCTTCGCCAAGGCACCAGCAGATCCAGAGAAACTGAAGAAATTCGAAGAGGGTCTCCAGTTCTTCGACACCTCCTTGGAGGGCAAGACCTACGCTGTGGGTGAGACTTTGACATTGGCTGATTTGACATTGGTTGCCAGTGTGTCATCGTTCGCCGCTGCCAAGTATGACCTCAGCAAGTACAAGAATGTGTCCAGATGGTTGGAGAAGTGCAAAGCCACCGTTCCCGGATACCAGGAAATTAACCAGAAGGGTGTTGAGGCTTTCGCTAGATTCTTTGAATAAGTTTTTTTTATCTGTAATACATTTTGTTCCGAATTGTTTTTGGGATGATTTTTAAAATATTCTATAATATATTTCATTGATGTAAAATAAAATCACTTTTGTCATAAATTTTTTTCACAATGCAAAATACTATTTTTTTTGGGAATTTTTCAAAATAAATGCCTTAAAGTATTTACAATTATAACTGTTTAAGTTGGTACTAATTAAATTATAAAAAATATTTACAATTATTTTGTAAAAGTAATTTTAAGTATCACACAACTCGCGAAGAATATTTTCACTAAAACTAAAATTTAATTGAGTCCCAAGTTAGCCAGGGACAAAACTATATGGTATGGTTTTTCTTTCTGTTTTTAATAACTATAATATTATTTTAACAATGGTCAAATATTGCACTAAATGCTAATTAGTTATACTAATTATTACGCTTCTTATATCTTCTTGAGTTTTATGATAACTTTTAGTTTTAAAGTTAAAAAAAATTTACAAATTATTTAAATGAAATGGTTCATGAAAGCTTCGTTCCAAATTACGAAGTCGTTCCTCTAAGTCACTCATAGATGTCCTGGCTACACCCTGACGATTCAATAAAATCGGTGATTGTTGCCGCATTTCAACGTTAACTCCAGAAAACGAATGACGCACCCCTCTGTGCATTCCAATTGACGGATTCACCGCCACATTGCGTTGCAGTCTCTCCAATCGTGGTAACGATCTTCTTGAGGGATCCAAAACTCCATTTTTCAATGAATCTTCGTAACTGTCACTGCGAATAAATTTCCATAAAGAAAAATGTAATTAGGGCGTTTCCTGGACTTGTACAAATAATTCTAATAAAACACGTATAACGGAAGCATGTCATTGTGTAGCCAATATACACGAACAACGTAATAAAACAGGAAATCAATAATCAATAAGCATATTTTTGTCATGTTATTTGACACAATACAAGTACTTCTTTTATGCGAGTATATTAATAACGGTAAAAGGTGCTGCAATAAAATACCTGCTGTCTTCTCCGTCGCAATGTTTGTGGTCTGCTGCACTCTTCTGCTCATAGCAGTTATGACTGTGGCTGTCACGACGACGACGACCCATATCATTTATTTGCGATGACGAACGGTCACCCTCTTCCTTCATTATCTCCAAGCCGGAGTCATGTCCACTTGAGTGACGTGACGCCACTGATGTGTTCGTGACATAAGGTCTAGAAACCGGATAAAATAGTTTTTTCAACATCATTTCAACTTCATTTTAAGTGAAACAATTTTTAATTTTTTTTTATGTTTTATGAAATAGTTATGTCATGTAGTTTGAGTTGTTTGCACATTTCCGTTAAGAACTTACTGTTGTGTCCTTATTTGGTTGTATCGCAAGCATGCAGACTCATGGTCCACTATGTTGTATGCACTTTGTACAGATTGTGGTAACGGAACATCGATATACTCTCGTGGACGTTCTCTGGATGTGTTGCTGCATTTTAAGAAGGGAAGGGAGAAAATATTTATTTACACATTTAATTTTTTTTTTCATATAATAAATGTAACGGCAATTTACAGTTTCTCAGCGAAAAAGTGTGGCGGTGGCGTTGGTATGGAGACGGCCACAATTTGCTTTGAACATCGCGATGATTTACTATCAGTTCTAATGGTGCTTGGTGGTCTGGTGAGAGAGTATGCGAGTCCGGGCTCGGATAACGGTCGGCGTCTGTCAAATAAAGTAAGGTTTAATGCCGTTACATGAATTCCAGGATAATGGGGCGTGCGATAAAACCTTTACTGCAATGATTACAAATTGTTTAAATTTTGGGTGAACGGTTTTTTGAACGTAAGTGGGGTGTGAAAATGGTGGTGTGGGGGGGAGGGATGATTTTTATGAGGGTGAATGAAGTGCGTGATAATGTTGCTGTGTGCATGAAATGTTTGTACTTTATTTGATGCATGAAATTACATGAATTTGGCTACATAACTGCGCTTTAATTTGAGTGTTAATTTTAAATTTATTATATAATATATAATATCCTGTTATTCATTGCAGCGCACTAAAATCTGTGCACGTATTGTGTGTTGCAATAATTATTGCTATTAAATTTAATTAGACCAGCTGTTCCCTGCTTTATTTAGGAGATTCATTGGTCTTACCGCTTATATCGAACACAAACAACGCAAAATATTGTTGAAAGTCCTCCAGCGAATACAACTAACGCCAGAATAATTGCAGCCAGTTCGGGAATTCCTAAGGAACTGCGAGTAATGTATTTTGGTCTGAATGGCATTTGATCATCAAATTTGACCAACTCAAAGACTTGGGCTGATGTGGTCAAATTTGACATGTTTAGAGTTGACATCAAACTGAAAGTTAAAAATTAAAATTTATAACAATTAAAAAAATTAAGTGCATCTTCAACTTACTCCTGTAAGGTATCCATACCCACAATTGAATTTGATTTAAGATCAACAGCGTAAATATAAACATCAGTCCTTTACAAAAAAGTTTAATAGGATTAATTTGCAGACAAAAGGATTTAAATCATTAAAATAATACTTTTCTTCTGATAAATCATTGATGTGGGGTTCCAAAAGCCTGACTCGAATATCATAACCGGTTGCCTCACTCAACATATTTGTTATTTGCTCAATTTCCTTTTCCACATCAATTGGTTGACCATTAATAACTAGTCGTACTTGTCGATTATCATCAAGGACGTAAACAAATATATTGGCAATTGCACTTTTTCCATCATCAGCTCCTTTACGATCAGTTGCTTTTACATCAAAACCAAATACTCGTTTGTTGGCATCTACAGTCCTTAGTACTCGAATAATTCCAGTTTTAGGATCAATTCCAAACATGTTGGATGAGTCGCTAAGAAGACTGTATCGAACTTCAGCATTTAATCCAATGTCTGCATCCTCAGCAACTACTTTAGTCACTGGAAGACCGAAACTGGCTGTATTGGGAATTACAGCCACAATTGGGCCACCGTTCCCAATAAATTTGGGAGTGTTATCGTTGTCATCAGTAACTTTTAATACAATCTGTAATTTAGGAATATTCAAGCAATTAATTAAATTATAAAATTGTCCTTAAAATGTACTTACCCTTAGCTCGTTATCCTTCAAATCTCTCACCATTTCCCCAGCAATTGGATACCGTAAAATTGGAATATTTCGACCACCTCGACCTATTGCTTCAGCTTTTACCTTAATTTTATAATAATCCTTATCCTCACGATCCAAACTATCTGTTAGCCAAACAGTCCCATTGTTCTCATCGATTGTGAACATATCATTTAAATTCATTTCACCTTCATTAATTATGCTCCACTTGAACATTGTGTCCTTGTATAACTGTGTAACATTAATCCTCAGCAAGGTCATAGGATATTCATTGTTTTCCTGGACCTCCACTTCATAGTATTTGTGTGGGAAAAGACGACTATCCGCTTCCTCATCTTCAATTTCCCCTTGCAAATTAACTAATAGTAACGCTGTAGAGGATCTGGATGGGCTTCCCAAATCCGATGCAATTATAGTCAAATTTACGTGGTCATAACCATTGAACCCATGAAACTTTGAAATCGTTGTCACCATGCCATCTCTGGAATCAATCTCAAAGACATGTGGGAATTTGTTGTGATGCAACGCAAACATAACTAGACCATTTCCGTTTCCTCCAAAATCCCGATCCATTGCTGAGATTTGTTTCACAAAAGTGCCAGGCTCTGAATTCTTGTTGATGTAGGCCTTGTATATTGGAAGCACCTCTTGCGCGCTTTGTTTCATATCGTCTTGGTCATCATCTTGCAGTCCGATTTCTTTTCTTGTTAGTGAGTAAAATATCTCATCATACCCAATAAATTCGGGGGAATTATCATTCAGATCGATAATATTAATTTCCACCTCCGAAAACGATGTGAGTTTTGGATCAAATTTGCTGTTATCACTTGCAATCACTTTAAACTCATAACGATCTCTCTCCTCACGGTCAACCGCGCCATTCACAGTTATAGTTCCAGTGATTTGTGAAATAGAAAATGGCAACGACTCCACACTGCTGTCGATTGTAAACGTAATATTTGCATTCTCGCCGAAATCCTCGTCAGTTGCCTCAACGCGCTCAATGACTTGACCACTATAGGAACCCTCTTCAATGTCAAATGAATACCAGGATTTCTTAAAGACGGGCGCATGGTCATTGACGTCCAATACTTTAAATTTTATGGTGAAAAAATCACTTAGGCCACCCGAATCTTTTGCTGTTATGTTTATCCGAATTTCCGATTCAGCTGGTAGAGCGCGATTTACCTTAATCTCACCTGTGTGGCGATCTATATCAAAGAACTTCATCAAATGAAGTTGGCGTGGATGTTGTCGTGCCGGTATGAATATTTCTGAGACAATTTCGTAATATACTTGGGCGTTTGCTTCGTAATCCTCATCGGTTGCGGTAATTTTCATTAGTGGAGCACCAACCATGACATTTTCCATCACCGAAAAGAAGGGATATGCTTTCATGGATCGTGGTTGTTTACCACCTAAAGATTTAGTCGGCAATCTTCTGCGATGTAATGAATAGGCAGTGGCATTGCTTTTAATTTGTCTAGGCATACCAATTGGGGAAATTTCTCCCAATTTAATAATTCCTTTATTGGTGTCAGTTTTAAGTGAAATGAGGGTTGCATTTGAGACACGTTCCTTAAATTCGTTAACATTTAACATGTGGTCCGCATAGTAAAATTCGATATCGTCCGTGTACTCAATCACACTGACTCCTGAATTTTTGTAAATTGCAATTTTCTCAAAATTTGGGGCATTATCATTAACATCAGCAATTAAAATGCCAAGAGTTGCACTGGAAGTCAATCCACCATGATCCTTTGCAACTAACTTCAAATTGTAATAATCCTGCTTCTCTCTGTCCAACACATTAGGACCCACAAACCGAACAACAAAATGTGGCGCATTAGGAATGCTTTGATTGTAATCAGCAAACATGACTTGAAGGCTTGAGAAACTTTTCTCTATGTCAGGATGACTGCGGGCATTGTCGATTTGGGATCTTGTTCTATATCCCCTTCTTTTGACCTCATTTGTGCTATTAACGAATTCAACAGAAAACAAATTACTTCCTTCTCCGGTTATACTAACATTAAATAATGCATTGTCACCAATATCCTGATCACTAACAAGAATTGGATAGTTTAGGTAAACATCCGACCCTAAAGGACTATTTTCCGAAATCATTCCAGTATATTTGCGTTGCCCAAAAGTCGGTGCATTATCATTTTCATCATCCACATGAATAGTTATTTGATAAATTCCAGCACCCATCATAAGTCCTTTAGAATATTCAGCAATTACAGTCAGTCGATAGACATCTCGTAACTCTCTATCTAGACCTTTAATTGTCATTAGGACCCCATCGTTAGTAATATTTATCATATCAGTAACATCATTCTGATTTGCTATAATAAATCTCATTCCTTGTTCCTCGTGAGTGATATTAGGTGCAATCGTGGTCATCCTTCGTTGAGACCTTGTATTGACCCGTGTTACAGGTCTGGGTGTAATTACCACTTCTCTCGATGTTGCTGCTGTATCTAGATCATCATCCACTTGGCGACCCTCTCTTTGATACATTGAGCTTTCAATGATTTTGGTACTGCGGGTCTCCGTTTTGATGTACGACTTTGAGTCCGACCCAGGATCTGTTGAATTTTTAATTGATTCCGTTGTGTTATTAATAGTAAAAGATTCTTCGTAGAAAATTGATGGGGCAACTTCTACTACAAAAGTTTCTGCATTCGTATCCCGATGCTTTCTCTTATACGATGGAGATTGTGTCGAATTCTCTGTATTTTTAAGCTTTGAAACCATTTGTCGGTTTGACCTAAATAATCTTGGGGCATATGTTGAATTTCGTTGGTATGTTCCTGGCCGAATGATGCTATCATGATCTTTTTTATGAAACTCATCCGCTTTGTAAAGATTTGTATTGTTGTACAAAAGTTGACCAATTAATGCTCCAGCGGCATTTTCCTTAACATGGAATTCTATGGGGTCTGAATCGGTACCTCTGAGCAAAATGCCTCGTTCATCATCTGGACTAACCACATGCACTGTGACATTTGTGACCAGAACATCATCAGTGTCTGATATGATTCCTTCGTCAATTTCAATAATTTCCCCATTTTTCTTCATTCTGCTTTCATACTTTGAGGTCCTTCGTGTGAGTCCATAGCTCTTTTCATCCATGCGCTGTAAGAAAAAATCAAAAAATTATTGTGTCGTCAAAAGTAAATTGAATAATCGCTAAACTCACATAAGTAGCGACTGCCTCAAATTCGTAAAGCTTCCTTTCAAAATTCTCAAGCTCCCTAATCACCGTTATAATTCCTGAGCGCTCTTCAACAGCAAACGGTACACCATTTTCATATGAATGTAATAAATCAAACATAACAACGTCCGGTTTCTCGTAATCCAGCGTAGTTCTAATTTGACCCACAGAGGTCCCAATGGGTACATCATTTCCCACCCAAAATTCATATGGAGCGTCTATGAAATCAATGTCACCATCAGAAAAAGGTTGCATCACCTCAATGGTCACAACAGCCAGTGAGAATCTTCTCTCTGAAGGATTTAAGGGCTGATCACTTGCTTCCACAAATAATGCAATTCGTCCTTTATGCAACAACCCAGACACAATTAATGCACCGCTTTGAGAATCCAATCTAAATGGAATTGCACCACTCCCTTTCGGTCGCTGCAGCTCATATTTTATCATACCATTGGGACCCTCGTCTGGGTCTTGAGCAATAACTTTCCCCAAGATGTGGTCAATTGGTGAAGTCACACTCACTTTAAACTCATACAAATTGCCTTGACCAAATGTTGGCGTGTTATCGTTAGAGTCCAAAAGCGTTATTTCAACATCAACTGAACCTGCTTTCTTTGAGGGCTGAAGATGTGGTGTAACCTTCTCCTTGGCCTGCACACTCATCGAAATATATGACCTTGCCTCCCTGTCAAGAAGGCCCTGGTCTTTTACGGTAATCCAACCGGTATGGGTGTCAATTGAAAAAGCACCGCTCGGCGCCTCATTAGTAAGGACGTAGAGAAACTCAGCATTTTCTCCTTGATCCCGGTCAGCTGCATTTACTTGCAAGACGCTAAATCCACTTGGAAGATTTTCCACAATGGAAATGTTGTACAGGTCGACCTCAAATTCTGGCACGTTGTCGTTAAGATCAAGGATTTCAATTTCAATCCTTGCTAAGGCACGTTTGAGCGGGCTGTCTTCTTGCCTTGCTTCTAGTTGTAGAACAAATGTATTTCCTGGTAAACTCTCCTCTTCTAGATCTATTTCCTTTTCCAGCACCATAACACCGTTCTTTGGATTAACACTGAATAATTTTCTTTCATTTCCCGAAATTATGTTGTATATTAGCGTCGTATTTAATGTATCTTGATCAAATGCCATTATTGGTGGTTTGAACATTAATGGAACATAAACTGGTTTGCCCTGAAATTAATTTTGTTGTTTTAAAAAGGTTCCATAGATTTTTGTAAGAATGCGTTTTACCGTTAATGGTGAAAACTCATTTATTCGCGTTCGATAGACACCTTCAGTGAATTTTGGTGGCAAATCGTCGTTGTCCAGCACATTTATTTCAACTGACGTGTTTGATGTTTTAGGGGGTGTACCTCGATCCTTAAATGATAGAAAATTAATTGAATTTTCTCATTGAATTGCGTGTTTCTACTTACAGCAGCATAAATTAGCAAATTAAAACTTCTCGGACCGTTGTCAAAATCAAGCTCCCGTCGCAGAATAATTATTGGTTTGTGGGGACTTTCCAGTGAAAAATATGGTTCACCAAAGTAAGTATCCTGTGCTCCCAATGAGTACTGAATGTCGGAGTTCGGTGTGTTCGGCTTGTCACGATCAAATGCCGATATCTTTTTGAAAACGGTTGTTCCAATGGCGGTTGATTCGTCAATACTTATGGCATACGGTAAATTTTGGAATTGTGGGAAATGATCATTGACGTCCTCAATATATGCAGTAATTGCCAGAAATGCCGTCTATTAAAAGACATAAATTTAAATAAAATTGTATTTATATATCAGGTTAACAATATAGAACGTGTAATAAATCAAACTTACATCATCCTGTCTTCCCTTTTTTGATGAGCACTCAACTTTAAATTTTAAAACATTCTGCGGATTCTCACGATCCACCAAATCTTCCAGTGATTTATTCAAAATAATTTGAACAACTGTCGAATTAACTTCTTTTATTCGAAAAAATGTGTGATCCGTTGATCTTTCTAGTCCTTTTAATAATATGGAGTTGCGTGGATAGGCTTTGAGTGTAAGGATTTCAGAACCTAGCCGCATGTCTTCACGTAATCTTATGAACCGAACGCCATCTGCTTCTGACTCTGATCCTGGCTTTGAGTGGAAAATGCATCCTAAGGAAGATGAAAATGATTGGAAAAAATGCAATGTTTAAAAATGTTGACAATATTTAAAAGTCGTTATTTTGAATATTTCAAAAAAATTGATTTACATCAATATTCTTCAAAAGAGCAAATAAAGTTCTCCGCTAGAATTTAAAAATAATTCGCAAAATTTCATATTTCATTTGCAACAAAAGTAAAATGGATTTATTTCTTTCCTATGAAAATTCTTGTAATTTACATTCGTTTCAAACTTTGATCATTCAACTCCTTTCTGGCTTGCTTAACAAGCTGATTAGAGGAAACTGAGTGAACCAAGTGAACTGATTCCAATACGGTAGCCAGAATATTTTTTCCGCTGTTCTTGCATTTGAATTAATTGGCTAAATGTATGAGCACGTGAATTGCTCCCAACGAAGCTAAATTCCCGGTATTTTCAAATCATGTACGATATCTAGTCTGACCTAGTTATAAACCATATAAATAAAATGGGTAGTTTATTAATAAGGGATGAACAATTCCACGAACATTAATTGAAAAGTGGGCATCCAAAAAGTTGAATTTAAATAAAACAAAATCTGACTTGAGTACAAAAATAAGGATGATGGTAAAAGTTTTATTTTCCAATGAGCAACTTTAGCAAAATATGAAATTTTATGTAACAAGAAAACTTTCGGATAGCGCGGTGCATTCGAGTACTTGAGTATTTTTAAGTATAATACTTGTCTTGTTTATGAAAATAATACACTTTAACTTTACACATTAAATACTCCCCCTTAAAAGTGGCCAGTAACTATACTTCAAACTTCATGTAAAATTTGCAGTTGAAAATGCAAGTACAAATTGAACAGCCTGCAGATGTTTGATTTCAATCTTATATATTTTCTACAAATTTTGTATTGAGTAGAAACTAATAATAATAATTATCAAATTCATATTCAAACCAAATGGGGATTAAAATGTAAAGATGAATATAAATATATTATACGGTAATCTTTTCCAATATAGCACCAATACATACTTTACCAAAAAAAAAAATTCTGTACAAACCATATTCCAAGAAAAGATACATAATGAACATCCGTTTCCACCTTTATTGATACCTTTTCGCATTTAAAGGCCGCAAGGTGCGCTTAATTCCAATTTGTTGAACACACAATCTTCACAATCAGTAGATTTTGTAAGTACTAGAATTAAGACCACACTCGTTTCATTTGTTTCGATTGTAATAAAAATGTGTAGGTAATGATATTTGCGATACTTTCTCTTTCAAATGCTTATCTCATTTCCATTTCTTGACTGTCTTTTTAAAGATTATCGAAATCGTACGAAGAACAACATTATTGAACTTGTAACACGCCCGAAGAAAGCTGTAAAAACAAGTTAATCTGCCGTTGTTTCTGGTGTGGTACGTGATATTTGCACTGCGGTGTGTCTTGGTGCATCCACTTGCGAAGTTGGATTGAATGCTCTTTAAATGAATGGCGTTAAACTTAACTTAACATCCAGCTAGCTGCTAGCCTGAATTGTTTGAATGATCATTGATTGCAAGGCCGCATGTGGCTTTCAATTTTGTGTAATTAATCGTTCATTTCTTTTCTTCATTATTAAGCATAATTACCAATTATTAATTAATTTTTGTTGGTATTGCTGAGATGTGTTTTCGGGTGTTTGGAGAAATTTTAAGGCCAAGTAGGTACGTGTTTAATCGTGTTTAATATTTTTATGTTTTAAAATTCCACAAAGACGTTACAAACGAATTCTGGATTAATTTAAAACAAGAAGATATTTTTTGAACTGTAATAACTAATGGCACATTTAAATTTAAATAACACATATTAAAGCGCCAAAATGTATGCTTTCACAGCAATGTAGGCATTTTAAAGTAAATATTTAATGAGTGAGCATGATGGATGTTAAATTGTCCCATGTGATTTGCTTGAAAGCTCTTTAGTTACAAAATCACAACTAAATATAATATTTTATTCAAATCATTTCTTATCTGCTGACGAAGTAATAAATACTAAAAACCAACTCCCATAACACAACACCATAAACGATTTAATTCAAAGTAAACTATCATGAACTTAACTGCCATAACTAAGCATTACGACCCATTTCAAATGTAGGTGTTTGCATATTTTTTGTCTTCACACTGCATACATACCGTTATATCGATACAATAAAAATGCATGGGAATAATTCACATTTCATATTATGATTTTATGTAACAACAACAAAAAAAAATGAACAATACGAGCACACTAGTGGTTAATACCTAACTAAGTAGGAGCACATACATCATGGTTGACTTCCTCCTCAGTTTCATAATGTTACACATTTCACGCATAAAAACAATGACTTGTTGCTGCTGGGCTGCTGCCTGCCACACCGCATGCACTATACGGCGGTCTCTATGCATTGTGTTACACTATTATGGTGCAGTCTCAGTCAGTGCAAATATTTCAGTGTAGGGAAAGTTTATCCGGTGTGTTACAGAAGCAAACATAATTACAAATGTTTCCGTTATGCTTTATAACTGCCATCATCATCATGTTTGATCGATTTGCTGGCAAATATTGATCAATGATGTAAATATAATTGTGAATGCGCGCTTTTGGGTAACTTTATAGTTTAAGCAGTTATTCAAATTTACATCATTTCCACAGTTTTGTACGATTATTCGCACCGAGATGCGGAATTTTATTTTTATTTTTTGTTATACCCCGTTTTAAGTGTTACATGATGGAAAGAACAATAAAGCATTATGCAAAATTTATTTTTATTGGAAAACTATTGAAGCAGTGATATGTTTGTGCAGTAAAATTTTCTGCGAAATATCGCTTCAATAAAAGTTGCAAGATAAACGTTTCAAATTGAAATGTACATAAATCTTATAAATATTGGTTTTTGAAATTTTGCGTGTATTTTACTTTCTTAGTGGATTTCACTTTCTCTATGTTGACGTTTTTTAAAATTAGTTATTAAACTTTTATGTTTATGAGCTCATTAAAATTATTTTTGTTTCCTGTATATTTTTGATTTCTGGTTACGCATCAGATTTAATGCTTATGTTTATGTTACACTATGTTATTTTAAATTATTGCGTTGTCAATTTTTAATATAAACGCTAAAATGTAGACTGTCAAATCATTTTTTTTTTTTTGAAAACCTGAAAACAGTGCATAGTTCCAGGGTTTTTTCTGTATTTACACTCTAAAAACCCAAAAATTACAAAAATCAAGTGGAATAAATCATCTAATAAGTTTATACAGGCGCAATAATTTATAAAATATCATATTATATCATATTAAAATCGAAAAGAAAAATACATATCCGAAGAATTTTTTTTTTTTTGGACAATTGCATTTATTTTATTTTATTTGTTTGATTAGTTATTTACATTTATATCCTGTAAAGTCAATGTAATATTACCTATTACTCCCAAGATATGTAACACATCGCATGTACCTGCGCCTTAAAACAATGAGCCACAATTAGATACAGTTAAGATTGGACGAAAGTCATAAGCGTGAATTTGATTTTTGCGAAATATCATAAGCTTGTAAACCAGTTGATATCGCATTGAGAGTGAAATTTGAAAGAAATTAGAAAACTATAACACCAAACTTATAAAAAGAAACGCGGATATTTTCTTGAGAAATTACATAGCATTGGGCAATCCATTCAATTGATTTGGTAATTTTTTGTATTGTTAAAATAAAATTTATTACTTTAAAAATATATATTGTTCAATTTTGTAAAATGCCCATTTCCAATGCAAGATCTTTTCAAGAAATAAACCTTTTGTGTTGTGACTTTAATACGATGGGTTTAAGAAAGTTTAAAAAATAAAGTTTAATCAAAATACTAAAGTTGCACACTCAATTTCTTAAGCGCATATCTCCGTTAAAACATAACAAATCTTAAGAAAACTCCCTTCGCCACCTTCCATTTAGCCTCGCAACCATTGCAAACCTTTTCATTATGCAAGAATTAGTGTGTGCAACTCAGATGGTGCTATTTCAAACACTCGACGTTATAATTTTTTAAAGTGGAATGGGAGTAAATACTAAAAAGATACACACACGCGGATTCCCGTCATGTCATTTCTAATAATTTCCCATAGCGTAAAAAACGTTCCCACAGGTAAATTATACAATTATGTGCATTAAAGCTGCCAAGCATAATTAAGTATGCCTATGATATGTGCTTTGCCTAACGCCGCAACGCTTTTGGGCCTCCGCAACCACATACATCGCATATACTTATATAAACTGTGCAGATCTGCTCAAGACAATGGATATTATGTTACACATTTTACACATATCTTCCATACCATCTGCTGCGGTGTGATGTTGCACACATTTCGCAACTTTAACCGACTTCAAGATGCATAGTGAAATGCATGTGAAAATGGGACTTTGTTCATAAACTTTTTAATTATTATTGTTCTAGTGATCTCCTTTCATTAGTCTACCGCGGAAGTTGGCTCGTACTATTTTCATTTATCGCTTTGGGTGTAAGGTGCAATGTGTGGATATGTTTGTGCATTTGCTTTTAAAGCTGGGACAAATGACTTATACCTACACGTGGATAATGGGGGTAAGTTTATTAGCAAATCCTGAGGAGGATATTTACGAGTGAATTTTTATTTTTCACGTTGCTCTTATGTTTTGTAATATAAATGGTTCTTTTTTCTGCAATAAATTATTAAAGTTTTATCGAAAAAGTTGTGCGCGTCTAATGCTTCAGAGATGTATCGTTAGCACAAGAGAATTTGAAATGTTGTTTAAACTTAATGCTTGGCAGGATGTAGGTTTGTAGAAAACAATGAAGTCCCTTAATTTTTAAACAAATGTTGTGTATAATTTCAAATAATAACAATGTTGTGTAGATTCAATGTAGGTGTGTAAATACTGTAGAGTCCTGTCATAAGGATGCTTCAAATATATATAATAGAAATAGAGTGGTTAAAAATTTATTTTTATTTCATTCTTATTGGCAAAACTTCATGAATTCAAAGATCATTTTCCGAAAAATTTCGTCATTCGACCTAGAACACAATGCGAGTTTGAAGAATAAAGAGAATTTTCGTTAATGTGACCTTTAAAACAAATTGATCAATCAGACGAAAGTCCCTAACAAATTTCGCTCACACATTTTTTGTACGATTTTCTTCATATTAAAGACAAAATGGCAATAAATTATGTTTTATTACTTTGCATCAAAAAATAAATAGGGCAAAGTTTATCAAATAGTCCCTTGGGTCTATTTTTTCATTATTCATGCTAAGTTGCTTTCTTTTAACACCTTTAATGGCGGATGTTTTTCATGGTTTATATTGATTTTCTTACCCCCTTATATCTTGTTAGTTCAAATATATTCTGTTACTGGTAGCAGCAACAAGTTTTCTAATATTATTAAAGTTGTGCGTTCAAGTTACTTGTTTTGAAAATAATTCTTTAAACTCAATATTTTTATTTTTAAATTAAATAATGAAATCATAAAAATTTAAAACTATTTTAAAAAGTTTATTTAATGCGAAATCAAGACAACAATGTTTGTTTGATCATTAATCATTACAAATTAAGTCAGATTTATAAAATTCAATTTCTAATTTTCTTATTTTTAAGGCTTTCTTATTACTTATAAAATTAATCTTTAAACAGTCCAACGATAAACATTGAGGACTTATGAAACACACTGATTTCTTTTGGCAGTACATCATTTCTCCCCTATAAGTTTACAGAATTACTTAACGGATACTGTTTCTCATTGTTATTAAAGTAGTTCAATGACTTGTACATCAAATTGAAAAACCATATTTCTAGAAATAAGGATGATGAGTTAATCGCAATTAATAAAGGATAGTAAATTTAAATTGTGTAATGTAAAAATGTAAAATTTAATAAATTTGAAAATAAATCGGAAAATCAAATCTATTGGATATAAACTGTAAAATTGTATTTACTCCATAAAACGATAATTGAAGAGAAGCCAGAATTTTTACCCGATAACTATTTAAAAACATTTATGTAATAATTACATTAATCGATAAAACTATTTACTGATAATCAAAAAATTTCAAGAAGAAACCACCAATATTTGTTTTATTCACTATGAATTAACATTTTGAGATTAAATAAGTCGCATATACTAAAAGTCGAGAGCAAAATGGCTTAAAGCTTTCAAAGCTTACAATGAAATTGCACATTTCCGAAGCGCAGATGGTTATCTCATTAAACCAACTTTTCATTTACAATAGTAATTTAAATTCAATATTACTATTATTATTGAAATTAAAAAAAAAACAGCTCTTCCTGTTTTCCGTAGTATGCATAAATGAAAAGTATTAAAACATGTTTGTTTCCCATAAAGGGATGTGCAATAAATTACGCAAAACATGACCACTGACCACCCCATTTCGAATAATGTTGGCAAACAACAGTCTACACTACAACCACCCATACACAATTTCAGTGTTTTCATTTAATTTTTAAACACGAATTATTTACAATAATTTTGGAGCTAATATAATAATCAAAATTCAAAATCAAGCTTTTAGTTACCAGGAGCATTGCGGCAAATGGATAACGCTACATTATGTTCAATACGTTTTATTAAAATCATTTTGCATTTACTACGAAATTGGTTTCAAATTGAAACACTGAAAATTATTAATTTGAACGAAAATCAAAATATTTATTAAAATTCTTGGATTTTCATTAATACTTAAAAAAAAGTTTGTTCATATTTTAGGAAAAACAAGGGAGCCTAAAAACAATCGCATTTAAAAAAATAAGGATAATAAACTTTTTTAAATATTTTTTTCGGAATTAGTTATTATCTACCTAGAGTACGTATAACAAATTATTTTAATTATTAATGATCATTGCATAAATTTTAAGTAATAATTAAACATAAGTATGTACTTATTTTAATATTTTGTGCAACATTTGTGTTACAATAATTACCAATAACAATTAAGAAAAAAAAGTCGCAACGAAATATTTCTCAACATTTATTTAAAATGTAGCATTTTTTTTTAAATATGAACTCAAACTTATAGCCAAGAAATGGCATTGCAATCGAAGCACAATTTCCTCATTAGTTAGTTGTTTTAAAACAAAGTTGTTTCGATGACCAATTTACACAAAATACCTGTTGCAATTCCTAAGATGCCAAACAAGCAGCTATACGTGAATATCCATTGGTAATCCATTTTTTCCTGCAGCACTGTATATCCATTTGATGATTAACTCAACACTAAACTATACTTATTTTTAACTCATTACAACAATTATTTTTAAAAAATTATTCAAAACAATTTCTTCTTTTTAGCATTTTCACTAAAATAAAAATAAAGCTTCGCACAAAATGATGCACTTTATTGGAACCAATAACTGTAAAACTATTCCCGCACGTAATGTCAATAATTGCACGATTTTATAGTAAATGTGTGAATTGAAACAACATCAATTTCTTCAGGTAACCATATGGATAAACGGTTAAATCCACTCTCAACTCATTGCACTGCTTACAAAGACTGAATGAACAACGTCTTTAAAATCTATCGCAGATGGGGAGCACACACAAGATTCCGATTGCAGCGCAGTCAAACAAAACAGCCGTCTGGAACAGAAGCTAAACGACGACTAACAGAAATGAGCCGCAGCTAAGAAAGCACCAGCTAAAGCTGCAATGTACAGTAATAGTTTTCTTCCATCCCAGTCATCAGCCTCGGTTGACCAGAGTTGCAAATAAGAGTAAGTAATATTATTGTGTTTATAGTATTGTGGTGTACGCGGAGCTGCTGCCTGGTGGCTCTGGGTTGTGTGCTATTGCCAATTGGTGTACGTATCTCACCTGCATGTATAAATTGAATTGTGAAGTGAATTTGTTTCTTATTTCGCGTCTCGATTTCTTTCTCAATGATTCGCGAGCAAGCTTCACTCTGGTTTCGCTTTTAATCATTTTCTTTGCGTCTTCTTTCTACCGAAAACCAAAAGAAAATGTGCTTTTACACATTACACACATTAAGTGGAACTGAAGCGGTAATGAAATTTTCATATTTCTCTTTAGTATCTCGACTTTATGGACTTGTAGTTTGTAGTCATAATCATTAACAGTTATCATGATTTAAAATGTTATTTGTATAGGTTTTTTAATTCGATGAAAGTCATTGGCTAGTTTTAAAGGCATTTTTATGAAATATTAAAGCATATTCATATTTTATTTAATATTTAAAACCTTTCTTTTGGAATTAATTTTTTTTTTTGTAGTTTCTCTGTTTTTTTCTTAAAGTTGTGAATTACTTTTTAATATATTTCACAGCATTCTAAAAATTTAAAAATGTAGTACACATTGTGAAAAAAAGTAATTAAAACCAATAAAAATTAATCATAAACAGTAATGGGGACACAGAATCTGCATACTTAAAAACTTTCATCCCATATAAATTATAAGAAACGAAATCTCAAACAAACAAACAAATTCCTAAGACAATATGCGGTCACTCCCTGCTCAACAAAGGTCACAATTAATTGCATTAAAACAGAAAACATCCACTTGACAACATTTCCCAAAGCAAATGAATGGTTTCGTCTGGCCATTAGCAGCCACAACTTTGTGCGGAAACTCTGTCACATTTTGCAATCCCCAACGGTTCTTTTATACCTTAAACGAGAATCGTAGATCGCGTATACTGTTCGTAGTCAGCATGTTGTGCAATCATTTGCCGTTCGTACGAGTATTACGCTGGTGAATTCCATCACATATGTTGACGCCACACGGTCGTAGATATAGTTTGCACTCGTAAAACATGTGTGTGACTTTAATATATGACAATTTATAAATCATACAAAAAGTAAAAAATTTGTTTCGCCAACAAAATACAAAATTGTTGCTCTTTATATGCGAGTACACCTATAGTTCGTTCCTTTTTTTTTTGCAGAGAAATTTCATCTAACTAAGAGCAAACTGTAAATGCTTCGAAATTGCCTCGAGAGTTCAAGGGTTGACGTTCATAAATTTTAAACGAAAATATTAGAAAATGCGAAGCTTCATAGTTTCATGTGTGAAAGGAAGGCGAACACTTTAGAATGAATATTTCCGCAATAACTGCAGGGAATTGTGCATTGTTTTATGAATTTAAATTGTGTGTGCTTCTTGACAATATGTATTAAATTGAGAATTTATACGAATTCTTAGAAGCGTTTTCTAATATTAAAATTGTGAGCCATAAAGAAGGTGCATTAGAAAATTGCAATAATTCTCCATCACAAAAATTGCAGTGCATTTCAGTACACCACTACAATTTTCATATGCAACAAACTTGTTTTAATCAACAAAAAGCAATGAACTTGTAGCATAGTTCAAGTTCGATCGGATTTACCTCGCTCTTCCTCTACAGTCTCCAATCTCCATGTTGAAAGTATTGAAAATGTTGAGTAATTTAATGGTGGTAATTTACGGTATTTAATTGGGCGAAATGGAATAATTTGTTCGTCTTGTAACATCTTTAAATATCAATAAGACCCATCCGTGCCTTTGAAAAGAGTAAGAAAACAAAAATTTTACGTTTTTAAAATTGTGCAATTTTGATAATAGCCCAATTGAATGGAAACAATTTTTTATATTGAACAAGAGAGATAGACGTTCCATCATTTCTCTCCAATCTTGGTAAAAACATAATGTTCCTGCCTCTGTCGACACACCTGTAGTTTCACGCAAAATTTCCAGCGGGTCTTGATCTTGAGGGAAAACATAATTAAAATGAAAATTTATGCAACAACATTAATTCCAATTGCAATTAAAAAATCTGCACTCATTTTGTTCGTTCACTTTGATGACTTTAACCATGGTGCACTCGTCAAATCAGTGCAATTGTGAAGAATGAAAAGTTCTGCATCTTCTGACCCATTCTTGCAGCAGTGAAATACAGCTTCACAAACAGTGTTGTGATTCGGTTGATATTTTATTCATCGTTCTTTCTGCGATGCTGCTTTCGAATCTCTTCCTCTTGGTATATACTACATCGTCGTTTTGTTCTTTTTCTTATTCCTGTTCCAATGACACTGTTTTGATGAGTACATTGTGTTGTTTGCTATTTACTTTTCATTTCTTATGCATATTTTTTGTGTTTTCCTCTTTATTCAGATTTATGTAAGTGTAACATCAATAAAATGTAGTTACAATAGTTGTTTGTAAATTTATTATGCAGCATAGCTTGAGTGTAGTGTAATAAATTATAATTAATAGCAATTTTATTGCATAGTTAAAGTAGTACTACGTAGTTACCGGTTGTTTTTTATTTCTTATTAAATAATTATATTATTTTAATAATTGCATTATGTGCACTATAATTTGATGACAATCATAACTGTAATTTATTTGGATAAGTTAATTATGTTTATTGTATTGTTTTATCTAAATACAAATATAAATAACAGGTGTAAATAAGAGATTAACAATTCTTGATGAACTAAAAATTTTGCCAAACAAAATTTGGGTCGTTTTCGATTGTAATTTATCTCCGTGCTAAAATCGTTTTGGGTTTAAATTTGCCATTTTTTAATATTTCTAAGTGTAACAAAATATCAGGAACTCTTGTGTTAAATTAAACTTTTACTTATTCGAAATTTGAATGCAATAAACCTACAAGCCAATAGTTGAGATGGCTAAACAATTAAACAAACAGTTTCAAAGAAAAATTGTATACTAAAAGTTAAGCAAACATCTTTTGTAATCAATTTTGATAAGCTTTATTTTCTAGAGATTTAAAACTATCCCAACTGACTTATCAACCCTCCTGATAATAAACTTTTGATTTTGAAAATGAAACTATTATGTTGCATTGCTGTTGAATATTTAAGTAAACTATAATTTAATTGGCGGTCCTATTTACGTGCTTTTTATTTTTTTATTTTACCCAGCTAATTGGTGCACCCGCGTATAATTGTCACTTTTTAAACATCATTTTCGATACAGTTATTTACAGTCAAATTTTTTCGTCAAAAGTTAAATAGCATTACTTTGAGACAAGCCGTCTTATGTGTTCCACATCTTGAGGACGTCACTCTGCCATTTAAAAGTTGCAAAAATAATTGCTTATTATATTTTCAATTGTTATTTTACACAATGTGATGTCCATTTTGCAACGTTTATATAAACCGAATATAATGTAAATTCGAACTGGATTTTGTTTTTGAAATCTTGTGTGGTTTGGATATTTGGTAAATTACTCGAATATTTTGTACCTGCTAGGAATACAAAGATGGAGCTAACTGTTTATTGCAATAAATACTATTATGAATTTAAATTGTACTTATCACTTATTTTAAACTGATAAAACAATATTAAAAAATCGTAATTTAAGGGAGGCTAATATGTAATAATTTAGTGATGGATAATCTTAAAAGAATAATTATTACTTTGAGAAATAGGAATAAAAATTAGAGCAAATAATTCTTTATATAAATTACATTTTAGTGTACCAATGCATTCCCGTATACTCATTTTTTTTATAGAATAAAGCAAAGATTAAATTCATACTTTAAAGCTCCACATGGACTCGTACTTACTTGCAGGATTAATTTCGATAATTCCTTTTAAACAATTGCGACTCTGTTCAATTTTAATTATACATACTTTATTATC
Source organism: Sylvicola cinctus (assembly GCA_963854165.1). Classification (NCBI taxonomy): domain Eukaryota; kingdom Metazoa; phylum Arthropoda; class Insecta; order Diptera; family Anisopodidae; genus Sylvicola; species Sylvicola cinctus. Next base: position 46,197,281 of record OY974083.1, read on the forward strand.
TCATTAGCAAATAGTTCACTATGTACTTAATGTAGGACGAAATGTATTTTCGGAACCTTCAATCAAATAATAAAAAAACAACAACAACAATTTGAGGGCGTATTTTTTTTACATAATTTGTTCTCATATTGTAAATCGCAGATAAATAAAGTCTTTCCATTACTAACCACAACCGCAAAATTTACAGCTAATCAAAATATAAATTAATACAAAAAATGAAACAAACCCCAAGAGTAAAACTTTTATTTTGACTCAAACGGAATTGACACACTTAAATTATTGTCAAATTTTAATTCATAAAAAATTTATAAAAATACAGATAAAATGTTTTTGAAGTAAAGCCTTTTAAGTGCTCCGTGTATACAATTTTATTTATTTCCGCTTCATTCAATTTGCATAAATAATTTTTCCTTGATTTCAATGAGCAGGGACACAGAAACGAGAATCCTCCGCATTGAAGCAATTATTTTTCATCGTATAGATTAGACTCATTAGAGCAACAATTTATAGAGCTGCGTCAGTTGAAAACATGTTACATGTAATATGTTTTGATGCGAATAAAATGCGCATAAGCTTTATGTGGGAAATCCCTTGAGACTTTGTGTACTCAAAGCACTCGTGAAATTTTTATTTCAAGTAAAATAGGTCAAATATTTGAAATTCATGTGGTTTTTGACAACATGTTTTATTTAAATTTATTTTAGGGAATTATAATTTAAAATTGTTTAATGAGGAGTTTGAGTAAAAAAGGGAATACTCCATTTAATAAAGAGTACCAGGAAAAAACAAACTTGATTTAAAAAATTAAAAATGCTTCTATTTAAATTCTAACCAATGTATTTACAAAAGCCAAAACATCACCCGCAATCATTGCAAATCAAATGAATGTCAACAAACTACATCCACAATAAATGAAATATGACTCGTGATTCATGACCAATTAAACGCTTAAACCAACGCACAATGAGGACTCCTACAAATTATCCAAATCACTCTCCACTTTATATCCAGCCATCGGTAAATTATTGTGCAAATCATTGCCAGCGCCATAGCTGTGAAAACCGTAACCCCGCAATTGCCACAGTCGCGGAATTGGCAAGTATTTGCCGTAGTGTGAGAGCACCAGCTGCAAAAAAGGATCTGGCGGTGGATGGTGGGACCAGAACGCTGTATGTCCTTCCCGCACGGCGTAACTTCCTGGCAGCAGCTGTGGTGTGTGCGATGGTATCAACGAACGCGACGCCACCTCCTCTTCCTGTTCGAGTACATCAGGATGTGGCAGTAGCGATGTCGCTGCCTGCGCGGCCCGCGCCCTTGCTGTTGGGCTGTGACTTGAACTCCCCGCTTGATAATCCCCGGAGTAATTGAATGGCACAACAGCACTAATCCCATTAAAATGATATCGCTTTGAACTATCTACAATGTCATAGGATTTAATTCCGACCGTTTGATGTGCATACATTGGGGGGGTCGTCGTGTGGCTTTTCTGTTTGTTTAATTGCCATGTTTGAGATTTCGCTGACATGTTTATTCCACTGTGATACGGCTGATGTTCATTTCTCTCCGTTGCTTCTGCCACCACCGACAACACTACCACTGGACGCATCGTCGTCGTCGTCGTCGGCAGTGTACGTTGATTTGTTACACTGTTGTCAGTCGGTGCAGAGTGGTGGTGGCGGTGTTGGTGGTGGTGTTCATCTAATTTATTTATTTGATTTATTCTGTCATTTTGTGTACGAGTTAATAATACGTCTGCTGTCATTTGCCCCAAGTTGTTTCCGTTCGATTGTTGTCGTCGCCTCGTGTGACCGGAACCATCATTTCCCACTTCAGCCCAATCATCACCACTTTTGTTGTTATTAGCCGATGCTACTGTTGCTGCTGTAGAAAGCTCATTCAGTGGTGTTACATGAATCCGCAGTATTTTGTTGGTGGCACTATCTGTTTTCACTGTAACTTTGTACGAGACATTTTCAAAATGCACCACGTGATTGGAGTGTGGAAGCTTGGTGAGGACAGCCGCTGCGAGAAGATTTCCTTGATTATAATTAGTAGGGGATGGAGTGGTGACGACATGTTTTATTGATTTTAATGGAGTGATTATGGAGATGACTGATGAAATATGAGCCTAAATGTCATTTTAGAAATTTTGTTTAATTAAAATCTTAATTTATGTTAGTTTGTTCTTTGTCACTGATAATTGTCACACATACCAAATATATTACAAAAATACACTGCAATAATGAGCACATAACTTAGGCAACCAGCACGCAACAAGACGGGTAGTAATTGAAGGAAACACAACAAAAACAAAAATTAAAAGCTGACAACAAAATTAATTAAGACCAAAAAATTATCGACCACTTTCCATGGTATGTGTTCTATGGCAAATGCCTTAATTGACCTAATCACCTTCGCTTTTTATTCAAACGGAAAATGCGTGGAGGGAGCATTCTCGTTCTGTTGATGTTCACTATATGTATATTGCTGCAGCATGCGTAAATGAAATGAGAACGAAGAAGCGAACGCTAATTGTTTGCGACAAAAAAAAAAACAACAGCCATACACACACTGTAACTAAACACACAGTGAAATGAACCTGAAATGTGAGGGGGCAGCAGGAGAGTCACAGTATACCAACAGCAACCAAACAGCAGCAAACACACGCAGCAAACAAAATTCTATAGGCCAGTTAATGTAAATTTCCGCACGAATAAATTTCCGTATACTCTGCAGATTCACTTAGTTATAACATTTATTCCGCATATACTATATAGCTGGCGCGTTGTAAATTATATTATACATTTTACAACTCCGGTGTAATGACAATCGTTGCAATTAGGGGAATTTGAATACATCCAAGATGATGTAAGTCAATTTGATTACTTAATTGTAGGTATATACGTGCCCGTTTGTTTAGGCTCAATTTGGATGAACATTATTTTCCATGTAAATGCGAGCAGGTCCCATATTCCACTTGATTGCATTGACTCGCCTTGCATTGTATAACAGATCGTTGAAAGTGAAATCGTTAACAAATACATTTGCATAAGAAAACCACAAATGAAGAGGCGTTTATTGTCTTTTTTAAATAATTTATATAATTTATTTTCATTGTTTTTTAATGGAACTTTCACTTTAATCAATGTCCTGGCGCTTTAAGTACTTTTTCGTGTTCCTAATTTATTTCTCAAATGTGGGTAGAGAGAGTAGAGCTTCTTAATTGCCGCATCGCATCAACTGCATAATGTATAAACGAGTAAATCGTCTCTATGTATATACTACGTTGATGTTCCATTAAGTTAAATAATGCATGCGTACATACTTCTTTGTTGCAATCATCTTGCTACAATTATGATAATTGATAAAATATGTTAATGCAATGGCTTCATTTAATGTTGACTGCAATGACACTTTTCTCTTTTGGTGATTTTGGATTTAAACTTCAAGTTCTAAATGGGAAAGCCGAGGTGTTGTTTTTATTGCAAAATTTTGCAAAAATTATATTTCATGGAAAGTGAAACCTCTTTGTAGTCGACATTGTCCGAGTTGGAGGCGTTTCAACAACACAAATAAAAAAATAAATAAAATGTTTTCTTTGAAGTAAACATAAGTTGAGCTTGAGGTTCCTTTGAGAAAAAATAATGACTTCAGGAAATAAAAAGTTAAAACTATGTTATTTAATGCATAAGGTATTCAAAATTTCATGCGAATCCGTCCAATAGTTTCCGAAAAATCTTCTGGTCATTTAAACGTTCTTCCTTCCAAACGTATACATACACACCATTTCTCTATATCATTATTTTTTTGGGATTCAAGGGGTGTCAAAACATCATCGTTAAAAAAACTTGAAAGCCTTCACAAATATTTTTACATTTTAATTATTCACACTTTAAAGATAATATAGCGAAGCTTTTGTTGTGCAATATAGTTATTCAAATAAATTTAGCAAGAAACTTGGTGAGTTGTAATAAACTTATCGAGAAAAAAAAAACCCGCGCAAAAAAACAATGCCTAAATAATCTTAAATGAAAGCAATCTGTTAGAATTTGCAACATTTATTTTTTAAGTGGATCATTGAGTGGATCCATAAATTTTGCACACCTTTCATATTACTACGTCCTAATAAAATGATTCCTACGCAATTATAATACCTTAAAAGTTTTCGACACGTTTATGAAATATGTGTAGGTGGGCCCAAATTAGTTAAATTAAAAATCATAATATATTTCCAATAAGATTGTTGAAATTTGTGCAACCGTTAGACTTATCATTAATCACGAATCTTTCACCATCATTTCATAATTCAATTCAGTTAAGGGACAATTTGGGATATCATTTTTAAGAGGGGAAAAAATCCCAACTCGAACCGAAATGCTCAAATCAAGTCTAATATGAAACATAAAAATGCGCGCGCATCATTTGCACACAAACACACACAGTTTGGTGTATATTTTACTAAATTGGATTTTATATAATTCTCCCTGTGTGCTAAAATGCATTTTTTATCAAAACATGTTTTATAATTTATATATTGCAACAGTAGCTATATGGGTGAATCAAGCACCCCAGTCTCGGCGCGAAATTAAATTGATATGACGTGCAGTAATATAGCGCACCGGCAAAAAATCAATGATTAGACGCGTTTATATTATAATCCAGTGCAATGTGAAATATTATAGTCTTAAGTCACAAGTCTTTGAAATTGTATTATTAAACATTAAAACTAATTACAATTCACACAAATAACACAATAGAAAGTAAAGGTCATTCTACATCAATCACAATAACGTTTGAAAATTGGCTTCCTTAACAGTCAATCACAAAGTCAGATTTGAATAGTAGTCTTAAATCACAAGCTGGAAACCAAACAGCTAAAAGGCGGTTCGCCATAAAAAGAATACAATAAAATAAATAATAAATAAAACTATACAAGTAATAGTAACGAGAGGCTATAATAGTCTGGTCGATGTCTGCTTTGGTTCTGACTTCTGCATAAAAGAGTTAAGACACAATTGATTACGATTTACGCCAATAAAATGACTCTCACCAACACTCAAGAAGTCGAAACTTGTTTTAAACACAACCATACCGTAATATGTAAATATTTACGTGAACGTGACTTTGATGCAATAAAGCTGCAGCATTACCTTTATATTTGCATAAAAACCTCAGCAGACACCTTCAGAACATAAATATTATGTATCGCGCATATAACTTCTCGTTCAAATGAGTGACTTTAATGAAATGACGCAAATGGCATCACAGCTCAGTCATGTACGACATCATGTACTTAAAACAAGGGGATCAAAACTATGTACGTATATACATTTAACATTCCTGTATTTATACAGAGTCTTCTGATACAGAAGACAGGAGCTAGTAGCTACCCCTGCGAATTTGGTTCCTGCAACCACTACATACAATATGAACATTGAGAACATCTGAATGAATTTGTATAATAATTCCTTGCGGAGTCGGGAGTGGATGTTTAAGATGGAAATTAAGTTTGAGAGCACTGCACACATTAAATTGCTACAATATTTTCCCGCAATATGATCACACAAATTAAATTCCGTCTCGCGGAGAGTCGCATTCATAATATGCAACGATGTGTTTAAACTTTTATCGCGAGACTCGCGAGTCGCGAAGTCGCGAGTTTCTCACAAGTCGCGCCATTTATCCAACACACACACCCATCCGTGTGCGCCTAGCCTATTGCCCATATTACCCAATATCCATTTCACATATGGAGTACGGTCTCAACTCTCAGGACTGTGTGATATAACGCATTTGGATAAATATACGCTATACAGTGTTGGGGCAACGACTAGCTTGTATAAAACGTACGAATACAACAATCGCGTAAGTAAGCAGGGGAATGAAAATCAAATTTTGTGAGGAATGAGAGATTGAGAACTGAGAACAGAATTTAGTCGAGCTCTGAAAGTCTGTACGTAACGTAAGGTGTGTCTGCGTTTCGGTATTTTATGCGTATAGTGTGTATTTTTGTCATTCAAAATATATATCAGTAGTGTACCCAAACAAAGTTTTTTCTTTTTTTATTGTATTTTTGTGTTTATTTTTTTATGTATTTTAAAGACGTCTTCTGCTCCTTGGCACCTATATCACATCATATTATAATAACGTCTTGCGTATAGCAGCGTACCAATCTCAGCGTCTTGTTATAACAAATAGGCATTCTAATTTACGGGAAATACGTGTGTTCGGTTTTGAGCTAACAATAGCGCGTCCGTAAACAATGTGCGTCTTCTTCTTGTGAAAGTGTGTCGTCTTGATGAATACATGTCAGCCTTTATAGAGTTTAGACCATCCTGCAGTGTGTGGTTTTTCTCCCTACACATAACACAACATACAATTTTCCCCACATCCAATTTTTTGCATTTCTTTTCTCTTGTATACATTTTCAGTTTTCATTGTCAGTTTTTGTGTATTTTGTACTGTTACACAATGTCCTTGCACCCCCCATTTACCATACTGAGTACATTATATGTGATACAAAATGATTATTCCATGCGACTGCAGAAATAATGTCCCTTGAAAGTGCACAAAATGACAAACAAGAGCCTTTTTTGTGTCTTTGTTAATCCTTTATGTGTGTTTATTTTCGAATAGAAATTTAATGCATTAAAATTAAGGTCCCTTTTCATATTGGTGTCCTTTTACTTAAGCTAAACCTTTTTCTTTAATTTGTTTTCATTATATTTAATTAAATGTGTGTGAATATTTTTAGGGAGTGTTCCCAAAAATTCGATATACACAATTAGATTGAAAGTGCGCTCATCCGCCGATTACAATAACAATGCGTGAAAGTGTGTGCCATCCTTGTTGCGGATAATCATAAAACAAAAATACAATCAAATGTGTGTGCAGGATATAAAACGGCAACCCCACCACCACCACCATCACCATAATTCCCTGCCATTCATTGTTGTAGTCTGCATGGAGACAACGTCCAAGGAATGCAGTGAAAAAGTTACTAAATGTTTACTATGAAATAGTTGAGTAGATAAAAAAAAAAATTAAAATTAAAAAAAAAGTTAATTGTTATTATAAGGAGAGTTCTGTATCCTTACACAAAAAAATAATAATTTTGAAAAAAATTGGTGGTGGCCTTGTCCATCTACACGTATGCACACAAATATGGGCAAATTTACAAATAACCCGGAAGAGGGGACAGCGTTGACAATGAAGCAGTCGTCATGCACCCCATTGTCGTCATCAAAAACCACCACAATAATGTCCACCCTTGTGAATATAATTTTTTACGTGCTATGTGTGACCGTGTTAAGTTTATCAGTGTACACCAGTTACCGCCAAATTCAGTTGGAAGATCGAGTGCAGCACATCCAGCATCTGGATGAACGGATTATGGCAATTGAGGCAAAAATGCGAACGTTACAAAATGCACCAATAAACACCCTCTTCCACCAACAACAACAACAATCTGACATTGAACCGACGGACGACATTAGCAATGTGGTTAAAAAGTTGTCGCTCAGCGTTGCTGGCATCCAGCGATTGCGACGCGATGTTTCCTCATTGCAGGTGAGCCGGCGAGAGCGTCAGGCTGCCATACAGCAACCGCCACCAGATTGTATTTGTCCAGCAGGTGAGTCACTATAATGTGCATCCTTTCTTTTCAAACCGCAATAACAATATCATTAATTATATAAATTGCATCTAAGCAACTACACACTTTATAAGTGTAGTCAATTAAATTTAATTGTTGCTATAGAAATGAATGCGAGCAATAAATATGTGGAGAATGAGGTGCATTCAAGTGCAGAGTACTTGTATGTGCAACTTGAGAAGATGATGCCACTTAAAAGTGATTTCTTGCAACTTAGTTATTCGCACTTATTCGGTTTCCTATGCATTTGGTATTAAGGTAAAGCTTGTATGCGCTTTTGTGTATGGATGAAATTACAATTTGCAGCAGCAAAAGCGCATCCTGTTGTGGTTATATGCATTTTGCCAATTATGTTGCATAGTTTATTGATCTTGAGAGCGTAAATTGTCGCGCGGTTGTTGTATACTTCAGACAGTTGTGCCCACAATCGGACAAAAGTGGTTGCAATGCAGACTCATTTTCGTTTCCTGAACAACGACAAGTCAATTTCGATCGTCTTAAAACAGCTCTTTAAAGTTGCAGAGTCTTGTATCTGCACATAAGTTGCAACTTGCATATGAAAAATATGTTAAACATGAGGAAAAATGTGTCTCGCATGCAAAATGCATGTACGTACAAGAATATTATGTACATTTACGAGTAGGTTGGTACAACTTGCAAGACAATTTTAATATTTCATATACACATACATTTTATGTGTTCACAAAAATTGCAATAAATATATAATTTCTAAGAGATATCGTGTACCGTTATACATTATGTAAGAAGAAAAAGAAGCGATTAACATGTCTGCAAAGATGAGGTGAAAATGGCGCGTTGGCTTTTGCATTTCCGTCTGCGCACAACACAGCATCGCAGGATTAAATTCAATTCAAATGCCATAAATCAGCTGATTTTAATGATTCATCGACAGAATGAATAAATAGGTCTGCCACACATGAGGCCGTACGAATACCCGTATTTTTACTGCATTATGCAGTTGAGGGAATTTACAGGGTGATCCGATAAGTCGATCTTCCTGATGCTTTTTTTTAAATGAAAATCTTTTTTTTAATTAATAGTTTGGTTCATGCCATTTAACGTTTCAAAATTACTTCCTTCAATTGTTGGTTATAACTGTTAAATGGTTCATTCTCTGGGTCCAATATTCGACCACTCTTTTAAACATATTAGCCGGTATTCCGCGAATAGCACTTGTAATGTTTGCTTCCAAAGCTTCAATCGTTTCGGGTTTATCGACGTAAATAAAAGATCTCACATGACCCAACATAAAGTAAGAGAGATTATGGTTTCATCACACGTTTCCCTCAACTGTATGGCAACTAGCTCCATCTTTTTGAATCGCATAAGTCTGCTGTAACTGAAACGGTGTACCGATATCTTATTAGTGGGAACAAAAATTCATTGATCATTGTCCTATCGCGAGCTAAATATGGGTACTATAACAATTTCTGACTGAGCACTGGTTTTGGAAATAGGTTTCCACAATCATTACTAAACGTTGTTTTGGCGTCAACCTATTCATTATGAAATTCCAATGAATGCTGCGGTTGACACATAAGAACTGTCAAAATTCCACTATTGGAAAAATTACCTCCAATGGGATCACCCTATAAATATAAATACTAAAAAGGAATTTTATGTTATGATTAAAATTGAAAGACTGAAGCATTTCTTGTGGATTAGGAACCTAATTTTTTGGGAAATTTACAAATGCTTTATCTGCTATTTGTCTCATACATAAATTACAATTTTTGTGATTGCTTTGTAATTTTTTTACATTAAAATCATTTGTAAATAAAATAGTCTAATTACAAGTTTTTGGGTTTTTAAAATAATAATATCGAATTCACCCTGTATTATTCATAACTACTGCAGCATTTCTTAAAGTAGTATTATCATTTAATCTACTAAATATCTGTACTACCCGTTTCTGAATCCCAAAAATACATAAAATGGCTTGCTCTATAGGCCACTTACTCCAATATAATTGAAGGCTTCAAGCACTTGACATTTAACTCTTCACTGCATAATATTATATATTACACGAGTACACATTTCTATAGCGCGAGCGTCGCATTGCATTGCGTCGGCACACAATATATTTACATATGTCATAATTTATCTGCATAAGCATTTAAAGCAGGCAGCACGAATGCTTTGCCCTTGGAAGTACTTTTTATATTTTCTTGATGTTAAGCAGGCATGCCTAAAATGCATCTCATATGCAAAGCAATTCATGTCATGCTTTTTACCCACGCACTTTTTCAAGTGCATTGGGCAGCAGCGGTATATTAAATTCACATGCGTCGTATAATTGTAAACATAATATTATATATTGTGTAGAAATTCTTTGTTTAATCAAAATTTACAAGTATCACGCTTTAAAACGAGGGTAATGAACGCTTTCATTCCCCAATAGCGAGCACGACAACAACAAGAACACCACGGTCTGAGATGTGACAAATTTTGCGCCCACGATTTGCCATAAAATATATTGTCTGCGTTCGGACGACTGCAGTAGAGGTAGTTAGTTATACACCACACGTAAAAGGTGTCTGATAATTAGGTTTGATAAATCAAATTGTATGTGCACAAAGTAGATGGGTCAAATGAGGCACGAAGTGGTATGGCCTGGCGCCCCCCAACACACGAGATAAATGTACACGATTGCCGCATGCCATGTCTCTAATGGAGCAGCAGTTTTCTATTTGTATTACCGCAAAATTTCTGTATTCCGTGTGTGTGAACTGCGAGGGCGGGCGACGCCGAACGCATTGCCGGGCTATCACTATGCGGTCTGTATGGCGTAATCATTGACGTCAGGAAACCGTAAATGAATAGTCCTTATACGTATGTCCGTTTACATCAATTCCAAACACATCTGCAGCGCACTACATGCTTTGTTATAGTTCAGTTGTTCCCATCCGCCACAGGCGGCTTTATTTTCCAGAGGATGGCAGTTGTTGGAATCTCACTCTCGACGCCAAGGTGCGATTGTTAAAAGATATAACATACTCGTTATACACATGTGGAGCTATATAGGGACAATATAACACCGCATCAACACATTTTAGATGTCTCGTGTCACAATAAAGTGTTTTGTTTTGTTTTGTTTTTCCCACCCAAAACCACATATCGTTGTGTGGAATCAGTGAATACAATTTCTAGGGTAATTAAACCGCTAGACGTGGTGTTATGTATACGTCTACCGAATGTACTCACGTACGTATACAGACACGTTTTGTGCAGGATTTCCTCGCATTTAGCAACAGACCTGAAACAAACTTTGCGAAAAGAAAAACAATTATTTTCCGAAATGAAGCGAGAAATGTTGCAGTTAGACCATACTCCAATGGGGTTTATTTATTTTTTTTAACTTTTTTCCCCCTTGTTCCTTGTTTTGTTTTATATACATACATATAATGTGTGTGTGTTATTTTTGTGTTTCATTTGTTGTTTTTGTGCCGCATCCAGTAGTCTTCCCTCGACATTTGAACACAGATGAGAGAAAGAAACTTTTCCGTCAGACGATCTTATACTCAGCCGGCTACATTTGACTATATGGGAATTGGATACAGCTTTTTTATAATAGAAAAACTCTTAAATGGAAAATATTGAGTGCAATAAAGTCGGCTGGTAAACTTTTACACAGATAAATACCTTGGTGAGGTGTCCCAAGATACAATAAGTTTTGTGCACCCCAACCTCATGCCATCCGTATGTTTGTTCGCTAAGTAAATTCATTGAACATTGATTGTAAATAATTTAGGTTCTTGTTGCTTTATTAGCCGGAACATTTAATGTTCTTCCAGGAGGGGATTTAAATAAATACGTAATTGGAAAACTCAACTCAGGGAAATCAGAAATCGACCCAGTTAATCAAATACTTATTATATTTAAGTAGCGTAAACGGTAAGCGTTATATTGTAGGAAGGGGGTTATTAAAAAGAAGTAAAATTTTGAAGACAAGGAAAGCCCCAATAAACTTTTGTCGCTTCCGGTGTAATTTGTACTTTAAAGACGAAAAAACAGCATAAATGAAAACCCTTTTCAAAATTGCATGTCAATTTTTGAATGTTTTTCTTTTGTTAACGTAAAATTGTTTGACTTGTCAACTTATTTATATTTTTAAATATTAATTAAATATTCTGAAAAATAATTGTAATTTATAAATAAATAATTTATCAAGGATTGCAGTTATTAATATTTAATAGACGCACATTTAGAATATATCCCTTTAAGATATTGATTTCCTTAATATTTCCAATAATACACTAAATACAAATTTTATAATCATTACTTAAATATCGTAGAACAAAAGCGAAAGCAAATTCGTAACCGGATAATATACGTAGGAAGCTAATTAAACGATAATTCAACGAGGCTTGAGAATTCTCCGTAACCCAACTTCTAACAGAACTTAATTAAAATAAAAAACCACAAAAAATGAGAAGTTGAAGACTGTATTTAAATTATTAATCAGCTGTTTAAATTTATTTAAATCCTTAAATCATAAATGAAATATGAAACACAAATCTTTAAAGTTCTTGTAAGACCTTAAGTGAAGACTTAAACAATACAATTGTGTTTCTAAAAGTGTAGTTATCTAAATTAAAACGGAGTCCTCGTTGACCTTGAATAAATGTTCTGAACAATTCAAATTGGAATTTTATGCAATAAAATAACTTCTAAACGAACCTACACAAAAAAAAATCCAATTTAAAGGCTACTCCACTTCACATAATAATTTCATTAACATGGTATCCCCCACTTGAGCGAAGTACCAAAAAATAAAAACATCCGGGTTAAATTGCAGAATGTTCCAAACTGTTGCCTGCGGCCTAATGATGTTTTCCTCTCGTCGAGGGGCGAAATATTGGTCCTAAGAAAATATGCAATAGAATATATTGTGTGTGCGAAATATAAAGCTATACGCGTTACGTACTTGAATCGACAATTTGTTGGATATTGCGAACCATCCCTGCCATTCCCCCACTTGCGAATGTACTTTGTGTGCCTTAACCACCAGTTTGTATTTCATCCGTGCAGTGTATCTATCCGCTATTAGGGGTGGATCGGCGAACGCCCCTATGTATAACGAATAGACATAATTTAAAAAAATAAAATAAATAAATTTTGCAGAATCGCTATGGGTTGATTGAACGTGAAACGTTCACTGGTGCTGCTGGGATGCCATTAAGTCCGTTTTTCGTTTCTCCGCTTTAATCCCGCATGCGGTGGGTGTTTGGATTAAAACGTGTTATTCCTCTAAAGTCTAACTAATGCATGTGGATATAAACTGAATGTATGAGCAGAAACTAGAGTACATATATACGATTTGTTGGATTAACCTACATTTGCGATATTAATGGAAAAATTCTGCTAATGAAAAGTTTTAATGCACATACTGACAGGAGCTTTTAGACAAATAACGTACACACGTATTAAATATTGTGTTAATTAAAAATACTTATAATTTAAAACTTTATTGGGTAATTCTGTGCCAACGAATGCTGCTACTTAGCTTGTACCACATTCTAATCCTTCTTATTATCTCTTGTAACACGACTAAGTAATATTATGTAACTGCAAGGATATTTTTGCTTGCTCGACGCTCACACATTGTAACATTTTTTCCGCCCCTTGAGGATGTTGCCGAATTCGATTTTTATACGGGACCCTTGCTTTCGATTTCACACAGTTATACAAGCGGAAATATATTCCCTACATAGATTAATGCTCACTCAAAGTTGTAAGTGCCACTTAAGTGATTTGTGTTGAATTTAAGCATCACTCCCATACCCGACCGGAAAAATTGAGCACACTTTGTTTTTCTTTTTTTTCTAATGCAATTCATGGAGTTTTATTATGGGTTGTTTTGAAACTCGTTTCCTCAATGGCACTTACTAATTGTATATTTACACTTAGTTAATTTCTTTGAACACTTTTATTTTGGTATAAATTTAAGATTTAAAAATAATAAAACATCCCTTCAAATTACAAATTCTAAATATCGTACAACGTATACAATAATAAAGTCACTTAAATCAAAATTGCACAATATACAACAAATAAATTCTCATTTCAAAATATATAATACAAAAGGACATGATTTGATTGTAATTGCTCCAGCAATTTCACTAACTATTTAATCAGCAATACAACCCGTTTTTGGCATCAAATTGTCAGCAGCCCAATCGTGCTTGAGAACAATCGCTATGGCACATTTTCTCGACTTGATTCCTAAAATCATCGCCCTATAGCATCCATACAACCATTGCAGTTGAAATGTCATTGTTTAAGAGATATATAAGCATTCCTTTAAACGCTCGGAATTGCACTTAAATGCAAGAAAATGAAAATAATATTGAATGGAATTTAAAATGTCGACCCTTTTGTTTTTCGGACACCCTCAGAAAACATTTGATTGGCTTTGTCATTGCTTTCTAAAAATGTGTGCAAATACTATTTCGCCCACACCAAGATTCACACACACACATGACACACTGCATGACGATCTGCATGTTGCATTTGGCTCCACGCCAATTTTGTGTAATACAATTGGTGTGTTATAACGGTGACTAAAATGGGAAAGGATCTTTAAGAGCTTATTTGTACTGAGACGTTGCATGCACAATGTTCAATGCACTTACGGTAGAAATATATTATGCGTTTAAGAATGTTTTGCTGCATTATGTCAAATTGCTTTTAAAGAAAAGGGATTTTAGTATAGAGAGGAAACATTAACCGTATGGTTTTGGAGTAGTTCTAGGTTTTATTTATTTTAAATAATTTTGCAGAGTTTTAATATGTTTTTTATGGTGTAAATTTAAAAAAAATGCTACTATAAAATATTTTACGTTTTTTGGACCCCCTTCCACGGAGGATACACAAAAGTGCATGTGAGACTCTTACTCACTACCCTCATCTGCACAGTGAGATAGCAGCTCGTCTACCTCCTCGTGGTTAACTGGAAACTGTCCTCAAAATGTGACCTTTTTCCACTTCTTAATTTTACTCATTCACCTTAGATTCCACTAAGAGTAAAATTTAATAATTTTTTTATAAAAAGCCTTCCTCACATCCTGTATATTCTCAGTTTTGTGTCTTAGAGAAGTCACTCTCGATTCATATTTTAAAATATGTGCGACTGTCTTTAAACTTTTTGAGCAGAGTTTGTGAATTGTAATCATCTTGAAGTTTCATCGACTTAAGATGCACACCCAGTGGTCACGTACTTTATAGGCACACGAACCATGTTAGTCTTTCCCAAGGAGCTAACAGCAGTAGTTTTCTGGGATGCTATTTCAAATATAACTCTCTCTTTACTTGTTAGAAAAGTTTATTTTATTGTCTTCCTCAGATTAATCATTAACCGAGCGCAGAATTCAACGTTTTAAATTTTATACTCAACAAATTGTAAACGAATTGTTAATTTCAAGGCGCAATTTGTCCACTGTCCAGCCAATGTGTAAACTAAACACCGAATCGAAACACAGCGCGTTCTCTTGTTCCACACGTTTACATCCAATTTAATTGCCTCTATTTTTAGTATCCGCATACACAGCTTGATAAATTGACTTAAAATCTTTTTGTATCACTGCAACTGGATTTATTTTAGAATTCAATACTCGTCTAGCCTGTGAAAACACATAAATTCGAATTAACATCAAGCTTAACATTCACACACATGAGTCACATCCCGCATCAAATGCATAATTACAACCTACAGGCTCCTGGCTCTCGCACTGCATGCACGGGCTAACAGGGAATGACATTTTCGGGAAAACGTACACACAAAAATCCATGCATGCTCGTATATTGTATTTTTGTGGCACCCTCCAATTATATTTAAAACCATTAACATTTAACATACAGTCGTTAGTTTCAATTCATGACAATGATTATTTTATAATTAGGTGACATTTTCGTCACCAATGAGCCAAGTGTGTTAAAAATGGTGATGTGTTTTGGTTGGAATGGTTGGGAATACTTAAATGAAATTGGATAAATGGATAATGCCATGCTGCTTTGCAATTAGATAATAGATTTGGAAATTGTATTTTGTGGTTTTCCCTATATGTGGCTTTAAAGAGTACGTATATCAATTTGTGTATGTGTGTGCGAGTACACAATTTACCATGTCATTAAAGCTCATGCTGAAATTGAATCAACTGTTTATTTAAAGGCTATAATCCATATTGCGAGTATTCGAGCCTGATAATTTTTAATTTACAATTGTGCTTTCATTTTCCTAAAATGGCTTTGAAATTTCAATGCTTTTTTTAAGGGTGGCTTAGCAGTAAGCATTTTGTGTTGGCTTATTGGGAAAAAAAATTACACCCACACAATTCCGTTTCGGTTACAATTCCGCGAATTTAATACAAATCCAGTAAGCTTTAGTCACCGTTATTAAACGCTACAATTTCTGTTTATCTTTTTTGCGGAGATAACAGTTTTCATTAGTGGATAAAATCGATAAACTTGTGAGATAAACTTTAGTTAGTGGTTTCTCTATCAAGTTGTGGTAAAAATTCGGTGGTTTTAGAAAGCATAATCAAAACGGCAGTTGCCAGAGTACTTGTATTGTATTTTTATAACTTATTATTATTTAAATTTGCCACTACACTCTTGAGTGTAACTATGTACCGCTTAACTACAATTTAATAAAAAATTTCCGAGATATAGGGAAAATATGTCCTTGAAGTTTTTGTCCCAACTTAATACTTTTATTGATATTACCAATAACGTATGTTAGAACAAATAATAATTTAAAACAACCAGTTTGAATTGAGTTTTAAAATTTTACATTAAAATGTTCAGCAAGTTTTTAGATCTTATTAAATCCTACAACAATGTAAAAAAAATATTTCAAAAATATTTAAGGTTTCTGGGACATTGAATTTTTCGATTTTCCTCCTACATATTATATTTTTAATATATAAATTTTGTTTTAATAACAGACGCTTCTATTTTTTTGCTGTACAATGAATCGTTGAGTCTTGTACAACACATTCAAATTTTAGATATTTTGCTCAAGGAGTTGGACGTGAAATAATTGATTTTCAGAATTGATTACAATAATTTTTGTGGGTGGTATAAATTTACAAATACCCCCGAGATAGTAATAAATCAATTCTGATATTATGTTTGTTGCTAAAAACCATTTCAGAAAAGCAAATTTGCATTTCAACTGCACATTAACCCTTAGGATGCACATTTCACATGTCATCTCAATTTATTTCAAATATAAAAAAAAAGTAAATTGATCAAAACACAAAATGCAATGCAATTTTTTTAATGCAATTTATTAACATCCCCACAGTTTTGCAACGTGAATTTTTCACGCACCCAATTTAATTTGAACTCAAATGTAACTACATATTCACCTGCTGGTACGGTGGATGAATCAATCAACATAAATTTTCTATCTTTACGTCATGTACTATCATGTGTACAATCGTGTCTCATTCAGTTGTATGTCAATAATGTGTGAATTGGCAATCTCATATGCTACACTACATAGAGAATAAACACCACCCAGCTTCGGCATGCATTCCCAAATTATACCAGAAGTTGCAAATTAGATTGCCTATCTTGCAATTTGCTTGAAACGCTTCGTTGCCATTCCTTGTTGTATATATTGTGATGTTGTGTTAGAGTTGTGTGGGATTTGGGATTTAGACGAGAAGCAAACCTCAATATAATAAAGTGTTTGATATGTAACCCAAAAATGCTGTTAACCCAACCAGTTTATTGTACTTGGAGATTAACATTGAATTTAGAAACAGTATTTAATGATCCACAACAAAAGCATCACGTATCACGATTCATGACCATTGAATTTCTTCTTTTCCGCATTGTACAGCGCCTATATTGGAGACCTCATGTGTAAATCTGCTGTGTATTGTATATATTAAATGTTTATCTGAGATCGTTTTTCCTTCATTATTCCTCACTTACTATTTCTATAACGTGATATTTTCGTTGTGTTTCATGTTCTGTGCGCTTGTAAATATACGAGTACGAGTACATGTGCGTGTTTTGTGTATACGAAACATTGTTTAGTTTGCATCTTTATTTCGGTGTTTCTTAACTAATTTCCTTTTCAATACTTGTACTACCTTATTTGTGGCTTGTTCTATTAATTAAGGGCACAAACTAACACACACACATATTGCCGTGAATGCTCAAGCATCCATGTTCATGAAGTAGGTACCGTACGTTCAAAGTACCAAGTGCCAACCCTTATTGTCATTTGCACATTAGCCACTGGCGTATAATGTGAACTTGTGCATCTTAAGTCGTATAACAAAGCACACACTATCCATATTCCAATTCTTCGCCAATGCTAATTGCGGGTTTCAATTCCGCATGTAAGATGCACTCGTACACCACTCCACCATCCAACTATGTGGCGTGTTTTTGTTATTTCTCAAGTCTCTCAACTCCCATTTCTCATGCAATTATACAGCGGTATCACAAGCAAGGACTACCCCGGCATAATATCATTGTCTTGTTCTGCTTTAATTAAGTTCGATGCCCTTCTTCAATAATTCTCGCATTCTTCTTTAATACACCATTGTGAGACACTCGTACAAGTTACTACTTGCATAAGACATTTTATATAGGCTTATTACAACATACAGTCACATCTCATAATTTATAATGTAAATGAATCTGGCGTCATAATTCATTTAACAAAATCATAAACTAAATGGAATATAATAATCGTCATTAGCATGCTAATCATATTACATATCATGCCACTTGATTACGTGCAAATTGAAAAGAATCTCGTACACATGCGAGGCAGTTTTCTTGGCAGTCTTGGCACGGCATGCGGCAGGGGATGATAAATATTATGTTGTATATTTGTTGTTATGTACACTTTAGTTTTGTGTGTATTTATGCGATGAAAACACAATAATTTCACGCCTTCGATTTTTCTGACGATTAATCTGTTTTCATTCTATTTGCTGCAACAAAAGAAAAGTTACGTGGCAGGGAGGTTGACGTAGGAATTTATAACGACGCTCGTTGGTAAAATGAAAACTGTAAAATTTATGGTTTTAGAAGAAAGTTTTACAAGAAAATGTTTTGACCTTGAATTGTTTAGCTAAATTTTTGACTTATTGAATGGACCAATTTAAACTTAAAAGTTTTTAAAAAAGTGTATTTTATAGTTGTATTTTATTGGAATTTTTTGATTTAGTAATATAATCTTAAAAATTTTGTGTCACGTCATTATGTTAATATGTATCAAATTCAATAGCATTGAAAACACACACACACATATTTCTAGTCCCATTTTTTTACGATATTACACTGAGAGAAATCAAGCCCACTTAAATAAATATATTTAAATATCCATATAAAGTGGAAATATCAATGTGGAAAATTATCTGGAAACACAGAAAATGATATTCTACCACAGAAATTGATATACATTTCCATAAAATTAATAACATTTGTACAAAATTACACCATTTCAAAATGTTTCAACTGAAAGTGAAAATAAAAACAGAAAACTAATTTGATAAGAACCACATGTTTTTGCACTTCCACAACTTCTACTTATACTCATGAAAGTGTACATACAATATTAATATCGATAAATATTACTGAATGTGAGGGAAGTTCAATAGTTAAACTAACGATTCTGGACGTAATGCACACACAGTAATGCAAAAACTTAAAAAGGTGGTTAATTTTAAAAAGGAAATAATAAAAACTTATTCAAGAAAAAAAACACAAACTTTAAAGATTATTTACTTAATTTTTTTTAACCACTTTTTACGTTTAAACTTCAATTTACAAATATGAAAACTTAAACTTAAATGGAAATTGAAATCAAAATAACCACTTGCTTCATTAAGTTGACACTTCAATATACAACTATATCTATAAATTTCCTTAATTTACACACGCATTCAGAGTCGAATTATCGATGTGGATCCACTTTTGTATTGATATATTTTCACATTACGTAGCGATCAATCACTTTGTATTATAAAGGGGATGTTAAGTGAATCAGTTCTCCCAGTGCAACATAGGAAACTTCAAAACGATTATATTCAAACAATATTCTTTATTACATTTTTACAATAAAACCGCGATCGGATGATTTTGTTACACATTTGTGGTGGTTGAATAAACCGCCTTTTAAAAATAATTATAATACAGACCCGAGTATTGATGGTTTGACGTCAATGTTCACAAGACAAATTATAATTACACAAAGAATTCTGGGGTTTTCGTGCTGCCTTCAATACCAGCATAGCACAAACTTCGTGAAATTGAATAACTTTTCAAAATTGACCATGTCTTGTAAGTTGAACACAACAAATGATTTTTTTTCTCAATATCGACGAAATTCGTTTAATATCGTATATTCTGGCATGGGCGCACTTCTAAAATGGTTTGCCATTTAAAAACTTCTTTAAAGTTGGCCATGTTTTTAATGAGCATCTGGGCACATACTATTCGTATATTGAAGTTAAATATTGATGCACATAAAACATATTATAGAGGAATGAGCAATTAAAAGTCAACGCGGTTTAAATAATAAATACACATACACGAGCTCGTGTATCGTAAATATCACAGCTTTTTGTCAGCATCTTTTAAGTAAGGCAGTGGCGACGGGATATCACACAAAAAAGTTCAATTTGTATTTGAAAAGTTTTTCAAATATACGTTTGTATGTTGTGCGATATATGAAGAAAGTTTTTTGGTTCAGTTTGTTTTGTTCCAACATATATAAGTAAACTTTTGAAACAACTTTTATTTGAATTATATTTTTCCCTTTAAGTGATAATTGAAGTTGAAATGAGGTTGGTGATTAGGGGTTACTATTGAAAAGGTTTTGTGAAAAGTTATAACTACCCTGAGCGAAGAGAATATTTGTTAGATGCATATATGTGAATAGTTTTGATTTGCTAAAATAATTGCACATTTATGGAAACCGATTAATAAACCTATTTGAAAACTAATGATTTGTTCATTTCTTGCTTAATGAATCTATTATGAGAATTCGACTTAAAAGCAATTGTAACTAATTGAAATATGTATCGAGAGTTTCCATCTCAAAGGAGCAGTTATTACAGTGCTTCCTGGAAAATGTTATTGTTCGTAAATTTATGTAACGAATTGTTTGCTATTTTCTGGCTTTTCATACCTGACTGAATAAAACATGTTTATGGGGACCAACTAGTAAATCCATTTCATTAAAAATATTTAAGCATATAAGTGATACATTTTAATAACCTCCTTTGTACAAATATCAGTCGTTGCTTACAAGATTTTATTTCGTCGTTACGAAAATGAAAAACAATTATTTTTTTGAATGCAGCCTTTCGCTCGACCACCCAATATTCATGGCTTTAAAAGCTTTTTTATTTAAATGTGTTAAAAGCGACACGATAAACTGCTACAAATTTAAAGAAATAGTAATATAAATTTGTCTTTAAACCTTAAACTTGTCGCCCATCCATCCCGTCGCTTTTATAAATACGCACTCCTCTACACAAGTACAAAGGTCAACAAACGTAATTTATGTACTTTAAAGTATATATAAAAATGTCTCCTCGCACTTACCATTTCTATTACGATTTATCACTGACTCGCAAGATGCTGTCTGAACTTTGCATCACTTAAAAAGTGCACAATGTTTATCTTAAAAGATTTTGGTCTGCCAACGTGTATACATTCAGCAGCCGTAAATTCACTCCATTTACATCACTCAAACAACAGTATTGCGACAACTAAGGTCAAACTCCATCAACGTTAATTGAATTGTAGTCGTTGTCTTAAAGAACTGACACATACATTTGTGTGTTTGTAATTTCTTTTTAATATTCAAATTAATTTAATCATCATATGGAATCAAGGTCTTTTGCATTATCCCCGATCCCGTCATGTCACAAATAGCGTGCGTCGAGACAAATGGTTGTAAATATATTTTTTCACAATTCAATGGTTTGTTTATGAGAGAAACATTAGCTGCGTTTGTCAATGTATCAATTAAGAGCATCGTTTTTTATCGGGGTTTTTTGAAAGGCACTTTAATTAAAACATACACACATTATATGTTTGTAACCACAACACATTATTATATCAATGTGTCGTGTGTTTTTGTTAGAGGCGTGTTACATGACATTCTCTACAATTTGATTTAAATAAAAATTTCGTTTTTGTTTTTTATGCCAAAAACATTTAGTGGGTTGAGTATGGCAAAACACATCATTCTGACGATGACAGCTTTATTTTTCAACGATAGCCTCATTGTGTTTATTTTACCACCATGTTTTATTAGAGTTACTCATAATTAGCATTAATTGGAAATGCATTTTTTGCCCTAATTTGATTCGATACCATATCTGTTTAAATATTATTTTTATCTATTTACTTTTTATATAAAAACTGTTTTAATTACAAAACTTGCACCCACATATTATTGTTTCCTACTCACAAAAAAAAATTTCAATAAAATATCCAAAATGACAATTTTAAAACCATTTTAATTGGAGCAATAAAATTAAATTTAATCAGGTGTAAAATTTATGCCGATTGCACTCAGTAATTAGTGGCAAATTGGATTTGTAGTCAATTACTAAAATCTCCTGTTTTAATTAAAACTTGCTTAATTATTGTAAGTAAGTAAATAAAACTGCATCGCAGGGAGGGATAGCAAGGGGTGTGTGAATTTAGTACGCATTGCTTCAAAAGGGAAAGTGTAAAGTGCTTTATCAAAATTGCAATAAAAACGAATTTTAATCCTTGATACGAGTAGCTCTTTACTTTCACCTCGAAATGTTTATAAATTTTTTGCATTTTTTTTTAAAGTCAACAAAAGACATTTTTCAGAAATAATAATTATTATTATTAGGGTCCATGATTTTTCACATTGTGACCTTTTTTTAAATTTAAAAAACACTTTGTAATTATAATAAAAACATTTTATTATAATGGTCATTGTTTCTGAGATAAAATAGACTTTTTTTTCCGTTGTTAAAATTAGAAGTATAATTTTTAAGGACTTACGGTTAATGCCATTTTGTTTAGAATACTTTTGGGAGTACTTTAGAACGTGCGGGGCTAGTAAATTAAAAATTCATAAAATGCTTGGAGTTTAAAAATTCTTACCCCCACAACATTATATAAAAAAAAAAATCTCTAATATCCTTTGAATGTTTATCATGTAAAATTATCTTGTGATGTCATTGTCAAACCACACAACCCTCCATATTTTTGTTATACTTAACTGCTGAAATGAAATGACATGTGAATTATCATCATATCTTCATGTTTGCCAACACTTCACAAATGCAATGGTCTCGATTTCGCCTCATAACCGATTCATGTGTGATTTCAATATTTTAAGGAGGGATACTTTAGTTTCTGATGAGACCACATTTGAAACATGGCATCCCATATTAATGGATCACGTTTCTGCCATCTCGAAAGCCAATGCTGTATATGGATGACATTTGTCTCCATTTCACTGCCTTACATCCAACGACCACTGCGAGTGGATTCAGCCGCTTTATTTCCCTTTTCTTGTTATATAATATATTTTTTGACTTTACTTTTTCCAATGAGAATTCCCATACGTCAAAGTTCTATATGCGGGACTTAATCTGGGGACTATAAGGAGACCATACGTTAGACCAAATGGTGGGTAGTATATTAGATCCACATCCTTTCAGTTCGCATTCATGTACACATTGTACAATCTCAAAAAGGTCGTTCGTAATGATGCCATTTTTCTTCCACCCTAATATAGTGCATGGAAGCGGTGCGGTGTAATGATTTTGAAAAATATTCTGTAATAATAAACAAGGCAGTTCTTTTAAGAGTTATAAATTTATGCTATTATATTATGTTGACTGAATAAAACTTTTATTTATGTGCAAAAATTATTTTGCAATTTTTATGAATTTCATGAAAAATGTAAATGTTTGTAGAGTTAAAGATTGTTTGCATTAAACTTGTGATAAAAATTACTTTCAACTGAAACACAAAATAAAATTTCAACATCTTGAACTTCTAAAGAAACCTGAGCTCTTTTGTATAATAGTGAAAAAGTTCTTGAGAATTTGTGTACGCTGGAAGTCACATCAAAAGGCTAAGTGCATTGATCTGATTAACACGTCTTTTAATACCTTTAAATCGTCTGTGGAATTCGACCGTGAATTTAAAAGTACCCACTTCCAGTGCGACCGACTTTCGATGTGTAAGAAACTGAGTTCTTAGTTCTTAAAGGAATACTAACAATAATTGTGTGTTTTATTTAAGACGCCATCCACCCAGTATTTTTCAGAATTTATATTTATGTATATTAAATAGGAAATGCATGTTCTAATAATATATAAATAAAGTTTTGTGATAAGTAACCCAAACTAAGATAGATACGACTTGTTTCTCAAGAATAAGAGGTTTCAAATTCTGGTCAGAACTTTATCTCATATATTTTAGTTTGAAGAATTTGTGTGCACAAAACTTCATTGCGTTGTTGAATTCTTCATATTACCACATTTCATTGTTAGTTTATTTAATTTATTAGACATTTTAAAATACGAGTATCTCTGTATAAGATAGTCCATCGCGATACAGAAACATTAACATAGTGGTCTCTAAATGCAAATAGTTGATAAATATTTGTTTTAACCAATTTCAATTAAGCCATTAAAATACCTTTGAAGGTGTGACACCGTTGCAGTTGTACCTTCATAGCGGTCAAGCGTATAATTATACAAAGGGGACTCCGTCTATCCCGCTGAGTGTGGGAATGCACCTTGAAATTTAATAAGTGTAGCCACCCACTGATTTTAATATCTTGATGTATCCATTTCAATAACTTATTTGACTAACGGATGTGTCTTTAAGACACTGTTTAAATTAAATTCACTACGTCAATCAAAAATTTGGTGGAAATGTGTTTCAGTTTATATTTTTCCATCTTTCATTGTAGTTACTTCATTCGTATTTTATTCGGCATTTATTTATTGTGTCTTCGGTTACATGTCTTTTGTCACTATAGTTTTGTAATTGATACCTTTTTTTCGTTTTTGTGCTGCTCACACAAATTCTTGGTATAAGAAATGACAATAAATTAGATGTACCTTTTGATTGTATTGGTTGAGAGTATAGATATCAAATGTTTAATGTGACGGACTCGCAGCGCCACAGGCCTAAAAGCCATATCCTATATTTTATCTACAACAATATATTTATACGTAAAACAATATATGATTTGTGTGTTGTATTAGTGTTTAACATTCCTTCCATTAGGAGCTAGTGTGCTAGCATTTCGTAAACAATGGCATTTGCCCAAGCCTATAACGGGCCTTGTGTTTTGCTTTTTTGCAAAAATTGTTGATCTCCAAAAAATTAATTTCGATTCTATGGGGATTCACGTAAAAGCTTTCTTGTAATTTCATATGTTGTTTTACAAACTTGATTCTGTCATACCGTCACTTCATATCATGTCCGTTTTTCCTGCCAGTATTTTTTTGTAATGCTCTTCGCAGCAACATAAATATACAAAGTGAGTGAAATGCCTAAAATGTGAATGCATCCTGTGCTCCATATTCCAAATGTGCAGCATCCCTTTCAGTTAATTGAATCAGCTTCCTAACAATATCAATTATGTTGAATTCCCTTACACCATCTCGTTTATGCATTCCTCTACACACCTAAAAACTAAATATATGCACGCCATATCATTACTAATTACTATAAATTCACAATTCATTATGCTTTTAATTGCATCATTTATTTACTAAAATAATTAGAGTGTTCATAGAAAAGTATCCTTTACCAACTATGGTTTCCGTTTCATGAATAATTTAAACAGTTTATTTGAAATAAGTTCATGTTTTGAGCAATGTATGAAATCAAACACGGCAAAATATTAAAGTCATTTTTATTTTACATGTACTTTTAAAAAAATTGTAAACTCATTCTTTCTTTTTTTTTCGAAAAAACTTCCATATCATCATTATTTGCAAGAAAATGTTGTTGGATATGTCAAAAGGATGAGTTTCATCAAAAAGTTCATGGAATTGGATATTATAAATATAAAAACGAGTGGATACTAAAATTGTGCGTTTTGTGTAACAAGGTCCCTGATATTATGTCCCAATTTTTTATTACATTTAAAGCCAAAAATGACCATCGTATAAAATTTAATTGCAACGTTGCTTTGCCCCAATCAAAACTCTGTTTGAAAGTCATTCAACTCCCAAATTTATGTTATTGCAGCCATGTAGGCGTTTTGCAAAAATTAAACTGTTTTAAATGATAATCACTATTTGATTGTTTTCCCTAATTTGTTTTTTTTTTTTGAGGACGTGCAAAATTTATATATGATTTATGGAAATTTTGTTTTACAATCGTGACTTAAAGAATACAAAAATAAATTAAAAGGATAAAATGAATTGCATGAAAAAAAATCGTTGTTTGTCGAATAACAGCAAAAAGGAACACGATTTGCTTCTTTGAAATGTAAGACTAAAGCATGTCATCTGAAACATGTTCAACATAAAGAAAAAATGTACAAAGTTGCTCTTTTCTACTTCAGTAAAATTTGGGAAATGTTTTAAGAACACAACGGGTGTCCTTTTTTCATAGTCGTGTTTGACAACACGCGATCCTTGATGCAGATATGTATTTTAAATAAGTGAATGACATTCCTAAAGTAAAACTAATCGTCGTGTCTCCTGTATAAACGATATCGGTTATGCGACAACTATTTTAAAATTATTAAAATACAGTAGAATCTCACAAATTAGAAACGCTTTGTTCTCGTGTTGTTCTTATTTCTGGACATTTTTGAATTGATGATTTAATAATAAAACAAGTTACGCAAAATTTGATTTTAACACAAAACAATATTTATTTATTAATATGAAATCAATTCAACACATTAAATTTTAGAAAAACTTTTTAAACTTATTTAAATTTATTTTTTTTAAACTAATTTGTGAGATTCTACTGTATTGGATTGAAAGTGTACCTGAAATGTGTGCATTGTTCCAAAAGAAGACTAAAATTTCAAATTAACAATCATTTAATCTCACTTAATTTGAAAAATATATTGAAATACATTTTATATGACAACTTTTCAATAATTCATAAATTGCTGGTCTCATACTTGTATTGCAATATCTCCCATATCTGAAAAGAGTAACAAGTGATTCTATAGTATAATATAATAAAGATGTTATCAATGCAGAGACTTATCGTTGCCGGTTCTATACATTTTGAATAAAATTGTGAAGATAAAGCAAACTTTATAAGGATCTACTTCAATGTATTTCATTTACATGTTGCTGCAATGTGCACCGTTTGGTAATACTTACCCGTACTATAACTAAGGTTGTTGGGAATAAAAAAAAGGATTTATGAATCAAATAATTAAATAAATTAAATTCACTGAAATATTTCCTTTGTTTTTAATATGGTTGATTAATTATGTCCTGTTAATTAACTGCGAAATTTATATTAAAATACATTCAGTAAAGGTTACTCAATTTTTATTTGATCTTCCTTAAAACATGCGGACAAACTTTCAGCTATGGCTAGAGATCAGTCGTTAACCCGATGTTATAAACTTTAAGGATTCCCCAAATAATAATTACTGTACCAATTAAAACATGTACAATGTACATTTATGTATGTAGATGTACACATTCAAACGAATTATATATTTAGAAAAGTTTTCATTTTATGTTACATTCAAAAACATTCCCTTTAATTATTATTACCTAATTGGGTAATTATGAGTTCATTATAATAAGTTTGATTGCAAAAGTTACACTGAAATTAGTCTCGTCGTTTTATGCTACATACAGCATTGGTGCTTGCGCCTTCTTGGGCTTCGCCGTATTGCTCAAAGCATGGAATTTTATATTATCGACACAAAAGGGAGAATTCCACAAAAGACAGCAGCAGCAGCAGCAGCTCCCTTAAACGGAATTACTTTCCAGAGATTTTGATAAATTTCGTATACAAGTGCTATAATATGGAGAAATGTTTGCTTATATGCTTCACGTTTCTGATATAGCATCTGATAAATTGAAGCGATGTGGTTTGTATTGACTGACTGTGATGTTGTTGATTTGGCACATTCTGTAATGATCTTTGTCAATATTGGCACATTTTATCGAGTTTGATTTTTTTATTTTTTTTTTATTTAGCTGACCGCATGCTTGTGTTCTTGCGTTATGTGAAGGGAGAATAAATAAATTTAACTTTAAAGGGTAAAATGAAGACATAAAGAAGATTGTTTGCTGTGCGATTCGCTGCTCACTGCAAGATTATATTTGAAAATTCCGTGCATACTACGAGTATGTAACCTTAAAGTAATATATGAAATATTGTCATGCTATATGTAGGATACATTAAATAATTATTAAACTTTTTAGAGATTCTATATTTTTCATCAGAAATTAATTTTTGAACGCCTACATCATACATTCTGGCTTTACATTTTGTTGCGTTATTTTGTGATATCGTTCGATTGCCAGTCTTTTGACAAATAATTATTTTTCGTTACATTATCATATTCAAAATAGCATTGCATTATATGTTGGAATGTGACTTTAAAATAATCCAATCCGATGTCATTATGCTTATATTGTACATAAATAAACGTTTGTACTTATAGTTTTCACTGCCTTAAAATATCACTATAATATGATGCATGACTTATTATAGCGCTTCTTCAAAAATATTTTCATATTGTTTTCGACTAGACTAAATAAAAATACATAAAAATAACATGCACTGACATCGATACTTCAATCGAATGTTTCTCTTTCATAAAATGGTGTTGTATCTATTTATGAAATAAAAGGGAGTTAACTGTTCCACACGAACATAAAATAAAGATGTTTGCTTTCAATTATTACACGAACAGACTTCTTTCACACTCTTTTTTTCATCACCCGATGCACCTTTAAAAGCGATTCCGAATTTAAGCTTTTCACATCCTTTTACGTGTGATAACCATAAAAAACAGACACTTCGTCCTTTAGACT
This sequence comes from Sylvicola cinctus, assembly GCA_963854165.1. Taxonomy (NCBI): domain Eukaryota; kingdom Metazoa; phylum Arthropoda; class Insecta; order Diptera; family Anisopodidae; genus Sylvicola; species Sylvicola cinctus. Next base: position 46,225,985 of record OY974083.1, read on the forward strand.
TAAGAGTTAAAACTCTTTCAGCAAGGTGACACGTTATAGATGAACAACCTTAACAAAGTGCTGGATTAATAAAGTTTTTTTTCGTGCCAACTTTTTAATGCATGCGCGATTCTTCGTTATTTTATGTTCGCTCTTTTATTTTCTGTGATGTATTTGCACATTAAAGCTGTGTCGTTAAACGGAAAAACGGATAGGTAAATGTTTCAAGGTCGTCTTTGAAACGTTGCATGAAAATAAAATACATTTTTCATTAAACGTTCCACCCCAAGTCACCAAAGTCATTTGCCACTTTCCTGAATATGGCACTAAAAGTATCATAAACGTGCATATGACTGATGAAGTCATGTGACAGATTAGATGATTGCGTTTCCGTTACATTTCCTCCGTAATTACAAACAATCCCATTATAGGCGCTCTTGTAGGGCTTATGATAAACGTTCTCGTTATGTACAAACAAACTAAATATACTCACTGTGACTGATGCTCCATTTTACGTTGATTGTTAATTGGTTATTGTTAAATAGTACAAAGGATCTTTGGATTTCTACAATAATATTATAATTATACTGTTCCAGATGCATAAAATTTTGTTCTTACTTTTTTGTAAACATGAATTCATTTTTTGGGGATTTTTTTTTTAATTACATTCATTAACTCGATTTTCTTCAAATTGCAAAACGCACTCATTGCTTTAGTTTTTCGTCGCCAATTTCGTTGCATCTTAAAATCCAATATTTCCTACTCAAGACTCGTTTCTTGATAGTTCTGTTAAATCCTTAAACGACCATCCCATTGCAATAAAATATTCATTTAAAACATTTAAAAGCGCATTATAATTATTCTCTGTGTACGGCACCATTCCTCAGTTTGATTTATTATACGCATATCCTTCTGCTTAAGTCCCCTATTAAATTAAATTAATTATAATCACAGAGATTTAACTGTGTTTTGTGCAAGCACATAGAATTTCTATTGTAAATCCAGCATATTCCATCTTTACTTACCGTCTTACAAAATTTAAGAATTTAATTACAACACCGTTGCAAATACTTTTTAATTAATTTTAATGACACTTTCAGCTAATTAATGTAGAAAGTCAGCACCTTGCAAAGGAATCTCTTTGTCTTAAATGAGATATGTTGAATATAAACACAATTTAGCACCCCCGTAAGGAACTATTTCCAAAGTTATGCCGCCCAGATTGTTTTCTCTCTACCGCAGCAACTCTGATTACTTTCTAAGCTTACGGTTTTAACTTTAAACATATTGTAATACACAAGTCACAACGAATTCAATAACTGTGTATGTGCCACAACGCTGCTTATTACGCAATACGAGAACTCATTTTTGGCTTTAAATGCGCGTTTTCCTTAATTTTAAAGACAAAATTCGATTAAAGCAAACGACGCGATTTACAAAGAGTTGGGTGGATGCTTTTTTCGTTATTTGAAGCACATTTTCCAGCAAAATTCTTATTCAATTGTGCTTCACGTTCGTTTTTTCAAAAGACTTATTGATTTGCACTGTAGAACGATAGGTATATATAAACGAGTACCTAATCCCTATATATGTACATCGTATATAAGAAGTATATTTTTCCAGCAAAATGGATAAAATATTTCATCACTCAAATACCAACGCAAACAATTTTAGAAAGCTCAAAAGAGCTCTCACATCGACCATAAAATGATCCCTGAAGATTTCCGTTATATGCGAGTATACCTACGTTTTTGCAATCATTTTTTATTATACAAGTATTATTATCACATTATTTTTATCCGTCGGCGTCGTCACTTACACAAGCAGATTACCAGTGTAAAGGCCTATTTAGTGGAGTCAAACACGATTTATACAACATGAGCCCGGCGTGGATGGGCTTGGGTGTGTATGGCGTCGGTTAGGTGTTACAAAAATTGATAGAGCATGTTCACATCATATTTGGGAGTATTTTTTTACTTTTTTTAACCCAAACATAAATTTTTATTGATTGCAGGTCCTCCCGGTCCACCTGGAAAACGTGGCAAAAAAGGAAAGAAGGGAGACGCTGGAGAAGCTGGACCAGCGGTATGTTTCATTCACATTTTACTTTTGTGTGTTAATGTTTTTCACAAATACGCAACATGCAATATTGTGTGTAATTTGTATAGAGCATAATTTCTTATGTTTTATGCGCTACGATATATGTAGAATTGTTTTTGTGCGTTATTTATAACTATTATATTGCAAATTTATGTGTCTATGTTTTTGGTTTTGTTGTCTTACACTATTTTTATTTTCGTTTTTGTTTCCACAGGGTCCAGCTGGTCCTCCAGGCAAAAATGGTTTCCCGGTATTTTAATTATTTTTTATTTGTGTACTTTTATGCTTATCGTGTTTTTTATATTGTACAATGTGTGATCATTTAGCTTTGAAAGACGTTTAAATTAAAAGGATTTATCTGATTGACTGAGAAATCCTTTTGTTTTGATGTTGCGTAAATCGATAGCATTAATGCTGTTATCCGCAATAAGTGGCTCGACCATGCACCACTGAATTATTGGCTTTTGTCCAACAGCATGCCATAGTGCAAATCTTTACAGTGCGGTCAAAATCCTTATAGTGTTAACGGCACTTTGCTTGAATTCATTATATTTAGAAATCAATGTTCATTGTATATGATTGAATGTTAATTCCTTATTCATTGAATTGAAATCTTATTGACCGGTTTCATTATACTAATTTAATGTATTGAATTCACAGGGTCCTATTGGATTGGATGGTCCGAAGGGTGATCCGGTAAGTACAGCCTAAAGAAATTAATTAATAATTAATAAATTAACAAAATTTTACATCATTTAATTTTAGGGCACACCAGGCCTTAAAGGACAAAAGGGTGATTCTGGAAATCCAGGAATTGATGTATTCCAAACAGTTAAGGTATTCACAGTCTTAAAAAAATATTTTTATTCTTAATTATTACCAATACAAATTCATTCCATCAATTCCATTTAATTATTCAAAAAATAAGTACCTAACTTATAGCGTGATGTTATAAACACAATTTAGAAACCAAAAAACTTATTAATACCAATATCATTCAGGGTCTAAAACGATCAGTAACTACACTACGCGGTGGATCCTTAGGTTATGCGGAAATAGTCGCAGTCAAGGTATTTTTAAGAAGTTCCCAAGATTTATTTATGTACAGCACATTGTAGACAGAATCTCACATTAATTGTTGCTTTTTAAATTAAATTAATTTTTTATATAAAGAACCACAATGCTGATTTGTTTATTTTACGCACAATTACTTATTGTTTAATTAAATGTGAATTTAAGTTGAATAAATTGTTCTTAAATTCAATTCATATAATTTAGAACTGTAACTATGCTTCAATATAAACGTAATTTGTCTTACAATAAATAATATAACATTTGAACACAAAAAAAGTGTGTACTTAACCGCTGTCCGTCCATGCTAGAAGAAAATTTGCTGCTCCGGATGCAGCAATTGAATTACATTTATTAATATAATACATATGGTTTGTAAGTAATAAAATTACACCGACACACAGCACAGCTCCGCACCGTTATTTTCCATGTAAACACACATATATGTGAATACGCATTGTCGTGCGAAGTACCGTATAACAAAACGAATAAATCATTCCAAACAGTGACTGTATACAAAACATGTCGCTATTATTTGTAACGATGAAATATTTTCTTTTAACAAGAAGAAATTGTGGCAAATACACACATACACGCGGTCATAAATATTATATGCCATATTCTGGTAACCTTTAATTAAAATAATATTTCATGTCAATACGACGCCACCGCGACGTGTCAGATTGCGATTATTGTGGAATTCACGGAACATGAACGAGAATCACAAAGCTGCAATGGCAATAACACACATTTTTTTCGTTAAATGAATATGTAAATAACATTGAGTTTCCGTTATTGATGTACATTGGAGACTTCAGTAATTTATGTCGTTTAATATCAATCATTTTAAAGTAACATTTTAAATTTCTTCATAACGTTTTTAATCGTTATGATCACAATTACGTTATTTCTCTTTCAATATTTTTATTTTTAGCTTTTAGTAAATATCAATGATATCCTTTTAGGAAAACCATTAAATTTTATAGTTATTATTTTTTGAAGCAAAAAATAAATATAAATGAAATAAATTGATTGATATTTTACTCAAAATGTTGCACTTGCAACTTTATGGCCACATTTGGAGTGGTTTTACCTCTTTAAAGTTTTAATGTTGAAAGTTCGACACTGGAGAATTTTCATAGCGCACTATTTGCAAAATGAACCGTACTTCCATTTCTGCAATGAAAAGTATTTATGTAAAAACTATATTTTGTGAAAGTTAAATGATGAGTAAAAGCACTAAAAAGCTCTTTTGTTTTCTTTAAAAAAAATAGTTTTTTCTTAAAATATTCAAATTAAATTCGTAAAAAATATATTATACACTAGTCCCTACGTGCTTATCATTTATTTGCTAAAAAGTACAATATTTCATTTTACTCGTTTTATGTTGTGCTAAATATGTACTCGTTCACTTTATTCATTGAATTGAGGCCATCGTAAATTTGTGTATTGTCCTCTTACACAATAGCGGAACTTTTTATTATTTTCAAATAAAATGTATTTCAGATCAGTACGTGATAAAATTTTATCATCTTCACTGACAAAACACATTTATATTGCTAAAAATCTGAAAGAATGTACGAATTAGCACCAATATAAATGTTATTGCATTTTTATTGCTGCTGCACTTTAATATGCAGTGTCGGTGTAATTATTATTGAAATCATTCGTTATAGTAAATCTAATTCACAATTTAAACACTTATTACTTTGTTTCGTTTAAATCTCCATCTTGAGTAAAAACTTTAATTACAAACAAAAACGCCAAAAAGTATACAAATGCAGTTGTATTAGGTGTTTATTATTTTGCAAACGCATTGAATGCAACTTTTAATTGTTTTCAAGTATCCGTAATTAGTTTTATTTATAAAACGATGCTGTTATTTTAGTTATGCGCGCATAATATTGCACAATACTTTTTCCACTTTAATGGGGATGAAAAAAAAATGCGAATTTAAAAATACGAACTCGTACAAAAATATGTAATCTCATTTGAAAAACGCATTTCGCTCTCACAGCATAGCTCAAATATATGCGTATGCAGTCCTATAAATATTAATGAAGCAGAACGGCGAGTTTCCGGAAGTACTTTTGTGCTACATAAATATAACAGTCGGTTTTTTTTTGTACATAAATAAATGTGTACATTTTGTGTAGTTATGTACTTCAAATATAGATTTGATTCATCTGTTTTTTATCAAGACAATAGAATTCAAAAATTAATTACCATCGATTGTGCTATTGAAAACAATTGAACCATTTAATTTTTTTAATTTAATTAACAGCAGGGTTCTTTATATTGAAATAATTATTGTTTGTAATTTCGTCGATTTGCAATTCAACCGGAAGTGTATATAGCGTTGTATTTAGCTTTGATTATATTTAAGTAGTTTGTAATACATTTAGTAATTGGTGGCCGACATTGTAGACTATTGTAATTATATTATTTATCGCGAAAATCAAGTAGGTCTTTACTTTTTTTATCAGCTTGCAATCAGTTAAACATTAACCAACTTTAATGAACACATATTTTAAAAATGGGGTTTATAAATATTAGTTAAAAAAATAATTAAATCTTTTATCATGAACATGCTTTTAAATTTGTTGTTAATTTGCTAAAAATAAAAGTAAACAGCGCGGCGCTCTTTACTAATTGCTTAATTTTTTCTTTAAATTAAATTGTAAATGCCCAGAATCATCCTTAACGCTGTTTTAACATCTTAATAGTTATAGCACGCCGTATTTAAGCATCACATAAATGAACAACCAGACAAATTTTATGTCTTTAAATACAAAAACATGTCACAACAACATAAATTCTTTGTAAATATTGAAATGTGCGTGCAAATTTCAACTACATATTATAGTCTGGTGTATTTAGGTATTCATCACCTAAATATTTTATGAGTTCGTACATTTTCAGTCAGAAACGACATGCTTTCGTCCCATCTAAAATAGGTTTAATTACCACTTTATAAATAGATGTGTCGGTGTAACAAATTTGCTTTGTTTTCGTGGTGTTTTTTTCTGTACAAATAAAAATATTCATAGCCAAGGAATATTATTATTTTTTGGATTTCATTTTAATTATTCAACTACGCCAAGACTTTTATTAATTGTTTACTTTTAATCATCATTCAACAAACATTAAGTGGACTAAATACACAAATAGGACACATTGGATAGGGAAACGCACAATACTGCATTAATTCTCACATCGCTTTGCATATGCGCAATATTTCATGTTATTTCATTTTTCATTCATTTTTGTTTTTTGTTGGTTTTGTGTTTTTTATTTTATTTAACATTGTACTTATACTAATTATTTTAGCCATATTTTTTTGTATTATATTATTTTAACAAAGCTTAAAAATAAATACGTAGGGGTTGCAAGCAGCCGGTCATAACATTTCAAATGCCACAGTTATACAGCTGAAAGTAAGTACTAATGAAAATAAAACGGGGCGACGATATTCTTGTGTAGTTTTAAGCGCATGTGGCAACACAATTTGGATGCTGCGTTGACAAATGAATTTATTGGTCTTATGTACGACATACTATCGCCTCCCAAAATATATACGCGGTTGATTCATGAATATGGAATTTTCGGGAATTTATATTGTCTATTGTGCATCATTTGCATTTTCATCGGAATCTTCAAATGTATCCGCTTGCTCCTATTGCACGTTGAAAGTTTCTCTACATACTCGCTACAATAAATTAAAAGGGAATTGCATTTCATTGCAAAACACATTATACAACGGTAACATGGGTATTCAAATTGCATTTTTTTAATATTCTGAAAATAACTCTGCTGTTTGCAAACAAGACACCAGAATATTTTTAGCTATCAAATTTGCAAATGTTTCCAGAGGTATATTTAAAATTAAACAGTTTCATTTTAATATAAACAGTGCCCTCTTTTTTTGTGGTACACTTTTTTGTTGTTGTTTGTGTGTTTATTTAAAATGGGGTGGTTCCCAAATAACAAGTTGTATAACATGAAATGGAATACATAGAAAATTCTAAAGCAGGAACTTTTAAGATATTCCAAAAATTCATTTATTTAATCAGTTGTTGTGTCGTATTTTTTTTACGTTGTACAAGCTTTTCCATTCTTTTCTGGTAAGTGGTATTACTTGACATTACCAACCTTTATACCTTTTTATAATTCTTTATGAATGAATCTTTTGTTTACTCATAATTCTACCTGCCTTTATATTTGAAATGAGAATGTCCTTGAAAGTCTCGTTGGAGTGCAAGCAATGTGGACTGTGGGAGTGATTCACTTCCTACATTTTTCCCCTGGAATTTTGTGTTGTTATACAAATACCTAAACATTAATCTTGTGGTCTACATTCAGTCGGAAAAAAGACATAATTGATTTACTACCTTGAGGTTTCTGAAATATTTTTACATTTTATTTTTATTACATATTTACTTTAATCAATTAAAAAACTTTTATTATTTATTATTTTTAAAACGTTTTTAAAATAGGCGTTGTTACTTTGAGTATATATATACAGTAGTGACGGCATATGCATTTATAATTATAATCAATAGAATTACCATTGATTTTTCATTTTTTCCCAAATTTTTAGAAATTTCTGTTTTAAAATGTTGACCATGAGTTACAACAGATTTCAACATCAATATTTATTAAAATTTTGTTGTGCTGTTAGATTCCTTTATGTTTAGGTTTACAGAATGTGATGAATTTCCACGATTTCCACCCACGATATTTCGCTTTTCATAATTCCACTAATTCGATTTCAACAGAATAAAAATTATTTTCGTTCAAAAAAAAAAAATCGCGTATCAAAAAATAAACTGTACAAATTCCACATCATGAAATTTATTGACACATTTTCCACAACAAAAAAAAATCCTTTCAAGTTTCCCTTTCAATTTCTCCATTCAAGCTGTTTTCAAATTATATCAGAATTCTTAAAGACGCATCGACGATGTCTTACATAATTAATTCACCACGCAATATTTAGATAACGTACAAATTTTGAAACTTTGTAGCAATGCAAAAGTGGGTATATTTCATTATTTGAAATTGAATGAATGTTTACAATTAATATCATTAATTATGCAGCAATTCGAAATGGGGATTAAGTATAGGAAGGCGCACTCGTACTTTTCACTGTGTAAAGAGATAATTAAATATTGCTATAATGTAAAGTCCATTAAATGTCGGATATATGTGTGGGAGTGTGTGTTGACATTTAGTGCAACATTTAACGTATCCAAGTATAAATTCTGACACAATGTACACTCCATTTAAACAAAGGCTCGTACGTTCATTTAAATGCAAAGCAGCAAAACCTATCACTGAAAATCCACTTATTTGCATATCAGAGAGGTATCAAGTCCTCTTGTATAATATCATTTGCTACAATGAAACTGATAGACTGATCCTTTGTCGTGTGTGAACGTTTCTAAACACTAAAATAGATTGCATACATATTCCAAATATTGGTGTAGTTAGCACTTACCAGACGCAGTCATACACATGATCCATGGCATTGTTATTTTAACCTTTGACGTTTGTTTTCATCACATCAACGTTGTATTTTTTTCTAACCCGTTCAATACAGTTATGTTAATGCCCCCCACTACCCCGATTGAAGAAAAGACGGCAAGAATTTGAATTATTCAAAATAATTTCGATATGTGTATATTGTTATTGTATTAAGTATTCTTTAATTTGCCGGCTCAGTTTGAATGAACGACGGCGCTTACACACATTAGGATTCACGCATGCCAGACGCTTATATATCGAGCTAAATTTTTACGAATATTTCGTTTTTGTACAACATTAAACGAAAACATATTCTAGCTCACATTTTCATTGTGATGCAAATGAAGATAATCATAAAAATACATTTAACCTTTTTTGTTATGCTTGTGAATATGCTTTTTTATGTTGTGTTAAAATGCTTATGCGCTTTTATCAGCATGAATATTTATTTTTAATGCTATTAAGTAAAGCTGTATCCTAATTCCTAGTCATAGAATTTATAATTTATGTATTTAACCATATTTTTGGTGCCCGGGTAAATTTTATGAAATTCTTTTTTAGGTAAAAAAAATCACAAAATTTTTTTTTCTGAATTTAAAATAATTTTATAGGGTGAACCTGGTGAGCCAGGACCACCAGGACCAGCTGGTCAAATGGGCCCATCTGGAATACCAGGACATGATGGTCGACCGGGTCCAACCGGTGAGGCTGGACCTCCCGGTGAGACGGGTAAAGACGGTGAAGTTGGGCCTGCCGGTCCAATTGGACCACCTGGTGTTGCGGGTGGCAAGGTTAGTTAATTTGATGTGTTGAAAATTGTGTTTAATTTCATTTATCATTTCACTTTTAATGCTTTTTTATTTTAAATAATTTATTTTGTAATATTAATAGGGTGATAAGGGCGATAAAGGTGATCGGGGTTTAACCACGACGCTAAAGGGTGACCAATTTCCAACAGGCATTATTGAAGGTGCTCCAGGTCCACCAGGACCACCAGGTATGCATTTTGTATTAGTTTGTTGTGTGAAGTGGTTACATACAATCTGTTTAATAAAGTTTAAATGATTACAAAAGAATGTACATTATACGATTTACGAGGTGCGTTTAAAAAGCTATCAATATTTTATCAAAATTAATCTTTTTATTTACATTTGTGCGAGACTTGTAAAAAAACATTTTTTCAGAATATTTTAGTTAAGAAACGTGAGAGTGACGGACAACTTAAACAATTACATTAATAAATTTTTTAAATATTATTCAAAAGCACCTCGTATTCACATCACTTTTTTTGCACATGCAATTCTTCATTCACTTTTTTTTTAAACATGGAAAAAAGTTTTTTTCACATTATCATAACATTAAATATGCATTTGCAGATTATTAAGAGTTGAAAATGAACCAACAAAAACCATTTTTATATTAAAATTAAAATATTGCATTGTATTCCGCGAATGCATTTCGCTTGAATTTCATCTAATGTAAAAAGTAAAATTACGAAAAACCAACAAAGGGTTATTTGTTTCAAACTGAACATTACAAAAAAGGAAGAACTTCACAAAAAGTGTTTAATTAAAATATAATTTTAAACAGCTCTTTATTTTAATTAAATAAACAGGCCCACCTGGTGATCGTGGCGAGGCAGGACCTCTTGGACCTCAAGGACCACCTGGCGAAAAGGGTCCAAGAGGAAAACGTGGAAAGCGGGTAAGTTTCATAGATTTATATTCTCGCGTACAATAAATAATTATTGTACATACGCTAATTCATTACATTCATTAACATTTTGTACCAATTTGTAAAGCATGCAAGTCGAAATATTATGGCAATCTTCCTGCATGTTTGTAATCTAATATCATAATGTGTACCATTTTCTATCTCATTATAACATTTACTTTATTTAATAGACAACAAATTACGCGCTGTGTACATATGCACATTGCACAAACTGACAAGATTATAGTTTTATATGCTAACTAAACCCGCTTATGCTTCATGCAAATAAGTATAAATTTGAAATACATTCGCATGCATACAATATTGATCATGTATGTAATATGTTACATGTGTGCGATATTATGTGTGCTTTCAAGAACCAACATTAACTTTGCGATTTTTATTATTATTAATGAAAATGTGTGTAAACTGTAGCATAATAATTTTTGTTCAGTGCACTTCATACTGCCATGCAGATTACAAATGTGCATTAATTACTTCAAAAGCATTGCAAAGCAGATCCAGTGAGGGTTATTTTTATTTCAGTTTACACAAGAACTTATAATAAATAACGAAAAATTAAATATAGTTTTATTCGTTTACATATTCTGCAACGTTGCAAGTTGTAACTTTTATGGGTTGTATTCCAACGACATTTTTGCTGCAACCCCCCACCCTCAATCGTTGTAATGTATTTTAATGATAGTGGACGCAGCAGCGCTTTTTTGAATACTTCATTTAGTGTACAATTTATCATTTAATGCTTCCTTTTTTTAAATTGTTCTCTTAAAAACATGTACACACGAGTAGTATGAACGAGTATTTGCGTCTCAGGGTTGTAAACGAATTGTAACTTTGCGTACATTTTGTATAATAAGACATCGGGCATAGACTTTGTTCGCATTATAATGTATTCAATTTCAAATCCCGAATTTTATGTAGCGTTTAATTTGTCATTTCCGCGAATGGATTTTGTGCTACAAAGTTCATATAATGTTAAGTTGGTGAAATTGCTTTTGGCTAAGCTTTTATGCAGAATGAGTTTCTTTAGAGTTTCGTGATTTTGTTTCTTACTTAATGAATTTATACGTTTTATCAAAAGATGAGATTTAGACTTTTGTGGAATTGAATCGTTGACGTTTAAATAATTTAATAAATCTGCATGGTAGGGAGAATTTGAGTGACATTATATTTTTTATATATAAAAACCTAAATGACCGTGTGGGTTTCTCTGTAAAAATGGACAAAATTCTAAAGCAGCTCTACAAAATGCAGATTTAAAATTTACTAAAAAACATTTTAAAGTAAATTGAATTTAATATAATAGCAAAATACTCTTTTGAAAAGCACCAAAGTAAATGTTCGCCCAAGACGATGATAAATCAAATTTCCCTTAAAGTCAAATAGCCGTAAAAAACACAAAACTGCAATATTTTCGCTTCACAAATCTATTTTTAAAAATATAGTACAATTAATTTAAGTGAAATATCCTGTCAGAAAGCGATCATTGAAATCCGGAATTATATTTAGAAAGGCAACATCCTACGTAGGTAAATGCAACTATACGTTTACCTTTGGGATAAGAAATTCGTCAAAGCAAGTTTGTCAAAGAAAAATTTCCAAAGAATTTACCAGAATTGTTATACAACGTTGGACGACAGCAATTGCGATGTCCTTGCTGTGTATTGCAATTAATTGAATGTCATCCTTAAAAAGTGTCCTACATTTCATATCAATTTCCTACATGAATAATCCGAATTAATTATTTTTCATTCCGAGTGATTTCTCGACGTCCAAATGGTAAAATATTTTTTATTGACTTTTAATGAACTTATTGAATTCTTTGTTCATATTTAACATTATTAAGTTTAGGGCGTTCATGGGGACGAAATCATAAATAATATTTGTAACTAATTGGAAATGGTGCAGCACTGCGAAAATCTTGCACTTTTTTTACAAAAAAAAACAAGCTTTTTAATAATATTATATGGCTTAAGGTGTGCTTTTATTTGCAGTAACATTTTTAATTTGCTTTTTTAATTAATCCTAAGGTTTGTAAAAATTATGTGTAATATAGTTTTATATGTTTTTTTTGTTGTAGCAAATGTGTAGTAAACGTTGTGTGGCTTATAACTTATAAATTTTAATATTTTTTTGCAAAATAACTTGTGTAAAATATTGTGTGCGTAGGGAAGCTTCTGTAAATTTTTAATTTTGTAAGTATGTACATTTAATTTTGATTTAACAACTATTTGGCGGACTGGTGTTGTTGGTCAATCAAATCCATAACATTATTTACCCTTTGATTTGCCTAACGTGTATAATTTATGCTTTATATTAAATAGCACAATTAATAGAAATAAAAACCAATAACACCACAAGCCAAATAATCAACGCAATATGAAATAACAATAACGAAAGTAATTGCCATGAAATAATTAATCTCTCTCTCCCAAAAAACAGATATTCGGTCAAGGGAAAGAAGACTACGAAGATGATGTGACATTAGTACGTGGCTTGCCTGGACCACCGGGCAATCCAGGCCAAGACGGAAAATCGGGTCCATCTGGACCCAAAGGTGATCGCGGTGATGCTGGTGAACCTGGTTCACTGGGACCACGTGGTTTAGACGGCCTGCCGGGTGAACCGGGTATTGAAGGTCCACCCGGATTGCCAGGCTATCAAGGGCCGCATGGTGAAAAGGGTGACAGAGGAGACATTGGTCCTCCTGGTTTAATGGGACCGCCTGGTTTGCCGGGACCACCCGGTTATCCTGGGGTGAAAGGTGACAAAGGAGATCGAGGAGATTCAGTAAGTTGTTTTTTATTATGTGAATTAAATAAAAAATATTTTTGAATTGCATTTACTTTTGCAGTATCGAAAAATGCGAAGACGACAAGACGATGGAATGGCTGATGCTCCGCATATACCAGCCACAGAATACGTAGGAAAATTATGTCAATATAATTAAATTTTAATTGCTTTACACAATATTTTCAATTAAACAGCTAATTGGACCTCCTGGGCCACCAGGAACCCCCGGAACATCTGGTCATCCAGGGACGCCGGGACACGATGGACGAAAAGGTGATAGGGTAAGTTCAATATATTGTAGTTACCAGTTAGCAGTTTCAATCAATTATTAATTTAATTAATTGCTATTTAAATATTTGTATAGGGTGATCGAGGGCCAAAAGGTGATATAGGCCCAATGGGATTACCTGTAAGTATTATAATATTTGATTTGTTATGACGTGTTGTCCCTTGCAATATTCTGGCTTATACTGGGTGTTTGCTTTTAAATGCAATCTAACGAAATATGTTGAAAATACACACTTGCGTTACAGCAAATGTACATAACTTCAGGCGTTTGCGTAATTAAAGCTCTTCTCTAGAGTTTGCTGAAATGGACTTAACTCGAAAAATAAAATAACATTTAAAAATCAAGCCATATAAAATCTTTTTCAATAATTATTTACATTTTCTATTGATTTTTTCCGTTTCACTTTACCATTAAAAGCACACACCCGCTATAAAAAGGATTCCCATTGCGGTATTTGAATATTGTATCTCTTGTACATTTGCGTCTGATCCCCCACCATATAGCATTAGCATAAGAATTCACATTTCCAATGTACATAGTATACATAAATATTTTCTGAATACCCGTTTTATGTTAATACATCACTTTACAGACTTAACGGATTTAATTGGAAAAGTGATAAGTGAGTGCGTTTTTAATTTCAAGTAGCAAATTTAAATATCTAATATTCCAGACAGTTTCCATTTTTGTTTTCATGCATACTCTTTTTATTTTTGTGCAAATTCTTATCTATAATGTCAGACACATTCTTTCATAAATTCTACGAACCGCGGAAGTCGTACAAAACACGCGGGTTAATGAAACGGAATTAGTGGAGCAAATTACTCGTTGAATCAACATAAATTTCCGCTCACGCGAATATTTTGTGTGCAACTAGTGTTCAAAACCGATATGTGCATTAAGCACCATTAAGCCATTGACATAGTTGTGTAAATGGTTTTATGAATGCGGTTTTAACGGTTTTTTATGCTCTATACCACTTTAAAATTTTAAATGAATCACTTTCGCTGATTTTTATTGAAGTTTCCATTTTTCATTTTTCAATAGGGTCCAATGGGCGTACGAGGTGATCATGGTCCAGTTGGGCCTAACGGCAAACCGGGACTTCCCGTAAGTTTTAATTATTATTATGAAAACAATTAATTAACAGTTTTTATTTTATTTTGTAGTTGATTTAACAAATTTTAATGATTAAAAGTGGTAACATTATTTATTTTTTTGGTCTTTTATTGGCGTGTATTTGTTTGTGTATTTTATAATTTGTTGTTATGTATTAATATTAGAAAAAGTTGTTGTTTTATTTATACACTGAAAAAAAAAACGTATTCGACTTTATAATTTTGTGCTAACATTTTTTTTAACAGGTGTGGTCTTATTAACACTAGTTTTTGGCTATCACATGATCATACAAACAACCACCACTCACTCATATGAGGCAGAAAGAATGATTCATCATGTAAAAATATGTATATTGTGTTTAATAAACGATTTTTTGCAAAAAATGTGTTTTATGCCATTACATTGAAACAAATGAAATGGCGTTATTGCACTCTACAATACTGGTATGAGACTGGACATGAATAGAAATGGGGCGCAGTTTTATATTGTTTGCGTGTGCAATTGTGTCCGCAATACAGCATAAGATTTTAACGGAAAAAAAATCAGCCAAATCGAATAAAATTAGTCAAGATAAATTGTTATTAGTTAAAAAATAATAATGCGGTGAAACAGAATGCAGTTTAAGAAAAAAATGCATTAAATTTGAATAAAAAATGCGAAAAACATCAAAAAGTTTAAATGAGAAAAGGAGAGCGAGGCGGATTTTGTAATACATATCTACATAAAAATAAGACCGTTATTATAATACATTATTATTGTATAACGATCACAATGATTACGATTTTTTACGACATTAAATTCAAATATACATGTATTTATTCAATTCAATATATTTTGTTTTGTACCTTCCAAAAAAAAAAAAATTAAAGATAATAAAAATTAATGTTTCATGTAACATAATGGTTATAATTATAATTAAGGAGTACCCAAGAAATATATTGCAATGTAGTTTTGATTGTTAATTGTTTTGCTAACACAATTTATTACGTCCAAATTTAGTGAGGGAAAGGGTTAAAATATTTAATAATTAATAATTATCAATGAATTGTACTGAATTTGTAGTTGAAGTATATTTCGTATAAAATTTAAATTTAAATTTAAAAAATTTTCATTCAAAAACAAATTCCCTACTTAACCTTTCCTTTTCAAAAGAAATGTTTTTTTATGTCAAAAAAGTTGTGTTGAAAATCAATTAATTTTAAATTATGTTTTAATTTAATGTTATCCCCAACTTGTAATGTCCATCAACAAAAACCCGTTTCGATTATGTTTCCCCATTGTGTTCCAATGTCAATCAATTTGAAATTCAATTAAAAGACAACAAACAAAATGACTTTACCAGAACAAAATAATATTT
Source organism: Sylvicola cinctus (assembly GCA_963854165.1). Lineage (NCBI taxonomy): Eukaryota > Metazoa > Arthropoda > Insecta > Diptera > Anisopodidae > Sylvicola > Sylvicola cinctus. The sequence goes on from OY974083.1 coordinate 46,241,953, forward strand.
TAAATGAATTAGCGAACTGTTATAAAATATAAACAATACAATTTCATTTCAACTAACTCAATATGCTTGTGCGGTGCATTTTATCATCCATCATTTGTATTCATGAACAGTTGAGTCTTCAATTTTAATGCAATATTAATTGTGAGATTAGTTAAATTATTGTATCGTCCGGAAACATTTGTTTTCTTACAAACTGATTTTATTTTAAAATAGTTACTTTTAGTAGTTCGGTAAACCTGAAAATATGGACTACAGAACATGCTCATTACTAAACCATTCTCACCATAACGGATTATTACATACAACTTACTTCTTTAATAAAAGCTCCGCGGCCGCATTTTTTTTAAATTTGTTATTATTCGCGTTCAATAACTATAAAATCCAATTACAACAAACCTAGCATTCTGAGCAGAATCAAAAATTGATATTCAGCTTCATATTTTTTCCTCTCACAATCAAATATCATCAAAAAGTTTATTAAATGTTGGTTTCACAAAATTTCACAGTCGATATTCGCCGGTCTGCACTCTGCATTTTATTTCTTCCACTGATTGTGCAGTTATTTAACAAAGTTTTCCCAAAAATATCTCTCGCATTAGTTGAAAAACTTCTTATCTGTCAATAACTTGTGAATTGCAAGTCTGACATATCAATTAAATGACAATGTACAATAAAATGTCTTTTGTAACTTTGAAATGGTGCAATTTCATTTCCAGAAAATGCAAAAAAAAATAAGACGTACAAGTTTTTACATTAAATAAATTATATTTACTTTCTGGACGTAATCAATTATAGTTAGAAACAACGAAAATTATAAAAAAAGAGAAAAAAATTACTTATCAAGAGTCCCTCCTTAATGATGAAACTTAAAAATCAATTAACAATTTTAAATGTGAGCAAATTGAAAAACTAAAAATACATTATTTATAATCCCTCCAGTGTGTCAAAGTGTTTCTATGATAATACATATTATAACTATTATTATATGAAATTATATTCGTAAATAAGTTAAATTTATTATTTAATTGTTATCCTTATAGGCTTTAAGACTTTGCCAACAAAACATGTTTGCTATCTCAGAAGGTACACATTAAGTGATGATTTATTTGGTGAAATCAATACAACACGCAATTTCAAAATGCCAAATACATACAACATAATTTTTATATCATATTTTTCATACACTCCTCTCTTATACATAACTATCCAAAAAAAATTAAATTCATTTCCACCCTTGTTGGTAGCTATTATATTAAATAAATTATATATTAACGAATAAAACGCATATGATAAAACATTATTTCAATTCAAATGAAACCAAAAAAATATAAATTAAAAACCGAAAAAAAAACAGTTGTTGTAAAGTGTTTAATCATATTAATCGTTTTTTGAATAATAATTAAAAACGAGACGAGTGTGTCAACGCAATTACTGGCACTACGAAACTAGTATTGCTCACACACAGTTATTTGCGATGTTCAGAAAAACATATTTTCAGTAAAAAAAATAATAAAGAAAAGCCAACAGGAAAATATTTTAAAATTATGTAATTCAAAATGAATTGATCATTAGGCTAGGCAATTATTACCAAAATAAAAATAAATCTTTCTAATGAATGGCCATTATTGTAAATAAACAAAAATACAAACACACACACACAGAAAAAAAAACAAATCCATTTAATCTCTCTGTCCATTTAATATAATTATAAATTATTACCAAAATTAATTATGTTTGTAAACTATTTTATTCTACCCAATTCTTAACCAATTAATAATATTTTGTATCTCGTAAATTAATTTTTATTATACATGATGGTGTTTCTGTATTTATAGACATGAACTAAACTTGACGTGAAAAGTGAATAATTTGTTTTTAAAATCTTATGCCTCATAAATATTAAATTTTTGTGTTAAAATTACTGTTACAAAAACAACACACGCAGGATGTGTGACGCAACCGAAAACACAAAACGCCGTTGGTATGTGTTAAAAGTAATTAAATTAATTATGATTATACTCATGGAAATAATTTCCTTTTTTGCTAACCTTTGTTATATAATAATTGACCTTGTTTTTTTATTATGGCGATCAGTGCAAATTGTGAATGAATGGAAATAAATGACAGAACACAATTGCATAATATCTTTTTATTTAATGTTTTCGTTTTTACCGTTACTTATTTGCACTGTATTTGCAACAGAAACAATTAGCAAATGCATTTTTTATTTGATCAATAAATTTTACCACCGGTTTGCTAGTCCATTATACGTATAACGGTACAACGTATAAGTTTCAAAGAGTATCCCGTTACCCGTAACACTAAGCACATCATTTATTAGTACACAATAGATCGCAATTAATTTTAATGTCATTTTTCTAAATAACTATTCAATTTATTTTATTGTTGGTTTGAAACTTTCGTTTCGGTTATTTAAATTTAAAATTTATTTTCACTTCTATTGGCAGTTATGTGCGGCTATCATTATATTTCACATAAATATTTTTTCCAACAAAAATACTTCTAATTCATCATCTTCTTTTTAATTTTAAACTTCGAATCTTAATTTACGATCTTAATGACAATAACGGTTCAAATTTATTTTAATTTAACAAACATTCATACTTTTCCTTTTTCGTCTTCGTATCAAAATTTCAATAGCATCATTCATAATTTTTTACCAATTTTTAATTAATTTATAATTTTTTATATATTGTGAACATTTTTAGGGGCCCCCAGGACTTGATGGAATGAAGGTAATAAATACAAAGTGGCATTAATACTTAAACTGCAAAAAGTACACAAGAACTGTTTCAATTCAATACCAATTACTTTAAACAACGCAGATGAAAGAAAATAAATATTTGTTGCAACTTGCATCTGAATACAACAAAAATATATCATAAAACATTCTGGACATAAATTAACTTTTATTAGACATTTTTATTGGTTTAGTACAAACATGCATGAACACCGATACTAAACGATTTGTTTTTTTTACGAATAACAGCGCTTTTTTTAAAATGTATTTCAATAAACCAATCAGTGTTTTGTGTATTCAACTAATTTTGTTTACTCGGGTGTGACATTAAAATAACACTTCTCTCTGATTTAACAAACAAATTACAAACCTGTATACTAAACGGTGTGTTGGATATAAAAGTGAATTTAATTAAACAAACAAACAAGCAAACAACCACTTCTTTGAAGTATTATCCAAAGCACTGTTTGTAAATAAAATTAACTAATTAAATATGCACAATATTTACAAAATTTCAATTTCTTTTCTTCTTGTAGGGTGCTCAAGGTGAAACTGGACATAAAGGAGAAAGAGGAGATCCAGGATTACCGGTTAGTAATAACTTTTAATTTACATTCGCAAACTTTTTCGGAAAAAAAAAGTTAATGATGCAGAAACCCATTTTGACACCCTCTGAGTCCAAAAAAGGTAGTCTAAAAAAAAAAGTGTGTATATATCTCAAAAACCATCCAAGTTAAATAACTTGTTCTCGAGTTTTACAGTTATTAGTCTCTACATTATTAGTGTGTAATACATTTAAAACCTTGCTCTCCCTGCGATGTATTTTTTTTAAATGAAACAATTTTATTTACTCTAGTTTCCTTATGGTATGGTACAGGCCATTGAAGAAATTTTTTTTTTGTATTGGTAATTCAAATTCTGCAATTTTATTTAAACATTTCAAATATTTGTTAGAATTTAAAAAGTTCACCATAAATGCAGTTAAAAGTATTTTTTAAGGAAAATTGCAGAGCTGCAAGAAATGAAATGGCAATTATTTATGTACATTTTACATTTGTATAATATGTAATGACTCAAATGAGACTTGTCTCAGTCTGTTAATTAATTCTTGCGGAAAACTTTTGTGAAATATGTTTTTACATAAATTTCATTTGCACATGCGGCAGTAAATGTTTCAAAAGTTGTTCTTTCGCATAGAAATTCCTTTATTGCATACGCAGCAGCAGGTGTGTAGAACATTAACATGAAAAACCCAGCTCCATTAGTTACTATTTACGCCATGCATTAACACACACACTATAGCCAGACATATAATATCGCGTTCAAGAGGAGCTTTTATAATATAATATAAATAAAATTGAAAGTTTTTGAAAAGTTGAACATGTTGTGGATGTGAAAACAATCGTAATGCGTTTTATTGATTTGAGTGGTTGTGCCTTCTGCTCTATTGTGTGTGTACAGCAGCGGCATTATTACGCAAGTTGCTAACTCCCTTAAAAACAATCAAGACGTTGCGAATATTGGCGATGGTAGCAAAATAAAAACGGCGTGTTACATAAGCACATATTTGCTTTGTACATGTATTGGTAATTTTCCTTTTTGTATTTTTTTTTTCAAGCGCTTTTTTTTTATTTCTCTGGCATTCCTTTTTGTTGCGAAAATGAAAATTTCCTTTAGGGCGTTTGTTTTCTATTTTCTGGTCCAGCGCTTTTATCTGCACAATTGTTGATTATATCTTGTGGTGAGGGTGCGGAATTGTTGAAGGGTGGTTTCTTGTAATACAATTTTAAAAGAAAAGCAGTTTAAATAAAAACAAATATGTATCGTTGGTAATATCAAAAACAACAGAGGTTTTGCACTTGAGTGAACATTATTTTGCTTTGTCATTTTGTTTATTTTGATATTAGACACATTTTTTATTAGTTCAACACTTTTTAATTAATTCTACTTTAATTATGATTTTATATTGTATTTTAAGCGTCTTTAAAAAATTATTGTCTGAAGCAAAATATTTGAAACACTTTTTAACATCATTTAAAGTGGTGAATCGTTCTACTTTTGAGAACTTGTGGGTTGTAAAAGCTTGTGACCTTGATGGAAGTTGACCTAAATGAATGCGAAAGAAATTCTCTTTGCTTATCAAATTCTTTTTAGTAAATTATATATTAATGTAAAACGTTATCGGTGAATCTTACATTTTTCAATCATAAATATTTAAGTTTCATAGAGTGTCCATAAAAAAGGACCCTCTTTTCCTATTATTATGCCTAAACACCCAATGTAATTAATAGGGAACGGATGGTATCCCCGGTCAAGAAGGACCACGAGGTGAAAAAGGTACCAAAGGAGACGATGGCCCACTTGGTAAGCGTGGCCGAAAAGGTGATCGAGGCGATAAAGGTGAGCAAGGTGTTCCCGGGCTAGATGCACCATGTCCGCTAGGATCAGATGGATTACCGTTACCAGGATGTGGTTGGAGACCGCCAAAGGTTATTCGTTTTTAACTATAATTCTTTCGTATAGCTTTTTGTAAATAAATTTAGAGCAGTTTTTGTATCTAATCTATATTGACTTAACGTTGTTAAAATTGCCTTAATAGCTTTTGTGAATATTTGACTAAGATTTCTAATTATTTTTATACTTAAAACCAACTAAAACGTGTGAAATTAAACAACTTTTTTTGTGGTAATTAATGTTAATAAATTTACTAACCAATAACTTGACGCATGGTCTTAAAGGAGCACCATCCACCGTCAGTCCCACATAAAGATTACCTGCCCGATGTCACAGGTCCAGACCCTGAAAGTGAATACGATCAGGAGGAGGACGATCAAGGCGGCGAAGAAGAATATGATGAATACCAAGACAATATGCACCAACCTGATTAATTAACATCTTCCCAAATGCATCATATTGTGATTGTAATTATAGAAATAGAGCAGAATTTTTAATTTTAAATTTTTTTTTGTTTCCACCCACATCTCAACTCCAGTCGAACCCCACCTCTAGTGTTTTTGAGCCTTTGTAAACGATTTGTATATGAATTTACCTTTAATCATAATAATTATAACTGCTTTTAGCTGAATCCAATAATATTAATAATAATAAAAAATAAAAATAATTATAATTAGATGTAGTTAGTGGTGTATTAAACGGGTAGTAAAGGGGAGAAAACAAATGGGGTAATTATTTGTGTTGTGTGCCGATTAATATTATTTTAATGTTAATAATCTATTAACTCAATTAATTAAAAATTTTAATAGGTTAAGATTTGTTTTTTTATAATCATTTTGATGCAACATTTTTTGTACAATGAACAATTTTTTTTCAATAAATAAAGGATCATTTCTTACAGAATCGTTTAAAAGATTGGCTGCAAGAGCTTCAAGTTTTGAATACATAGAGACATTTTTATCGCAGTTGGAATGATTGTTGAAAATGGGCAATTTGCATAAATACCATATTAAAGTGCGTGCTGTACTGGAAGTCCTAGATGCAAAAGATAAAACTTTAATGTTATCTTTGAAAGAAGAGTGTTTTAAAGCAATAAAACTGATTGAAAATATATTTTTATTCCATTTGTAAATTCAAATTATTTTTATTGACATAACTAAAGCCTAAAGGAGTGTTAGAAATGGCTAAAAATTAATATTACCTAATTATTTGTTTTAAATATCGATTGTTAAATTATTTCGAATGAGCGACATATTTTTTCAAAACTTTTAAACAATGCAAATTTTATAAAACACTCAAAAAATACTCATATTAAATAATTTAAATTAGTTTGAAGATGATGAATTGATTAATGCAACAATAAATTATATTTTTTTATGGCATAAATATAAATTAAACAAAAAAAAAAAAACTGTTAAAACTTTTAAATGATGTTTGTTAAAGCTTGTAAAAAAAACCGCAATAAAATCGTGCCTTTTAACCAGCAGTGGCACTCAAGACTCAGTTACAACTTACAGTTAGCAATACAAATATTTAGTTTCTAGTTATAGTCATAGATGTAAGCTAATAAAATGGTTATGATCGATGTATGAATTTATACGAATAAAGTTTGTATTAATGCAAATAAACTCCCAATCCTTTTTCCATCCATTTAATCTTTTTTGTTTCAATACAAATCGTCGACACATCTGTAACAAGAATTCGTGAATGGAATGCAATAAAGCTACAATCGGGGGTACATAAGTTATCATTTATAAGCGATTTTGTTTCAAATCTCACTCCCCCAAAAAAACGGGTGTAACACGGAAAGGGCGAAAATGTTTGTTGCAAATGAAATTGAAGAATTTCGATTAGAGTGGAGATATTGCGAAGAAATTAAACAGATCACGTTGTGTGTTACATCAATAATTTATTCAAATTGAGCAATTCGTACGCAAAATCCAACCCTCTCAGACTGTGCGAATACAAACAATTATAAGGGTGGAAATAAAGGATGAAAGCTTTTGGATTGATTGCAGACAAGCCCCTTTTTTTGGAAATGCCGCATGATTATCCCGTTGTTAGGTTGTTGAAATTTGTATATTTTTTTATGGTATACTCGTAATAAAAAATATGTCTAGTTGAATTTGGTAAAAAAAAAAATGTTTTGATTAATTTGAATCTTTTCTTTGTGGGTGTGTTTTGTAAGGACCTAGTTTTAGAAGAAGTTTTCTACTGGAATTGCACGAGTAATGTATATTCCGACTAGTTAATACTCAATTATATTCTTAAATTTATATTTTAATTTATTGTCATTTATTTGAGAAAGTTCACTGATGCTTAAAATGTGAAAGTTCCTTTATTGCAATGAACTTTCACACACTTTCCTAAATAAGGTAAGTAGAAACATGAATGGAACTGGTTTCGTGTTATTATTTTTTTAAATAATTAAGGGAAATTTGATAAGAGAACGTTTTTTTTTTTAAATAATTGCCATAACAGATTTAAAAATAAAAAAATTTTCTGCTAGCTTTATGCTTTTAAAAGGAAACAAGGACCTTACCTAAAGGAACGAAATAATATAATCGTAAATTCGAATATATAGGTACATATAACATACTATTTGTATAAAAAAAGTTTTATTTTTCCAATGTTGATCTTGAGAGCGACCATGAAAATAACAAATTATTGTGGATTTTAGTTGAATTAACAATAAAGTAGTAAATAAAATGTTTTTCCTATACTATAGCCATTAAATAAAATAATTAGTTATAAAAGCGAATAAGAATTTTGTATTAAAAATATTAACGAATCATTAAGTTAAATAAAATAAATTTTCTTTTAATTATTAATGCTGGTAATTTAGTTAAACTAATCCTGAAAAATAACTAGATTTACTCCAACGTAAAAATTCTCTTTGCAATATCATCAATCAGCCAATCAACCGAAGACAACAATTTATCACCAGTTACAGCACTGACACCAACCACACTCCAATGATGTGTTGCAATCGTATCCAATTCCAGCACATCCTTCACCTGTTGTGCAGTTAATGCCCCCGGGAGATCTTGCTTGTTCGCCAACACCAACAATGTAGCCCCACCCAGTCGTTCTTCATTCAACAGCACTGTCAGTTCAGCTTTGCACGCTTCCAGACGCATCCGATCCGCACTGTCTACCACCCAGATTAATCCGTCGGTGCACTCAAAGTAATTGCGCCAATACGAACGCAACGACTTCTGACCACCCACGTCCCACATGTTGAGTGTGAAACCACGGTGCTCTACGGTTTTAATGTTGAATCCAACTGTGGGCGAAATGGTGTCGATCGGTTCACCATTAAAACGTTTGAGGATTGTAGTCTTTCCTGCATTGTCCAAACCACTGAAAATGTTTTTTTTATATTGTTAAAGTATTTATGTATACTTGTATGTTCCTATTTAAATGGTTTTAAATGAAATTTTAATATTTTTTTAATCACTCACAGTAACAACACCCTCATTTCCTTCTCCTTCTGTCGCATTTTCTTGAGAACAGTTAGAAAGCCCATTTTTATTAGCAAAAAGTACAAAAAAATTTAAATTTCAATTATATTACAAAATTTTAAAATTTTTTGTTTTTAAATTTGCCTTAATTAACTTTGTAATTTGTGCAATTGAAAACATGACTGCTGTTCAGAACCGAAACGTCAGATATTGCTGCAGCTTTGCGCAGCCGGCCGAGTAGTGAGCTGTGAGTGTCACATCGTAAATTAAATATTGACGCAAAAACTATACCAACCTAAAGAAAATTAACAAGTGTGGTAAATTTGTTGAAAAAATTGAAAACATATATAAATAAACACACCGTTATATTAAAGTTTTCAAAATAATTTAAAGTGCACTTGAAAGTATAACAATGAAAACACACAATTTTTTTTGAAAAACGTATCAACTGTTTCCTGCAAAACGGGACTAATAATATTTTAAATAAAACGAAGAACAAATTATTGAAATTACATAAGTTTAAATTTGTATATACATATTACATAAATATTATTACGTAAATAAAGGAAATTTTTTTAGACGTAGCATTCTAAGGAGAAATAGTAGTAGTTTGCCTCTCTGCCTCAAGCCAATCTGGTACGGTAAGATACTCAGGATAAATAATGGACCCCCATAATGGGAAGCCTGTCGAAAGGACAATAACTGTAATAACCGTCGGACCCAATCCCGAAAAAAGCTAATGTTGAATAAAAATTGTTGCATTAACAAGTGTTTGATATTTTACGATATTTTATAAGCTACCAAATCCTTAATCGTAATTCCAGTTTTCGGAGTGCAAATAATTGCATTGGGTGGCGTTCCAACTGGTGTATGGAATGCCATGCTGCACGCTAATCCAGCTGGATACATTAAATACATTGGATGAATGTTAATTACGATCGCCATTTCAGCAAGCACAGGTAGAACAATATTAGCAATTGGAACATTAGCCGTGAACTCTGTTAAAAATTCGGCGAGAATAACTACAATCAAGACGATAGCCCATGGGTTGAATGATTTCAATGCAACTAATTGTTCACCAATAAGAGTAGACATTCCGGAAACACGCGCTCCTTCTGCTAGTGCAAATCCGCCACCTATATATGTGAAGATTTTTTTTTTTTACATTTATGATAACATGAATTAAAGAGTTTGTAGTCAAAGGTTACCCAGCAGAAACAAAAAGCCCCAAGGAACATTCGCATGAAGATAGCTCCAGACCAACATTCCTGGTGAAGGAGTTTTTGGTATTTCAGTGTTTGAATTGAAAAAAATGTTTACGAAATCCCACTTCATTGGTAAAACAAACAAGATAAAAACTGCTATCATTGCAGTTGTGCCATCTTTAATTTGTCTAAAAATTATTATATTGTTAATAAAATAATTCAAAATATAAAATTTGAAATTAATTACGTTTCAGGTTGGATAACGGCCCATCCAGTCATAAATCCGGGAGATCGTGTAAAAAAGAGTAAAATACAAAATAGGAATGTCGTCAAGACACCAATTTCATGACCCGTCATTTTGCCCAGTTCTTTGTAACGTTCTATAAGAACTCTCTTAGCCGCTGCTTCACCCTCCTTTGATAAATGAGATTTTTTAGCATCCTCACTGTCAGGTCGAAACATTCCCATGTAAGCAAATTGCAACCAAACCCACGTCAAAACTGTCATAACTAACACCATTGGGACGTTGCAGGCCATAAATTTTAGAAAATTCATTTCCTCTCCCTGTGGAAACCGATTCTCATATAATCCTTTCAGTGTTAAATTTGTTCCCGTACCAATTATCGTCGCAGTTCCCCCTAATGTTGAAGAATATGCAACGCCGACAAAGTAGCTAATTGTAATTTTAGTTGGTTTTTTAAGCCTATAAAAAAAATTGTTTTAAATGGAATACAAGAATATTAGTAAGTGCAAAAAAAAAAAAACAAGTACTCTTTTCCAAGAACATCGAATTCTTTTTCGTTGTCTGGGATGTCTTCATATATTCGGCAAACTCCTTGCTTTAATTGCAAAAAATTAAAATATGTTCGTTGAAGTTAAAAACATTTAAACATACTATTTCCAATTCTTCGAGTACTGCTAATATAATTGGAATCATCATAGCAGTAGCTGCAGTATTAACGATCCAAAAAGAAATAAACATTGTAACCAATTGAAGTCCAAAACTTAACCTGTAATTTGTGTGTATTTTATTTTTTTTGTTAAATGTTTTATAAAATACAATTTTAAATTTACCGTCGATGGCTACAACCAATAAAAAGTATAGTTTTCAAAGCAATCCTTTTGTGTAAATTGGAAAACTCAATGGCACATGCCAACATCATGGAAGCGATGAACATCACAACGGTTTCCTTCATGTACATCTTGCAAGTAGCGTCTGTGCCCTAATTGTTAAAAACATAATTTTAAAATAAGAATAATAGTAGTAAAAGAGTTAAGTTACCATTATTCCAAAGAGTGGAAAAGCAAACATTGGTATTATGGATACGACTGGAAGGGGCAGCGTTTCGGTTGCCCAGAATAACGCCATGTTTATGACGATGTACATACATCTGAATGGCTATTGAAAAGTGTGAAATAAAAATAACTAAAATTTATATTAAGTTAAACAGAAAGCAAAAAGTTTACACTTACAGGTGACGGATTTAATATTATAATGGGTAAAAGCGCAAGTGGAAGTGCGAATAAAAAGACCGACTTCCAACAGACGCACAGTAATTTCAAGGTGTGAGAGATGTGCTTTGTGCAACTGGAAATAAAAGAGAAAATGTTGTGCTTTTATTTTCAATAATTTTAATTTTAATTTTTACCTAAATGATGATGCTGCTTGCGGATTCAAATTCATGATGTCGATATTTCAAACTAAATAAAATGTATATTATAGGTAGAGCTATAATAATCGGACGAAAAATCCGTTTAAACAATATTTTTCAAAACAACCCGAGCGCGATTGAAAAATAAAGCTTTTAATGACTCAATCAAATAAGTGAATAATGCAATGTTGGGTCGATATATTTATTTTTTAAAACCTCATGCACGCTTCATAAGCACTTACTTATTCAATTCTACACAGTTTGTATTAAAATGTGTTTAAAATAAAAATCACAAAAAATATGAAGTGCAGTTTCTTTTAAATATGTTAAAGCAATAAACTTGTTCATGCGATTCTTGTACCGATGATTAATTGTGTTTAGTACATGAAAAAAATTAATTAATCAAAACAAATCAGATTGTTCCAAACAAGAATAACAACAAAAAATCATCATTGTAAGAAGAAAGAACATCATCAACGCATAATGACGGCTGAATAATGACTTTTACCCCGTCCTTACTTTGTCAGTTTTGAGGTTATTTTTGGACATCAATTTACTGTATATATTTATTTCGCACAGCGGATATTTGCGACTTGCGAGTTTTCCACCTAGAATATAAGTTTTAACTTTTCAATGTGATGGAAATGTTTAGACCAGCTATTTAACGCACTTTAGACATTTCTAATAACGAAAATATTAATAAATATTATGTAATTTACGGCCGGATACAAAACTAGTTTAATCTAACCATGGGCTTACTGGTGTTTTTTGTAAGTTTGGTGCATTTACTTTACACACCATACACAAAGGTTGAGGAGAGCTTCAACGTCCAGGCTATTCATGATGTTCTGCATCACCAACTAAATATAACACAGGTAATATATAATTATGCATTGTCAAAAAATATATATTCAAAACGGCCTATATTTTAGTACGACCACCTGGAGTATCCGGGAGTTGTGCCCAGAACCTTTATTGGACCACTTGTCATCTCCTCAATAGCTGCACCATTTGTTGCCACATTACACGCATTTGATGTGCAAAAATTTTGGTCCCAAACTGTGGGTAAATACAATAGACAATTCGTAATTTAATAATACGATTTAATTTTGACTTGAATTTAGATTTTAAATTGTTTTTATTTGCTATTTTTTAAAGTTCGGGTCATTTTGGCGGGATGTGTGACAGCGGCATGGACGCAGTTACGTAAAGCACTTCAGCAGAAGTTTGGTGGACCAACGACCGTCTGGTTCACGCTGATCACAATCTCACAGTTTCATTTTATGTTTTACATGAGTCGTCCTTTGCCCAATATTATGGCTTTACCATTTGGTAAGTCTCAAGTTTTGTTTGTTTGTACTAATTTTACAAGATATAATTTGTTACTATTTGCTATTTCTTTTCCAGTTCTGCTTGCACTTTCTTGTTGGCTTAAACAACAATCCAAGCTGTTTATAATATTCTCGGGAACGGCCATTATCATCTTCCGAGCAGAGGTTGCGCTTCTTCTGGGACTATTCCTTATTTACGATCTGTTTCATAAGAAAATAACCGTCCAAGAGTAACTATACAATTTCTTTATTCAAACATTCTAATAAAATACAATTTAGTCACTTAAATTTAGAATACAATAAGCATTTTATTTAGTTAAATTAAATTGTATAAGAATTAGCAAATACGCCAGTATTGTTGATATGATCTTAAAGGAATTAAAACAAATTTTAATTAGTTTTTACTATAATATTTCATTTAACAACTTACAGATAAAAATAGTGTATAATCTAAATTGAATAAACCGCAAGCCGTAATGTTAATTTGATTGTGCAAATTTTGGATAGAAAACATTTCAACCTATTTTAAAAGAAAATGAATTTAATATTTAAAACATTTGAATGCAACCAAATAATTTCTAAACATACACTGCGTTTCATGCGGATGTCAGCGTTTAAAATTAGGCTATCATGCAGCAAGTAACCAGTTCTTTTAACCTTTAATTAACATTCACGAATATTTGTTACATTAAAACATTTTATGATTATTTTTAAAACTATTATTTATTAAAAGTGAAATTTTTTTAAACACTAACCTGTTTTGAGATTGAGAAGCACACATCGTTGATTAGGATTATTTCTACATCAAGTGCCACAATCAAAATAAGGGACGTCACAATATAAGGGACGTTTACTTCCTCATTATTGGTTGAAACTTTAGTTAGTATCAAATAGTTATCAAAAAGATGAACTAGTATCAACCAAAATGCATCAATAACGTGAATTAAAATTTGAATTGCAAAAATCTTATTCAAAATGTGTGCGAAATGCACTAGATTATGATGGGTTATTGCAATTTTATCCAATTCGTCACTCAACTCACAGAACTTATTCATCTGTTGGTAACCATTGACTGGCAATTGTCGCACCACAATTTTTGATTGCTTCATAATGTTGGCAACTGCCTTATTTAGGTGGCGCAAAAAATATTCAACACCCAGTGCGACACCATAAAACAAATCAGTTGTGGTGATAATGGTTAATTGTGGTAGACACAACCCGATGAGGGTGAAAAAATCAAACGAAATTTTGCTAACAAATGTCAAGGTCAATTTCGAAATGAATGCCACACAAATTGTGATGCCACAACTTTTAATGCAAAACATTGCCAATGGCCGCGCAAACGAATCATAATCATCACTGATAATGCCGTTAATGTCTGCAATTATTTGTCGTCCCTTTTTGTATGCCGCAATTATCCTGTTTGATTGTAACAATTGTGTTAGCATCACAGTAACGTAAGTTATAACGTTTTTATAACTTAGGAAATATAATCGAAAGTTGTTACCATTCGGCGCGATTGACTTTTTCGAGTTCTGTGAGGAGTTTGCATGATAACACTGAACTACCACAATGACAATCAATGTGTAAAGGCACCCTGTTTTTGATAAAATCAATGCACTTTTATCGAGGCTTTGTTGCAATGGGATTAATCCCAAAATCTTGCAATAAGTCAAGTAACATGAGGCTATTCCGCGTATTAATTTCTCTGGTAGTAAGGCCGACATGTTGCAGCACTGATCAATACGGAATGAGTGGCCATGGTATTGAAGGGTCAATCATTTTAATGCTTTACGGTTTATTAAGTCGTGTACCCTTTAATTATATTTTAATTGCATAATTTTGTTTGTTTCCATTGCAGGCTGCTGAAGGTGGCGATTCCGGCTGGTGTTGGTTTGCTTTTATTGTCGATTGTTGTCGACTCATTTTTCTGGCAACGTATACTGTGGCCAGAGGGGGATGTTTTGCTTTTTAATACTATTCTTAATAAGAGTTCGGATTATGGGGTATTATTTTTTTAATGAAATTCTATAATTTATGCCTTAATTGTTGTTTACAATAACAATAAACAACAATTAAATTTTAAAAATGTCTTTACCTATAATTGCTATTACACACAGACCTCGCCATATCTCTGGTACATTTACTCAGCATTTCCCAGAGCGATGGGTGCCTCAATTCTGTTGGTGCCAGTGGGATTATTCCTGGAACCACGTGTACGGTCTCTAGTAATTCCAGCATTTGTTTTTGTAATTTTATACTCGTTTTTGCCGCATAAGGAACTTCGTTTTATCATTTATGTTTTTCCACTCCTCAATATTGCCGCTGCTTGTGCCTGTCACAGAATGTAAGCCTAAATTTTGTAATTTTTATACCCAAATTTATTTAAAAAACTGCTTTTTCCTTTAACCAAGGTGGATCAACCGCGAGAAATCAATACTGCAACTGTGTGCAGCAAGTGTCGCTGGCATTCACATTTTGGGAAATGTAATCCTGACAATGTTTCTATTATCGGTGTCTGTTACAAATTATCCTGGGGGACTTGCCATATTTCGGTTTGTTTTATAACTTTGTTTTTTTTTTCGTTTTATATTTTTTATATATTCAAAAAGGTTACATCAAATTGCTGCCGAAGATACAAACGTTTCCGTCCACATATGCAACATGGCAGCACAAAGTGGTGTCTCCAGATTTACAGAAATCAACTCTAATTGGACGTAAGAACTTCCTAAAAATTTAATAATTGCAAATAATGTAAAATTAAATTTTCAGTTATTCCAAGGATGAGCATTTAGAACCAGGAGACGAGGAGCTGCATGAATTTTCCTACATTCTGACAGAAATTAAGAGTAAATATTCTGCGGAAATGCGCATTTTAACACAGACCCATGAGCTGGTGGAGTCTATTGATTGTTTCACCGGGATTGGTGTTGACCAATCGTCCTTGTTCAAAGTTAAAATCAAAACAAAACCCTGCATTGGAATTATGAGACGCAAAAAAGGTGCAAAATTGTTGTCAATGAATCGAAAGCCACCTGCGCGAATGAATCATGATGAGGTAGTGCTTGAAGATATTGATGATGACGTTGGGGATGAATATAATGATCCTGAAAAGGGCAAAAACTCTGATGAAGAACATTTAAGTCATGAAACGCCAATGGGAGAATCTGAACAACTCATTGAGAATGAAGACATTTTAGATATCAAAATGAATGTTGGGGATGTGAAATTCATGGAATTCAATAAGGAGGATGATGAAATGATAAGCAAAGATAATGAACTAACTGAAGAAGATGAGGAATTTGATGAAGATGAAGAAGAATTCCACGATGATGATGATGATGTGTCCTCATTTGCAAGCATTGGTGTACCCAGCATTAAATCAAAAATCCATGACATTGTAGAGCACTTTGATGATGCTTCAGAACTTGAAGACACTAAAGAAGATGATGAAGAAACAACAGAAGAGGTCGAGGAGTCACCAGTAGATTATCGGGACATGAAACGAATAGCAATCGAGCGTATGAAGCGACCTGGCGCTAAAGCAAGAATCCATGAACTTATTGAACAGCATTTTGATCTTAATCAAGATACTGAAGAATCAATTGAAAAAATGCCAAATCAAAGAAAATCTAAGTCAAATGTGAAAACAATAATAAAAACAGAAAAAATGAAGCACATAATGAATCAAATTTCAAAAATTGATCTTGCCGAATATTGTGATCTCAACATCATGAGCACCAAAGCCTGCCTTAAATCGATTATTGACAAATACGATTCAACATAATTTATTGTGATTATTTAGCAAGCAAATTAGTACTACCGTTCATTTTGGCTATATTCAGGTTTTAAGGAAAATCGTCAAGACTTTGAAATTCCCATTTTGTTAAAGCTGTGCTGTTAATGTCAATACTAAATAATTCTTATAAAATAAATGATTGCTTTTGTTTTGTAAGCGACACTTTTTTTATTTCTTGCAAGGACACTGTCCTCTATATTTATTTATTATTAGAACATACAATTTTTTAACAAGATTAAAGTAAATGCGTTTAGAATCCAGAATGTATGTTACTAAATTGTGTACAATGCAATGTGTAAGAAATGCAACGTTACATTATCCTTAAGATGTTAAACCAATCTCTCATTCTACGTCATCCCTCAACATCCCCAAAAGCATGTTTGATGGCTTATTCCTCTTTTTTGAAGCTCAGGTCAAACAAGAGTTTCAAAATGCCACCAACACCAACGAGGGAGAGAAGCATAGTGAATTGGTACAAAATCTTATCACTGCCGCCGTTCTTAAGGAAAACTGGTTTGCCATCTTTAACCTGTTTTAATAAACAATAAATTTATTATTTAGGTAAAGATTATTTAAGTGTGTGAAGATGTTTAAATAAAATAATAAGTTACCTGGAAACGGGCTTGGATATCCCTCAACTTAACGTATCCCTCAGGGATGTTGCCAGCTACTGCTTTTTGGGAATTGATGGCCGAGGTTGTGATACAGCGGCTCATGCGGGCCAATTGGAACAATTGCTTTAATTTATTAAAAAAAATTATTATTTAATTATCAATATGAAAAACTTATAATAATTATCAATTACGTAAGAAATTTAAGGTTATCTAAGATAATGATTTTTTGACTTTTTTTTTGTAAATTGGTCACTCTTTAATAGTTTTTACTTTTAATTTATGATTATAATTGCTGAAAGTACTTTGAAATTACCTTGGCACTCATTTTGATTTCTTTTTTAAAATCAAAAACACAGTTTTTCTTGGATCGGGGGAAAAAATCACAAAACACCTTTAATACGAATCAGCAGAGTGCAGAAAATTATTAATTTTTCAAGAATGTGACAGTCGTCAATTCCTTAATTAATAAATGTCAAATATGAATATCGAAATTATCGCAAATTCCATAAATGTCAAATTTGTTTGTCAATATATATTAATTATAGATAATGTAATTTTTTTTAAATGTGTGGAAACTACATATAGATTATTCCGTTATTTTTATTTTTAGAAAAAAAATTATAATTAGAATACGACTAAAATGTAATTAAAATTTCAATCAACCATTTGTGGATCATGCGCTAATTTTACGTTGCAGAATTCAAACTATTTTGGGGCGAAGCTATTTTTAGAATTATTTCTTTTCTTTTCTTAAATCCGAGAAAACGTTATTTGAGATTGTTCTGTTTTAAAACGGTATTTAAAATATTGTTTAATAACATTTTTTATTTTATTTTTAAATTAGGACCAATTTGTCATATTATCATATAATAATAGAACAATCCAAAAATTTTTTAACCTCAAATTTTAATAATTATATTTAAGAGAAAATATAGGAAGATTTGTATTTTTTATAGATTTTACTGATATGAATTAAAAAAAGATTGCAATTTAATAATTAGTGAAATGAACAGAATTGCTGTGTTATATTTAAAAATTATTGGTACTCTAATACGATTTTAGAACAAAAGGTCTTCCTTAGTTCTCCCTGCCAGTAATGAAATCAACTATAATTAGCATCTTCAAATCGAATTTGTAGCTTTAATTACGTTTTATGCATACTTCTCTAACTTATTTTCGCAATGAATTTTTTTTTAATTCTCCTTAGAAAAAAAAAATCGCAGGCCACTGTAATTGTCAAGTAGTTGTTATCAAAAGACAAAAGCTTTAAATAATTCGCGTATAGGTAAAATTTGACATATCTCACTTGCAGATTTAAGTTACGAATCGAATGGCTCAAGAATTGTGCGAATTTATTTCATTTGGATAATTTGCAATTGTTATTTTAACAACATGGTTTTGTATAAATGTCTAGAAGATCCCTTCCTTAAAGAGGTAAGAGCCATACTTTATTTGTAAATTTTAAACAAAAAATAAATGTAATCATATTGTATGATGTTTTTTTCTTTTTAGTATTCATCCAAAGTGGTTTCATGCGAACCCGCGAAGTACAATAGCAATGGCACTTTAGTGGAGGGATATGAAGCTACATTTGAGGATACAATTTTGTTTCCGGAAGGTGGTGGTCAAGTAAATATCCATCCATTGCATGAATAAACGTAATTTACATAAATATTTAATACAGCCATGTGACACTGGTCTGGTTGATGGAAAACCAGTTCTGAACGTCTACAGCAAGGACTCAAAGGCTGTGCACTTTGTGTCTTCTGATGTGCCTCTCACCGTTGGTGACACAGTGAAACAAACTGTAGATTGGGATCGCCGTCAAGATCATATGCAACAACATTCTGGTACGCTAAATTTATGCTGGTCATTTTGATTTCACATTCCATTACTAGCCCCTTAACTAGCTTAATAAAACCTCTACTAAATAGGCCAACATTTGATTTCTGCTTTATTCACAAACGAGTTCAACATAAACACCGCTTCATGGTGGCTGGGGGTGGACACCAGCTACATTGAAACTGATGCTAAAAGCATTTCCCAGGAGCAATTATCAAAAGTGGAAGAACTGTGCAACAAAGCGATTCGTGAGCAAACCATTGTCAATGTAGTTCTCATTGAGGATGGCCAAGAAATTCCAGAAAATTTGCGAAATGCAACTAAAGCACTTCCTGATGACTTTACGCCACCGATTCGGGTGATTTGCATTGACGGTATTGACAATAACATGTGCTGTGGAACTCATGTTCGTAATCTTAGCCAATTGCAATTTGTGAAATTGCTGCAAGTCGAGAAAAAACAAAACAAGTGTTTTGTGCATTTTGTGGTAGGACAAAGGGCTGTCAGAAAGATGGACGAGATGTTCAAGAAGGAACAGAAAATGAATCTGATTCTCAAGTAGGGGAGATATAAAAGTATTGCTAGAGGGCTTAAATTCAATTGTTTTTTTTCATTAGTGGTGGCCCATCTGCTCACATTGACCTAATACAGAAGATCCAGGCAAACCTAAAAGATGTCCTTAAAATAAAGAAGCGCCTGCTGAAGGAAATCGCAACTAACGAGGCCCAGGGATTAGCAGCCTTACCAGAAAAACCCAAATACTACTTTCTACACCGCTCCGATGGCATTGAGCCAGACTTCATCAACACATTTCTACGTGGTTACTCCAATTTGGAAACATTTTGCTTTATAACTATTGGAGATGATTCTAACAAGGGTCAACTGATGTGCCACGGCAAAAAGGAAGTTGTCGCTGAACTCGGTCCAATTTTGTCTGAAATTTTATCCGGTAAAGGCAACTGTTCTGGCAATAAGTTCCAGGGAAAAGTAAATGATTTGAGTAAATTGCATATTTGTCACGATAAAATAAAACAATTCTTTGTTTAGAACAAAAGCCCAATCAGTGTTTTTTATTGGTTCACTTCACGTACAACATGATGATTCGTTGGTTGATGTTTTTGTATTCTTCCAGTGTGGTCAAGCTTTTGTCCAAAACCGCCCAAAATCTGTAATTATGAAATACAATGGTATTAGTAAAAAAGATTAAGGCGCAATTTTCATTGAAACTTACCGATTCTTCGGAATTAACGCAATCTTCTGGCTTCACGTTCAGACTCGAGGAGTGTCAAAACGTCACCCTCACGCACTGGTCCTTTCACGTTGCGGATGATTTGACGATTTTGCTCGTTGAGGAACTCAACTTTGACTTGTGTACATTGTCCCTGGGAGCCGGTACGGCCGAGAACTTTGACGACGCGAGCACGAACACCTTCCTTTTCCATTTTAAATAGATATTTTGGGTAAAATTTCAAGAAGAATTTACACGTGCTACTGCAACAGAGGAGACTTGCGCGAAAAAGAAAGAACAAAAGAAAATGTCGGAATCACCGCAGATACATTCTAGCAGTTTGTCGTCATTTTCTATGAGAAGTGCGTTCAATTCATTTTCGAGTAGTTTATTGTAGTTTAGTGGAAAACTGGTACAAGGTGTTTCATTTTAATTATACACCAAATTTGATTTGCGATTTATTGTTTAAACTTTATTATTCCTTTTGTTAGATAAATTAATTAACAATAATTCGCAAATATAATTCAAGTCATTTTAAAACGGAAAATATTTTTAAATTAAAAAAAATTAAAAATTAACTGACAAAAGTTATATATCTTATTTGAATTTAAACTAATGTTCAGTCGGAGATTCTGGAAGCACAAACGAAACTTCGAAGGGAGTGTTTGTCGTGGTTCCATGGCGAAATTTCATGAATTGGGCTACGAATTGCTACTTCATCCTTATCCCTATTCCCCCGACTGACTATTTCTTGTTTCCCAACTTAAAGAAATGGTTCGGCGATCGGCGAAAAGAAATTTGCCTCCAATGATGAAATCATCAAACACCTTTTTACAAATATCTTTTTACAAAACTTGAGAGTTAAAAAAATTGGTGAAACGTTTGAAGCAGTGTACAGAGATCAACGAAGACTATGTTGAAAATTGAAATGATTATTTGTCAAAAAAACTGTGTTTAATTTAAAAGTCGCGAACTTATTGATACGCCCTCGTTTATTTTACAAAACCCATAAATAAAATTTCGCAAACTGTTTTCTTTTAACTCTAAGGGATCAATATAATAATTAATTATATCTCAATAAGACCAATTAAATATGGGACATCCTCAAACTTCCATGAAATCCAACAGGTTCAAGGTACCAAATCAAAGGAAATAAGACAATAAAATTATATGCTTGCATATCGTATAAATGTTAAAAAATGTAAGTTTTAAAAATATTAGAAGAAACTATTTCTTCTTGAAAACGTTTAATTTTATTTTACTTCACAAATATTCTCCTTTTTTTTCAGCATCAGCCTTTAGCTGGTCTTCTACTCCTTGTTTAGTCTTTTCTACGTTTATCATGAACAATCTTATGTCTAATCTTGCGAGATAATAAAGTATAAGAAAAAAGTTAATAAAACACGTAGTAATAATTTTTAAGACATCGGAACATTTCCGAGCATCATTTATTTAATTGTTATTAATTATCATTATATTTATATAATCGACATCACTAAAATCTATGTACGTATATTTTCTATACAATATACCTAGTACATTAAAGATCATTTACACCCATTTCATCCGTTTATATAAACATGCCATACAATTATATATTTTTGCACTTTTTAATTTAATTATAAATAAACAGTTAGTATGCAGTTTCTTACAAACTATTGTCATATATAGTTATTATTTATTATTCCTAACAATATATTATAATTATTATTATAATTTCTTTAACTTATCATCTCATCTCACATGTGGCAAGACGTTGTTAAAAGACGGACACACAATATAATCATAGTAAAGCTACAGCCTACATTAAAAAAAAGAGGTTTAAAGGTAAACAAAATTATAAAAGAAAAAAAAATTGATGAGGAAAAAGATGCTAAATATCTATGTAGGCATTTTGACGTTCCTCATTAAAAATTTACACATTCAGTCTATTCTCAAGTTAACTCGGGCAATATCTCACTCTCAACTCAACTGAAAAATATCGCAGTGTATTTACAGCGTGCTGCCATTTATCATAAATAATTAATTATCGTTTAATTAGCCAAAATTAATTGCATCTACGTACATACCTCGGTAGTACTTAAAAGTATAAAGTTAATATTAATATTTATATCCTAGAACACAATTATGCTCATTTGCTTATAATTCTATGACCCTAGAAATATAAGCAACAAAATCACAAACATTTTAATATACCCTAAAATTACATTACATAATTTCTAGTTTCTACATAAATATATACTATTTGTGAGAAGGATTTTAAACATTAAATATTGTTAAATTGCTCGAAAAAAAATGTATCGAAGTTGGAAGTGTTTTTGGGATACAGTCTGGACAATTAATAACCCAGCCAACTGAATAACTAATACAATATAAATGTAAATGGACTTATAAAAAAGAGAGCTGGTTTTTCTGTTTGAGGGAATGGTCTTTTGGGTCCTGTTTTCATTACGTAGTCAATTACAAATTAATTAGATTTACTATATTCTAGATATTATCAACAATGAACTATTTTTTTAATGTTTTGTTACTTTGTATAAATTGTCATAATAATTCATTTACTTTAATATTTATCAAAGGATCATTTCATTTCTTCAAGGTCAAATTGTATTTTCAATCATTTTTTTCAAATCAATGTGTCAAGTTAAAGGTTTGTCATTGAAATTATGCCATTAAAAGTCGAGGGTATCCTTTAATAAATATTAATAAAAAACGGAAATCTATAAATGTCGATCTCCATAAAGACTGAATTAAAGGTCAGTAGACACTTTTTGACAGGATTCCACTTTCTGACTATGTATTAATATCTTAACGGTTTAAAATAAATTTAAAAATGTCAAAATAAATTAGTTAAAAACATGTAAAGCTCATCAATTCGGCACAAAAAAGCCCAACACATACAAAAATCTACACAAACGTCAAGTTAAACGTTTGCATCTCCATGGGCTCCAAGTAGACATCACTCCATCTGACCACCGGTTCCAAAGTCTGTAGTGCTGTAAGTGTCGTCCGATGCACCGAACCCACCTCAATATCATTAAACAACCTATTTGGCAATCCACGTTCACCACAATTCTTCAACATATCGCCGTACTCCTCGTCCACGGGCATCGCACAATCATTGCCTTGACGCTGCAACACTAGAAGAGCATGCTTCGATGGAAACAATGGCATTTCATTTTCAGTTTGCGTCCGCAGCGTCAACAAATGAACATCACACGGCAGCGAAACATCTTCGCCTAACAAGAGTACCTTATCTTGAAGCGCCATTGCACTTGACTCATCCTGATTTTCCACAAAATATATATTGGCCGGATAATTAAGTGAATTGATTAAGTTGTTGGCGAATTGACTCGGTGTTTTATAACTGGCGGAAGACTTATCCAAGGATTTTGCGTTGAAATTCTCTAGTGTTAGCCAGTGTTGGTGACGCGTCAACTTGCTGTCAACGACCCCTTCGCCCATGCCACGATAATCATCGTACAATGTTCGTCGATCCATCATCACCTCTATTTGACCTGGTTCCAAGCTGGCGGCACCTTGAGCGTGTGATGTTATCAAGGTCAAACGCAATTTTTCGTCCTGCATAAAGGCTGCCGATGTAATTGGGAAATAGTTTCCCTCAATGCCGATTGCATTCACTTTTACACGCTTCTCGTACTGGAAACCATTTAAGTCAGAGTAAAACTCTGGCGTCTCGCCGTTTTCGATATCAGTGACAAGTCGCATAAAAAGCTCTGTCTCGCGATTCTTTGGTGGTGGCTCAAAATCATTATCGTTTTCGATGTAAATTGCTTGATCCAGTTCAGTTTTAGTATTAAAAATTCGCACAGTATGTGCTAGGAATGGTCCATAAATGGCAGTGACATCGCTGGCAATTGGTCCTGAAGTTATCAGAAGACGTACATCACCATACTGTTCGAGAACGTCTTTTTCGGAATCCTTAGCCTCTTGATCTGTCTTGAAGAGATACGCGCCCGAATGAAATTGGGCACTTCTGTAGGCGGCAAATTTAATGGCGCACTGAATTGGTTTGCCTGCTGATTTCTTGGTAACCGTCTTTAGGAAGCCCGATTTTTCATCAAACAACAAACGCATCTTGAAATTTTCCAGTTGAATATCACCAGGCTGTTTATTGCGGATCTCAAATGAACTTGAGTTGTTTTCCTTACAATCAGCACAGTAGAGTGTGGCAGTTCGTAGCTTGGATACAGTTGGCTCACTGTGTACTACCTTGAATCTTGTTAATGATAATGGCGACAGTCGTGAAACGAAAAGGATTTCAAATTGCTTCTCCGACACCTTTATTTTACTGGAATACCCCAAACCAATTGCTTCGTAATTTTCAGTAATATTCCAGACAGGATTCACTTGAATCTCTAGCTCATTGTTAGAAGCATCCAATACTTTCACATGTGGTGACAATGTTCTTATGAGAATTACTTGCAATGACTCCTGCGCTAAAGAGTTGTACACAATAAACTCTTTCCCTAGGTCTACCGTCACTGCGGTAGCCGTCTTACGTGGGACCTTGTTGAAGCTCTCCCGTTCTAACTCACTCAACACAAAATTGTGTTTATTAGAAGACTTTTGTGTTAGCAACTCAATGGCAGACTCTTGCAATTTCACAGTGTCCTGGATGCTTTCAAATAAACGAATGCCATAATCTCTCATTACGGCCGCCTTCGAAGTTCCAGTGATTGCATCGTGATGCTGGAACAGGCCCAGGTTACGTCTGGCCAATATCATTTTTTCATAATTTTTCTCAAACACACGCAACGCATTTGTGTTGCTCGTTTGTCGTGCCACATTGAAAGCGACTGTAAACAAAATCTCAACGGCACGCAAATTGTGTTCTAATTCACGGGTCAAAATCTTGTACATTGGACGCGTTGTAAAGTAACCACTCCAATATGCAGGTCGTCCTTCAGTAAAAATGTCCGAATACACAAAGAAGTCACCCTTTAACGATGGGAATTGATGAGAGCGCTCCTTGATTGCCTCAAAATATTTGCTTGGAGTCCCAAAATGAACTTCAGCATTCTTGTAGCGATCCTTATTCTTATTGATAAAATCTATCAACTTTTTATAATTGACATATTGCTGCTCCACCTCCTTCTCCTTGTTGTAGCGAAAATCATCACCCACTGGGATTAGCGCCACATTGTGTTGGAACAGTGACGCAGTACGAGCGTACTGTTCCATCAAAAGATCAGCCTTTGCCTCAACATTATCATCCGTTATGAATTGTGCTTTTACTGAATACTCAGTATACTCTCCCGGTATTTTCCGGAAATCAAAATTCAAACAAATGAAAGGATGGGGTCCACAGGAATGCTTAATCGAGTATATGTCAAACGGCATATTGTGTGTTAGCATTGAGTATTTGTGGCTATTGGACGTAGCCCAATGTGGTGACCACATGAAATCTCCCTGTTGATGTTTGGCAAACCACTGTTTCCATGCGTAGTGTATTCGTTGAATGATGGTACCCTTAAATCCACTGGCTGACAACAGATAGGGCACTGTGCTGCCATGACCAAATGGATCAATGGACCAGCCACTTGAAGGTGTCACATTCAAATTAGTTTTCACCCATTGATGCCCTTCGATGAGTTGATCCACCATGGAATACAAATGGGCATTGGCTTCATCTGTCATTACCCAGCCACCAGTTGTGATCTCCAGACGCCCGGATTGCACAAGTTTCTTGAGTGCACGCTGTTTCGTGGGATGCGCTTGATCCCACCATAGTTGGAGAATGCTGATTTCGGACCAAATAAATGTCATGTCTTTGTATTCTTGCATTTTGGTAATCATTAGGTTGAGAATTTGTCGTGAGTCCGATTGGAAGTAATTGACGAATGTCTTTAACCATCCAGGGTCATTATGGCTGTGTGGAACAATGATGACCTTGAGTGGTGGTCGCTTGGGATCTTTCTGAAGCTCATCAAATTTTGTTTCAAATGTTTTGTCCCAATATTCCTTGGTTTTCATCCACTCCGGTTGGAAGTCAAAACGCGAGTACTCGTCAAGTGTTGTAATGTTTGTGACCGCATCTGTGAGCGCAGAACAAGTTAACCATTTAGGATCAACTGGATTTGAACTGACGACTCCATGAACAACATCGGGATCATCTTCAATTGCATTCTTCAATTCAGATGGATTTTCAGGATCCAGTTCGTTGCTCAACCAGCTGGGAAAACAAATCATTGTTAATCAATATTACAGTTTTTTTTTTTTATATAACGAAGAATAGAGAATTTGCAGACAAATCAAATATTAACGGTAAAAAAGGATCACAACCCCCACAGTTGCATTACAATTAAGTAAAACGTTAAACAAATTGCAATCACAAACGAAAATTTTTATAAATGATAATTTGTACAAACGATTCAATTAAGCTCACCTCTTTACGCGGACATCCTTTTGTGCTGCAGCGGGTGGCAAAACGCCATTAATGTTGCCTCCACTAGCTGCACCACTGCTGTCATTGTTGGCCAACGACGACGATTGACCCACCGAAATGTAATAGAGGCACAACAAAACAGTGACAAATGCCGAAAGCAAACCGATGCAACGCGCTGAACCACGGCGGAATATTTTAAAGGACATTTTTACACTTTTTAAATTATTCTATTGAATTCAATTTTTTTTTTCAGTTTCTATATTTAATTTCTTTCTTGCGACATTTTTTAATTCACTAAATTATATCACAGAGATTTGCAGCATAGGAGGGGATTTGTTATTTTGTGGTTCTTTGGATCTGAATCACATGTTGTTTCAGAAGTCATGTGTTGATACATTGGATAATGTCTGTTTTGGAAAAAGAAAAAATCGTTATTTAGTAAGGCGATTTTTTTAATTGAGTCGTTTAACTAGTAAATATTGTGGTAACGATCGAACACCTCATAGCTCGAAGGATAACAAATTACTTAATGTTAAATATTTATTAAAATTCAATTAAATGAAGTACTCCTATTTAAAATAATTTATTCTATAGAATAAAGCTTTAAAATATGAAATATTTTTGCTCACAACAAACTTTAATTTCAGGGTGTACCTTGCTGATTGCACTCCCTAAATTAAGCTAAAGTTGCCACACAGTGATTATATTGCAGGATGTCTGTCAATATACAATGACACGCAATGCCCAGTCCATATAGGTTGCGAACACAAAAAATATAAATGACAATAAAGGAAAATTTGGTGAAATTTTTGTAAATGGGTTTTAGGGGAGAATTGCAATTACAATTTTGGATGACTACAATGAAAACTTTTTGCTATTTCCATTCGAATTTCATAAAATTTAGTAACAGAAAGGGGGAGGAACGAAATATTAAAACTATTTTACTGCCAAAAATAAAATTTATATTAACTTAAGTAATTACTAATGAGACAAATTCAGAAATCCTGTAATATTTCCAAATAACAAAATTTATGAACACAATATTTAATAAGAGATGACAAAAGTCAATTATAAATGAAGCTAATTAGTAATTACAAATGAATTTCAAAATTTTTGCTCTTTCTCAAAAGCAAACAATTTAATTGTTGCATCAGAATTTCAATCCCGCATATCTTGATACGCAGACAGTCTTTAGTTCTCGAATATGAATTCCTTGAGGTGCATTCCCGCCTCCCGACCATATACATCAACATCAAAGGATCCTCCATCAAATAATATTTTTGTATTTTCAAACTGGTTCCAACATTGTTGAAAATCTTTGCATCGTAAAAGCAACAGTTGGTTTGCCTGTTGGGCAATTAATACAAGTACGCACAAAAAGTAACCGTGGCATTGCTTCTGTGGAGCTTGTGCAGTATATTAGCGCGATCATAAACAAAAGACGCAGGGTGGAGCGCCATTATATTGTGTTTTTGGTCACAGGCTTGCCGTGCTGGCGAAAAAAAAAAGTATGAGGGTACGTTTAATGTGCACAACGTATAAATATTTTGCTAATTTCACGCATAAAATTATACAACGTCATGTGATGTGGATATGATTAAAATTGTGTGCCGGCATAAATTGCAAAGTGTCACGCTGTTTATTATCAAGCTAATTGTCACCCAGCTTTTTCTTGTAATGAAAATTGAAAGAGTAAAAGTATGTATGTATAAACCGTTTCCGCCACTATATTAAAGTGGCGTGTTAGTAGAAAAAAATAATAATATGTGCAGCACATGCAGTCTATAGTTTACATCGCGGAAAATTGCAGCGTGACAAATCTGAAAATGTTTGCATGAAAATTGTAAATTAATTTTTTTTTGCTTTTGTGTCAGCTGTAACCTCTCATTAGCGTTACATTGGTTGATTTTGTTGGCGCTTTGCATAGAGTTATCTTAAATCATGAGCAGTTTTCATTTATCTCACGAGAGAAATCATCCCACAAACACCATATTAAGCTACTTTTTAGGAAACTGATTACACATTACATCCTTTTCATTGTATATTTAGTTCCTAAATGTGTCCGTTAAGTGTCAGCAAAATTAAAATATCAAAGAAGGTTTATTTTATTTGTTTGAATGAGTATGTAAAAATGTTGAGTAATTTATTTGACATAAAATCTATATGGAAAACTTTTCAGGACACGGTGTAATACTCTCCCCAGCCCTTATAGTTTAAATCGCAGTATAGGTATATAGTGTGGATGATAAGTGTTGTTGATAAAAGCTTATGAAGTTTGTTACAATATATTTGTAGAATGTATGTGGGAATCGTAAATCTTGCCCTTATAATTTATTTGGGAAAAAATATGCCATTAAAATTATTTATCAGGTTTAAAGTTAAGTTATCATTATTTTGCGGAACCATCAACATTATTTTCCGTGGTTACGTTACATAATAAAAGTTTGACCTGATAATTACTAAAATATTCGCTTTCTTTAACTGCGAAAAAAGCGAAAAAAATCGTGATTCGTGAAAATATTTACTAAGTACAAAAATGATTGCGGGAATAAATTTATTAGTAAAAATTACTTACAGAATATTGAAATTCTGCTTTTTAAAACAACAAATTGTGTTCGAGCACCGCACGGATTTTTTCGCTAGTTTTAAATAAATTTTGTCGAAATTACAAGTATGCAAGTCTTCAACAATTCTCTATTATTTAAGATACAACAAAAGTTCTTCCTCATTCTAAATAATTAATTAGGGCACATAAATAAATCACCAAAAACTTAAGACTCTTCTTAAATGCAACAGAACACACCAAACTGTACCTAAAAATAAACAAAACCAGCAAGTAAAAAACGCCTTTATTTACCAACAACCAAATGTCACGCTAAAACACATCGGAAGTCAAACTATACAGTCGAGCTTCACAATGATCGGGCGTCTATCACCGTTCACCGCATTCAACACAGTCCACACATAATGACTGCAGAAGACACTTCGCGCTAAATAAAACACTTTCATCTCAAAATAGAGAGAGACGTGTTAATTATAGACAGGCGGGTGAGCGTTCAACAACAAACGGGCGAGAAATCTTAACACAAACAAACAATAATAATTAGACGCGAAGAGTCTAATAAACTGTAAAGTGCAAAACCGCGTGCCAAAGCAAACAATTTGAAAGTCAGATTGGTTCCTTTTCCTTTGCCAGTATAATAATAATATACTAAATAGTGACGTGCAAGGCAAAAGCTCTTTTCTATGTTACAATAATATGCGTTATGAGACTTGTAAAAGTTGTGACAGAAATGGAACGTGTATAAAAATGGGCGAAATATAAACGATGGCGAGTCGCGAGACTCGAGACGCATGCAATATAGTTAATGTGTAAATTTGTCGTGAATATTGCTACGTTAAGACGCTGCTCTCCGATGACGCAAATAGACGAACAGACGTCGCGGCGCATATGTCATAAAAAAGAAGTAGCTGAAACAAAATATTGAACATTAATACGACGAGTTTATTAGATAAAGGAGGGCGTCACTAGGCTGCATGGCTGTCGAAATGGAACCAAAAGCGCCACAACAACAAACTGGTGAACGTGCGTGCAAACTGCTTCTTTTATGCGAGCAATAAATTATGAGACACACTGCTGTGAAGGCAGTCATCTTTAAATAGATTCTGACATTGATTAGTTACAATATTGAATGAAAGGACAACATTAATTCTTCAACTGGGTTGTAATGGTTCTTTTTAATTTTTACTGAGAGCTTTTTCTATGTAAAGCTTAAAATTAACTCAAACATTTAAAAATTCATGCAAACTACAGTAATATTGCCGAATTATAGTTCCTGGTTATGTTTAATAATTACAAATAAATGTTCTACAAGGATTTCGCAGAATTTTCAACTCATTTATTTAAAATGCAGGCGACTGACTTGGTGTTTCTATAAAATTCAACGATATTTAAGTCATAATTACAGAAATATTTAACAGAACGAGGTTAAATTTCGCAACAAACTTGCTCGTTCAATATTATGAAATACATTGCACCTATTAAATACAGGACATTTTATAGCCAACCCAACTTGATTTATGGGAGCACCATTACTTACAATGTCAATCAAGTGGATGCGAGAACTGAAAAATATCAATTCCCACAAGTTTCCACTTCCAATCAACATTAGATATTTCAAAATGAAACGCAACTCAGGATAAATCCAATTTAAGCTCAATGTATCCCAAACACAAATTTGTTACATATGTATGTTGTGTCTGCCATGCGCCCAACATAAAATTCTATTTATATCCTCTTTTCTATTAAGTTGTAACATAAATTGTGTATAAATAAACCAGCAAATACATAATGTGTATTTGAGCTAAAGATGTTCATTTCAATCGTGCAGACGGACGATTTACGTAGCCATGTGACATTTTAGTATTAAAACGCGGCGGTCCGCACTCCCCAGTCAGTCTGTACTGACGTAGTGTCGCAGTTGCGTGGACTGGTGATCTTGTACATGTGTCGTCATTCACAACGTGTGTTCAAATAAATTATGTGTTTTCTTCACATCACGTGAGACTGTAATGTGCGGAGACGGGTCTCGACTCTCGACTTGAAACACTTAAATGTGGGTGGGAAATACGACGATTGATTTAAATTAGCAACACGACATTTATTACTGGTCTACATAGTGTGCATAATTAAACATAATTTAGCGGAAAATTTACAATCGTAAAAAGGCAAATGGGGTGGTAATTGTTTGCGGAACATCCCCACATCCAATAAGTTGTATTATTTATGTTGAATATTAAATTAACAATCGCTTGTTTTAGTATTAATTATTATCGGGGCTTATCAAAAATTTAAATTCATATGTGGATAAAGCTCGGGTAAAATAAACTTAATTGTATTGCTGTGTATCATCCAACTCGTGTGCTTGATAACTATAGAAAAACAATTAATAATCGGAAATTGATTCCAGTTAATCTGAATCATAAAAAATAAAATAAATGCAGGTATTTTCCACAATTAATCCACGACTGATGAATAGAACAAGCGTTATGAAGTCATCAAACAAAAATAATTTTAATTACATGTTGTTATTTCTTTCTTTAAGCATATTCTTCGTAACTAGAATTGTAATCAAAGAATTGTAATAAAATCATTTAATTATTGACAAAACAAGAAGAACTTCATCGGAAATGTTTACAAGAATAACTATAGTTATTTCAAATATGTTAATTTCGGTTTACATTTTTTAAATTCCACAAAACGCCTGCATTCAGGCAATAGCATATATTTTGGTGTAATAAAAATGTCCCGCATTTAGTATCAGTTGATAAACAAAACAAACACAAAATAAGTGTGGAATTCTAACTACATGTCAGAGAAACGGTTATAAGTACGATCCACCAATAAAATGCTCTCAGGAAGTTGTAAAAAAAAAACCTTGCAACTTACACGACAGAATATCCCTTGGTATTTTAATATGACATTCGTAATGAGGGTTGGAACTTGAAAATGACACATGTCTTCAGATATTTTTTTAGTTTTGCAGACATACAAAATTGAATGAATCACAATTTTAAAACAAAAACCGAATATCGCGAAGGTCAAGCTCCCTTCACTAACACTTATTTTGAATCGACGCACGTCTATGTCCAACAGCACCGTCAGTGTGCATCAAAAATGAATAATAATCATGTAGTAATTGAACTGGAAGGCATCATAAATATGTCAGGTGCAATGCAGAAAGCGACGAGCCATCTTAAATGGCAACACAAAAGTGCTGATGCTGATGCATAAGGACACGCAAAAAAATGTCCGCCGCATTAGGGGTTTCGCAGCCACCATCATAAAGATCATACCTTTTAATTTCGCTGACGCTTCCAGGTAAACAATACACACCAACAAAGGCGTGTTAAAACAAAAGAGCTGCAAGATATTGCAATGCGGGTATCACACAGAAACTAAGGCGACCTACACACAATATTTATGGTTACGAAAAAAAAGGGAAGCAGCAAAACAACACGACAAAAACTGTTGCCGTTGGATGATGTACGGTGGTGATTAGTGTGCCGCTCATGCGAACCAACATGCAATGGGTGTAGATTGCACAAATGATTACAATTGATAAAAATGATATGCCATTCAACCCATCAAAAGTCATTCTGCCGCACAAGCACATGCAAAAAGAGATCAGCTAAGTGAGATAATGAGGTTGATAGCTTTGTCAGTGCGGAGACAGAGGGAAAGCATTCGCGAATAACCATTATTCAAGTAATGGACCGTGTAGCGAATGCACTGGAATATATAAATATATATAACGTATTAAACTTCAGCTGAAGCGATGACTTATTTCAATTGATAATAATGCACAAAGTGGAATCGTGTACGATATTATGCTGGAGATATTATATGTTGAGTGTAAACCAGCCAGCCAAACAAGCAACGCAACGCATCCAAACCAATGTCACAGTTGATTGGAGATTGAAGTGCGCGTACAACGGTGTCAATGGCAAATGGATCTTTTGACGAACAAGAGCGTACACTTTGTTAAAATACAGCACTTTTTGTGATTCAAGTGAATGGAACTCATTTGTGAGATATACATTGCTGTAAGGGTGCACTGGGGGGAATTCAAACAGAAATGGAAAAAGGTAACTTAAATGCTAAGTAAAAATAATTAGAATTGTAAAGAAATGATAGGGAGAGAAATTCAGAACTTTACACCATTGGTTCAAACAGAAACAACCTATTAGCATGCAATTGCATACCTTTAGGCGTTCAACAAAAAAGCATTTTTCTTTTAACTTTATTGAAATTAGTTTAATGTCGTAGTTTGTATTTTTATCTTATTTTAACAAGGTAAATATTAAATAATCTTTCATCCCTCAAAATTTCTATGGAGTCCACACACAATGTCTGAATTTATTTTAACAAACAAACACCAACAAACATATTTTGTGAACTTTTTCAACAACAAAATTCGTATGGTTGAACATTGCGTCGTGGTTTTAGTGCAGAAGAAGAATTTGAAAGCAACAGCAGAACAAATGGCTTCGTTCAGGGTCCAGGGCCCATTCAATAGCAAATGAAAGCTTTTCGTGTATGCAGTTTATATTTGTGAAAGGTTGCTTTTGTATTAAAGCACGAGGCGAAAGCACATTTAATGTTTGAGTTATTTAGAACACTTTTAGTTGCTTACAACATTGCTGAAAATCTAAAAGCTACAAGCAAAAGAAAAGTAAATAAAGGTAGTTAGTCAATGACTAGCACAATTTTTAGTGCGACTTTAGACATTATTTTTGTACTGAATTAAATGAGACCAAGCTAAATGTTTTAGAAGCGCCATAGTTACGGCGTGTTCATTTACCCATAATCATATTTTCAGAACAAAGCTTCCATATAAACCTATTCGTAGAAACCTGGTCTATCAACTTTTTTGTTAGCGATTCTACAACGAATAAAGATCCATTCTTCGCCGGTGTCTCTTTATAGTTGTGTAATATACATTCTGCTATATTCCTTGGTTGCATGTGAGGCGCGCTTGGATTTTCCTGCATCGTAATTTGATCGGTAATCTTTTAACGTACTTTTTTCCTTCTTCCTGCAATTCTCTTTCACTACACGTATACATAAATGTTGCCGTGCTCCTTCTGGCCAGTTCTGGCCCGTATACTTGATGCATATATCCGCCATCATGTGGTTTTATTTACTCGTTTCATTCCATTATGATAAGTATTGCCCTGTACCGTCGACGACCTTAGCAAATAAATCGATGCAAAGCGACGCGGCGCAAACAACAAAACCACACGAGTACACGCGAACAGCTAATTGTTCGCAAATGCTTTATATTGTGTTCATAATTTGTCTCGTTTATCAAGAAATGAAAACATTTGCAACATAATGGAAATAATATTGCAGAGTGAGAGTGCAAAATGTAATAATAAGTTAACGTCTTAATTTGCGGGGGGGTCACCAAGCACTGAATCGAATTCTGTGCGGGTTCGTAGTCGCCAAACCAAATAAATTTCAATTGTAGCGTTAACCGCCTTTACGTTTTTTTTTCGCACAACTAATTGAATTCTTGGGTGTGAAATGTGAATTGCAAACGGACATGCGTTGTTGTTTGTAGTGACATGCCGCGCGGTTGCGGTTACCCATTCAAAATTTTGCGTGACTATTAAGACGCGTCACGCGTACAGTGCAAAATGTTGCCGTGTTCAGTTTAGTTGGAAAAAAATGGACCGTGTACTTCAAAGGGTATGAGACAAGATGCGTGGCGGCACGACGGTTCCAAAAAGAGGGAGCGGTTTAATGGCGAAAAGAGGCCGTAATGTGTGCAAGTGGTTGGACATTGTTTTTTTGTATTCCTTTCCACAGCAAAAGCTTTGGGCTTTGGAATTAAGAAATCAAGTGCCATTCTTAAGATTTACGATGCATTTAATTTTCAATTTCATTTATAAAAGGGGCTTTTTTATGTTGCAATTCACTGTTGAATGTTGTTGAAGCTTAAAGAAAGACAAAGATTAAACGCTTCTGAGCAAATCGCAAATGTTTTTAGTTTTTATTAACATTTTCGAATTTAATTTAATCTAGCTCAATTCTACCCATTCATTAAATAAATGCTGAGATTGTTATTGTGTGTTAGCTCTTTCCATTGCACAAACATACACATAAATGCAGAAACAAAAAGAAGCATTATATCAGTAACAAAAGTTGGTTGAAAAATGACATTTCAATTAAAATATTATATTGCTTTGAATTTATGAAAAAGCGAAAAAATCGGGAAATCTCAAAAACAAAATTATTTTACAAACATTGGCCAATTAGGGCACCAGTTAAGAGACTATACCAAAAATTTACGATTTTAATGCATTACCTAAATACCCTTACGCGTTTGGCGAAAAGCAGCGAAAACCGAAACGAGCTCTTCTTAATCCGAAAATTCAAATTTTGAAAGCCTGAATATAATACAGCATAGATTCGTTTGTACTCCGTATACGTGCAGAGATACGATTTCTATCCAAATTATGTAAAATTTAATTGATAAAGTTGTTCTTAGCATCTAATGGACCGTCTAACTGAAGATATTCACGTAAAGTTGTTCTGTTGTTTTGTATTCTCAAAATGCTTAGAATTGTCGAGTTTTCATGATTTACTAACTTATTTTAATTTTACCAACAATTAACAAACAACATCAAAATAAACATTGTGTAAAAAGACAAACATTAATCATAGTTGTAACAACTGCAATACATAATCATAAATTACAGAGCCATTTAAATGCAACATAAATATGTGTACCTTTAATAGAATATGCTGTGAAGTGTAAATAATTTTGGCGAATTCTGTAGCAGTTTTTGCATTAAATCGAGCCTCATTTTGTCTTTGATATTTTTAGACCATAACGGCTGCTATTGCACACATAGTGCATCCGCACATAATTCTGTACATGTCCTTGGTAATTAATTAATTGCCGAATGAAACATTGCCAGACAATATGATCATGATGCTAAATAATGCAGAGAACATTACAGAGCTGCGTTTAATAATAATCGGGATAGGTGTACGAGTGTTGCGGGTTTTCATTACGCGTTGATGCTGCAATGTTTTGTGCATTTATATTTATTTTTGTACAAAAGCTGTAGGGCATAGGGACCATCGAACTGTAATTCATTTCATTATTGCTAATATGAAATAAATCGTGATAATAATTATTTAATTCGACTATGTTTGCTGTAGATTCAACGCATTTGACCGCATTTTTAAATTAATGCAGTACGACATAAATGCATACCACGCTGCTGCAGTTACTGGGCAATCGTATTATAATTTAATTCAAATATATACAGTGGAGTATTATGATCTTCATTGCTTATTTTTCGTAATTTCTATTAGGTTTAAGTAATTATGTAAATGGCACAAATCCTTTTTCGAAATGAAATATTATTCTGTAATTTTTATAAAAGCATTAATAAATATATGAAACCATATTTATCAAAGTGTTATTGCATACATTTTTATGACACCACAATAATTCTGCAAATAGGGGAATTTATTTAATTAGGTAAATTAATTTGGCATATATCAATAAAAACTCCGGACTTTGATTAAAAGCCCATCAATTTGCGCAATCATTTAATTAATTATTCGACACAGTGAATTGGATTATATTCGTCTGGATTATGGTAATTGAATGAAGGTATTAATTGATGGATGATAATATTTTGGCAGGTAAACCTTTTTTTTTTAAATATTTAATTGAAGTTTATCAGTATTTAAGAAGAGAACTTATTCAAAATTAATTTCAGACAACTGTTTGTTTTGTATAATGCCAGCATAAATGGCATGCATAATACTTTAAATTTTCACGTCTTGTCTCTAAAATAAAACTCGTTATAAACAGTGCACTGTCACATTTTAACTATCCCCAAAAAAAGTGTTTTATTAGATTCAATAAGTTCTTAGTCCGTAACAAAGACAATCCAAATAAATATTTAAACATCTACAAGATTACATTTAGCTTTACAAATGTGTGCAATATGCTTAAGTCGTTGCATAAACACACGAACAAACCTTATTAGCGCGATTACAATCGGTAATTATTCAGCCGCAAAGATAATTTGCATTTTGAATTGGCGCTTACTTCTTTAGATATAAGCACGCACGTTTGGGTACAGCATGGAAGCTAATGGGATGTGAGCTAGTGCGCACGTGGAAGTCTGTGACTTGTGAGGGTGTGTGTTAAGGGCGGTGAATACAAGATGTGGCAAACAATGTAATTTTTTTAGAACTGTCACTTCCAAATTATCGCACACAACCGAAATAACTAATGCCATACTTAAGCGATTTTCAGGGTGCAGGCCATTAAGTTCTGTTGATAAGGCACGTTGTGCACCTAAATTCCGAGTGACTTGATAATGAGCAGATAATATTGTACAAGAAGGATTTTAAAAGTTGTTACGATATTGTTCGGTAAAGTTTTATTTAACAAGAGGAATTCAAATTAATACAAATTTAAAATTGTTATGATATGAAAGTAAGAAATTAATTCCCCAACAATGCAACGTAGTCTTTCTATTATTGAAAAATTTTTATATATCTACCGGAAATTCTGCGGTTGTAAAATAATAATTTAATAATTACTTGGTAATTGCTCAAATTTCAAGGAAAAAAAATGTCAACAAGATTATAATTGCATAGTTACATTGGTTTGGCGTTATCGATAAATACGTGTAAAATAAAACACACACGGTTAGAGAAAATGTTGTCGAAACTCTTGAATTAGAAATGCTGTGGTATAATATTACAATTGATTAATCTGCATATCAATAACAAAAGCATAAAGCTCACCATATCGCCGCAATGACCCCAATCTCAGTCTAAAATACGAATAGCACAATTTATGTAAGAATCATGAGTGGAAAAAAACATAGAACATAAAATGTTTTTTGAAACTTAAATATTTACATCACAATGAAATAATTATGATTGTTATGTAAATACGATTACAAATACAACGTTTCACAAAAAATTAAATGATAAATATCACCCAATTTTGCAATTAATATTTAAGTTATTCACGCCACACGATTTTAATAACTCAAATTAAATCAGCTTCAAATGGAACCTATCATTCCAAGAAAGATTCAATGACTCAATTAATTTAAATTAAATATAACGTTATATCAAGACAACAAAGTGGTATACAAAAACGGTCTCCAGATGGACTTTACTCAAAGGTTTATTTCAAGATCAATTCATGGCAGTATGAAATCTCAAAAGCGGGCTTAACGATTTTGATCATTTTTAGTTTATTACGATCCAGAATTTTTTTAATAGATTCTTACAATTGCAAAATTTTTCAAAAAAAGTAGTTAATGTTGCAGAAACACGTTTTGTTACCCCCTGAATTAAAATAGGTCTAGATATTTTAAGGTCACAACTTTCAATTCAAGGTCAAAAAGCATTTTTTCGCCTAAAAAAATTATGTGAGTGCTCAAAAATGGCGTTTTTAAAACACATAAATTTAAAACACAAAAAAAAATTCGAACAAAACTACCGTAAATCTACTACTTTACCGTAAATCTCTTTAAATGATCCTTCGGTATGATTTGATGAAATATAAGAGTGATATGATTTCATCTTCTCAGAAACTCAATATGAAAAAAATTCTTTCACATAAATATGGTTTTTCATAACACAAAACATGTGCCGAAAATTTCAAGGTCAAAATATAAAAATTCAATATCTCAGAAACCTTGAATTTTTGGGGGCGCTCTGCGATGTAGTTTTTATAAATGACCACATAATAAGCAAAATGGCAAATTTTTTACGAGATGTAAAGAATTTTATTTTAAAAGTTGATGTTCTATAAACTTCAATTTTATGCAAAATCGTTAATCCATTCTTTATATATATATATTCCTATATAATCCTTTTACAAAAAGAAATACAAAAAGAAAGTAAATTTTGAAAATATTCATAACAGATTTCGGATTAAAGAAACATTTTGTAAGAAAGTTTAGTTACTACAAAAAGTATGTTTATTTGCAAATCCATATTTTCTTTTTACGAGTGGATACTTGATTTATTGGAAAAGTCCATAAGCTTGCAGCATTACGGGATTTGCTTAAACTTAAATGTTTGGTATAAAAAAAGCGACGTGTTTTTCTTGTCTTTTCTTTCTTTACGTTCATCTCCAACTCGTACTTTTCATTGAATC
The DNA here is from genome assembly GCA_963854165.1 of Sylvicola cinctus. Classification (NCBI taxonomy): domain Eukaryota; kingdom Metazoa; phylum Arthropoda; class Insecta; order Diptera; family Anisopodidae; genus Sylvicola; species Sylvicola cinctus. Next base: position 46,281,431 of record OY974083.1, read on the forward strand.
TCGTATGTGACTTCTACAAGCATTTCTTTGACATATTATGTTACCGCATATATTTCTCACAACATCAGTACTCACAACATAATTGAAAAAAAAAACTCCAAACATGAAAGTGACATTTTGATGTAAGCCGGCTACACACATCATTTATGGTATAAAATAAACTTACGCAATCTCAAAAGCGGAAGCTAATTGGTGCTTAAAAAAGCTTAGATCCTTTTTAAAATGACAACCATCAATATATGCGCGCATAAAACGCGTTTGTGTTTACATAATATAATGCAGTCATCAATTGTAAATGAGAATAAAATGTGTGTGGAGTAAATCCACATTTAAAGAGCGCACTTCAGTGCAAAGTGCATGCTGCATGTTGATGCGAATTTATACAGAAATGTCACTTGCCAATTGCATTTTGGTGAATACAAATGCTGGCAAATTAATGTCTTTCAAACCAACAATCTATGTGCTTGTTGTTTCCATACAATGAGTGTGGAAATAGACGAATGGATGCAGTCGTTTGCCACAACATACAATCATACAGCCTTTAATTCCGCATGCATATTCCATACAACATACGACTACGTGTATTATGTATGAAAGGATGAATAGGGAATCGCCGCGTCGCGTCGCATCGCACCGCGCTGGGAGAACATGTGTGGGTTGGTTGGTGCTGGTTAAATTGCATAGAAAATTGCTTTACTAGACTGACACTGATTGGGGACATTGTTCAGTGTTCACGTTACAATGCATATGTTAATTTGAAGCAGCAGTGAAGATCAACACTGTGTACCGAAATAACATAATTTAATGCAAGGCGTATCACATTGTTAACGGATTGGGAGTTGCGACTCGTGTCGGATATCATACATTTCGCGATTTAATTGACAGCTGACAAAAGATATGTGGAATAATATTGTGAATGATATTGTTATATCGTTGGTGTTTTTTGTTTTCAAAAACGCTTTCATTTATGTTGAAATTTGTTGTTGTACATCAATAAGAATGATTCTAATTATATTAATTGAATGGAGAAATTAACCTGAATAAAGAAATGTGCGTGTATAGATATTGTTGTAAATATATTTAATGGCTTTTTTATATTTGAATAACAAAAGGCCACGATTTTAATAATTAGGTGGCGGAACATTCATTTAATTGAATTTTAAATAGGATGATTTCAAATGTTTTATTTATTTAGCCATTTTTTAATGACACGTATAAAAGCAAATAAATTAAATTATACTTACAATCATTTTTTATTCAAAGCCAGTAAGATGACATAACTAAGACTGTTCCTGAAAATAGATGAAAAAAAAATTAATTTGAATTTGGAGACTAAATAATGAAAAGTAAATAATTTATCGATAAAATTAGATTCTGAAATTTCACATGTACAAGAAGAATTGTGGAAAGGAAAGTTTCACGGTCGTTTTACATTAAAAGATTTTAATACAATTTTCAACAAAATTAAATTGAAATGAGAAAAATATAACAGCAAATACAATAAAAAATATTATCTAACACCAAACATCGAAAAAATATTGTCACGTTTAAATTTGGCAAAGGTCAAACCACATCATCACCAATGATTTTACTTTTAAGTGGCACCACACACTTTAAACAAATTTTCTTAAATCAACATCACGCCACAATATTCGTGGTCACGGTCGTATAAGAAACATCAACAATTAAACAAAGTTGCGCGCACAAATTTGTATGTAGGCTTACCGAAACGCAACGCGGTTTTCTTAACACACATATTCAAATAGCGAGTCGCAATCTGTGTTGCTCCACATACTTCGGGAGTATGATGCGGAAATGAAAAAGATTAAGTAGGCTTTCGGATTTGGAAGCTTGCTTATTAATTTTTCAATAATAGGCTTCTTAAGACGCGTCATGACTTTCAAGACGCCACCGCATATAAGATGCCTAAAGCTTATTTGTTAACAATCATATTATTGTGACGTTCAACATAATGGGCCGTGTGACTGCAAAATGTGAATGCGCGACTTTATTCAATTTCAATTGATGCAGCTTATATACAACGATGTTTATTTTTCACAGCGGATTATTGAGGGACACACAAAAATTTGCCCAGACAGCTTTAAAATGAACGCAAGTGGTCAATGTTCGTTTATAACACAGCCAATTTATTTGCACAACAAAATACATTTTCCTTTCTTGTTGCTTCTTTCAGCAAATGACGCGCTTTGTGCGAATTAGTGCCAGTTTCTTTTGAGTACGACTTTTTTGACTTCGTACACGTTTGTGTGTTAGCGTGTCACTGAATTTTAAAGTTGTAATAAACATCCAACCGAATTTGTTTACATCATTGTCTAGCTTCTAAGCGACCATGGCGTCAAGCGACGCCACAATGGAATAAATATGTTTTGCATATATTTTCTCGAAACTATACATACACGATTCCTTTAAACTTTAAATGGAAATAAGACGAGAATGCAATGGACGAATATTAAATTCTTAAAAAAATATTACGATTCTCCGTTAAACTTTCAACAAAGAAAATAAAATTCTCAAATGTTGCATCCTGGGTGTTTTGTAAATTAATACAATGCAGAACGAAAATCCTTTTGGTGGTAAGGGAGCAATTAGTTCTTAACCTATTTGTTTATTTCCATGCAACAAATTTAATTTAATTGCTTTTATTTCCCTTTCCCTTTTTTACAACGTTCTGAACTTCGGACTTGCTTAAATAAATAATGTTGTAAAAGGTCAGGATTTTGTTTTTTATTATGCTGCTCACGAAATTATTACATGAATTGAATAATAATTCATAAAACGAACATTTATTAAATCAGCAATGTCTGGCAGTGACATGGTATTTTATCGGGTATTACAGTTGCGTTCGAATATATGTGAAACCACTTAACCCTCGCTTTTCTTTTATTTAACAATGCTTCCGCAGTGTGTAACAAATACACTTTGGGTCTGACTTTGATGGCCCAAATGTCTTTCTTTTCTTCAGTTTTATGGCGTATCGGTATCATAAATGCGACGCGTTATACGAGGGAAGTTTGATTCCAACTTTTATGATCATTTTCATTACATGACACACATACAAAGTTCCAATTTCGATTTTCAATGCGACACAATCACGGTGTAATATGTGTGCGATTCGATGAGCTCTTCTGCAGTTAGTGACGACATGACGACTATAAGAAACGAGGATATATGACACCCCAAAGGAGTAAAATGTCGTACATATGGTGCATACACGCTGCTTTGGGTTGCCCTGCCAATTTTATGGTTCAATATTTCAAAGTGTTCACTCATAAAGATTTAAAATAAATGTGACACAAATAAAAAAACAGATTTATACAATACATTCTAATATATTCATCAGGGATTATGTTCGGATTCTTAAAAAAAAGGAAAAAAATCTTAGAAAACTCTCAAAGGCTTTTTTGATTCTTTAGTGTGTTTCATTTTTTTTATATAACAAGTCGGTTGTCTTTAAGATGATACATTTAAATTCAATACCATTTCCTGCACAGACTCGTATACATTTGATTTTTTACATCAGTACGCGTATGTAAAATTTTGCACAATAAATAATAATTACACAAATTTCACCAAATTGTTATCTTAAATTTAATAAAAATTAAAAGGTCATGTCATATTTTAACAACACGCTAAGAACAACACGAACCAACGTCACTAACAATTTTATTGATAGTAGTGTTATCATTTTCAAGAGAAACCAAAATCAAAACAATTTATTAATTGTATATAAGAATTTGAAAAAACTACATCGCAGGGAGAGCGACATAAGACTTTTAAGGTGACGTTACTCAAGTTGGAGACGTTTCCAAAACACAATGACTTAAAAGTAAAAATAATTCAACCTTGAACATGAAAAAAAATCAATATCATTTTGAAATATTTAGTAAAGTTATTCAACTCGTTTAGAAAAACAATTACGTAGTTAATCTTTTTTTTAAAGAAAACACGGTTTATAAGAAACAAAAATTTGACCTTGAAACGTTATTTTTATGACATTAAAGTGTTTAACAAAATTATAACTCTTTACTAGATTTACAATTACGTACATCCTTTATCATAAATCTCCAAAATGCAGTGTGTTTGTATTTTTGAATTTTAAAAAAAGGGACTCGCTTGGTAATTGTTTTTATATATTGGGGAAAAGTTTTTTTAGAATGCCATTCTGAATAACATATAACATATTATATACAAGGGCGAACAATAAAGCCAGTTTAGGCAAGCTGTTTTATCATCGTTCCGAGAAAAAAATTATTCTTTTTGTTTTTAGAATATTCATATTGTTCAAAGATCAAAAAACAACACAATTTTGTACAAACGAACGAACGAACGAACAAACACTAAAAATACAATTTCAATATTTTTGTTTTGGATTCAGGATGTGTCAGGACGTGTTTCAGCATCATTAGGGAAATATTGAATTTTTGGATTTTTTGAAATTCGAGCTACGATTATAAAACTTATGAAATCATCGTACTGTTCAACTTCAAAGTAAAAATGTTACTTTTTAATAATTTAATCGTAATCGATTAAAATATATGGACTTATTTTAAATTATATGTAAAAAATATAACAAAGTCTTTTATTTTTTATTTGTGATTATTACTTATGTTTTTATAAAAAAAATTGATTAACTATTAATGTCAGTATAATAAAATCCATTAAAAAAAAAATTAAAGAAATGTGCATACGCTCACATAAATAAATGTTTTTAAAAACTGTTTTGTTAAATTGCATTTTTTTTAAAATAACATAAACGAAATTTAAAATGTTTTCAGTGATATTGACACATTTATAGAGAAAAAAAATTTAAATTGTTGGAGACAAATATTTTGATATATTATAAAAAAAAAATTCACTCTTTTGTAAACAAGCTTCTGTTGACACAAATAAAGTGTGAACAACATTGGTTTGAATATGAACATGTACGTACATTGTCCATTGTACACCTTTGCACCCCTTTCATAAATATTTAATTACATTTCAAACAAAAGCTTGAAAAAACATTCAATAAATTGAGTAGAATTGTTTTATTAATCTGCCAGTGAATATCATCTATATTTGTATAATGTATATTTAAATAAATAAAAAATAGAGAGATGTGTATTTAATCAGCGAAAAAAAACAATTATAAAATACTGAAAATGAAATGAAACGTATATGCAATCAAAATGAAATTCAGTTATGAATAATTCAATATTTCCATTAAGCTTGGTATGGTATATAATATTAAATGAAGGAAGCTCCTTTATTGATTTTATCGAAAGATCAATAATTCCGCGTGATTGAAATCGCACACCCATAAATCAGCAATGCATATCGAGATCATTGACGTGCGGACTAATCCTGTATTCATTGAGTTAATTTAAATTTTAACATACAGTTAGCAGTTACATATTCAGATAAAATTACACACATGCTTTATTGCATTTCATTTCTGACAGGGCACGCAGAATTAACAACAAACATTCTACATTCAAAATGTATGCGATAGGCGTAATAAAGTAATATGAGGGAATTGCTCTTCTTGTATTTTTCTGCCGTACATGAGTACGTGACTAGAGCTTGGCAAAAATATGCCCTAATGGATAGTCTATACATTTCATATGCTATATTAAGTATTCGATAAACGTTCTTTGGCTATTTATCAGTGTCCTGGCATTTATATTGATGTAATTAATCAGCCTCCTGAACAGTATTTATATAATACGTCTTACAGTACACTTCAGGCGGTTATCAGCATAATATACAAAGAGGCTTTAATGGAAATGTCCTTGAACTGCAATATTGGCGGCAGACATTCAACAATTCGTCCGTATACAAGTCGATGCCGCAACCACAATGCACAATACAAAGCAACACAATACCACATTATAATTGTCGCCACATAATGATGTTCATGTTTGACCAAAAAAAACGAGTAACGACACAAAAATGTGTGATTAAACGACATTAAATTAATTACTGTCAATGCGAAACGCAGAAGGAGTGCGAATTAAGTGCACACATAACATAAAAACAAAAGGAAACCATTTCATCTGCGGAATTTGTACGCCAATTATCCGGTCCATGCACAGATATTAAATGTGACGGGTATCTGTGTACCTATCAACTCAACTTCAAACATGAATTTCGTAAATGACGGCATCCGGTTTGATTCATTTTTATATGCTGGATAGTTTAGTGTGCGTATGGTTTTATGTTACAGGGTGATTCTGGATGAAGTGCATCATGTATGTAATTTAAATAAATACAAATAAAACATATTTAACTTTTCTTTTTGCAGAATTTGGCATGGTTTTAGTTAAGCATTATCAAACACCAGCGGACAAACCCGTGCGTTGGAAATATTTCTTTGTGTATAAAAATATACATAAAATTCTGGCGTGTCGTTGAACTTTTCCTCCTAAACGGCTCGACCGTTTTTTATAATTTTTTTTTTCGAAAATTGATTTTCGTAATTCCTTTTAGAATTTGCAAATTTTTATACGAATCGCTATTTTTCGTAATAATCCCACTGCCAGTTTAAGCGTGATTTCCCCAACATACACGGTCGCTTAGATTTTTATATAAGATGTAATTTAGTTACCACACTGCAAAATTAAGAATTATAAAATTTAATAAATACTTAAATACTTGTTATCACCCTGTTAATGATTGTAATTTTAATATAAAGCTATAGATATTCGTATATAAACACCACAAGATAGATGGGTTAAACTAAATTTTTACAAAAAAAAAAATCGCAATTCTGAACATAGAATGCATTATTTTGAGTTAGCCAGCTGGAAACCATAAAGAAGCACTTACACAATGCATTATCATCAAGCACAATGTATGGCCTTAAATATGCGGGTAAAAAAAATGCAACAACGAACAAAAATGCGTAAGAGAGCGCAGTAACTCAAATTTTTAAAGATGCATTTATTTAGATGCACAGTTCTGCACGTACAATTTCCGGAATGCAAAATCCGTTCGTGAAAATATTGAATCATTGAATTGCTGCGCATTCTGTGTCTTACCAGCTGATGCAGCATTTATTTATTGTGTTTGTGTTGCACATTTGAGAAGAGTAAATAGTTTATATATGCAACAACGCTGTCGCTGCACAAACAGCCATTAATTAACATGCAATGTATTCAGTTGATGAAAGTTTTGGTTGCAAGTTGAAACAATATAATATGCGAGAACAATGGACGATGTAGTAATAAGTTTTTGTGTAATTTTGGTGGTGTAATTATAAGAAAATGCAATGAAATGTTGTGCTTTGTCGATGAATTTAAGAACAAACTAGGAAACAAAGGACGCAGTTAGATTAAAACATAGATTGAAATATTTAAGTTTTTCAGTTTGTCAGTACTGATGTCCAAAAACGCCATTTGCCACTTAACACCATAAGCCATGAGCAGCAAATTGTCGTCGAAAGATTAACAAAAACCCATTCACGTACAAGAAACAACAAAGCCCGCACTAACCTTTAAGATATTCTTTAAATTGTATTTTATATCCATTCTAAATCGCGGTAAATGCTCTTCTTGCTTGCGATTGTTTTCAACACGCATCGCGTTGCGTCGTTGTGTTGCTTGCACATAAATATAAATACATTTACGTTTTACATGCGTAGTTATTTAATCTTAAATCGCTAGGACAAAGAACAGTTCCCCCAACCACATTCAGTTATTGTTATGGTTGGGACTTGTTATAGTTGATGTGGATGAATCAAAGTTGTACGGCGTCTTCATGACAAGAGCACCTTATAAGCACCAAAATGTGGCCACTCGCAAGAATTGTATCTGCTTGGCAGTATGGCGAATTTACAATGTGCTAGAATCTAGATTACAAACAATAAAAAAAAAAGCAAGAAGAAATGTTGTGTAACTTTCTCGTGTTAAAACGTTTTCTGCGTAAATGCGGTAATAAAGTTTCTCCTTTATTACAAACTTTAAGACATAGCGGTTTAGTTTGAGCTTCACGTAATCTTCTCCAGCTTGTCGTCCGGCAATAGAAAACTCGTCATTCCAGTATTCAAGTGGAAAAAAATCAAGAAGCGCATGGGAATTTCAACTGGAAACACATTCTTACAATAATTCTAACTTAAAGAGGATGGGAATTATTATATAACTCATACGCAAGCAGGTACATGTTTAATAACACCATGTGGATCCACGGACGTATAAACGGGAAATATAAAAGTTGCTAACAACTTACTTTATTAAATTTTTGTTGAGAACCACAAGTAAAAATGAAGAATTATTAAACCCTACGATCTATATTTGTAATAAAACATTATTTTTAAAGTGCAACTGAAGTTTATTAATTAATAATATTAATTAATAAGTTTTGCTATATTAACGCTTTCAGACAAATTCGGATAATTTAGAATCCCGTTTTTCTTCAGTCCTTAACAGTTATCCAAAGGATGTACAATTATACATTGTGTGAAACAGGCTTCATTATAATTGTTATTATTCCGTTGAAAAATACGAGTGTATATTCATAAAAAATAAAATGATATTTAAATTTTCAAGAACAAACAATAATGTGGAATATTTAACGAACAAAGGGCATTCCAACTCTACTTGGAATTGTAAATCTCACAATGAGCGCACAACAATGATCGAGACATGCGATAATAAGAAATTCAAATTTAATTCACTAAATTTTATTCTTTACAAATTGGTAGTTCTATTGAAAAATTCTACTAAAATTAGCTAAATGTGACTGATGATTGTTTTTGACTGAATTGCAAACTTCTTGTCAAAGCACGATTACACAATTTCCATGCACTTATGACGACACTTAAACTAAAAGACCTTGATAGAATTTCATGTTGCAAATTTAATGTAGATATCGACAATGACTTAAGGAACATGAAAGTTTTATTCAAAGTTTTAAAACGATTAAACTTATATAGTTATTTATTGGGTCAGAATAGCGCATTTAATTCACTGACCTGATTTAAACGTTAAATTTATAGTAATGTATATTTTCGTTACACTTTCAAAGTATGACCAACCAATTCCAGCAGACTAAAAGTACATTGCACTATTTGTACGGATACTGCATAGGATGAAATCTTGAAAAAAAAAGGAGTCGCCATTCCTAATCACAAAACTTTTGCAATTAAAATTTTATTGCACAGTTAATTCAATTTTGTGGCATATAAGTTTGTCTATAAATTTTAATTTCAAAATATTGAGTGAATATTTAATTCAGTTATTTTACCATCTTGGAAATATTTCACCGATCAGTTTTGAATTCAATTATGTACCCTCCTTGAAGTAAAATTTATTCAAATGAAAATGTTGACGTCAACGGCCAATATACTATATAAACACCTCATCGTATTAATTACATAACATGCAAACCAAATACAGCATTGAGAATAGACTTTCAAAGGCTGCATTTCTGAATGATATTTTTCCATTTGTTTTTTAGGTTTTTATTTTTGGGCTGTGCTAAGACTGAGCTGAACTTCGTTATAATTAAATTGTACTGTCTTTAAGAGCTTTACTTTTACTTTAAGCCAGACACTCTTTGGCGCACAGTTCATACGTTGGGACGTACACAATACGCTTTGAGGCAAGTTATAATTCTAAGGCTTTAGTTCATAAAATAACCCCTTAACCCCTCACCCCCCCTTCCCAAACTTTATTTGAAACATGGAGTCGTGAGAGTATGTTGCCAAAAATACAGAAGAGTTACATGCAACGAGTTTTATAATTGCTTTTTGGCTTAGATACCGGGACAGGTTTGATATATTTAATTTGATCCTTGTGTACAGAAACGGTAAACGACTAAAAAGGGGAATCCCTTTAATAAATAAGGGTAGGAGGTTTTCAACCGCAGACGTTATCACTTCATGCATGTTCGATGTACATATTATAACATTAGTAAGACCTACATGTACAATGTACATACAAGCATAGATATATTGATGTACAAATATCTATAGTCCCCATTTATTTTTATACGTTTAATATTGCTAAAGGCTATACAAGGATTAGAAAAATTAGTAAGATCGTTATTTCTCAAGAATATGTGTGTGCCTTCAAGGGGGTAATGGATTTATGATAATAGTTTCTTGTTTTGTGCAAAAAGCCAAATTGTTATGGGGATATTTTCAGCCTACAGCCAATTGATATGTTTTACGAGCATGCGAAAGCTTAACGAAATGTTTATTGCAATGTGGGGGAGATGATGATGATTTGCTTTAAGCTTATGTTATATTATATATAGAAGCTAATATTATCAAGCCAATTTCTATTCGTTTAATCAAAACTGGAGTATAGGACGTACTTTAGGGGGGAAAAGTTAGAAAATGTATTTAAGAAAGCACTAAATATATAAAGGGTTGGATTAACCACACACAACTAGCTAGAAGTTGACTACTGCACTTGACTTTAAAATATTAATTATGTGATATTAAAACCAGCATAACTAAATTCCTATTACAATTCTCTTTTAATTCGCATTTACTTCTACTCACTACCGCGTAAACTTAGACAGTATGCATTAATACTGACACTTAAGTAATCAAATTAAAGACACAATAAAAAGTCAGTTTCAAATTTATTTTTGATATTAAGACGATTTAATAATTTGACCTTGAAATATGTTAGCCTTAACTTCAAAATTTTATGCAAATACATCCAGTAATTTTCGAGAAATCTTTAAGACATTCGAACGTTATTTCTAGACCATATTTTTGGACATCCCTAAATGTGTTTCTGCATCATAAAGATGCTTTTTTTTCGAAAAGGTTTGCGAATGCAAGAATCTATACGTGGTCGCAATAAATAAAAAATCGATGAAAAAATCTCATTGACTTCTATTTTAAATCTACTCATAGTTAGTGCCAAACAATAGTAAAAATAAGCGAATTTAGAGCTTCGAAACGGGAACATAAAAAATCTATAGCACTTTTTCCAACAAAAGTAATGTACACATTACTATTTGTGTCACAACTTAAATGCATTAGCTATGCTTGGATGCTTCGTTAAATTTCAATTTATGGTCTTTTCAAAACATTTATTGGAACTTTATTTCAATTATACAAATATATTTGAGGGAATATTTCATGCACAATCAATATCATTGTGGTGGTGCGCAATGAATCAAATATTTATAAATGAATCATTTAAATTGATGGCAAACGCCTGCAATTCCCCATGAATGTCGTACGCATAAATTGTGCGATTTAATTAATATATTATAGGATCGTATTGAATGCATATAAAGTGCTGATGAAGTACAATATAAAAATGGGAATTAGTTTTAATTTAAATACATTTACTTCCAGTAAACTGACTGTGAATTTTACAAATTGAATGGATCTCCGACCATTCTGACAACTATAAAACTAAATTCTCCAGTGAATATTTCAGTATTTATTAGCGCAGGTAAATGCACGGTATTTTGCATATAGCTCGTATGTTTCATTTGTAACCATTTGTTGGGTTCATGGATAGACTTGTGCAATGTGCAGTGTGCACGCCACTTGAATGTCCGATCGCTCGACGTATCAAGATAAACCTACTGCAAATTAATTTCATGTATTCCAATTGTTTTCTTCCAACCGTCTAAATTCTAAAGTGCAGCAGACACATGTTTATATAAATAGATGCATTTATGCAATTCACGTCAATTCATTTGTTTACATTCATTTGAATTGTAAATTAAAATTGAAATTCTCACAGTTAAATATACCATTCTTTAGAAATAATACTTGCAAAACAACATGAATATCTATAACACTATTTGTCTCTGTGTAAGTTGGCAAAATGAAGTTGTTAGTCGAGGTGGTACACGTGCGATATTCGCAGAACAAATGTGCAAGTACATATGTGGTACATATGATTGATAGATCAATATAATTGGTGAGTTGAAGGTTTATCATAGTCGTTAAAAAACAAGTTAACATTAAATTAAGGACATAAAAAGCATTGTTTTCGTACTTTTTTTCTTTAAAAAAATTAATTTCATACTGTAATAAATACGACATCAATAATATAATAAAATATTTTTTTAGTTACAACGTTAACCAATTTACACAATTTAATATAGAAACGTGCGTTTTATGAAAAACTGGTCATTAGTCACAGAAATGCATCGTTACACGTTAGAGCCATTTTACAATTTAAAACTACAGTGAGTTTCAAAATGAGCTGAAAAGTTCTGACAAGGAAAACAGGACGGTTCCAAAACCGGTATTTATCATAGCTTCTTCCATACCGGCAACATCTGCACATAAAATGATTTGGCCATATAAAATTAGAAAGTAATTTAGGGATGCACATAAATATTGAATTTGCAAAAAAAAAACAAATAAAGTAATAAAAATGGTAAAAAAGGTAATAAATACTCATATCGAAGGTATGGATAAATACAAATTCATCATAAAATATTGAAAATCTCATTGCGTTTCGCACATATTTAATGGATTTGCCCTCGCGTAACTGCTATTCGCGTTGATTTTTCACCGAATATCCGCGCCCCTTGCAGTGCTCCTCCAGCTCATCAATGGATATGTGGAACAAATTCGATATACGAGCTCACACATATATACCTGACCGACTGAATTTGCCATTTCTGTTCGCTTTTTGTTTTTTAAACATTTGCAATATTTAATTCCGTTTTCTTTCAAGGTCATTTGAGGCCGCGCTTTTTTTTATAGCTTCTTTTTTCCCTCCTTGTTCAATTCAATTTCTTGATTGGAACGAGAGACCGGCGCACGGCGCAACATTTTTGTCTTTCTTTACTATATTATGCGATCGCTGTTAAAAGAGTGCACACGTACACGTTACAAAGCATCATTTTTGCATGTGATGTTTTTTATGAATTATTATGATTAGGTATGTGCGAGTACGCGCGTGACTTGCATCTCAAATAGTGCAAGTTTTTTAATGTTTGCAATATGGATAATGTCTAAGTTGAAATACAATGTTTAGAGAACGCTGATGGAAATGCACTTATTTTAATTGCATTTTATCTGAATTTGTGGAAATCTAAAAATTGATTGCCAGTCAAGTGTTTTTATTCAACAGGCTGCGTTTCATAATAATCACTCGATCGATTGGCCGTCGTATACAAATATAGTTTCTGTGTACAAATAAATTATCTTGTCAGTGAAATCATGTTTTACAATAATGTTTAGCTTTATCCAAATAATGCTTTTACGTGTGTACATTTGTCCGTGTTGTTTGTAGATAAAAATGTACAAGTAGGCCAATAGACAATCATGAATAGCATAATCTGATAAGGACAAATTTTGATTGATGTTTTTAGTGTAGTATTCTGAAAACACGCCACCTACCACTAATGTAATTTGGTTCAACTCGGGGATTTACTAAAAATGTGTAAAATTGTTTACGGTCTAAAATCATATTGAAGCCAACCACAAATTTATTTCTCTGAAACGGCTCGACAAATTATAATAAATTTAAATTTGAATATACATACATACATTTATTATCATTGTTTTCCTTTTGAAATATAAAAACTTCAATTTCAATTCAAAGGAACTTTTTAAAATTGAGTTTCTTATGCACTAAACCTTACCGTCAGATACAATTTTACACTTAAATGAAACATTTTTCCAATGCGTTTTTAGCAAAGCAATGATATTAAAATCAAGAGAGAAATATGATAAATGATAATAAAATTGTAAATTTTGTAAAATCATTTCAATAATTCAGGGAGCTAAGAAGATGCCACAACAGCTGAAAAAATGGCGCATAAGTACCGTAAAAATTTCAGTAAAACGTATGAATTAACGTAATTAAATATTTCACTCCAGACTCCAGAGTGAAGTGACTGTTTAATCATTCATCAACTCTAATTACAGTTGAGGTCAAAAAAGTTCAAGTGAATGTTATAAATTAAGAAGTTAAACAAAATGTGTCACTCATGCAATATTTCGTGCAATAAAATACCCAAAATCCTCAGAGACTTTGTTAAAGACGTATTTGCTTGCACGAAAGGTAGACTGGAAGGAAGATTGCTGTCCACGTATTACGCAGTCAAGTACAAGAAACTTTATCTTGGAAATTTCTAACAAATTAGGTCGTAACATAAGTGATTGCAACAATAGTTAACTCGGGGTAGGTCGTATTCTCTGTGAGGCAAGCCGTACTATTAAAAACTTCTGAATATACACAAGCATGTCAGGCGTCACTAAATGTCAGCAGAAGGGACACACATGAATTCGCCGCACTGCCAAGTGTTAAATTATTTATCCAAGCGCATAATATAATATGCTACAGCAGTAGCACTGTAGTCTGCCGAAGTCGGCAACAACACGATTTGTATACTTCTTAAAGACGCGGCTGCGGTGGTATTGTGTACATGAGTTGCGGGTTGCGTTAGCATCCAAGTATAAGAAATAAAAACTTTCCACATAAAAACAACGTGTGATGCAAGACCAACGTTAAATGGGTCAAATTTTAATCTAATTCACCCTCTTTTACTCACAAGTCACAAAAGCAGGGAAGGTGTTTGGGGTGAGATATTGATTTTTCCAAGCTGCAAATGTTTTTGCACAAATGCCGATTGTACCGACTTCCACTTTTCCGACTTACTTTGCGTAATGAATACAAAATTCTACATACCTTTTTGATATAAAACAGTTGATGAGTTTCCTTTACCAGCAGCAATTAACAAATATTAGTCCTTGTGAGAAAAATACCAACTTGTTTTTATTTGAAAAATACTTTTAATATTGTCTCTACAACTTTTATTTGCGCTGTCAATAAGAAACCAGTTTTATCAATCGTCTTGATTTCTTTATTTTAAACCATTTTTAAACTTTAATCGTTTTGTTTAAATAAAATTAACAGCGATGCATACAATTATTTAAAATTTAAAAAACTTTTCTACAGAATCTACAATTTCTCCTAGCGTACACTTTCTCTGTATTTTTCCACTTAAATATTAATTCTATTTATCTTTTTTATGTCTTCTGCACAATAACTGCTCTTTATTGATTTCTGTTGTTTACTTTTCACAAAGATTCTTTCAAAAGACTATACTACAAATTGTGATTACTGAAATCTAATTAATATGCAACACACACGCCCAATATATATATTTCCCGTTAAATTAATTATATGTGGTAATAACTTAGATGGTTCTCAATAATATATTAACAAGACCGTTCAGTGTTTTTTCAATTGTTAGTAAAACCACTTTAACATCAAACAATAACAAATGCCACAAGCTTAACCACTCACTCTCAGACATGAAATCGTACTGGTTTGAACTTAAAATTTTTGCGGCTGACTTTTTAGCGGTGCGCCGTGCGGTGTGCACCGTGATTCGTGAACCGTGCATCGATAGTCGAAGGCCGAAGCACAACACTTTTTGACAGTTGACAGTTTCCCAGACAGTGGTGTCAATTTTATTATAATTTAATTTTTTTTCTCTCTTTTAAAATTTTTTTTCTGTTGTCTTTAATCGTTGTATATTATAGTCTCTTTTATAGTGTTATAATATTAAATATGAAAAAAAGTCTTGTGACGGTATTTATGTAATATACTTTTGCTCGCACTCCTTCTCTTCAGTATCAATCCCATTACAATGCGGTGGACCTCCAAAGTGAGGTGGAATTCCGAGTGGAATTCCTTCGCTTAAAATATACGAATTTAATTACGTTGAAACTGCTAGAAAATTGGTTTTCGCTGAAGCTGAATGCAGTTTTGAAAGAATATTGGTTTGAATCTATGGTGTGAACATAGCTGTTTTATTATTTATATTATATTATTTAATTTTTTTTAATGTTAAATTTAAAAACGCAATATTATTATTATCTTTTATATGCAATTTTGTTGCTTATAAGAGCAATCTAATACAGCTGTCATTACCTATGTTGCATTTAAACACTCGAAAGACGATATCCAGATGTAATAGTTTATTTGTATCTCCAGACCTAGATCTAAATATTGGATGGTTTGGCATATAATTTGGTTTGTAGTATAGAATAAAATTTGGATTCTGGTTAATATCGTAGTTCAAGATCAGATTTCTTTATATTAAGTATTGGTTAAATTTTTTTTCACAAAAACTATTGTATTGGAGCTCAACAACGGAGGTAATGATTTTGATTATTATAAAATTTAGATATACATCATTCTAAACTTAATATTAGAAGAAAGAATATTGAAAACTTGAGGACTATTTTGGACTCAAGGCAACTGTTTTTCTTTAGCTAAAGTAATAAAAAACAAATCTTACAATATAATAAAATAATTAAAAAAATGATTGTTACTAACTACTAAACCAAAAACTGAAAAGGAATAATTGTTCATAGCTGTTTCCAAAGTGCTCAGTTTAAAAGAAAGTCGACAATTTTCTTTCTTAGGGAATTACATTTATTTTTAAGAAAAAAAATAAAAAGAATACACATTGTACAATGGATGCACATCGTTGAATAACTAATTCTAGATCATAAATTGTTTTCTTCTCAGAATCGCATTTGTGTCTTTAATAGTTTATACATTAATGAATAATGATATATGATTGTAAACAATTAAAATTTAAATCCCTTATTGGATTATTCACTTGACATCAAACACATAGAAATATTTGCAATCAAATCTTGAAACAAAATTAAAAACATTAAATATGGTACAATTAATTCCACATTACTTGATAGACGACATTGATGCACATTCTACTATTACATTTATGAATATAACGAGTCTTAATTCCTAATTGTTTATTGTTATGTATGTTGTATAAAAATGGATGAATCCTCAACAGCTGCCACCTTACATGACAACACAACGACTCTTTCGGGGGGCTGCCTCCATGACGATATCATCATTATCCTCCATTTGTTCGTCACCATCAGCTTCTACGGCCACTTCATCAACGCTCTTGATATCGGATGGACCCTCGGGATTCAAATTAACAGCCTCAGCCACATCATCTATCAATTCTTTAGCTAATTGCTCTTTATCCTCAACGACGTCGTCAACAACTTCCGTGCCATCAACGAGGGCCTCCTCAACTGGAGCATCAACAGAGGCATCCACTTCCGATTCGCTGGGTTGATTTGTATCGATTTTTGCGCGTTGAAAACGAGCACGCAATTTAGTCACCGGACTAGCGACAAACCCGAGCAACCCACTAAAGTCAAGACGCACCTTTTTTGGTGTGACCGGGATTCCAGCTGTGTTCATGTCATCATTGCTGGCGTCCAACGCTGTACGCTTGCGACCACCCAAAAAGAATGATGTGCGGAAGCTATCGTTGGGCACCTCTGACCCCACAGTTACATTCATACTGGTATCATTAAAGTCATTGGGAATACTGCGGTAAGAATCGCGATTGCAATTGCTTAAGCTATCCTCACGCATCATACGCAAGCTCTTGCGAGCCGATATGGTAGTGCGCACCGCGTAATTAATGCGTTCGACTGTTGGTGTGGATGATGATGCCGGCGCTATGGCGTCCCTGTTCGGACTCAAATTGATGTATGATGGCAATTCATTGCCGCGGCTGGCGTATGGACTACGGTTGGACGCATGTGTCGGTGTCGCCGGTGGTGATTGTTTCAGTTTCAATATCTTTGAAGCTAATCCAAACTCTGACAATGGGATGTCTTCTTCGTCCATGGACAGAATCGGCATTTTGGATTCTTCTTCGACATCAGTGGTACCATTTTTGTTTAGTGTCTTTTTGCCTGGTGATGCAGTTTGCTGTGGCGATATTGTGGCGGCAACAGAATCATCGTCCCCTGTTATCTTTGGCTTGTTTTGTTCGCGCTTTTTTTGCAGTTCATCCTCTTTTTCCTTAGTCTCGCGCAAAGCTTTTTGACGAGGACTTTCGCGCACTACATCGCTGGTGGCAGCAGCCTTTTTATCTGCTGATGTGTCACCGTTTCCATTAGCCTCAGATCCATTTGTGCCATTTGTTGACGATGGCTTGTCACCTTCCTTTTGGTCTTTTTTCGGCTTCTCATCCAAAGTAAGATCGACCGTAGCTGGATTCTCGCGTTCCTTCTTCTCCTTTTTGTCAGCTTTTTTAGATTTAACTTCCTCGACTACAGGCTGCTCAGTTTTTTTCTTTATTGCCGCTTTGTTGGAGTCAGCCACCTTCGATGACTCTTTCAACTGATCAAAGTTATCCAAAACAATAACGGGTTGCTTCAGATTATCACCAGTGGATTTATCGCTGCCACCGTTGTTTCGGTTCTTATTTGGGTTGGATGTTGGTGGTGCAGCAACTGGAGGATTTCCCGCTGCTGTTCCATTTTTCGCCGCTTCATTGGTCTGTTGTTTCGTAGCATTCAACGACAGAGGGGTGCGGCGTCCGGTTTTTAATGATTGCTGACTCATGATTCACTGTTGAATGAATATTACAAAAATGTAAATTAATTGTCAAACAATATAAGGTGGTTCCAATTGGCTGATTATTTAGGTTTGGGGTAGCCTTTTGGTTCTAATATAATTGAATTCAAGATCACACGTGACTGAAGCGACTGGTACGTTTTGCGCTACATTACCACACGCGGTAGCGGCCAATATGCTCGCACTTGCCAATTTTAAATATAGATCTTTATCTAGAACGTGTGTGGAAATGTTGTAGAATGTAGACTGTTGAATATGTTATTTCTTTAAACGCTTTGGGACAAAGTTAGCGTTTGCTAACGTAAGAAAGACGCATGTACTTTAGTTAAAAATACAAAATTTACTTTACTCAATTCGCCTACACGAGGAGGGTGGGAAAGCCTCGCAAAGTTTGCGCTTTTTTTAAACATATTCTTTGTATTTTGAATTGTAGTTGTATTGAGATTATTTTTATGTCAATTTTGTAATATTACGCATATTTTATCATATTGTTGCAGCTTAAAACAAACATATCTATGAACCGACATTATATGTATCGGTAACCGCTTAACGATTAAATTTACAATCGACAAAACATATTATGTTTTTTGATAATTCTTTATTCCGGAAGTACGTGCTTAACCTTGTGCAATGACTGTTGAGACTTCATAACACAAACATAAAATTTAAATAAAAAACTTAGCTGCAGGCGCTGCAACGAATTTCAACACGTTTGGAAATTAATAATGTTTTTAAACACAACTTCAACGATTTTTCTTTTTCATTATTATTAATATCAATGTCTAATTCACTTATTTAATTGCCCACGTTATTGCATATTCTGTATTTAGTACACTTACGCAACATTTTTGGAAATGTAAATTGTGAAATTTGAAAATGCAAAGAATTATTAAACTGAGAATTTATAAGAATTTTATATCTCCCCTCAATTAATTCTATCATTTATAAATTCATAAGTTCTAAAGCCTAGTGAATAAGCCTTGAAAATAGTATGCATAGATAATCATGATGTATGCAAAGAACCAATGGAATTTGTTGTCAATAAATGCATCAGAAGCACAAGATACAACAAGCGCTGTTTATATAAATAGCGCTAAGTAAGCACTTCTCCGAGAATGCAAAAAACGAAAAAGGGGCAAGAAAATGTTTAAAAACAACTTGGGCATGTATTTAGAAGTAAAATCTTATGCTCAGCTCGACTGTATATAATTAACCGGAATAAATCAGGAACTTCATGGCACCAGGTAGATGCCACAATATCATCAGGTTACTCATTAAATGTAAATTACATAGTTGTGACAAACAAAAAAAAATGTACCTAGGCAAAATATTTAGTAGTTACCCATATTATGTTGTGTCTAGTCAAAGGTTAGATAATAGATTTTTTACTAGTAAGTGGCGTATTGTTGGAAAATTGCCAAAACCCTCAAATTTTCGAAATTATTTAAAGCACATAGTTACACAAATTAATATGTAAACGCTGACACAGGTAAAGTGCTAATAAAAATACATATTTATGCAAATGCGACACTCATTTAGATTGTCGCTGGCCAGACTATTGCCTTTCAAAACCAATTGTAACATATTTTCAATATTTAATAATACAAATTATTAAATTCTATGCAATTGTATTGTGTTGAACTTAGAAGTAAATAATATAAAGAAGCGCACTGATAAGCTGCCACAATATATAAAAACAAGCAATAACAATGAATATATACGGTTTATTCACATCTTCGAGAATACGTATATTCAGCTCCCTCCGATTGTTTAATTACTTTTGTAAATAAAATACACGAGGCACGAGCACATAAAATATTTGTAAGATATAAGTGAGTTTGTCTGTACTCTGTAACAACTTATCTTTAATAATATCTGTCTATGTAATTGTAGTGGAATAGTACTACAAAATGAAGTCGCGCTAGAAACCTCGCGTTGAAACTCGAATGGCGGGTGATTTGGATTGCATCAATGATCAATGTGAACAAAAAACGTTGGCGTTTCGCGATCTCAATACGCGATTGTTGTTAATATTCGCAACGTCGCGTCGGATTTTATTACTTTGTTTCGCAAACATACCGGCGTATGTGGCCTTGATATGTAACTTGAGTCTTGAAAAGTGCTCTAATGAAGGCAATAGGTGTCTAAAATAATGTGATATAATTTGAAATTGTGTCACAGATATATTTAAAGGTTTATTATATATTTTCCGAATATGTGTACGCCTTAAATTTGATGAGAAAACAGAACCCTTCTCTACATTCACAACATCTATGAAATCAATAAACATTAAAACAATTGCAATTCCATGTTTAATTCATAAACACGCCCAAATCACGCCAATAGCATACTTTTTGGCGTTCAAACAAAACACTATCACAGATTTTTCTGATAATGAATCAATTACAATTGATTTGGTCATAAAAAAATAAATTAGATATATGAAAAAAAAAACATCTCACACAATATGTATTAAAAAAACCATAAAAATCTTTGTTAGGAAAAAGATAATAAAAAACACAACGCATGCGCCAAATTTCCTATTATGCATCTACTTCTGAATATAAATTGAAGGGGAATGATGTCTACAAAGATGCAACTCAAAAATTGCTGCCTACCGCACGACGCACCTCAAGGGAAAACTTATTTTCCAACCAGTTGAATACCATGACCACTCTAGTCCTTAATTTATAAATTGTTGTACCCGACAAAAGCATACAAACGCAATAAGCAAGATTATTCATATTACAAAGGACTAAAGGATCGATTTGAATTTATCGTATTTAAAAATAAAAAAATAAAATAAGGAAATTCTTGTTAAGACACAAATAAAATTATTTATTAACCACATTTTCATATCGGTGGCTATTGTGGTTAAAAGTATGTATAGATATTGATGAAATGCGGTATCAAAAAAATACAGTGTGAAATCATTAAACAATGTTTTTAAATATTACAAGTTAAAGAAACACAATGCTACGATTAAGCATTTAATGAAATATAACGCATTCTGACTTATCCATAGAAAAAGTCGCAATTTCTAAAAATATTATGAATTGATGGATGGACCCGCAATGTATGCATTGATGCCGCGTTCCGCCTCTCTATCATCCGTACCTACATACATATTGTATTTTGTATGTTTCCTAGAATACTGCGCGAATGATGCGCGATTTCTCTAATCAAGTTTTATGTTGTGCTTGCGGGCAATAAAAGTGCATTCTCAATGCACTGCCGGGGGAAACACAAAAGGGGGGAAATTGGGGTCTACACTAGTTGACTCGATGAAGCGCATATGGCGTTGCATTCTGCGCATATTTTAGCGCATTTTCCAGTGAAAATGGCTTACTGAATAGCCCGGTTGGCCGCAATTAATTGGTAAACTGTTCTGTTAATATGTAGGGCTTCTCCATGTTTTAGCGTCACAAGTACCTCTGCTACCAAAATAAGGGAATGCTGCAATGAAGTGGAGGTGATTGAGGCAAAAGTAACCGAATGGCCGTAAAACAAAGGAATATTCGTTATCACGTAGCTTGCTATGTGTATTGAAGTTTATGTGCAGAATGTATGTAATCGAGTTCATCGGTGCAATAAATATAATGTTGTTTACAAAATCAACAAATCTCAGAAATTTACATTTCAGAAAATATATTGTAACGCATTTATTTCACAATTTCATCAAGGGATGCTTATTAATGTTGTACAAATTTGCGTCCATCTTTCCGGACGCTGTGTGAACATTTACAATACACACACAGATGCATCAAACAATTTTTACGTTGGTTTTAAAATGAAAATTGATTTTAAAAGCCGATGAAAGTGAGTTTAAAGTAGCAAAAAAAGCTACATAACTGTATAATATTCAATATCCCTCAATAATTTCCGTTACATTTTACTATAAAATTTCAATTTAATACCACAAAAGTAAAGCGCGGAAAATTGTTCTCGTGTGCATATTGAAAAATCAACGCACACACACTTTCGTACACACTCAAATGCACACACACACGCAACAACAAGATTCCAACCGCTGGGTGCGAGCCAAAAACAAAGCGTGAAAAAAAATTATTCCGCCAAATTTTTCACCCCACAAATTTATCTCATCAATTTTACCTGATTGTAATTTGTAAGTCTTTTCAATATCCGAATTCCTTGGTTAAATGCTCACTTTTAATGTATTTTTACAAATAATAATTAGTTTTCAACCGCACAGACCAATTGAGACGAACCGACTTTTTTGATTGAATTTAATTTTGTGAAAGACGCCGTGGTATATGTAAAATCTATATACTTTAAGAATTATATAAATTGGTAAATGTGGTACCACTAAAGAAGGGGAATCGTGGTAAATATATCTTTCGAAGACACTACGATTTTTTTTCGTTAAATTGTATTGATGTGGATAAAACTTTTTAGCGGATGTCTTTGAAATTTAATCAATATTTGTATTGTAAAGGTTTTAAAAAATGTTGTTACTTACATTAACTGCTTTTTTTTAAATATTCTGTTTACAACTAAATTATTATTTGGGAAATCCATGTCATGTTTTTAGAAGCTTAAATTAAATTATTCCGACTCCCAGAATTTATTGACAATCAAACAATTATTGACGTGGTGAGTTTAAAATGACAATTCTTAATTAATATAAGTTTAAAATAAATGATTCCGACTCCTAAAATTTATTGACAATCAAACAATTATTGACGTGGTGAGTTTAAAATGACAATTCACAATCTTAATTGTATATTGACAATATTGGTCTGTGGCGCGTATTTGCAGAATTGTTTGAATTATACTAAATGTAGAAAATACTTTACATAAACATTTCGGAATTTTGATTTAATCCGCCGCAATGAAATACGGAATACGGTCATATCAAACAATTCTTGATATTTACGAGGATGTTGGCCTATATAGCATAAAATATTAAAGATTTAAATGCAATATTGTGAAGAAAGTCCTATTTTGCAAGTTGTGATTCTACAGTCTAAATATGAAAGAGAAAAAAGATCCCCGTGTGAAATCGCAATTATGGACGCCTTTTTAATAATTACTTCCGTATTTAGACACAGAGCGTGAACCTGAAGAATATTTACCAAAACGTTTAGCAATGAAAATTCAAACCTCATTCATTTTTTTTTTCCTAATAAATTTGTACTACTCATAATTTTGGGCCCCAAACAATGTGTTATACACTTAAATTTATTGATAACCTAAAATGTCTAAATTAAGACGCTACACAGCAACTTGCAAATCTTTACAATTTGGATTTATTTGTTAGCAACTTGGCTCGGAATTCCGCAAAAATAAAACACCGATATATAAATGGTTATCCGTAGCGAAAATAATTTTATCTGGAAATGCAAAACATTTTAATAATAAATTATTAAATTTTCTTGAATAAATAAGTCATTACTTCACAATTCTGCTAATAGAGACGCATCCCCAAGAGTTCTTTTGTCCTTTTGATAATTAACTGATTAATTTTAAGACGTTATAAGACAACTTAAGTTTTATCGGAAAAGTTATTATACAGTTATCTATCAATTTAATGTCACAATAAAGATGCTAGCAGCTGCAATGATTTGGTAAACAGAATACCTACCCAGTAAAAATTAAATTTTGAGGGAAATTGGGAATACATGGAGAGGTTCAAAACAAAGAAAACGGGCATGGGGATAACTTATATCTCATATCGCTATTTCTCTCTAAGCCTGATATCACTTACCTTTGCGAAATCACTGATAAAAATGGATAATATATTTACCATTTTCCAAAGTCTGTAAAACTTGAGACTGTATGTTATCAAAATAAACTTCCAGTCTATTCACATTTAGATAGATTTAGGATACATATTTAGATTAAAATAAATAGGAAACGCGGATATAAATAAAAATAAACGTGCATACAAACGTTAGTAAGCACAATTTTTATTAAAATCTGATATTTCTGTATCAAAAGGACAGTAAGTTCGTTCTCTAAATGCCATCTCTTTAGAAATTCTTATTAACAAAGATTCTTTTTTCAATTTTACAATTATTAAACGAATAATAAACATTGAAGAAAACATTACAATATATAGCCTTACGAGGCATTAAAATTTTCCATTTTAATTTTTTTGCTATGTTTGGAATTGTAAGTGCTATCTTCTCCGTCAGATGTGTCCTCTGCAGTTGTGCTTTCTGTTTTGATATTTGGCGACATATGTAAACCAACGCCATTCTCTGGTGACAACTCCGATTTAACTCTTTCAAGCTTCCGTACTATTATAACATCAATGCTGATTATTTAAAAATTCAAAAGACTACATAAAAATGAAATACTCACTTTGTTCTTCCAGTATATTATTTTGACGCCTTAAATCATCAATATCTTGTTGGTTTGAGTTGTTTTTGCGCCTCATAAACTGTATGTATTCGGCAGCTTTTTTCAGTATTTGAGCACGACTCGCCTGCACCGCCGCCGCACGCATCATTTTGATAATGCACAAAGAGTTAGCAGGGTAGAAAGGGAAAAAAACACAAACGTCTTCATTTAAATAACTGCCCATTAAACAACTCCACCCACAACAAAAAAAAAGGAAGATTTTATCAACATATTTAACTCACTACTTTCTCGCCTTGTAGCGAAGGCACGGAATCCCGTAATGAGGTGAAACTGTCTTTGATGTGGTCACGTCGTTTTCGTTCAAGAGCATTGTGATGCGCTCGCTTGTCCGCTTGATCCACCAGCGTAGAGTGGGCCCCAATTTCCAAATGTATCAACCAGAGTGAGAATGGAATAGCGCATGGAAAATTTTGCAGGGGATCATGAAAAGAAATGTAAACAAAAGAAATTTTTGTCAGAAAAAAGTGTTTCTTTTGCATCGTGAAATATGCAGAGATGATGAATTGACGCAGCATATTAAAGGCCACTATGGATGATGCGCAATTTAAGCAAATCACCTGTGAAATGTAATTGTTACTGTTGTGGCGATGGTGTGATCTTCCTGTATCCGAGTCGTTACCATCCTAAAACAAAACGCGGGTAAAAACAGAACCGAAAAGGAAATAATATTTTGAAAAATGGAGGGAATCGCCGCCTTAATTGTTCATGAGCGCCACTAATAAATTGGGTGGCAAAAAAAAAACTCACATCACTTTCAATGTCAATATCCCTGTCGTCGTCGCTCATTTTGTAGAAGGAATTCCTGGTGATGCTCGGCTGGTCTGGATTGATTACTGGTGTGCAGCAACGTGTTGACTAATTGTATTTTATGTGCTCGATGTTTTTCTTCAGCCTACTACACTTAAATAATGTATGATTTTCTGGTAATGTTATTATTTTTGTTATCGTGACACATGCGACTTTTAAGTTTTTAATAAAATAGTAGTGAAAATGCGCGTGACATTGACTGGATTGACAGCATTTTTGACAGATGTAGTAATTATAGTGGCAAAGGAGACTTGTTAGAGAGCCATAATTTAATTAAGTTAATTATTTGTACAGTTTTAAATTAAATGCATACTTGAAAGTTTGAAATAAAAAAGCTTCATTTTTTTGTAATCTATTTTAGAAATAAATAAATAATTACAAATAATAAGTGTACAAAGCACGAAGTGAAAATAAAATGGACTAAGAACTGGCGCACCCGGTAGATATAAAATTATGGCCCAAATCACATCAACTGCATTGCCGACTTGGTGTCGATAACTTCATACTGCAGTATTGCACAAAGCCGGCCGTTGTCAAAAAACATCAGAAATTTAAATTTGAAAAAAAGCGAAAAGATGCCGTGACTTGTTTGTGTTCATAAATGTAATTTGTTTTATTTTCAATTTTAATTGTTTTTTTGTCATTTTAAACTATTTAGTGTTAGTTGTTAAAAAGTCTGTCTTAAGGCCAAAATGCTATTTAGCGAATTACCGAATAAGGAAGAGTTGTGTGGCTTAATAGTCAATGAACTGCAGGAAGAATACGGTGTGGTTGGCATAAAATACCGAAAGGAGAAAAAACACAAACACAATGGGGTATGATAAAAATCACGATGCCCTCATGTTCCATTGAATTCATTAATCAAATTTTTTAGGAAAACGTTTTCAAGAAGAAAATTTTCAATGTGCCCCTTCATCACTTGGAAAAAACTGACGCTCTTTTATCAAATGGGGCAGTCACACAGGTCCCAATTTTTGTGTCCGTAACATGTGAACGAATTCTAGAGCATGTCTCCACGGTGGGGTTATTTCGACGTGCCGGTTCAGTACCCAGACAAAAAGAATTAAAGGTAATTGGGCAAAATACTAAATATTGAATATTTCAAATAAATTGGTTTCGTTGTTTTAGGCAAATTTAGAGCGTGGTATTCCGTTCAATCGCACCCACCATGTCCTGGATGTAGCCAATATTTTGAAAATGTTTTTTCGTGAACTGCCTGAACCTCTGATTCCTCACGGAAACATTCAGGAAACAATGTTGCGAAGTCTCATGTGTGGTGAAAACAAAATTCGTGTCCTAATGTTGGCCTGCCTCCTCTTGCCAACGCATTCCCTTAACACTCTTGCGTATTTCATGCAATTTCTGCAAACTGTCGCCCGACATGCTGATGAAAATCGAATGACTGCTGAAAATTTGGGAATCATCTTTGCACCCGGTTTAATGCCACTGGACTGTAACAATAATATACGGCTGCAAAATCACTTTAAAATTATTCAGATGCTGATTGAGAATTCTCAGAGCATTGGCATCTTGCCAGAGTCTATTAAAATTAAAGCACAATTGCAATTGTACAGTAATTGTGAAGGATCTTCTAGTTTGGCTGTTACCAATGCCAGATTAGATCGGGCGGCTGCGGACAAAAAGAAAAAAAAGCGACGCAGTGGATCACTGACACGTATGTTTAATGGGTTAAAGAAAATCGTTGGTGGTGGAGGGCAATCAACTGATAGTTTAGATAAGGTGTCGGAGATGCCAAATCCTATGACACCTTGTTTGAATAAGGCGCCGAAAAAGCGGAAGGGCAACGACGTGGGTGTGCTGAGTGCTAAAAAGAAGTAAAACTTTGTGACTTATATTGTTTTTGTTTCCTAAATCAGTTAACTTATTTAATAACTCTCAATATTTTTTATTATAGGAAAGAAGTTTTGTCTGTGTTGCCACAAAACAATGGAGGACTCCTTCCGAATACGCCCAGTGTTCAACCAAAGTGAGTATTAATTTAAACTTTATTATACTTGTTATTAATTAACAATCATTTCAGGGAAACAAAACGATCTCGTTTAAGTTTAGGTGGACATTTAGGTAGAAGTCGTGCACCAAAAGTCACTACAAATGTGAAAAAAGAAGATTTACAGCCACCAATGGAACGTCGATGGAGTGTAGTTGGCAGTGGATGGAATCGCAAAAAGCATTCATCCGTTTCATCCCTTTTGGAGGTCTCGCATTCTGTAACGAAACAGAATTCCTCAAATGATCTTCTGTCAGACAACAGCATTGATAGTCTTCTAGTGCCGGTTCAAAAACAGGAGCCATCCTCCGATTATGAAATTCTGGATGCTTCACCAAAGATTCGAATCTCTAAAAGTGAATACGAAGCAATAAAAGAACGTGTTTCTGCTATTGAGAATAGGATTTCGCAGGAATTCAACAATATTCAAATGACTGATTCGTTGGAACAGTCTGAACAAATATCTCTGGATGGTCCTGAAAAGGTTCAAAACAAATACAATCAAACGCTCGCGCATACAGAACCTATTAGCGAGACCGCAACATCAACAGATCAGCTGGCAAAGCGATTGAGTCGTGAGCTGAAAATTAGACGTAGTGCCGAGCACAAGGTAATTCGTTCACCGAGTGCTCGCAAAATAGGAACAATGCGTCGACGTTCCAAAGAGTCAGTTCGCCTCTCTAGAAATTTGTCATGGCATGTAACTGGCGCAGATGCGGGCACCATTCCGTTGATTGCACCACCGACGGTGGCTCACGCATTCTATCCTAAAAGTAGCCTTAAACGTGGACGTCCCAATACAACACAAACTGGACTGAGACAGCCGACACCGGTTCAAGAGAAGACACCAATCTCTACATTTGCTAGCCCAATGATTGAAGAAAAGGATGTCCATCAACAACACTGGGTTTGTGCTAATGACTTCTTCAGTAATCCAACAAATGATCAGCACAATATGTCAATCGATTCGACGCCAGTTGCCGCAGGAAGCGTGCCAACAACACCAAATACTCGCGGTCGAAAATCATTACCTAATACCCCGATGGTCAACTCCAAGCCCAGTACACCAGCAAAACCGTCAACACCACGTTACGTCACAACATTGTCCGTCAATGAGATGAAGACACCAATGTTGCCTCCACGAATGCCAATCTCAAAACAGAAAACGCCAGGTTCAGTGAAGCAACAACCTAGTCGAGTGCCTGTTGCAGATAATGGACTTACCGGAAGAGCGTCAATTGCACGCATCCGTAGTCAAAATGCCGGTATGGTAATGGCAAAAGCCAAATTGTATGACGGCCTTGTTACGACGGAGCACGATGTAATTGTTAGGCGCCAAAGTTCACGATTTGCAATGCCAAAGCAGCGCTCGTTCGAAATGACTGGGCATCAGCCGCGTGCCGCATTTACTGATCGTCGGGATCTCACAAAATTGCGTGCCATCGCTAATCAGCAACGGCTGACAAACAATTGCACTAATTCACCGAAAAACTCAACACCACGACGTCGTGTTGGTAATGGAAACAGTGCCTCAACAAAATGTCCCAGTGGTGTTACAAGACGCCAACGTTTGCGTCTTGTTCACTCACCAACTAAGAACAACTCATCGCCTATTCTAAAGAAAACGTTGCACGACAATTTCAAGCAGAGTGCTGCTGATGTACTCGCTACCAATAGCAAAGTGCCACGACGTGTTCCCACAGACTATCGGAGTCCGGCAAAAACGGCTGCCCCTCTTGATAGCACCCCACTTATTAAGCGGCCATTACTTATTAAGTCACCTCGAAGAATTCAGATGATGAAGACGCCGGGACGGGAAAATCAGGGTAGATCGGCTCAGTGTACGCCGATGAAGGCAACACCAATTAAACCATTTCATGGTAATAATCAACAGAGACGATCACCGCGGATTGTACGGAGTCCCTTGTCGCCATACTTCTAGTTGGAAATGTTTTTTTAGTCTTAATTTTTGTAATTCTTTTTCTTCCTTCTTTTGTCTTAATTTAGTATTTTATTAATTTCATTTTTTATATTCAATAAAATGTTTTTTATGCAATTTTTTTTATAGTCTTATTTAAGATATTTGTTTAAATGCAAATATAATATGCAATTAGGTTAAAATAAATTAAATAAGCAGAAACTTACAGGAACAACTGCTGGTGCATCTAATTAATTTTGGCTTTATTTAAAATGGTAAAAAAAATTTTTTTTTCGGTTTACTGATGGTCAAAAAGTGATAACAATCAAATAAAATTTACACTTTGATTTTCTTTAGGTAGCCATAAAAGAACCATAATATAACTGTTTTAATCATCCTTTTCAGTAAAAAACATCTTTAGCAGATCAGCTTTAGCACACTGTTCACCTTCCAGACGCATAGGCGTGCCCCATCGAACCAGCGTAGGAATAACACTCAAGAACGTTTTTTTATCTGTGCGAAATGGACATTTCACATCTTTCCAACTGAAAAAAAGGCAGTGAATAAATAAAAACAAAGAGATTAATTGCCCAAAATAACAAGATAAAATGTACATATATAGTTACATAAATATGTACTTACAAAGTACGATCACCCACTTCAACGATAAGAAAAATCGAATCAGCATCTGCCAATTCGAGGGCATCTTTTATAAATGGATCAGCTAAAAAGCAATTTAGGAAATAATTAACTTAAATTTAATAACATTTTTCTGAATAACAATACAAAATCTTACCATCATTGCAATCAGAACACCAACTAATTCCATCGATTTTTGTGCCGGTAAATAAAACATTTAGCTCACGTTTCTTGTCTACATTTTCACAAAACTCCAAAAAACCCTCATACCCAAATACATGTTCTTCCTGAACCATTTTGTTATTTACGGAAAAAAATACTAACTCTTAGTATGCACAAAATATACGAAATAAACGGATTCAAAATTATCCACGGCCCTATAATAATTAAAAAAATAATTACATACGTCTCGCTCAAGTCACGTACTTATTTTAATTTAGTATCTTAACTTCAACTATAATAATCAACAATTAACTGGAGATTCACACACATGAGAAAACAAAAAAATTAAACAATGCGCTGAATGTAAACTGTCAAGTGTCAGCTGAGAATCAAATGTGCTGAAAATCCTAATTTATTGTTTTTGTTGAGACCCTGATGAACGGCAAACGTGTCAACATTGTTCTGTCATAAAAATTTACTGCAGAGTGCGAGCGAAAATTGTCCCATATTACATTTAATTTTTAAATAAATTGATTGTAAATATTCATCATTGACGATGGCGTAAGTAAAATTTAAGTTTTTACTACAGCTTAACAAATAATATTTAATAATTGTTTGTTTTAGTGTATCAAAGGTGACATTTAAAATTACCCTGACGTCGGACCCCAAGTTGCCGTTTAAAGTGTATGTAATGTTTAATGTTTTACTTATGGCTTTAAAAGTTAAAAAAATTACCTTTCATTGCTACTTGATTTTATTTCTTATTTTTAATTACATATACATTTAAGATGAAATCTTTGCTGAACTGATAACTAAATATTTTAAAATTCTTGTCCAGTTTATTTAATTTTTCTTTTATGATTTATGAAGCTCTATTATTGTTAAAATATTTAAATTTTGACACAGATTGAGCGTTCCCGAAACGACACCTTTTACTGCCGTGCTTAAATTTGCAGCTGAGGAATTCAAAGTTGATTCATCAACAAGTGCTATCATCACTGATGACGGAATTGGCATCAATCCATTGCAGACAGCTGGAAATGTCTTCTTGAAGCATGGCACGGAATTGAGATTAATTCCTAGGGATCGCGTGGGCTTTTTATAACATGATCGCAATAGAAAATACTTACCACTTTCAATTTTATTTAATTTAACTATTTTTTTAATAAAATTAAATCTTTTTGCAATGTTTAAAGATTATCATTTTTATATTTTGTCTTATTTGTATATAATTATTTAGTAATAAATATATTATGAAATAAAATGCTTTGAAATATTCAAAAATAAATTAAAAAGCAAAATTTATTCAATTCAAATATCCCGCGATAATTTGAGGTTAATTTTTGACAACTGTCAAATATAAAATTCCAATTGAAAAAAATAACAAAAAAATATCAACACTCATCCAGTCAAAATGTGTAAACTTAAATCAAATAAATGATTTTAAAATAATAATAAATTAAAACAATAGTTTAAAGACAAATTATGTACATAAATGAACCGCAAAATTATGCTACTCAACAATGTTTACATTAAATTCTTTTCGTTATGTATTATAATTTCATTCATTGTGACGCTTTTGCTCGGTGCCATTTCATTTGGTAATTATTATTTTGTAAGTTAAATATTTGTCCTAATCTCAAAACTTGCTTTCAGAAGACTGCAACTGTGATAAACATAACACCAACACCCATAACCATGTGTATCAGGAACACTCACTCAATGAACGTTTCGTCTCTGCCCGGCCACCTGGTGACGATGCACATCCTGAAAGAGCCTCCAAAAAACGTCTCGCCATTATTGTGCCGTATCGCAATCGATTTGAAGAATTATTACACTTCGTGCCACACATGCAAAAATTTCTGGACAAACAACATATTCCACATCGCATCTTCATAGTAAATCAGGTGGATCGGTATCGCTTCAATAGGGCTTCATTAATTAACGTTGGGTTCCTTTACACCAAAGACGCATTTGATTACATTGCAATGCATGATGTTGATTTATTGCCCATGAATGATGATCTCAAATATGAGTATCCATTAGCAGGGCCCTTTCATGTTGCCGCGCCCAATTTGCATCCCAAATATCATTACGCGACATTTGTGGGTGGAATTTTATTGGTCGCAAGACATCATTTTGAGGAGATGAATGGGATGTCAAATAGGTATTGGGGATGGGGCTTGGAGGATGATGAATTTTATGTGCGCATTAAAGATGCTGGATTGAAGGTTTCGCGCCCAAAAAGTATTACAACGGGGATCAATGATACGTTTGTGTAAGTGCTTTTAATTGTCAGAATTTACCTTTATTGTTTGGCAAAAAACACAAGGTTCTTATTTTTATTACCCAAATTGTATTTTAGGGATGCGTATTTTAACTTACTAAAATCACTTTGTTTTGTTTAGTCACAATCATGATCGAACCGTTCGCAAACGAGATACCGCTAAATGCTTTAACCAAAAAGAGATGACAAGGAAACGTGATCGTGAGACAGGATTGAACACACTCAAATATACGATTGAAGAGGTCAAGCAGCTAACAATCGATAGCACCCCGTTAACAGTCCTTAATGTTAAACTTTATTGCGACCGAAAAGAAACGCCATGGTGTGACTGCAATGGCACGTAGTTACCTCAATAATTATTATTGTTTTATTTTATAAATTGTACAATTTTTTTTAAGTTTACAATAAATACAAAATGCAAACAAATTCTTTTTTATGACCAAATTATTGGCTATATACTTTATTTCTCATAATACCTATAACGACACCAATTCATCTAACACATTATTATTTTTGAAATTATTTTCAATAAGAAATAATTTATTTCAATTACACATACATATTTAGTTTAAAATTTAAAATGTTGATAAAGCTATGTTTATTTCAATATAATTGTTTTAAACTATTTTGGTAATTCATTTAAAATGCATTTTTTTTCTTAGAAAACTTTGAAATTTAATCTCACACAAACACTGCTTCCTAATTACATCACAAGTGGTTGACTAAAAGCTAATTGCACAAATCATCTGTGGAGAGGAACATCTCACATTCTCACGTGTGGTTAAATCGGAACTAAACAGGGCATGCAGATGTCTTAAGTTTTTTATTGGATTTCACCTGAAACGGGGGGAAATAATTCAAAACATCGCAACAGTATAATATATAGCAACAATAATAACAATGAAAATATTGTAGGTCCAATGTATGGCCTTGACAAAGGCTAGTATCGACTACATTGAGGCGTTTATAATGTGATTTTTTTAAGAAACAGCGCCTAAATGTGGTAAATTGTATTCAGTCAAAGCCACAAATACTTTTAATAATAAATTAAAATTTAATACAATAAAAATAGAAATAAATAAGAAGTGGTAATAATGAATGAAGATGAGAAATATATTAAATAATAAATCTAAAACTATATTTAAATTGGGAAAGGATTAGGTTTAAATGAAGTATAGAAGATTCGTTAGTTTCAAAACGAAGTTATTTTACCTTAATTTAATAATATTTATAATATTAATTAATTGATAAAAGTGCTTCATGAAGAAAAAATATTGTGGTTATAAATTTAAGAAATACATTTTTAAGTACAGTAATAAATAAAAATATTATATATACAAGTGCATAAAATAGAAGGACAGTGCAGTGTTAGAGTATTTGTAAGATACGTTCTATTTCAATACGAGAATAAAGTTATAACCATTTGTAGATAAACATTTATAATTCCAAGCATTTACTTTTTATATTGTTAAATTGTACTTTTATATCTTATCTTTTATTGTGCAATTAGTTATTCATGCATACAGACATTGACTAATTGCTTAATTGTATTTTTTACACAATTAATATTTTACTACATTTGTTTTGTGTTCCGTTTACACAATGTTAACGTATTTTTAAAAAGAGTTCCCATTCTGATGGTTAAAATCAACTGGATTTGAAACAAACAGGGATCGACGTAATATAAGAAAAATATATCATTTCGATGTTGGCACGAAAAATTTGGCTTATTTCTTTGTATCCGAATCCTAAATAGATTTATTTTATTGTTGTACAATAGATTAACGACGATTCAATATATTTTAAAATTTTAAATACTCCTAGCAAGCAGATCTCAATAAAATTCACGGTTTTACGAAATTGTACACTTCATGTTACCCGATCATTAGATCTAATTGTTTCTAAGTCGTACTTGTTTTAAGTACTAAAGTCATATGTAAAACTTTAATGAAACCGCAAGTTTTTAAATAAGTGCAGCACAATAGAAAAATATTTTGTTTGAATAATACAAGAAATATGCAAACTGCACAAACGTCTGAAGGATAAGAAGCTCAATAAATTTAAATTTCTCATGTTCAAGAAGTAGGAAGGCCATCAATGCATCAGCAACAGTTACTGGCATTGAAATTAGCTTGAGTTTAAAATGTAAAAAATATCGATTTATAATATGCATAGGCAATACCTGATCAAGAATAAGACAATAGAAAGTGTGATAGTAAAAGACGGAAGGTTAAGACTTATTGTGGTTAAGACAATTAGTTTAACGGCAGACCTATAAACTTCGTAATAACATTCACGAAAATGAACATAAACATCTACTTATAGAGTAGATTATCCGGAAATGCGTTCATTTAAAAAATAATAACAAAAAGTAAGAGTAAAGGGATGTTTTAAATAATGCAACTAAATAGAAAACTAAACTAAGCTTTAAGCTAATATAAAAACTTAAGACTAATTAAAGAACATAAATCAATATGTAAGTCTAAACACAACACGTACAATTAATCAAGAGCTACCAGAAGAATAAATTATGTTCATCAAAAATCCTTAATTGCCGTTTATGTGTTGTTTAATGTTACATTCTATTATAGAATGGTAATTCAAATTCCTAATTTTAAAAGCATTTTGATTATTAGTTTAATTATGTTTTAATAAGATTATTAGTGTGTCTTTTAATAGTACATAGTACATTAATTTGTATTCTACTTAATAAATGAAAATATGTAGATAAATATTTCTTCACGTAGACACCAACCTCATCTATTTAATTAAACACCCTTTGGATGAAACTATTTCCCATTTAATACATTTAAATGTTTACGTCTAACTAACCCCCTACGTAGTATAATTTAATATTTTGCTATTTAGGTATTAATATAAATATTTTGTTATGTAGATTTTTATAAATATTATTATGTAGAATACATATACGAGTATATATTTGTTTATATTGGAGTATCTAATGTGTATAATACTGTAATCGTAAAAATTGTGATAGTTATAAAATTTATGCAGTAACTAAAAACTGTTAGGATTAAAAGCTATAAATCCACGTATTTGTAAGTATTTTTTATAAATTCTGAGTTATTCATTTTGGGTTGTATTTTATGTATACATGAAGGATGCTATTTAAAGCTTTGGTTCCTTTGGTCACAAGTTCTGTTTTTAATGTAGGTATTACTTTTGTGGACATTTCAATTATTAGTTGCATTGTAAAATTATTTGGCCACATTTGGGTATTTTTCCTCTACGTGATGAGTGTCTAAATGTCCACTAACTATAAATTACTGCTAACATTAAACATAATAAATTGTTTCCATGATTTTCGTAGGCAGTTTTACAATTGTCCTTCAGCAAGCAAGTTAACGATGAAATTTTAAAACAATGCTCAAGTTATTGTAATAATTACTCGTTTTAATCGGGGTTCTCTTTTTTAAATTTAAAACGCCGATATGGCTGCATTAGAAAACTTTTTGGCGTAAAAAAAATTGTTTAACATAATTTTATACGTTTCTAATCAAAAATCAATTTTTAATCAACCCATTGGTGTAATACAATTTGTATTATTAATGACGTTATATTAAACATTGTTCAACTTTTCCTTGAAGTTTTACAATAAATACACAACACCGACATTATAATTGTCTCAACACGAAACCATCATTATAAGATACGATATTCCCCAATATTCAGCAATTTGCATAAATTATGTAATTCCGTTTAAAATGCTTTCACAATTCTCATACCTTTTTCGACCCTTTTGTTTAGACAACATATTCTTTATCACTAATTACACGAATACCGTGTTCAGTAAAAACAAATTTAATTAATTCTCGTTGATTACGCGATGTCCGCACGGGCAGGCCATCATCACTGAGCGCATCGGACAACACATCAAACTCGATGCGCTCAATTGCTGGCGACGACGATTTCGAGGAACTAGCTAGTGCATTTGTGTCAACAGTATCAACGGTATCAATTGTGCCAAAAGTGCAGCCACTCTCATTATCATCCAAAACAATCTTATCATCTACTTCAAAAACCTCATCATCGATATCATCAACTACAACATCGTGATCATCATCACCACCATTATCATCCTTATGTGTTAGTTGTACACCCACCTCGTCATTGATGGCGCGTCGTGTGGAGCAGCCACCACTGTTGACGCCGGTTAGAATTTGCACCGCTTGGCCGGGTCGATGCAGCAATGATTTCACGTTGTTGAGCGTATCGCCACCACAACAGAACATGGCCGTCGACCGGTCGATTGCTAATGTGGCTGGTGCGGCCGATACTGCTGTATGGACTATGGACGCCTGCACTGCCTCCACCGTGGATGATTTTTGTCCTTCCGCCGATGCGGCACTGTTTGTGACACAAATTTTTGTGATTGATGAGTATGTATCGGTTTCGTCCATATCTTCATACGGGGGCGGTGATGGCGGACGATTTTTTGACAAATTCTTGTTATTCACATAGAATTCGTTTATGTTCAAAGCGGGCAATGCAGGCTCTAGCAATATCATTTGATTTTGATTTGGTGATAGAATATACTTACTGCATTCCGTCCGTTCATTTTTTTGTTAGACATGTACAGAGAAAATCACACATATGGATATAAACATGATATGTAATATGAACATATTGTGCGATTCATGTGAACTTGGGCGAAATAAATGTTAAAAGCAGCATTAATATGGTACTTACGCATCTTTTACACCGAAGAGTTGATTCTTGTAGATGTATTCGGTAATATTGTCATCCAGTAAGTACTTGACGGAGAGTCCACGTCCTAGTAGACGTCTTACCATAGTTGAGCTAACTTCATTTTGAACCCAATTTCGAACTATTGTTATGTTCGCCTTCAATTACAAACAATAAATTAAATTACTTTAAATTGATATACATATAATATTTGTTTGTGAAAAAGTCCGATTATTTAGAGGAGTATTTATGAATTTCACTCTTCTACGTTAAATGAATAAAAGTCCCAACAAACAAGATATTTTATTTGTTAAAAAATATCCAAATTTAGTAGACTGAACATTTTTATCTTAACGTGTTGCAATAAAAAGAGTACTGCGGAAATTAATTAAACATGACTAATGTATTAGTTTAATTTGCGTGGACACAACACATAAAAACTACCATTATATATTATTATATTTTCCATGGATAAATCATAAGATTAATCATGAATAAAAAAAAGCATTGTCACACTTACCCTGTATTTGTGAAGAATGTCTGACTCAAATATAAACTGTTCAGGGTTGGTGCCACTTCTAGTTACAACAACAAGGCCATGTTGGCCCAAGATGGCTTCAATCTAGTTGAAATAATAAAAAAATGAAATGAATTATGAATCATAATTTCCTTATCTGAATTAAAAAAAAAAATTACATCATCATCCTGCCACAATCCAGGAACAGCGAATGATTCTAATAAATCAGCACCACACAACAACTTCAATTGCACTGGCCCCGACAAGTTCTTCACACCATCCGGTATCCAACCTGGTAGGATTTCATTAACAGTACCATTCAAATCATTAAGATACGAATTTATATAATTTTGATGGTATTGCAGTGAGATTCTGGTACGTGTCCATTTATCCTGTTGATTGCACTCCCAGTCCGACAGTCGAATCCAGTTGGATGATTGTAATGCAACTTTCACCATGGCACAGCGATGCTTTGCCGGTGCAAGACCTTTTTTAGCGTATGAGTCATGCACTGGTGACACAATGCCTCCCACCACTTTGTATCCACCATTTAGTAGGTAATGATCTCTAGCGATTTCTGCAAAACAAAACAACACAAACAAACACAAACACCAAACAATGAAAAAAACGGAGTTAAAATTTACTGCGCAATTTGAATAAAACAGATGGGAGTTGCGACTGTAAGGGTAATATATTTTGTCATTGCGCGCTTTAAAGGAATCTTTACCGAACATGCGAAAATGCATCGGGGTTGGTGGGCTGAAGGAGCCACAGGCAACCAACATAATGTTTTTTGTGGGTGACATTCTGATGGCCTTCCTACTGTTGCACACTTTTTTCACAGGTTTGCACTGTATCAAGTCACCTTTTCGATATTAATCTTTACTGCTTGTATGCAAATATTCAAGCGTATTAAAAAAAACACTACGCGATTTGTGTAATGGCCAATGGGAGGAATGCTACATCTGCAATCAGCAATGAGAGAATAAAGTTTGCACTTTGAATTTTTTTCATTAATAATTTTAGTTTTAATCTATTATATATATTTGCGGCTGCGCACTGGAATTTTGTGCAGAATATATATAATTTATGTATGTATTTCTTAAGTATACGTACTTTCCGAGATTGCAACTTTTGCTGTCTGTACTTAAAATTATTTCGTTATTTTACCATGGCCAGAACACATCAAATTCCACTGAGTTCTTCAAAAATTGCAGCAATACTTCATGAGTTAAATTATTAAATTTGCATCGCATCCCTAGTTTCTTTTATGTCAGTTAAAATAGCTCAAAACTTAAAATTATCAGTTTTAACGATCAGCTGATTATTGAGTCAACTTGTGCAAGCGCGATGAATCGGTAAAATCTAGTACACCACAAACATATATAAATAATTTGCATTTTGCAACGCACCGGCAGTTTTTTTATATAGTGTACGTGCAGTTCGCATCTGAAATCTGATCAATTTTGCGGTGATAATACAAAGAAGAAAAAACAAAAATTATTAAGAATGAGATTGTCAGCAAAGATTAAAGAATTATTGTCGAAATTTAACTGTTGAAATCATCATAATTTGTGTAAAGTGTAGTCGAGCAGCTGTTAAAGTTAAAATCGTATTTGCGGTTTGCCGTGTGCTGATAAAATTATTTGGTGTGATTGGAAGCAGAGTTGGAAATTTAATCAAATTTTGTGTCTTGAGCAGAAAAAAAACTCAGGTAAGTTTTAATTCTATTTAAATATCAAAACAGTGAATAATTTTGAGCGGAATTGATTCTCTCTCCATAAATAATGCGACAATATATTTTACATCATAGAAGTATTATATTTCCGTTTGATTAGCGAGGAATTTTATATTTTAGCACGCAAATACACAAAATGTCAGAATGCTAATTTGCATGTAGGGGTATTAAATAGTCTAGACTTTTTATATTTTACCATTCCTAAATGACAATGGTTTGATACATATTTAGCATATTTAGTTCTCGTATGGAATGCGAAATCCCAGCATATCGTGTTACATGCAGTTGTATCCTTCGTTCGCACTATAAGTCGGTCGCCCTCCGGTCTTTGTGTTATTTGGCGCGTATCAACATAACCTATAAATTATTTTCGTTGCATTACATACATAACTACTAAGTATACTAACTACTTTGCCAGTAGGTCCTTAATCCTTATTCCTAACTCCCAATATCCTAGGACCTAGTGCATTAATAACCAAGAGAAAAATTTATTGATTTCTTGCAAGCGGAGGAACTCGTTTTGTGTCGACTTAAATTAGTTTATTTAAAACTTTCAAATTTCCACTTTTAGTTTTAAACTTCATTTTATTTGTTTGCTTATTAGTTGACAACCAATTTTTTTTCAGAAT
The DNA here is from genome assembly GCA_963854165.1 of Sylvicola cinctus. Lineage (NCBI taxonomy): Eukaryota > Metazoa > Arthropoda > Insecta > Diptera > Anisopodidae > Sylvicola > Sylvicola cinctus. The sequence goes on from OY974083.1 coordinate 46,321,598, forward strand.
TTTCGCTTAAACTTCTGGTAATTTTCGTGCGTTACAATGGAGGAATTGCCATTCCGTACGGAATATGCAAAAAGCGGACGCGCTAAATGCAAGGGCTGCAAAAGCCCGATTGACAAGGACGATATTCGTATTGCTGTAATGGTTCAGGTAAGCAACAAGTTATTTGGTGTATTCAATTCGTGGATCGATTTTAAACACATTTTATTCATTCATAAAAAATGTAGTCATCGTTTCACGATTCCAAACAACCAAATTGGTTCCATGAGAAGTGCTTCTTTATAAAGCAACGTCCGAAGACAGTTGGTGATATCGATGGGTTCGATAACTTACGTTTTGATGACCAAAAAAGAATTACAGGTATTGATTCTTGAATTCATTATAGGTATATTTAAATTACTATAATATTTAATGTTGTATTATATATTTGTAGAAAAGTTGGATAATCCGATTGCTTCATCATCTTCTGATGGCAAGAAGAAAGGTAATTTCTTTATTTAGCCATTATTATTGGGGGAAAAATTATACGGTATGTTTTTAGGTAAAAAAGGAGGATCCGATGCTGCCTTTAAAGATTTCGGCATCGAATACGCCAAATCGGGACGTGCTACATGTCGTGGTTGTGAACAACTCATTGCAAAGGGTGAGATTCGCTGCAAGAAAGTGGTTTTTGACACTGAGGTCGGCATGAAGTATGGTGGTCAACCATTGTGGCACCATGTGGAATGCTTTGCACAAGTTCGCTCTGATTTGGAGTGGATCGAAGCTGGTGATAAGTTGCCAGGATTTAAAACGCTCAAAAAAGAAGATCAGGGGGATGTTAAAAAACGTTTGCCGTATGTATTAAGATTTCATTATTTTTGCTTTTAAAAAACCTTGTATTTATTATTTTTATTGTCTTTAGAGCAATTAGTGAAGGTCCACCACTGAAAAAAGTTAAAATTGAAAAAGAGGTGAAAGAAGAGGAAAAGAAAGTTGATGCGGCCATGGAAAAACAGAATAAGGAGTTGTTCAAATACCACGGAAAACTTAAGGAAATGAAAAAGGGTGAAATAAATGAACTTTTGGAGGCTAATAATCAAGATGAAGATTTAAAAGGGACCAGTGAGGTATGATTTAAAGTTTTTGTTTTGTTAATTGAAAGTTTTACCAATAGCACTTGCAGAAAATACTCCATTTGGCAGACGCTATGACCTTTGGGGCCCTCGAAAAATGTTCCGATTGTGGTGGCCAATTGGTACACAGCAAAACCGGATACTTGTGCACCGGCAATCGTAACGAATGGGTGAAATGTTTGACACTTCTGAAAGAACCAAAGCGTAAGCCGTTTAAGGTGCCCGCCCATTTGAGTTCAAACTTTCCCAAATACAAGTCAAAGATTGGCGTACGTTTGTTCAAGTATGTAGCGCCCACTGTTAGCTCTACTGTGGTCAAGAAGGAAGAAGACGAACTGGCTGGACCGAAAGTACAGCGTGCTAAACCACCATTTTATCGTATGGAATTTGTTATCTTAGGCAAAACGGCTAAATCCAAAGGAGAAATTGAAAAAATGATTATTAAGAATGGCGGCAAATTGGCTACAAAGTTAAGTGAGAAGACGATTGCCGTAATTTCTACACCGGAAGAGGTGGAGAAATGCAATTCTCGTATGCAAAGGGCTAGAGAATTAGAGATTCACGTAGTGCCGGATGATTTTCTGGATGATGTCGATGCGGACTGGAAAGTCAGCAAAATTGTATCAAACTCAATCTGTGATTGGGGAACTGATGTAAGTTTTCAATTTGAATTGGTATTCTGTAAAATAATTTGAGTTTTATATATTTATGACATTAATTCATGTGATATAATTGAGAAGTGATGCAAGATTTTGAATTGATTCTATATTTTACTACAGCCAAGCGCTCGTTTACCAGTGGAAGAAACCAAATCAGGGTCAAAAAGTATTTACACAAAGAGTGTACCAAAATCCATGACACTTACAATGAAGAATGGTATCACCGTTGATCCGGACTCTGGCCTAGAGCACGTAACCCACGTGTACGCAAAAGATAAGGATCTTTACACAGCTACACTCACTAAAACTGACGTTCAGGCCAACAAAAATTCGTACTACAAACTACAATTGCTGGAGACTGATGCTGGCAATAAGTACTATGTTTTTCGTTCCTGGGGCCGCATCGGCACCATCGTTGGTTCCAACAAGTGTGTACCCTGCAACTCACTACAGACAGCCTTGAAGGAGTTTGAGCATTATTTCCGCGATAAGACTGGTAATGCATGGAGAGATCGTCACGAGTTTATCAAACATCCAAACTGCTACACAATGATTGATATTGAGGTGGATGATGGTAAAGATGCTATGGCTGATAATGGCATACCATCCAAATTGCCTATGCCCGTACAGAGTTTGGTGAAGCTGATTTTTGACATAAACCTAATGAAGTCAACAATGAAACAATTTGAATTGGATATGGAGAAAATGCCGTTGGGAAAGCTGTCAAAAACTCAGTTAAAAAAAGCCCTCACTGTCTTGGGCACATTGAACACTATCATGGCGGAAGACATGAAAGCAGCCGACATTATCATTCAGGAAACAAACAAATTCTACAATATTGTGCCACATTGCTTCGGTGTCACTCAACCACCAATGTTGGATAACAAGAAAATTATTCAGGACAAATTTGATATGATTGACAGTCTCATGGAGATTGAATGTGCATACAGTTTGTTGCAAAGCACTGACATGGATCAAAAGTTGAGTACCCTCGATGGGCACTACGAAAAATTAAACACCTCATTGACTCCACTGGAGAAGAGCACCGATGAATACGACATGCTGTCCAAGTATGTGAAGAACACACATGCCGACACTCACGATATGTACACACTGGACATTGAGGACATATTTGTTGTGCAGCGTCGTGGAGAGCAACGACGCTTCAAACCATTCCAGAAGATGCCCAATCATAAGTTGTTGTGGCACGGTTCTCGTCTCACCAATTATGTCGGCATTTTGTCGCATGGCTTGCGCATTGCACCGCCTGAGGCACCCGTCACTGGTTACATGTTTGGCAAGGGTGTATACTTTGCCGACATGGTCTCGAAGTCGGCAAACTATTGTTTTACTGATCAGACAAATAACACTGGCTTGTTAATGCTGTGTGATGTTGCATGCGGTGAAATTGAGTCGCTAAATCAGGCAAAGTATGTTACCAAGTTGCCGATTGGTAAGGATAGTGTGAAAGGTGTGGGACGTACTCAGCCGGATCCGGCACAGTCGGTGTTCTTGAAGAGTGGCGTGGAAGTTCCGCTAGGCACACCTGTCACTGATGACAATGTTAAGTCGTCTTTGTTGTACAATGAGTACATTGTTTATGATGTCGCCCAAGTGAAGGTGGATTATTTGTTCCGCGTCAAATTTAACTACAAATACTAAATTTGAAAGGCGATTTTTGATTTTTTTATGTATAAGATTATTATAATAAGTTAATGTTTATTTACGTTTTTTGTTAGTTAACTATTATCAACTACAATATACTACCATACTTTTTTCATTAAATATTTTCTTCGGTTACTTTTGTTCAACAGTGGCCCATTCCATGAAAGGATTTCCTATTCACGCCATTGATTTTTAGGACACAAGCAATGTTGTGTTTGTATTTTGTTTTAATTAAATAAAAAAAAAAAAAAAAATTATGTTAAAGGTTTTTATATTCAAAAAAGCTGAAATTTGTTAATTATATTTACGTTAAAAATAACCTTTCATCTTTATTCCGTAATGTGATGACTTACGAAGAATAAACAAAATTCTTAAAGTTTATAGCCCCTTCCATTCACAAAATATAGTGTGTTCAGTAATATATTTTGTATAAATGTTCAACAAGTTGTTTACAACAACAATTAAGAAAATATCAATTTTGCAATTTAAAGCAATATTATTGTTTTATTGACATTTTCCAGACATTGAAAATAAATTATTATAGGTATTATAAATTACGAATCAAAGAAACCCCAACTCTTTTAAGCTCAATGTTAAAGTTCTTCACAATTGCCTGAACACGATCATACAATCTTGGTGACAATCCATTAAATGCACTGACATGTGCAAATGCGGAAAACCCAATGCCAATGTCGATAAAACAACCAAAATCAAGAACATTGGTAACAGTACCAGCCACTTCTGTGCCAATCTCCAAATCATACATATCTAAGTAACGACTCTTAAAAATGGGCACTTTGTTGAAATCAGTCCGGTAATCCTTGAACAGTTCGCGTTGTAATGCAGTAATAACGGAAGTCATCTATAAAATAATTATTGGAGCTAATTGGTATACGAAAAATTATAAAACTTACATTTTCCAAAGAAACGTTTTGCGCTTTTGCTAGGTGCTCACAGCTCAACCTTTTCATTGTATGAATGAATTTTTCAGTCCCAATATCGCAAAGAGAGAACATTTGATCCTTAATTAATCTGTGAAATAGAACATTTCAAGTTATATAAAAAATAGAAAGAAACTTATCAAAAAAAATACTTTTCAGCAACTTTGTAACTTTCTGGATGTACCCATGTTGCATCTAAGGGATTATACGGATCGTTATTACACTTTGCTGTAAATCGGTCGATTCGTAGAAAGCCGGCACATTGCTCAAATGTCTTAGCACCAATTAAGTTTACATTACACAAGTCTTTGCGACTTTTGAATGGTCCATTTTTAAGGCGATGATCAAATATATTTTGGGCCCGTGCCGGTGATAATCCGGCGACATACTTCAGTAAGTTAACGCTTGCTGTGTTAACGTCAACACCAACAAAACTGACACATTCTCTCACCACTTCATCAAGAACCTCGTCCAATTCATTCACATTAAGATCATGTTGGTACATGCCAACACCCAGATGGCGCGGTTCCACCTTAACGTATTCACCAATTGGATCACAGAGGCGTCTCGCAATCGCAACCGCACTCAGTTCGTTCACTTGAATGTCGGGAAGCTCCTTCATTGCTTCTGCACTACATGAATATATTGAGACGCCTTGTTCTGGAACTGAGCAATGTCTAACAACGTCCGGGTCGATAATATCTTCCTCGTAAAGTGAGTTGATCCAGTTTTCGGTTTCACGACTTCCAGTTCCATTGCCAATTGCAATTATAGTGCAGCTTTAAAAACGAAATTTAAAAAATTAAATGTTGACAATAATTTTTTTTTAAATTACTTGTATTTGTCCAATAACTCCGCAATATATATCCCATCTGCACGAGCCGTATTTTTGTTATTGTGAGGATCAATAACGCCAGTTTTCAATACACCTCCATTTTCATCAATAAATGCATACTTGCAACCATTTTTAAATCCGGGATCAATTGCGCAGATTGATTGCCCTTTTATTGGACATACCAGCAACAAATCCTTTAGATTTTTTTCAAAACACACGATTGCGGCCTTTTGTGCATGTTTTGTGAGAGTATCACGAATTTTCCGACGGATCATACGATTAACTGGAATGATAAAAGTTTAATAACATTTATGGAAAATACTTTTTCCATTCACTTACTCTTCAGAGTGTAAGCATCTTCAAATGCTTCTTTAATAATTTTTTCACGAGATTTATTATATACATTCCCTTTGTTTAAGTAACCGTTGACCATGAAGTAAGTCAATAATCTTTTAAATGACGGCGGAATTTTCAGTTTCACATTTAGGATTTTTAAATTTTCCCCTCGATTGATGGCAAGAATCTGATGAGGTTGAATATATTTGATGTCTTTTTCAAAATCAAAATACTGACTGAACTTGTCTGGATTACCAGTTACTTTTGTTACATCCCTAACCACTTTAGATGTTATAGTGATTTCGTTTCTTGTTTTCAAATATTCTATTTCTGACAATAGATCAGGATCACTTGACATGATATCAGAAATTATATGTTTAATACCAGTAAATACAGCCTCAAACGATTCTCTCTCTGGAGTGCAACGTTCAATGTAATCATTGAGATTCACTTCAATTTCACCATCAATCAAATCCTTAGCTGGGGGATACAAACCGACTGCTTTGGCACGTTCAGAAAGTTTCTTTTTTCCCTGTTGCTTATAGGGTGCATAGATTTCTTCAATTTCACCAATTGAATGGGCGTTGTAAATGTCTTTTAATAAATCTTCTGAAATGATTTCTTTCTTCTGAAGCATCTTCACAACGGACTCAGCTTTAGTTCTAATCTGCAGAGCAGTTTTGTATGCTGATTTGATGATACGCATTCTAAAACGAAACAAGAGAAAATTGCATTTTAATTACGATAAAAGTAATATGATAATAGTAAAATATGTATAATACCTTTCGGGAGTCATGTCATTGATTGATTCCTTTCGATATCGACAAAGAAATGGAATTGTGTTATCTTCATCAAAGAGCTTAATAATTTTTCCAGCTAATGTAATGTCAATTTCAGCAAGATTGGCTACCAAATGGTCCAAAGAAAGTCCTCCAGGCACATTATTTTGGGAAAGATTCTTAGAGATTTCAAAAGTGGTTACTTTTTCTTTGTTGTCCAACGCTTTATCTGTTTTCTGTCGTTTTCGGGACGATACTGTAGACAATGCTCTAGGTGGCCTAACGGTAATTTCATCATTATCAGAACCATTATATGGGGTGCACGAATAACTCATTGATCTTTTATAATTAGCCTGCTTGCTGGTACATGGTTTTTCTTCATGTAAAGAATTTTTCCTCTTTGACATTTGTCTACTCTTTATCGCAGGTGATTTATGAACACTCGGTTTTCGGCCAGTTTTAGCCCTCCGGCCAGTGATAGTATAAGATTCATCTGAATTCATTCGTTTGCGTCTTTTGACTGATTTTGATCGAGCCGGTACAGTTGAACTCTTCCCGTGGTGATCGTCGTCACTATCGCTGGTGCTCGCTTCATGATAAGATTGTTCTAGAAAAGATGACCGGCGATTTCGGCTATTATTCCGACTAGTGATAGGTTGAGATTCATTCGAAACATGATCGTTCAACAGTTTGCGTTTTCTTATTGATTTTGATCGGGGTTTTACGGTTGAACTCTTTTTAGTGTTATTGGCCACCCGATCATTGTCACCACTGGTGTTAGGAATTTGTTCGATTAAAGGTCCGGGAGACCGGGCGGGACTTACGTCACTTTTTGAAGGTGAGGTTAGTGCCTCAATCCTTTTATTTCCTTGATTAATAAGTTTATCATACTCGTCATCTGTGTCTGATCCCTTTTGAACATTCTTTGTTCCCATTTTAGATGTAGATTGTTCTTTTTTGCCGCAATGCGTGGTATTTTGACCAGAAAACACAAATAAGAACACCGCCCGGAGAAAAACAAATATAAATTATGCGAATGAAGACAACTCGTTATTTTCAAAATTATATGTCACAAAAGGACATAAAATAAGCAAATTCAGATTAACTTTAAGGCACTCAAGTAAAAAGTTTCACAATTATGCAGATTTTACTTTTAAACATTGTGTTGCAACTTGCATTTGAACTGGAGCCTATAGCTATATTAATATCACATATTATGTTAAAATATGTATTATAAATTAATATGAAAAATTAAAAAAAAACTGCGCAATATTGGAACTGTCAAGTGTCAACTGTATTAAAATATCATTTTCTATAATATATGACATTGCCATTTGCCATATACGTACGTCATACGTGCACGGTGCACTGCGGTGCAGCTGCCATTAAATTGTACCGAACCAACAGATAAGCATCAGCGGTGCCATCAATTCTTATTTAAAATTAAAAAAAATACAATTTGAATGAGAAAATTAAATAAAAAAAATTAATAAAAGTAAAAAATTTTGACAATACAAATATTGAATAAACCGAACATAAACATGCGCAAACGAAAGGAAGTCGAAGTTAACGTTTCGCGGTTTCTTTGATGTATTCGAAAAATGGAGTGTGAGTAATTGAGTTCCGGTCACTGTATGTTATATCATCTTAAATCTCAAATCAAAGGAACGTAATGTCAAATGTAAGAATGGCATGAAGTTTTGTAGTCGAATATCCCATTACTAAAAATGATGTAACGTCTTTTTTCCAAAATAATGATATCTTTTGAATTTGAAGAACGATTGAAATTAGTCCATACTCCATAGCATAAACGGCAAAGGAAACTTTTCAATTCATTCGAATTTTTAAAAAATCAGTAAGACGAGCAGCTTGATACATACATAATATCTACAGTATGTTAAGAAACTTAAAATGCTTGGAACTTTGTAGTTTTTACACAATAATACGGATGCAATGAAGCGAATTAACAATATCATGTAAATGTAATTCATATGTAGGTGCAATTGTATAATTCATGTTTAAAGCGCATATCATTCATTTCCTCATCCATTATTATACTTGACAGTCGACATACAAATTGCTGCTAAATAATAGTAAAAGTAAACAAACAAACATAGTATGTGGTTGAATAGCAACAATATTGTAGAGCCTGCAGAAGCAAAAAATATGGGTGTTCATATTTGAAACTTAAAACGCCGCACTTTATCGGCTTCGACAGTGTCGTACTCTGCAAGAATGATCGTTAAGAGGAATTTTGTTAGTTTATCTAGCTGAAAACGTCGTATGTTATAATGACAAATTGAAGAAAAACATTTCGTTACAGACCAGAATGTAATTTCCTAATGCTGTCCTGACCACTCTAGTAGCAGCTAGCAACTATCAACCCACTTTGGTCTGCTGAGTGCCGACTGAACATGAAGACAGAACAAACGTAGGTCAGTTCGTGATGTTGTTTCAGAGGCAACTGTGCATAAATTAGATAAGCTGATGCCTAAAAATAAAGCATAATCAAGTACATACATAATAGTTATGTTCAAATTCATTCAAGCTAAAGTGACTCGACCTCGCACATTGATAACAGCTTTTAATCTGAGGGAGAAACTATAAGTGCAGTCTACAAGAAGAGACAATCAAAAAACAAAATTTTGTAATCAACATTATTACAATTATTGAGATCAGAGAAAATTAAGTCCCGTATTTTTATACAATGGCGGGTAACTTCCGAAAACGAATGTCCATGTTTTTAACACGGCAAGTTGGTCGGTTTGGGGGCAAAAAAGCACCACCCTTTCGCATTTCAATACGCGCAATTCGCAACGATGCCAATCAGCTCAGTGTTTTCTTTGCCACGCTGTGTGTCGTTGACTTGTTTGGTGTTTTTCCCATTGTCGCCTTGCCGGCTGCCATCATTTCGTGTGGTAAAATTTAAATGTGAACATTTTTAAGTGAAGTAATGTTGTTTTGTTTTGTTGTTTAAGGATACTATGGAGTTCCGTTAATGTTGTTTGTGATAACAATTCAATTGTATACTGCTGTGATTTTGGGGCGATGCTGGTTAATTGCTGAGAAATTGGATCCAACCATTGTGCAAAGAAACAGGTTTTAGTTAAATTTTAATTGTAAATTAGTGATGATATTCTTAAAGAAATTTTAGTTTTAAGAAATTTGTCTTTATATTAGAGAAAAAAATGTTTTTAAAGATATCCATATGCTGCGATTGCTGACTTGACCTATGGTAAGTGGATGCGACTGTTTGTCACAATATTACTTGATTTGACTGTATTTGGCGGTGGAATTCCCAATCTCTTAGTTGGTAAATAATTTATTTTAACTTAATTGTTTGATTTTGTATGAAATTTTAACATTGTTTTTAATTTTCAGCTTCACAAAACCTTCAACTTCTTGGGCTAAGGATCAGCAATGGTGGCTTTCATTTTTCATTTTGCTTCTGGTTAATCTTGATTGGAGTTTTTATGTGTCCCATAATGTGGCTTGGCAGTCCCAAGAATATGAGGTTTGTAAAATTCTGATCAACTCCTTAAATCTTAAATACGATTAAATATTTTTTTTTTTAGAATGCTAGCTACCGTCTCCGTATTCACAGTATCGGGCGCAACAGGTTTAGCATGGTATTGCATCGTGACTGACAAAACATGGAGCGACAGTCCATTTGAGGGCTTCAAATGGGGTGAGATTTTACCCATGCCAAAATCAAATATTTAATACAAATGCATAAAACAGACAGAATACTCGTATACGTACGAGGACGATGCATTTGGAAAATGATCAAATATCTTTATGGGCGTCCCAACTTAAGTGGTATCCACTTGCAAATAATTTCCCGAAGGCGACAAGTCAGGCCAGGTAACGCCATTCGTTATTAATATGTCGATGGCAAACAAAATGCGAGCAGTAACAAACTGCAAAGTGTGTGCAATGTGAATGCCAAGTTTAATTCCCAATGGGTGGTATCTGTATTACCGCACATTGCATGCCACACTCGTATTACACATTAACACAAAATTGCAGCTATAACATCGCTAAAAGGCGCACAAACCGCCACAGGCATGAGACATCATAGCTTGAAGTTTGACTAGGGCAATATAATAATTAATTTATAGTTCCTTCGGGAGAGTGTTGTGAGCTTTTGCCATAAGGATGAAGCTTTATATGTTGAGAGAAGCATTCGTTGATTATTCAAAAGGAATATCTCAATTGTACAATTGAATCGATTAATTGGTTGTGCAATTTATGGTATCGTAGTTGGATGCTTTTTAAGAATAACAATTATGTATAAGGATTATATTATCATTATTCAAAAACACTTTTCTTTAAAACAGAATTTCCATCCATCCAAAATATCTTCAGTGCTTACGGTATTATTGCATTCCAATTTGATATTCATCCGATGTTAATGACGATTGAAGTAGACATGCAAGAGAAACACAAAATTGGGAAGGCGGTCTGCTACGGGGTATTAAGTGAGTACAATCAATTCATAAAAAATGTTTGTATTAAAACAAAAAAAATTGTTTTGCAGTAACGTGCGTTTTATCAGCCATAACGACTGCACTCTCAGCTTACACTTACGGCACCAGAATAACACCAAACGTCCTTGAGATACTGCCACGCAGCAATGCATTGTACTTTGCAATACTTCTTGTGACACTTCAGCTAATTTTATCAAGTTCAGTGGGTAGCTCAGCTCTTTTTCAGCACATTGAAGACATCTTAAGAATACCGAGAAGTATTAACAACAATTTTTTATTTCAAAAAACCCCTTTTCAATAACCTATTTTGACAAAGAATTTTCTCTGCGACGTATTTTCATTCGGAGTCTTCTGGTTGCACTCGCCGTTGTCATTGGTGAACTACTTCCACGTTTTGATATCGTTATGGGTGTAATTGGTGGCAGTCTCACGGGACCACTCATTTTCATTTTGCCGCCACTTTTTTACACAAAATTAACAAAAATTGAAGCTTCTTACGGAGAGGAGGTTGATAGGAGGCAAAGGTTCTTTGATGACTCACCAAGTACTGATGATGAAAGTGGGGTTGGCACAAAGTATGGCACATTTTATACGGACGACGCAATTCTCATAAGATCCGGACTGGTGGCTGTTTGTTATGAGAGACTGAAGGATGTGTGTCATCTGTTGCACAGTGATTGTGTATTGTCTATCGGTGTCATTTTGTTTGGTTTGGCAGCTACACTGGCGTCAACGTACTTTAATTTTTCTAAAATGGAATCATTTCAATTTCGGTCGCCTTGTATTTACAATATTAGCCAATCGTTTGAAATGTAATCACTGTGATGATTTTGGACTGCGGAAAAGGAAGGCTTTATTCTTTGTTTAATCTAAGCGCGATAAGTGCTTAAAATATAATTTTTTTTTTTACTGCTGCTAATATCTTATAATAATAAAATATTACAATAGTTATTAAAAAATCTACAAAACAAGATAATTATTTTATAAAATTGAAGTTCGTGTAATTCCATAAATAATTGCGGGAATCGATTTTTTATAGTTCGATTAGTAAAAAACACCGCACGAAAAATTCCGCGAATAATTTAAAAATAGTGTGTTATTTCCGAGCAACGCACAGGTTTCTTCGCTAGTAGAAAAGTTAATTATTGAGCTTACCTATTTCTTAAAATTAGTGTAAAGTTCAACCCCTACCATTTTGAACACAGTAACATTCGTTAAGAGCCTTCGCACTTTAATTTCTGGCATTATAAATCTACGTTATATAACAAGTAGGACAATATCAATTGAAAAATTGTATTTTTGTATAAAAGCTTTCAAACAGCAGTTCTGGAACATGCATGAATGCTCCTTTTAAAGCAACAGCAAGCACGTCATACACCATACAGTCAAGGGTTGGACAAAACACGCGCAATGATGCTGTAGGATTTCGTTTTAAAACATTATAAAGACGTGCATATATAATACTTTCAAAACATACGAATTATGAACCTTTGAGCTAATGGGTAGTGCTTATGTGTGTTGCTTTTGAAGTTTAAAATAAAAAAACTGTTGTATGATCGATGCACCTAAACAAAAAGGGACGTGCTGTTTGTTAGCAAATCTCACATTGTTAATTTCTATTAAAGTTATATTAAATGCGGGATCCTTAAAGCTTTTTAAGGATATGAAACATGGTAATCCCATGTCTTTGAGATTTTTTTATTTAAGAAAGGAATGGGAAATTTAATTACTTGTATTTATTTATTTTTAAAAATAATTTTTGTACAAAATTTTGTTAAAGTTTAATTTGTTTTGATAAAATATTAGTTATGAATAAATTAATTAGAGTCACGAATGAGCACATGATATTTGAAAACAATGAATCATTAAGTAATATCGCATATACAAATATTTATGTGTAATAAAGTCTAATAAATGTGTTTAGTTTCAATTCGTGTGATTTTTCCCCTTGCCACATCAGCTAGTGACAAGTTTCTAGTCTCCGTAATAGATGTAACCGTTACACAAGCCATTAGAAGACAAAATGCACAAAAAACGAATGCAGTAGAATATATGTACGGACTGTCAATCGGATTTCTTAACAGAAACACAAAACAGATGGTAATAATGTGAAAAATTGGTTCAACAATGTTGGCCCTTGCAATCATTTTTTGCCTAACATGAATGGGAAACCATTCTGCGGCGAAAATGTCAGGAATACTGTACCCAAACGCACTTAACAAATGCAATTGCAACATAATGACATCAGCCAATTGTATCGAGTAACGGTCAAAAATGAGGCTTACACCGACGCACAAGAAACAGTAGCAGCTAGAAATGCACCATATTAAGCAAAGACTGAATCTTCCAAATGTGTCTATTATAGCAGCGCCCATTAAGTGACTGCCAATGCGTGCCACTGGAAACAGCGCCATTCCCCAATACCTGTTATTATCACGGAATCCAACTGATATCACCTGGTTCATGAAGTAGTTGAACGAAGAAACGGCGACAATCTTAAACATCACAATTAACCAGAACCAATCTTTCCACTGTCTTTCTGATCGCAATGATCGGGTCCCAATGAAATCCTTTAAGACCTCAACTTCGGCTGTAACGGTTGACTCCAGAGCCACTCGCTCATCATCTTGTAGGGGTGAATCATCAGTGCGCAGAGCCTTAATGGATTGCCGGCAAGCATCTTCATCCTCATTTTGTAGCACATATAATGGAGAATCCGCAGTCAAATTCAAAATAAAGATGCCGGCGAGAATGGCGTCAAGTCCTGAGAGAACGCCTATGTATAAGTCGCTTCTGTCAACGGCTACCATTTCCAGGCCGTAATAAATGAAAACTCCAATGAATAAGGCTAATGGGCCTAAACTAATAAACCATCCTCGGCGATGGTGTGGAGCAATTTCACTTGATTGCTTGAGGTAGGAGAATGAGATGGTGCCATGTCCTAAACCGGCTAATAACTTGTTGAATATTGTTAAAAGTTGGTAATCGTCTTGTGGAATCATGCACATAATGCTGGCCACTCCAACAAAGATAGCAGCATTTAACTGAAAATATTATGGATAAGAAATTTATTTTATTTTTATTTTAGCAATTTTAAATTGCATACCTGAATTTGTTTAGTTGATAGCTCTGTAAACGCTATGTTAGTGAAAATAGTTCCAAAAACAGAGCCTATGAAAAAACTTATAGTTGATAGGAGCACAAGAATATTTCCATCTGTTTGTTGCCATGTGTTTGTATTGAGCAGAGACCATCCCATGTGCATGCCGCAGGACAACAGCAAGAGAAGTGCTATATTTGAAGAAAAAGTAGATAGTTAATTCTTGGCTATCATTTTCATTAAACAAAAAATCTTTAGTCTGATTACAATAATTTTCAATTTAAACCGAATATTTCTGGGTTCTGACTGTTCCACTTATCAGTCACACATCCATTTTTGGACAAAAAGGAAAATACATTTGAATAAATTTAACAAAATTCACGGTTAAGTGCTTTAATTGAGTTAAAAATAAAATAATATTTTTGGTTTCAGCCTATTTTAAAACAATATTTTGTTAGAGACTTGTAAATAGTTAAACTTACGTTCGATACAATAAATTTGTATAGTATGGGAATATTTTTGATGTTTTCAAATTGTTATCCGTGTTAATTTTTAATTGTGATATTGTGTTGACCAAATTCTAACGTAAAACTATTCAAATACTCTTGAAAATAATAAACAAACAGCAACAATTATACAAGCCTTAAGCTGAGTTTCTCTAACTAAACAATTTATTGTTTTTCTAAATATTTTTCAAAAATCATTAATAATAAACAAACATGCATTCTTGTCAATAAAATGTTAATTTATCCGGAAATCAAGTTTATAATTTACATTTTTATTATCAAGACTCGAGGATCGATTATTTAATAAAAGGCAATTTAACATTTTAAGGTTTTATAATTTTGCCCCCGTTCTTTGATAATAAAGCAGAAAACCTGAAAAAAGAGGGAACAATGTTGGGCAATTAAAAAAGAATTCTTAAATGCCGATTAAAAATAGATTTTATGTAAATACTTGAATAATTGAATTGTTTAAAATACAAACGTAGACAAAATTTAAAGTAGGCCACAAGGTGCGAATAAAAGTTTTTATATCGTTTTTTTAAGTTAAAAAGATTTACAATTAAGTTCAGTTTAATATAATTCAATCTTCTTAATAATTTCTTTAATTTTCTTATAAATTCAAAGAGATTTGATAAGATTATTTTCATGGTTTCATTTAAAAGTAAAAAACTATTAATGAATAAGTAGAAAAAAAGTTTAAGTCAGTAAAATATTTAAATTTATAATAAAACCTGACTCAAGAATGAAGAAATATATTTATACAAGTAAATAACTAATGCCTAAAGATTAAACCATAACAATTATTTTATACAAAATCTGACTGCTGTGTAATGTTAATGACCATCCAAAATCTAATCTCAAATTACTTTTAATATACGAGTGCGTGTACCCACAAAAATTAGTCAAATATACATTTTTGTATCGAATTCTAAAAGATTAAACCACAAAATATGTTGAGGAAGTTTTGACTTTCTACAACAACTTTTTTCAATTTAATACGGCCTACGCGATGTAATTTGAGAAACAAAACAAAACAACAATTCATGAAAAAAAATTTCAATAATAATATGTATAAACGTTCAACTTTTTAGTTAATTTTTTTTCAATTTTAATTTAAAAACATTATTAACACAGGCCAAGCATGAAAACAGATTAATTCCACATTTTAGACACGTAACTATTTCATTACTCAAGGTAATATTTAAATTAAAATCGTTATTAAATTACAATTGAAATTATGATGCGAGTAAGTTTTTGTTTAATTTAATTCAATTTAAACAATATTTGTGTTCTTCCTAATGTTTTGTTTAGAAATTGAACACTATAAATAATCGAAAAAACACAATAAAATGTAGGTACAGAAAACTGATTAAATCATACCTCCAAAAAGACTATTAACTTCCCTCATCACAACGAAACAAATGAAATCTTTTGCGACAAACACAAACCAGTCTACTAACTACAAAACGACCCGATCACTAAAATTGGAAATATTTTTTCCAGAGCGAAGCAGTGCCCAACAAGCGAGTACAAACTGAACTAATATCAGTATTCAGTATGAGCAACTGTGTCAATGATTAGTCGAAGTCAAAATAAAAAGAAGTCCTATGATTTTGATTGCACCGCGTTAAACCGGTGTAAACTGGTCAAAGTTCATGCAAAGCATACGCGGTGTAACGGCATATTATGTATTCATACCAAAATGATAGGATCGAGTAGCCGCGGCCCGCAACGCGACGTACTAATGATGTCACTACAAGCGTCGCGCCGCTTAACTCAACACGAATTGACGATTTTTCTTCAATAAAAATCGGGTTTGTTTATAATAATGAACACTCCAATGGAAGGCATCGCATATGGGCATGGCATTGTGCATAGAATGTTAATGTTTGTTTATGATTTGGGGGCTCAACGTATTTGAAGACGCATTCACGCATGTGCAGCCACTTAAGAAAAGTGATGAACTCGACCGGTTTTTTTCCAATGCACATACATACAACAAAGAAAACATATGTTGTGACTGAGCTATGACTGAGCCTATGATTGTATCTATCATGAAATTGAAAAAAATTTGGTTTCATACAAAAATTGCTGCCTGTAGCAAAAGCCATAAACATGCCGAGTGCTGACTGATAGGACCCCATATTTTATAATGATTGTACTAACACGCAAATATTTAATGTTAAGTAAATATAATTAAACCAAATCAAACCAGTTACATTGTTTCAAAATCTAAATAAGGAACAGTCAGTCTTAAAATAAGCATGTGTCAGTGATTTTTTTCTGGGTATGCCTGTACTTTCTTATATTATCTTGATATTGTTAGGGCTCAGCTTAGTCCAAGAAATGTAACTTTTTCACAGGAAAATTACACATAAGTTCGCAGTAGAAATCTTTTTCGAAAAATATTGCTGAATTGTTTAAGACTGTTATTCATAAAACATAACATAAGATTTAAGAGCTGTGTTCATAAACATTAAACAGCCTTCACATATTGTAATCTTCTATAGAAAAGAATTGTAAACGAAAAAGAAATTGTAATGAGACTAATGTTTAATGAGTAATGACTGTAATGATCTTGAAATATTGTATACAACTTTGTACGACCACAGTGTAGAAAAAAAGTGCACGATAAGGCAAGCCACGCAAAACATTGACACTTTGTAGCAATTTCATGAATTTCTAATTAATTAATAATTCAATTTGTATTAAAAATCAATTCAAAAATTTATTTATTTTGATATTAAGATGATGTAGTGCTGCGTTCATACTTTTCACTTTTCAATTTAAAATAGTTTAAATAAAAAAAATTCTACATAAAGGTTTGGTAGCAGACGAAATTTGTTTCCCTCTTTATTTTTGCAGTCTGCAGATGAAACAAAAGTAATCTCAATCACCACCGTGTGAAGCCGTCATTAGTAATTATAATTTGAAATGTGATGTAATTGTAGGCTAAATAAATTTATTAAAAAAGTTTTAGTTTTTTCACTTTAAATTAAATTAGCTTAAACTCTTTCTGAACGAAATTTTTATGTTTCAATTCAACCAACATATTTGCATACATTCTCAAGCATTTAATGGCAATTGATTACGTATTTATATTATCAGCACACGCAATTTTATCGCTTTTTAATGCATGTTTCAGATTATACAAGCTACATTGATAACAAGATAATATATTATAATTTATATTTCTCGAAATGTCAACAATTGATTTTCATCTTTTGTATATTTCACGTGCTTTTGCAGTGACATATGTGACATATGGCCGGTAAATTGAGCGTACTCGCCCGATACCCATCACAACCATCACCCGCAATTTACCAATTTAAAATATAATCTTTAGACGATTTTTTTTTTGTATAAAGATAAATGAGGAAAATTTTTATTTCTTAAAAAAATGTTGAGTTTAAATTCCTCACATGATTCCATAACAAATGAGAGCAACACTTATGTAAATGCGGATTGAAATTTCCTTCGAAGGATTGTTCATAAATTCTAAATACCTAATAGCATGTAACACATTCTTGATACTTCGTTTTGCATTCTGCATTCAATTCCATAACAAATCGATATAATCAACATGATGAATGTGTTATAGCTTATAAGGGATGGAAATTCAAAGTATAATCAAATAATCGATGAACAACATAATGCTCCACAAGGAAGCTTCAAATGCGGTACTCATGCATTGGCCATTGAGACGTTTCTTACGGGAGAAAGGAATATTCTGGACAGCAATCGAATGATCCAAATTCATCTATAGTTAACAGAATCATCATCACTCATCATTTATTCCATACCAAACGCAATATCCGAATATATAATGCAAGAGATATACAATATTATTGTTATTCCATACGTTCTTTCCTATATAATCGTTTTCCACTCGTAAGATCTTTGTGAAGCTGTTCGGATACTGCATGTGAGTAGCGTTTACTCAACCCCTAATTTCTTTTATACAATTGGGGTTGAATTTGTAAATATTTTTGGAACTTAAATTTAAATGTGGTTTGGAAATTGATAAAATTACCGTGATACCACGTACTAGAAGTTACTTTAACATAATTATTTTTAAATTATTACAAATATTTGGATTTTAATCATTAAAATGTAATTTATTCATGGTTACGACTACATTAAATTTGTATCCAACTTCTTTATAATACATTGATAAAGCAAGACATTAGAGTACCATAAGATTGTTGCAGACACTCTAATCTTACATGTAACGGAATTGAATAAAGCTGAAATTGTAATTATGAAAGCTTACCGAAGTAAATGATGAAGGTGAGTTATTGCAGCACGCTACACCCCTCATTTCTCTATTCATAGAAGTGAAATAAATCATCAAAATCTACCATGTCACCCTCATGGCACAAAGTTATTAATAAACACATTTGAATTGCTTATCTTTAACTACATATAAGGGTACTTTTGTTTAACAAAATTTCTTTCAATTGCAAGCACTCAAATAGTTTGTATTAATTACTTTAATAAGTTAAATATCACTACAAAGTTTATTACTCGCAAGTTAATTTTATATGAACTTTTTCTCATGAATGTAATTTTGGAAAATTTTCATTCAAACAGTATAAAAAGTGGAGATTTTTTGTTTTAAAAACACTCACAAGTCATAGTGCAGAATTGTATAACAATTTGTTTTCCCTTTATTTATTTCAAATGGAAAGTGTTAAAGTTTATTCGACTTACAAAAAAGGATTTGAAACGAAAATTACAAAAATAATCTATAAAATTTAAACGCTCTACCTGTAAACTAAAAAAAATTTAAAATTAGAAAACATGCTATTAAAATTAAGGGCAACAATTAATATTTTTCTTTTCGAACGTATGGACATTTCATTTAAAACAATGACGCTAAACGACCGTTATTAAGAGACCGACAAATTAGTTCATTGCGGATTTAGTTTCCGACAAAGACATGTGCGATTCTTGTTATGAAAATTATTCTCAAAAATTTCAACTTTATTTTTAAAATGTTTTAAATGCTAACTCCGCATTTCAGCCTATTTAATATTTTGGCCCCATTTCAGTATTGCGTTTACTCTATCCACTCGGTAAAATTTAGTACACATTTTATCAAAGACACCAACCACAAAAAAGCTTATTTCAGTGAAAGTACTAAAATGTGAAGAACCGACAAATTGCCTCAGAAAAGAGGATAAATAACGCGGGTGATTTGGGGTGGCCGCGCTGCCTGCAGCTTTACGGCTGTGGCTGTCTGTTAAATGTAACAAATACGCACAGCATGAAATCAGTTCATTTGCAAACCTCTTCTAGTGCGCAACGGTAAATATTTGTACAGAGGCAAAACACTTGAGTGTGGCGTTTTTTTTGTAAAAGTTAAATCCTTACGCGTCGAATTTGGTTCAAAATTTATCAATTCAATTCAACGATTTATTTGAATTTTTAATTCCCGTTAAATTAATCATTAATTTGTGTGTCAGTTTATTTGAATAATTCACTTTTAACGAATTTATTTGAGTGTGTTTGACTTAAGTTTGATCCTTTCGAGAAAGCACAAGTGTACGTGATTGTGTAACGAGCCTAAAGTAGAAAGTGTGAAATAAATCCTAAATTTAAAAAAAATAAATTGTAAATTAAAAGTGAAAGAGTGATTTAGTAGAAATCTAAATACAAATTTAACAGCAGTAAATTTCAATTAAAGAATAAAACACAAAAATGGCCGTTAATTATTCAATTGTAATCATTTTGATTACGTGTGGAGTGATGGTCAGTAATGCATTGCAGTGCTACCAGTGTGGCCAGTACAATGATGGCGTGGGCTCAATAACACCATGCCTTAACTACAGTGACCATCTGGCGCATCTACATCTCAAGGATTGTTCACGTTCTTCGGATAAATACTGCATTGTGAGTACTTCAATGTAAAATCATTTATGCAGATAATTTTAATGGATGCCAAATTATTGCATATTTGATTAGCAATCCCAATTCTCAATGCAACCATTGAAAATGGAGTTAGGTTTCAACTAACTGATTGGTTAATGGTTGCGCCAATTTGTTTCGAATCCGATCAAATTAAGTGCAATCAAGTTATTTGCACTATGCTAAATGCAATCAAATAACATTTATTATAATACGTATTGAATTCTTTGAAATTTGATTAGAATAAATTTACAAAATTGCTTTACACACAATTTTAAATTATGTTGAATTAATTGATTTGGGCCCACTTGACACTTTGTAATATTTATTCAAATTGTTTTCTGTGTCAATCAATTGTTATTGATGTACTGCAGTTAATGAAATATTCCTTTACCAAATCAACATTAAAAAAGAGCATAAGATTTATCTCAAAATAATTGTTATAACTTTATTTTTATTTTTTCCCCCCACTGTTTGTGGTTTTCATGAATTTTGGTTTGAAAATTCATAAATATTTATGTACATATTTTTTTATTCCTTTTAACTTTTGTGGTTTGTTGCAGAAAATCAGTCAGTCAGTAGGAACCTAATAAAAAGTGTGATGCATTTGGGAATGGTTTAAAATTCACAATAAAACACTCAAATGTTCACATTTTTGTAGTCATTTCAGTTGGTTTTGTTAGGGAACAAAAAACTGGTTGATTCGAAAATGTTTGAAAATCAACAACTAAAGCGACGTATAAAAATGTTTTAGCAGAAATCAAATTGCACCATTGTTATAAACTGTAATAAATACACAATAGCATTCAAGTATTTGTTTGTAGTTTTAGAAACAATGCTGATTGAAGGAATGTTTTCAAAACCAATTGAATTTGCACTGCTGAAATAATAAATTTAACTTGCAAATAGTTTCAAAAAAAAAGACAAATTGACTATTTTGTTGATGAATAGTACACTTTTTTATTGCAATTTATTTTGTGCATTGTAGTCGGTTTATATCAATCAAAAAAACAACCCAAACAATATAATTAAGCATCCACTTTCTCCCAAAAAAGTTTGTTTGAAATTCAATTTCTGTACATTATTAAAAAACAATTTGCTAAAAGCAGAAATTCTAATTTTGTAAGAATGAAGCAAAGAGAAACCCAGAATAAAATAAAAACAAATATTCGTGCAACAGATCAATTATTCATATTATGGTTGACCTAATTTTTCTTTGCTCTTTTACTTCATCCACAATATTAGGTTTATCTTCTTTAATCCCAAGTTGAGGGTCGTAATTGAATTTGTAAATGAAAGCTTTTTTAGTCAATGATGGATCTGCATGCCAATTTGAACACTCAATTGAATTTATTTTCTATTAAAGTTCATACAACGCATGGTGATTAGCAAATTTTAACAGTTTCATCATGGTTTCATCTTTCAAATAAAAAATAGATCTATTTGAAAATAAATAAAATAAATCACCAAATTAGCTCTTGATAAAATGGCAGAATTTTTTCGTTTTTTAAACATCTTTTACGACGTTTTAAAAAAAGTTGATGATCATAATGAAATGTGAGTGTTTTAGTCTTATTAGCTGATGATTTCAAATGGAATAAAATCACTATTTGAGTTCAAGTACATGTTATGAATTACCATCATAAAAAGCATATATAAAATGAAATACGGAACAATAAAAAATTGATGACATGTGTGCGTTTGCAGAATGCTTCAAACAAAAAAGATCACGCTCCATAACAACCAAAAAAAAAAACATATGTGCAATGACACAAAATATGTGGAAAGGAAATCATTTTTACACATTTCGTTGTTTCTTTTTTGAAACATTTTATAGTAAGTTACTTGAAGGCCCCAAACATCTACTGCAATTATAATTCGTTTATTATCATTCGCATTTAATCTGACTTTTATGATGGTCTATAACATTTTCTCAAATCATGTACAAAAGCGTACAATATAAATTCCATTACATAAAAATATCTGACAGCACAAAAAAGCAGAAAAGCTTAAAATTTGAATTAGCTTTTTCGCTGCAGTGCAGGTCTTTCGCCCAAATTAGCTTCATCTGCGGATGAAAATACTTAATGTGTAAAAGACAAAAGGGCAATGTTATTTTGCCTTTTATTTATGTCTGTATAGCGTCCGCATGAAAAATTTCTTATGCAGGGTTATGCAAATTGTAATGTGACTAGCCGTAATCTAATTGAAATTTAAAAAAAAATTAACTTAACTGATGAAATGTGTGTTATTTCTGCGGGAGAATTCGACAAGCAGATGATTTAAAACTTTGCACATAAATTAAGTATCTTTTATTTAATAATTTAATTTGATTGAGTTGTAAATGTTGTTAAAGTGAGTTTCATACTTCACACATCTGCGGCTTCAATTACATTTTCTGCAACATTTTTTAAAGAATTTAACAATTGTTTTTTAACCACATAATCTTATTTTTGAAAGTTGAGGTGTATATACTTTTTAAAACCACTCTGTTGAGAAAGCTGCCTAAAAACACCCAGACACTTTTACACGCAGATAATCACAAAAATTTGTAAATTGCTTTATATTATATTTAGCTTTTGTCTTCTTGTCGTAATCTTACTTAAATTATATAGGCGCTGAATAAAAGATAATGAATATGTGTCGGAATAGGAGGCAACCCAAAATAAGCCACATGCCTTTCTTGTAAAATGTACAGCGTATAATAATACTTAAACTTTTCTGCCCCATTAAGTCAAGCAACTGATTACTGTACAGCATTAAGTATGTCCTATAATAATATGACTCATAAATATTCGTGGCAATAATAGGACTTAAAAATTGTAATAAATTCAGCTTTAAAAAACATTTTTTTCATATTTATTGAAGCAGAGTGTCTTACTTGATATCCTTTAACAAATCATCCCGTCCATCATAAATATAATTTGAGTTCATCCTTTTGAGTCGTCATAAGATGGTTATTATTTGTTATTAAATTCAAACAATAAAACTCAATTATCTAAATAGAATACAAAATTTTGTTGTCTGAAATAAATTCAGTTAATTAAATTCTAATGCGATTTTAAATAAGCTGCTCTATAGGAAGGACAAAAGTTTGGTCCTTCCTACTGCACTCAAGTATCTCTGTAGATGTGTATGTTCTTCACGAATTAAAATTATGTTATTGAAATAAATTGGTTCTGAATTCTGATGAGATCTCATTTAATCTGCGAAAACGAAGAACTTTCAAAAATGCAATGAACAAAAATAAGCTGACAAATACAATTGCCAATTTTTGCTACATTTAAACTGGGAGACTGTTTTTGTCACACTTCTGAGGTCAAGTGAAAAATGTAGTTAGTACGAAGTTTCAAACCACTTAGAAAAGGGTGACAATGAAGGAAGGACAATGAGTGTGGAAATTCGTGAAATAAAAAACTTGATTGATATTAATGTCGGCGAAATTTGTGTGAAAATGCAGCTGTTAGAAAAATGCAGTTTGTCATATCAAACTTTGAAGCAGCTGAAGGATTTAATTTGGCGCAATTTTTTTCTGTCAGTGGATTTTATTTATCTGGAACTGGACACATTTAACGGATTGCAACAAATGCTTACATTTTTACAGTTCACTCTTGATAAATTGGTGGGTTGCGATTCATTAAACGACTTAAATCTGAACAAATTAGAAGTTTTTTACATGAAAGTAAAGCCCAGTTTTCAATGTGGCGTTATGATCTATAGACTATAATATATCTAAAATTTTATCTCCTTAAAATAAGCGGATAAGAACAATAGACGCATTTTATTGAGATCTCATTTATATTGATATTTTTCATGTAATACATTATACAACAACAAAATGAGCCTTACTGTTTAAGGCTGTTTACCCATTCGTTATATTTAATAATTTAATAATCTATTGGCCGTACAATAGCGCTGCAAAGATATCAGCTATGAGTTCTCCACAATTTGTACATTAAAAAGGATCATTGCTACCTCTTGCCGAATGGCGAAAATATTTCCGTTTAAAGTATAGGAAAAATATCGGTCTATTGAAATAGTCTAAATGAAATCTATATAGAACGAAACTAATGAATACTTAAATAATCTATTTATTTCAATTAATTTTTAATCCAACATAACAAACAGTGAACTTGAGTTAAATAATTACTAAGGAAACTAATTAAATACTTATTGGAATGAAATGAGAACTAATTTCTACAGTATGTAATGAGTAAAAACGCAATAAAAATTAACACCTCAATTAACTGCAGTTGCACACATTCTGCAGCGACAATAGATTGCACTACAAACCAAACATGTTGGTAATTTATATTTTCACACCTTTGCAGTTTGTAATTCGCAATGAAGCGAAAATAAATCCTCCCCATACTATTTGCACACGTATAAAATTTGTCACTCGCCACGATGAAGCGAAAGCAAAATAAACAGTTACTGCTGCAGTTTCAATTCAACGTGCCGAACTAACGGTGTTGGGGTCACTCACAGTGGGTGAACAAGTAAAAAATTAGAAACACATGGTTGGCAGCGTGTTTCCGCACTGCGCGTTACATGGTTGGTCATTTATCTCAAATGCATATTGTTCGTGGGCAAACATTTCAAAAATTATTTCACGTCCATCAATTTATAGTTATAGAAAATAAATTATTGAAAAATCGAAAAGCTGAATGAATTCGTGACCCTCGTGATATTATTGTTTTTGTGGATTGAAAAATTCAATGTTCAATCTAGTGGATGATTTACTTTCAATTTTAAGTAATGGGGATATCCGCATATTAAGCACGATTTCCGTTTGTCTTCAATATTATTTATTTTTCAATTTAAAATATCTCCAACGTCGAACAAGTGGTTTATCTTTGTAACAAGTACAATTTCAATGACTAATCTGACCTTTAGCCACCCCTTTGATTTATGTGATTTTAAGATTTTACGCTCACTTCAGACATACACACTCTCGGCAAAGACGACATCCTTTCATTTGAAAAGTTTAAACAGCATACTCGACAAAACTTGTAATATGTATTTCACAAGATTTCACATTGCCCGCATACATTCGGATGAATTTGCTGATTTTACGATGTTATCGCTGATGCAATTAGTTATAAAGGACTCCTCATCTCATGAGAATATTTAGGTTAGGGTCAACAGACCATATCAGATTATGAACTTAGCTTTTAAAGTCGTACCGTTGCATTTGTATGAAGTTTTACCGCACAGCACAACTTGAGGGGTGTGTGGGTACGTCGTCTGTACCGTTATCAAAGGCGAAGCTTCAGCATTCAGTCGTGCTACAATAAATGAATGTTGACTTATGGAAATAAAATCGAAATCAAAACAATAAAATTGATTTAATATTGCCATAAATTCAGTTCATCTGAAGTCACTTTGGAATGATTATATGGTGTGCACGAAATACCACCGTTATCAAGCATTGATATGTGGCGTTGTTATGGCAGAGTGCTCGGTTGAATGGTGTCTGTGACAACAAAACATGTATCGCATTTGATTCATGCAATGAATTCAATATATTGTGTCGACAAAATTTGCTGTACCATATTTGTACAACACTTTAGAGCAGCATAACACTTTGCCAGATTATTTTGTTGGCAAATATTGTTTGTTTTTTGTGTTTTTTTCTTTTTGTCGGACAAATTTAAAATCCATTGTCAATTACCATTTTAATTCATTTGGAATAAAGAGAATATGGTTAACAAAAAAAAAGCAACATTTGGTTAACATTATATTAATGAGCATTTAGTTTTAATTTTAGAAAATCCATTCATATTTAATCAAATTAAATGCACAATGTACTTAAATTAGAATAATGTCAAACATATAAAACTGCATAAATCTGCTTGTATTTGGATGAATTAATATTCTATCGTATTTTATAAATCTAGAAACTTTTGTGACAGCCATTTAATGAGGCCGTAACTATTTTTAAAAATGTTGTTCATATTATAATGTCAGATGAATTTCAGAAATAAGCGTAAATATTTGATTTTATGACAACGCAAAATAAATTACCATTTCCAATATTGTCGTTAAAAATTATGCCAATATAGGTACATATTATGTAAATTCTAAATTTAACAAATAACTCTACACCATTTCCTAAATGTTGAATTGTGACATTTACCCATTATAGAGATTTGTGCATGTGATATAAAACTAATTCAAAATGTATTCATCCATAATAAAATTTCATCACATAAATTTTTGATTTAAATAAATTGTTTTTAACGTATGCACGAAAATCAACCAAACTATAGCTGTAAAGGACGTAGCATATTTATCGGAAATAAAGTTTCCAATTTGTTTCAATGCGTTGCATTGTATGTGTTTGTTTAAATTTGCATGAGTTTCCAATAGCCACATCGGAACCACTAATAACCGCCAGTTGCAACTCGTGCTGCATTTTAGTGGTTCTCAGAATGAATATGAACTTTGAACACTTAACAGACAATTCAGTGTTGAACATTGTACCAGTTGAACTGGTCTACTTTATGAAATAGAACATTGAACGATATTGTATATTGAATTTATGTTTATCAGTCTGTTGAAAGTGTCGTTTTTAAATTGTGGTGCATGGTAAAGTTAATTTTTAATTTGTCTTGGAATATTGAGATTATTGCATTAATACCGATTTATTGGCAAAAAACTAATTGCTGCAGATACACGTTTTGACCCCCTGAAAGTGGTCTAGGAAAAATGAGTGAATGTTTGGCAGATTTTTCAGAAACTATTGGACGGATTGGCATGCAATATTGATGTCCTGAATAAAACAGTTTATCCATAATTTATAATTTCGGAAATCTTAAATATTTTAAATTGTTTTCTTTCAATTATTGTAGAGTTCAAAAAAGAGAACAGAACATTTCAAGTTCAGGAACCATTCTTTTATTTAATTTTCTCTAATTCTACAATTATTGTGTTTTACATTATTTATTTCTAATTATTTCACACGTCGGTCTGCCTCCGTTGTATTTAGTAAAGGGTCGTAATATGTGCACATCTCGCTTTCCCTGCAATGAAGTTTTTTATTATCAAAATGACAAGTGACGCCTTAATGAAGAATGATTGGTTTAATTTAATTATTCTCTCAACATGGACCATATTTGTGATCTAGTTTAATGTTTTAAGCGCCAAAATCTATACTCGTATACAGTTGACCTTCAAGGATCAAAACCGATAATACGATTTATCTAGAAAATATTATACTCAAATTAAAAATGTTTTAAATTTATATTTCTTTTTACATATTTGAAAACGTGTAAATTGAAATCAAACTTTGGTAAAGAAAAGTTATATAAAGGAGTTCGAAAAAAATCTTAAATAACGTTTATTTGATGAAATTTCCCACGCTTTTTATAAGAGTACATTATTGATTACTACAAATTACATTACATACGTAAATATTGAAAACATGTACCAATAATTATGGTGAATAGTAAATCAATACAATTTATAACCACAAATTAATAAAACGTATACAAATTATACATTCAAAGTGCATTCTGGTGAGGAAAGGCTATGCAGTGTGCACTGTGGACCCTTACTGAAGTGCACGCTTTTAATATTCCGCGTGCAGTGAGGACTCACAAGTCTGCAGTAAAAGTGCTGAGCTTATGCAGTGTGTGTGTTATGACGTATGTTATGTAGAAAATTGGATTAGTTTTGATGAATTATACTTGGCAGTTATCCAACTCTTGTATGTGTATATATGCAGCTGGTTCACCAACTTGCATTTGTACATACAAAGATCTAAGTTGTAAAATGTGCCGGAATCGGGAGCCTATACAAATTAAATTCACTTCAAATATTATTTAATATCATAACCATATTCGAATAAGCTTGGCAAATTAAATGTACATAAATTTAAAACATTTTTGGTGCGTCACTTGTCATTTATATAATATAAAGAATAGGGACAGATGCCCTTTAATGTACATAATGACAAAAGTATATTTTTTAAAGCTTAACAAATATATTTAATGACTGTAAAACAGTTCTTTTTCAGTCCCAATAATATCATTTATTTAACTCTACTCCACTGCAATTTTCATTTCGATTATGTAATAAAAATTGAGAAATGTTTGCGGACATAAAAATTTCACCCCCAACTAGTTTTCGATATGTTTTGCAGTTTTCACAATGCATCATATCCACAAGGATGTATAATTTTGTTTGTGGGTGCTGATAACCGAACAGCTTTCTGGGTGTGGATAAAAAGTTGGTGAACATAATCGCTGGCAGAGGAAAAGTTTCCCAAAGTGCCAAAACAACCACTCGCCGACAATAAGCGGTGAGAGTGCAGGCAAGAATTGGAAAACTAATAGTGCTGTAAACCTATTTTATACTCAAATCCCACTTCACATTGCTCGACCCGGTTAATATTAAATTACACCTTTGCTGCAGTTTTTTTTTTGAAGATGAAATCTGTATACTTATTGATTTATATACCATTAGTTTTCGTTTGATTTGCAGCATTTAACTGCACGCCCTCTTAACAGCGCGGCACATTTAACTCATCTGATATGAACTTTGTCATCATTGGAATTAACGGTTGCCTAAAACAATTTGAATTCAAGCCAATGACAATCGCAATCGCAATACAAAAACTACATCGCAGAAAGAGCAAAGTGTCAATTTGTTAAAAGCAAAAAAAAACAATTCTTTGGCCCTCATTTGACCTTAAAAGACCTTCAAATAAAGAATAGTAAATTAGCCATAAATTATTTTGTACAGGATGTTAAAATCAGAGACCGTCACTGTTATAACTTTTTTTCAATTAGTTAATGAATAACAGTTAAAATCCAATTTTTAATTTTAAATTACTAAATAACTCTTAAAAAAAGATTTATATTTTTTTGATACCAAATAATTATTAAAAATGATTTTTATTTTTTGAGTTAAGGAATAACTCTTATCCAATGATTTTTATTTTAAAAATTTTGGTAAAAAAATTTATCGATGCAAAATGTAAAATGGAGTATTTCTTGATGACCTACATAATTTTTTTTGGAAAATTATCTTTTAATTGCTTTGTAATGACATTAAATATAAAAATCCCATATAAAAATCAATCAGGTTTGTCAAGAATAATGTTTTTTTTTTGTATGTAATTTATGTATGTATATATATGTGTGTGTTTATGTAGATTTTAAGCACACGAAAACGCGAGAAAATCCGCGAAATCCGCGAAAATTATCGCTAGCTGCAATAGTGCATGGCGTTCCTGCGACCCAAGTCAGCGTTGAAAAAGCGTTTTCAGCACTGAAAATAACATTGAGAGATCTGCGTCACAATTTGTCTAAGCAAAACTTGGAGAAAATAATGTTTGTAAAATTAAATATATAAATTTCATTGTGGTAGCAACACAATTGTACAAAAAACATATTGTATAAAACTTAATATACATTTATTAAAAGTACCTATATATGGCATAAAATGCAAAATTGCATAACAGATATGAAATGTTTTATTTAGTATTATACCATATATAAACTACATCACACATAAACTACAGCTTTTGAAAAAGAAAAAAAATTATTGTGGCCGCGATATTTTCCGCGAATCTCGCGATAATTTTCGCGGATTTCGCGGATTTTCTCGCGTTTTCGTGTGCTTAAAATCTACATAAACACACACATATACAAACATACATAAATAACATACAAAAAAAAAACATTATTCTTGACAAACCTGATTGATTTTTATATGGGATTTTTATATTTAATGTTATTACAAAGCAATTAAAAGATAATTTTCCAAAAAAAATTATGTAGGTCATCAAGAAATATTCCATTTTACATTTTGCATCGATAAATTTTTTTACAAAAAATTTTTAAAATAAAAATCATTGGATAAGAGTTATTCCTTAACTCAAAAAATAAAAATCTTTTTTAATAATTTTTTGGTATCAAAAAAATATAAATCTTTTTTTAAGAGTTATTTAGTAATTTAAAATTAAAAATTGTATTTTTTTAAATCTTGTGTTTATTCGAAAGAACAAACAAAAATCTTCTGATTACTGAAGTCCATTTTACCCAAAAACCTCTTTAAGGCAAATAATTTTTTCAATTTAAAAAAAAATAATAACTCTTATTTTCGGTCCCTGGTTAAAATTTCATTCGTCCAGTAGTTTCCGAGAAACCTTCACACATCTTTTTCTATATAGAACACTTTTTTAAACTCAGGGGGTGTCGAAACATGTTTCTGCATCTTTAGCTCATTTTTCGAAAAAGTTTGCGAAAGTAAGAATCAACCATACTGAGTCGCAATAAATTTTAAATTTGCATTTATTCTGAAGCTTCATGTGTATAACCATCATTTGGAAACGTCATTAGTCTTCAGTTATCACTCATCATTCATTCTAAAATGTATGTTCATATTGTTACAAACGAAATGAAGAGATCGACAATATTCAGAATTTAGCAACATAAGAGTTCCATTCATACGCTAAAGTTTTCCAGCAAAACTTTATCAAGATGAATTTCAAGGAATTTCAAATACGAGAGGATCTTCTATTTATGTGCACAAAAAGAGAAAAGTTGAGTAACTAATTGAATGATGAGGTGTGACCGAAAGAATTTGAAAATTAAAAGCTTAGTGCGACAGTTTTCTTAATTAATTCCGTAAAATATTTATAACTCAGCGAAACGTCCGCATAATTTTTAAGCACAAAAATTAAATTTGAGCTTAAATTTTTTATTTTTTTTTGGCAATAACATTTAATGTTTTCCAAATTTATTTTCTGTGCCCAAAAACATTTCGTATTTATAAGAGAGAAGTGGTTGACAATTTAGCTTGTCTTTAAGAATTTGCATTTTTGCAGGTGGATTTATTTTGTGAACCAAAGTTTTACGCTTTATCCTTTGTGCAGAAAAACTTATTTACAGCAACTGAATAACTTTCTTACACAGTTTTATGTCCTATTGCAAAGTTTTGTGTGATACAAAAATTCACTTTTAAGCATCGTTAAATTTCACAAGAATCCCAGTAAATTTTGCATTGCATAAAATGCATAAATTGCTGCTGCATTACACGTGCTCGTATATGCATTATCAAAAATGTCTTTGAAACTGTGAAACACTGTAAAAGTTCAGTTCAACATGGTAAATGTTTAAAAAATCAAATGAAAATAGAGTCCCCACTTTGAAACAATATGCACTTTCTACTTACACAATTGCAATTGGACACATGCCCAATTCACGATCAGACACCCTCCAATTTCACGGTACTTTCTTTTAGGCTGTGTTTCGAAATTCCCTTTGCCATGTTTCATCCCAAATGCACATGCATTTAGGCGTGCATATAGAGATATCATTTCAATCAGTATTCGAATCCACCAACTCTCTCCCTTGGTACACGAGGAATATCTGATTGCCATTCGCATCCCCTAATATACCTAATACACTTCACTTCACCATACCGAGGCACATTGATATTCTCGTGTATTAAGAAATGAGCATGCATTAGTTCGCACGAATTCAGGACACTATTATCTGCGTACATCACTTGGGAAATACTAATACACCACAATGTGATGATGATGATGATAGCATCAATCAATGGCCATGCCACATCAGCGTCATATAGGTACATTGAATGATAATCGCATTGCATGAAAACTTCAATTATGAATACATACGAGTAGCATGTACAGCGTACATAATATAGTGATTCCAACTCATGTTCAGACATTCACAGCGGGTAACGGTGATACACCCATTGTGTGGAATATTGGCGGAAAGTGTAAACGTTCCCCATAAATGAATATTGAATCCTGATGCTGAGAGCCTCACAGTTGCAGTTATCGCATGAAATCAAATATGCAAAGCGATGGGATTGTTCTCACCAAATTGCAAGGCTTTAGATGGAAGCCTTTTTTTCATTGTTTATATGAAATGGATGCAATATAATGAATAATAATTAAAATGGCATTTGATCTATATTTTTTAAGCTATTCGAATGTTAAAACTTTTCTACAAAGAAACTAAAGAAAATCGGACTATTCAGAAAAAATAATTGTTTTTTTTTGGCTTCAATTACATTTCACAAAATGCAATATTTGTTGTAAAATACAAAATATGTTGTATTTCTATGCTATGTTCAAAAAAAAAAAACCCGGCAGAGAAATCCTCGCAGTATTTTATATTAGACTGCAACAAATTTCAACTTATTATATTATTTCGTATTCTTGAATTAAATTAAATTTTTAATATGAAAACAGCAAATTTTTATCCTGAAATATGGAAAACGTGACTTGGTATTTTCTAAATTTTTAATCCAAAATTGTTCTTTTTATTAAAATTAGAAATAATGTAGAACAGCATAATAAACCCTAGGGTCTAGAACTATAAGTTTTTGAATTATTTTCATAATAAAAAAATGACGTTGACTTAAAATTTTTGACTTTGAAATATTCATCAAACTTTTTATTTTATCAAAAGCTACAATAATATGAAAGCAAGTTTAAAAAATAAAACGTTTCTAAGATAAATATAGCTCGACCTAGAATTTTCCAATTTTGACCTTGACATGTCTACCTCCTTTATGCCTTTAAAAAGCCACACTTAAAAAATAGAAGTTATATTTTATCAAATCCAATTTTTTAGTTTAAAAAATAATCAGTAATGCAAGAAGTTATATACTCTGTGAGTCGTGCATAAAATAAAAATAGAAACCAAAGTTTTTATAGCGGGAGGGTATTTAATCCTTTTCAGTTGTGCACACTGTACATCATTGCGGTGAAGTTGCGCCTGCAAAACCATTCATGCTCTTGCTCATTTTCATTAACTAATGAACAAAAATTCTATTTACCTCACCAATTACCGTTAAATATGAACTCATATTCATAATGACGTGTATTCAAACTAATAAATAGATTGAATTTACAAATTTGCAATGAAAGTAGACGAAAACACTTTATTAAATTATAATTTTTGAATATTCCGCCGAACAATGATTTTCAATTTATATCTCAGTATATCATGCACCGCATCATTATTTTTAGAATAAAAAAAAACATTGAATTATGTTGGGGTGCCTAGAATAATTCTGTTTAAAAATAGACACTGTAAAATTGATTTAACATAGTCACGAGTACAATATCCTTTCTTGTAAACAATGAATAAAAAACGTATTCGAAATTGCCTTGGCGCCTGGGGATAAACAGTAGTCAGTAAGCATTGTGCACCTACTTTATGTCGGTAATCCGATGATGTAACAGTTACATTTTATTTTTATTACCAATTGATCGAATATTTATGTTATTGAAAAGTCTCACTGTAATTTGTATCAAAAGGCAGCAGCAAACGAACATCTTTGTGCCGGGACACATTTGGCTAATATATAGTTGATTGTTTTGTTACACAATATTGGTGCAATTTAAGAGTTTTCACAAAGAATATTCCCAATAGCGCCAAAAAAGGATAGCAATCAAAATTTATAAAAATGTTACGAGAAATACCGATTAACACACTACACCCAAAGGAATTGAAATCAAATCTGTGCGATTTCGATTTTGTCGCTATATAAGAATGGCCAATTTGGATGGACGCCAAGAGAAGTGAATTTAAATTTTTACGTAATAAAAATATAAAATACACCTACCTACCTAAAACAATAAATTGAAATATAAATCATCAGACTAGACACAATGTGCTACATCTAAGTACGTCGCACATGTGTGGTATAACGGATGTAAGTTATGTAACACTAAATACGTACTTGAGCGATCCCCCAGCACATTGTGTGATTAATTACAAAACGGGTGTCCAAAACATTTACCCTGCAAAAGAAATGAACGTATGGATTCGTCGTTCAACAGTATTTAAATGCTTATACACCAACTTATCACATACTGCAAGGATTTTCTTGTTCATGTAACGTGGATTTATATAATATGTGATTCAGCAACTTCAGGCGTAGTTTGTATATAAACTATAATCATTGTGAATGAATGTAAATTCATTAAGATTGCTAAAACCAATGAAAGGATCTCATTACGGTGGAGATATAAAAAGTGTGCCAAGGATCTAAAAAGAAAAGAAAGCCTCATTTTGATGTGACTGTTGCAAGGTACATATTGAGATAATCGATTTTTTTTTCTTTGTTTGTTTTTGATTTTACTATTCGATTTGCAGAAACGCTATGCGCTCTATTTCGTTGTTCGCACGTCATATTAAATTGGGATGAGCGTCGTTTTGCTGTTTGGTAGCGCACTTCCGAAATTAAAAGAGTTTTCAAATAATTGCAAATTGAAATTTAATTAAAAGTGGTAAATGATGTCCTGATTTTTGTGTCATTATTAAAGGGTATAATTATGATAATGAATCGATTTGTTTTGTCCTAAATGATCAGTTCCAGAAAATTAATTTGATGTAAAAGAATTCTCAGAAATTTTGTTTCAACGGTTGTATTTACTTAAATCGTTTAACGCGTTATATTTAACGCTTTAGGAGAGGGGCGAATCAGTGCGTATGGGAGAGAAAGAGAAAGTACAAATGTATGGGTGTTCAAGACAATAGAGGATCGACAGAATAAGGTGCGTAGGAGAGGGAGAACAGTTTCTTCATTATCATTTTAGAGTTATAATTTAACACGTGTTTCTATTTAAAAGTATATTGAATAAAGTATACTGGGTGGTCACAAATTCAAAAAAAAGGTGTTTAATGCAATTAATGCGAGTTGATTTAATATTGTCAAAACAAATGTTTGGTAGAAAGTGAACAAACTTTCAATAATACAAATTTCCAACCACTTTATTTTCGTGTATAACATTCTAATACACATATTTACATGGTGGTCAAAATTGGGATGTCTCTTAGGATAACTTTGTCAAAGAGGCAAGAAGTTTTGTTAGTTCTGTGCGGAAACTTTTCCAAAGACAATCTATTTTGATTACAAACTTTATTATGTTATTTATGAATCTCCTTTTCGAATGATAACAATAATATATTACAGTACAATTGTTGTTTAATTGACAATCTCTATGATAAAATAATTCCTTTCAATATGAATTACTTACCGACTTCTTTAACTCGAGTAAGATGTACTTACAGCATTAAAACATATTTAATGTTTACAAACAAGCAACCATGTTGCCACACAGAAAATTCACCAAACTTCCTTAATGGGTTGACACAAAATAACCATTATAGAGCTACAATGCTTTTAAACATTTTCTCATTATGAAAATTGAATAAAAGCAACAAACGAAACCGACCATTTTAAATCCCTTACAACAACGGATAAAGGGGTTTACGTAAAAGGACAACAATTAAAAATAAACATATTCAAAAATAAATACTGCGCATAAAATTCTACTTCATTGCAGTTGCAGTGTGTGGATTATTGTGCAGGAATAGTACCAAATTAACAGTTCACTTAAAGAGTGCTTAAATTAAGCTTTCACATACACACACAATAAATAGATATAATTAACATAATGTGATTTCCACACAAAATAGAAGCCCGCTGCACATATTTTAATTCTCGTAAAAGTCCTACTTTAAATTGAATGTGAAGCGAAACGGGATAAAAACGTGGTCCTGCTTCGCTTCACGTAATATGAGCTTATTATAAATATGTACATTGTAAATACTCTGCCGGTGTTATTGTAACATAAATGCTTCCTCATCTCTCTATCACAATGGAATGTACGTGCGGTAAGTGAAAGTGATTGCACATTATGTAATTTGAAAGCATCTGCTTTATCAGGTAATTTGTTTCTCATTAAATGTAAAAACACAATTTTTGCGGTAATCTTTATGAAAATTACGACAACGAATTTTTCACGTATGAAAAGTGAATTGAATCTTGTTTTCCGTAATGATGGTAACATTATCAATTTGTTGTTATGTATAATTGAAATAGTCCTTTAACACCGAATGAGAAAATATGAGTATTGAAGGCAACAATGAACTTTGTGCGGTTAATCCCGAAAGACCTGAATACTTCTAAAATATGAATTACTCTCGAGTCCCGAAACACGAGGTACACTACACACAGTATACACGAGCAGTTTTATTATGGCTTTATGTGAGGTGGTATTATTGTTAAATTTGCATTTTATGTACGATCAGACACTCCCCGTGGTAATACATAACTAACTTATGGTATATTTGACAACTCTTTGTGCACGTAGAGTTTTAAGACACATCAAAAATATTTTAGTGGTTTAACTTTAAATTTCACTTAAATCTACAATGATGAAAGTGTTTTCATTTTCATTTGCCAACCGCATTCTATTTTGGGGAATGCAATATAAGCCACAAAGCTAATTCGCAACCAGTAGAAGGAGCTTTCGCAAAATAACTCAAAAAAAAAATCTTTTCAAATTATTTATATTTATATTTATATTATATATATTTTATTAACAAAAAAAAATTTGAATTTGTATATTAATAATGTATATCGCGTGCAGTTGCATATTATGTTAAAAATATGGATGCTCATTATTGTTAAAAATATTTTAAAAAAAATGAAAATTAAGATTACCTATGGGACATGATACCATTTATATATTTGGCAAAGTAGAATCAGGCGTTTGTCAAATTTTGTATTTTTATAAGAAACATTTATTGAGGTCGTGAATGATCCTGAAATTAAAAACTCGGTTATTATCGAGTAAAATTAATATTTGTTTTTATTTATATATTGTCGATGTTAAAAGAAAATGTTCGTATTTTTGAATTTCGATCATACGTGTAACTTTATACCCTCTTTTATCATGTTTTTGTTTTAGTTCCTTTTGCCACCCACTTTATATAACCAGCCTATTGCGAACCGCAACTTAAGCAAATCCACTTTATTTACACATCATGTCTCTCCACCGAAAACCAGGCATGTTATTTTTGTTGATATAAAAACAACCAATTTGCATGATGATTTGCCTTTTATGAAGATTGCAAAAAAAAAAATGTAATTTAATATTTAAGGGACAGAAACTTACTCAATCAAACTTTTTACACGATTTTCTTGATAATGGGCACGCAGTGACGGTGAAACGCGTATAAAAACAACCGAAACTTTATTCAACCATTCTTTTTATCGATATACAATTTATTGCATTATTTTCGCACCATTAGGGTTGAAAATTTTACAGCCAGTAACTCGGTTTTCTCTTCAAAAAATTCAGATAAACCACCACATTTTCGTTTCCAATTTTCATGTGAAAAAAAATCCGCTGGGGAATGATGCTGTAAGCGAAAGGGAAGCATCTTAAGTCGTCTGACATCTCGTACATTGTGCTGCTCAGCATTATCCCCGATTAAGTTTTCTTTTCACTAAACGTGTTTATTATTCACATGGCCATTGTAAATTTACGTATCAACATGCATGTAGCGAACGGAAATTCAAAAAGGCGAGCGGGTATTCAAAATGGGTGGGAATCAGTCGCCCTTTTCTACATCCTGACCGTTGCACACGCTATTCACACACCCCCCACTCTTCTTTTGTCGCATGGGTGCTTCGAAAAGTTGTATAAACACCGATATTGCATGAAGGAGAAGTGTGATGGGGATAGAATCTTTTTTGTTTCATTTGGACTATTAAGATGATAGATACACGTGTAACAGGAAATTTCTTTTTGTTCCCTTATGCTCCTCACTGGGTGGCGTCTTCATTTATATTTCAATAGAATTCCTTAACATGCAAAATAGTTAAACGGGGGTTTGTGTTTGCTGAGGACTTTGGTAGGCCGGTTTGTTTGTCTGCGAGCTTGATGCATGTATAAAAAGAAACAGTTTGAGTTGAATGGCTTTTGTACTCTAGAACGTATAATACGTGCAAAGACACATTCAAATCCTTTATGTGAATAAAGCGCGTCTTTAAAAATTCATTGTGTATAGTTTGCTTAAGTGAGAGGTCTTATAAGTGTTAGCTCGCCTGAAAGTATAATTAAAATGTGTGCAATGCATTGCACTTGTTTGTTTTGAAAACAACTTTTGAACTTTTTCAATCGACCTTGCGTGTGCTTCACACAATATTATATTGTGTGATGAACTACAACATATTATATTAAGAATGAAAATGCATTAAACCGCACAACAATTATGATGCTGCGCTTAACTAAGAGAAACTGAATAATACTCATTAAATGCTAAATTTATTTCAACCAGACTCATATTTGCAGATATAATGTGCGGTGAATATACTCGGAATGCTTTTAAGCTTTTAAAACATAAACGAACCACAGTGCATCAAATAGTCATTTTAGCTGGGATACGTGACGTTCGCTGTAACACATTAACACACATATCTCATACACAAGTTAAGCAAACTCGATACACATGTTTCATGTTTCATTCAAAAGGCTTTAGCAAACTCTATAATGATTCGACATTCTTACTTAAGTTTAAGTGCTCCATATCATTGCAGGTTGAAATGTATTCATGTGTATTGACAAACAGAGACTCAACCTCTTTCCGCAAATGATGTCGTAGCAGCTGTTTACGGCATGTGCACAATCAACTTCCTTCATATGAACGTCTTCACGACGATTTCGTCATCCCTTTATGCTTAAATGCTACTAGTATCTGCACATTTATGTACATTCGTGTTTTTCCCTATACATATTCCCAATATAGTTTTAAGCGGAAATTATGCAATACATGAAATAAAAATATTATAAAGTGCAAATTAAATTTTAAATGCCAATTGCCCATCAAATAACTTTGAATACATATTCTTCTGAAAATTTTAATTGTAATTCTGAGAGTTATTGCGGAGTAATTATAATATTAATGTGGTTAAACTACAAGAGTTGAAATTCGTGGGTACACAGAATTTATTGAATGCAGCGATAAGTTTTACAGCTGAGGGGCTTACAATGATTATTTATTCCAAAGTTTGTCTTACAGAAATTTTGTTTCAACTGTATGATTTCCGGAAAATAAAAAGAAATTTTACATCAACTTATCGTTAGTTTTCTTTGCTTTTTCATAGCATTTCCTATGAAAATGAGCCTTTCGGCAATAAAATTTTAATTATTTTTTTACAAAACGCAAAGTTGTTAATTGTCTGAATGTTCATTTAAGTATTCTTTTTAATAAATAATTAGTTAAAATTAGCTTTTTTCGTAAATTTTGTTGAATTGTGTGTGTAATTTGATTGCAAGAGGTTGACGATTTTATGGCAATCTCTCTAAGATCAAAAAAAAAAAACTTCTTCGCAGGGGGGAGCGATTTGTTAACAATTAATATAGAGCATATGTAATTGAAGAACTCGGGAGTAACGGGTTAAATAAAAGGATGGTTTCTGAGATATAAATAGTACGATCTTGAATTTTTCGATTTTAAAAATATTTAAGGTTTCTTGGATATAAAAAGTTTGAATTGAATCTGAGATAAAAGAAGACGTCAAATCGCACATACATTCTATTACATCATCCCCAAGGATCATTTTTAGAATACATACTTTTATATATAAATGTTTTGAAAATGATTAAAATCGTCAGCACAATTTTTGAACGGTCATTTAATTTTTGTGTGAAAAAAAATCATCTAAATTTGACTTTGAGAAATGTGACCTCGAAATGTTTTTTTCCGGCAATAAATTTTTTTTTGGAAAGGCTTACTGATGAAAGAATCTGTGACAACCATACTGGGTAACAGTTAATAGAAAATAAACAAATAAATAAAATAAAATTTTAATTGTGAATCCAGCTTTTATTTGTCGCAAATAATTTTATTTCAATGCAAAAATCCGAATGATACCTGAGTTAAGATTTTTAACCAACAATTATATACATCAGATTAAAGTCAATAACTGCAAAATAAATATCCGTAACGTGTACACCAACAGATTAAACCAACAGATTAAACTAACAAAATAAATCACTCAACAGTCAACAGTCAACACACAGTTACTGCCAGCTCGTTTAAGCATCGTTCACAATAATTCGTGGAAAGTCGCAATCAATCAATCAGGCAATCACTTAATTTATTTGTTGATGAACACGGATCGGCACGCGTAGACACCAAATTTGTCATTTAATTTGCTAAGCGCTTGCTCCACAAACAATTCAATTTGTACCCCAACTTTTGTCCTAACTAACTACATGCATAGAAATGTCCTAATCTGCACATAAATGTAATAAACAGAGAGGAACGAACTTCCCGTTGCAGTGTGCAAGACCTGTATAAGACGATTTCAGGATGCAACAACATCCTCTTGGAAATCTGCCAAGTGCTTAATTAACTTAAAACATTTATTGCAGCTTAGTTACTATTATTTTTGTGTAATAATTAAATGCAATAAAATAATTTAATGTTCAACGATTTAATTTTGACATAAATAAAAGGACGTCCTTTATTGCTGATTAATTCATTTCCTGAAGATGATAACCGTTGTATACAAATTGGCAATTTTTTCAACATCCGGAGCGGAAGGAAGATATACACATAACGGAAAATAACCGCAGGGGGCAAAACAAAAACTGAGCAGAAAAAAAAATTACATGAATTCCTGACGGTCGCACATTATGATTAATTGTATTTTAATTAAACGAATAGCATCATTCGGTTTGCCTTTATTTCTTTTTAAACGATTATTATCAATTAAAAGGAAATCACCTCAAGCGTTGCGTTCTTGGGATGTAATCCGTAGATAAGCCCAACTGACAGAGTGGGTGGACTTTATTTAAAATTAAACAGAAGGTCGAGAAATGGTTATTATTGAAAAATTACACCCTTTTTTTTGGGCGAGCTTTACAAGGAAGAATATTTATTCCGTTGTAATCATATTTTGTGAAAGGGATCATAAACAAACGGACGACCATACCCACCCTAAAATCGTTTATGCAAGCGATAATCCAGCAGATATGGTTTATGTTGGAAAGATATACACTTACTTTTGGGAAGGTCCCTATATCAATCCTTGTACGTATAAAAATGGGGATTATAATTGAGACGGGTTCAAATGCTACTAAATAACCCGCGCCAGTGTTTATTACATGCAGATGCGCAATATGCAAAAAAATGTTATTATAACATAAAACGTAGCATAATTTATGCAAGCCATGTTTATAAGGGCTTTGACGTATGCGTTTATTAAAATCGTTCTGATTTTATTGCTTTGTAGATAACAACAAAGATGGGTGATATTTTATAAGCCTGCATTTTTATTACAATACATATTTCATATTTAATTAAAAACATTTTTTAATTAAAATTCAAAAGGTTAAATAAGTTAATGAAAAGAACACGTAATAAACAACGGAATGCGAACAATTCACCAAATATGAATACTTTTATTTGAAAGCTCATATTATATTTAAAAACTCAATTCGCGTACGTTGTCCTTTTAATAACTCGAAAACGGCTCGACGAATCTTCAGCAAATTTGGATGCAATTTAAATTTTATTGCATAATTAATTTTTATTTTTGTTTTTTATGCAATTATGTTTATGGCTTAAAATGTTTTTTCA
Organism: Sylvicola cinctus; assembly: GCA_963854165.1. Classification (NCBI taxonomy): domain Eukaryota; kingdom Metazoa; phylum Arthropoda; class Insecta; order Diptera; family Anisopodidae; genus Sylvicola; species Sylvicola cinctus. Next base: position 46,363,368 of record OY974083.1, read on the forward strand.
AGATTTTTTAAAAATACCTTCAATCAACGATTCCACTGAAAATAGGCAGCTGCAATTAATCAACGACAAATAATAAATCACCGTTATTATTTAAAATAAAATATTTCGTTCACCTCATTACCTATGTAACGTAATCTTCTTTTTAACAAACCATCTGTAAATATTCCAAACATCCGCATCGGAAAACACCAACCCACACCTCCCATAAAATACTGCCACTACTGCAAAATGGATAACATAAAAAAACGCACCCCATTGTAACATACATTGTGTCTTATCGCCGGCAGGAGCATTTATTCACATCACATCGCATAAACGTATTTCATAAATTTCATGCATTTTAAAATTGTGTTGTTAAAAATCTCAGTGCTGTCATTCGAGTGTGATTTATTTTCATTCACGAAAAATTGCCCAGAGAATTCTGCATACAACACACATAAACGCCATGCATGCAATTGTGTTAGCTGCCATGACGTCATGCCATGCTGCTTCCATTTATTAGTAATGCAGGAAAAACGTGCGCGACAATTCCCAGTGTGTGTGTCAGACCACGTCATGTGCGGAAAATATGATTTTGTAATTAAATTACATGCCAATATGCGATGCAAATAAAGTTACTGCATATAAACATTAAAGTGCATCTTAACAAAAAGAGTGCTTAACGCGCACATTTACATATGGCGTACTGCATATGTGGGGGAAATGCGTGCTAAAATAAAGGAAAAAATGTAATTTGTTCAATTTTTAATGGACTTAATTGGATTTTCATTCCATTGCAATTTGCCACCGATATGTAGTTGAGTTGCGCTTTAGATCGATTAGTTAGCTAGAATATCCTTTTTTATGCTCAATTGTGTGACTTCAATTGGTTTGAAAGCAACTATAGAGCAGTGAGTTTGTCTGAAATTGATTGCCATTTTTGCTTTATAAACAGCTGATTGCCACTTGTGTTAACGCGAACATTCTATTCCAATCTGATTGATTAAAATAGAAGCGATCGATTGACTTTTATATTTGTGCTCATTTTAAATAAAACAGTTTTTGACACAATATTCAGTGTCTTTGCTATATTAAACTGAACAGCGTATTTTGAAAAATGTATGAAAATGTTTAATCAGCTTTAAAAGCTCAAAATTTTACTGAAAATATAAGTTATTGTAAAATTATGCACCGAATCATTTCGCCCAATTCTGTTACAAATTTAAAATCTAATATTGAAAAGTGGATAATGTCGTTAAACTGAATAAGAAGTAAGAACGCGTATGCATTTAAATATTAAATCACATGAATTATGCCGGAAAGGTACAACTACGCCTCCACCAAAAAAAAAGCTCATAACTATAGACCTTCATAATTTGCGAAGCACAAAAATTGGCCATGCTTAGCATTTTCGTGCGATAGCAAACAAACAACTGTTTTCTATATTGAGCATGGGCAAGTGGCTGCAGATGAATATTTAATCAACATATTTCGAGTGTGCCGTCGGGTTTGGGAGGATGAAGATTTAGTTTGCTTAACGGGACGAAACACAAAAAAGCTCTCTGTAATCCAAATTGAAATTTCTTGCTGATAAGTTTTTTACCCAATTTTAAAATTGAATTTCTAATTTTGGCTGGGTGTGTTTCGGCAGCCCACTTTTGCAGTAAGTACAGGATATAACGAAGCACACACACATAAACAAGGTGAAGGCAAAAAATGTTGTGAACTGAAAAGTTTAAAGAGGAAAATGTATTTTCACGTATGTAATGTACGGCGTTTGTCGATGCTGGGAAATTGTGGTCGAAATATAGAGTTCAACGGGCATGGCATTAATTATTCAAATTGTTCAGGCTTTTTGTAGATGGCCCACATGGCTTAAAGGCGTTATATTTTTGTTGACTAACGCCTAATTCAAATGTTGATTCGGAGTTTAAAATACATGAGGTTGCTTAATCTACATATTTATATGCAGTTAAAATAGGATGAAATCAACACATAAAATGTCCCTTCGCCAGCGCACGAATTTGCTTAAATACTGCCATCAGGCTTCAGTTAATTGTTATTCCAAATAAAGTAATTTATGCGGAATTTTACAAGTTTGTATTTAAATGCAGTTTTACGTCTCTAATTTATGCATTTAAATTTTAAATAAAAAAAAATTACTACCCAAAAATTAAATAAATCCACTATCTCAATAAAAGGTTATTTTGGTGTTTATATTATTAAGGGGATGATAAAAAATTGCTTATTCCTTCCAATGCGGCGTCCTTTTATATTAATAGCTAGACAGCGTTTTGATAAGTGCATCAAAACATTTCAAATCATCATTTTTATTTCCACCTCTCTCAGTTATGACCAATTATTTACCTCAAACAAAAATGTTTAAATTCCCTACTCTCCTACCATTCCACTATGTCAAATGATACATTTTAAAAATCGATTCAAGTTGATGGAAAGTAACATTTTCAGAAAACCTACAAACTGTCGAAGCATTTGACAGCTTTGAAAGATGTTTATGTATCCAGAAGTTTTATTTATTGAGAGATGATCGACAGGTGTAGCTATTCGCGGACATTCGCATTTAAAAGTTTCCATAAGGAAATTAAAACGGAGGGAACAGGTGAATGTGTTTATGTCCATCATTCTAAATATATTATCTTATGCACGAGGGTATACTCCAGTGTTTCCCAACTTGTTTTTGGGTGACGGCACTTATAAAATATTTGAAATTGTTATCGTCACACTAACCATACTTCATACACAAAGGAAAGCAACTTACGTTTTCTCGAATTAATATACTTAAGTGCAAAACAAAGAAAAACAATGTGATAAATTACGAAGATTTCTAGAATAAATAAAATTGAAACGTGGTTCCAAACTTTAAAATTGCCTGATATAAGTAGACCCCTTCACTTATTTTCAAATTATAAAGATAAAAGTAATTTTTAATTCACAGAATCTTGTAATGATGAAAAATCAATAAAAAATTAATTGTAAAAAAATCCTCGCGGTACACAGGTTGCGAAACACTGATGGACCATAAACATTTTAAATGCCACTAATGCCTCTTTGGTGTCTACCCTAATACGTTAAGGGAATTTCCAATTATGTGCGATAGAATCGTTGACACAGTGGCTCACAGCTTAAAAAGCGCAGATACTTCTGCGAGATGATGAATGATGATATTTATCTTTTCAGGATACCTAAAAATTTGTAGAGACTACAAAAAATGTACAAACAGCAATACGATTTGAGGAACTTGGGTAAATGTCGGCGATTACTATCTCTATTCAAATCGGAGGGGATGATGATTACTTTAATTTTAAGAGAAACTTTTTGGTTCTCATCTAAGCAATTTATCAATTTTTTTTCGTGGTGAAAATGAAGTTTAAAAATTAATTGAACATTTTCAAAATAAAAGCTTTTTATTGGGGAGTGGTATTTATGCAATTATTTGGGATACAAAATGCTTAATTAAACCTAAAGACTTTCGATTTACAAAATAAATAATGATAACATGCTTTTATATTAAAGAAAAATACAAACAAAGATATTTTCCTCTCACATCAAAAAGAATCAAAGGTTTTGTTGTAAAAACTGCTCTGTAATAAAGGCAGCGGTTAATTTACTTATCTCTCTCCCATTCATTCTGCTCTACTTTTTTTCAGACAATATTCTTGCCCTCTTAAATGCTCACTGTCCAGGTCAGTTAGTAACTATTCAGATTACAATTATTTACATTCAGGCATTTTACGGGCTACAGTCATTATGTATTAGAGAATCTTCTAAACGCGTATTTAGTTTTATGTCGTATATAAGAATGATAAAAAACGCATGGGATTTATGATAAATGTTTTATTAAAATCAGATGTTTCTATAAATTTTTTTAATTTTCACTGAAGTTATTTAAAGATTTTTTTTTATTATATAAAATACTCGTAATAACTTACTTTGAAATTTATTCCGAGAACTTTGTAAATTGCAAAACTTGTAGATCATTTTTTGAAAACATATCCAGATATAATTTTAAAAGATCTATAAAACTTAAAATAAAAAAGTAAATGAAGTTTTTCCTATGATTTTGACAATTGGGTGACTTTTAAATAACTTAAATGAATATCATTCATGAACTTTCAAAAGTATTAAGTGTGTTTTCCCGGAGCCAAATTATACTTCTACTACTTAATTGTTATTTTTTAATTTTGCAAATCATTTCAATCAACAGGCATTGTTACAATAAACAAATAAAAAAAAATGCACATGACCATACAGTACTTTTTGAAAGCACCACACTACAACATTTTTAATGAGACAGCAATTTAAATGCGGTGTCTGGATGCACTTTTATGCGGCACATAATACTTCCATTGCCACACAATATTGTGCTGCCCGAAATCAATTATTGTTGAGCAATATTGTCGACCAAATAATGGAATTTTCACACTGGTTGTCACTTTATTGTGTACAAAACCGCGGACATTTTGACATGGAATAATAATGAAAAAGTTACACACAATAGGGATGGGGTGAAGTATTTGCTGCAACATAGACTTTATACATTATGATGGCGTCGCCAGTTGATTTAATTTGCACATTGTTAATTTTATCATTGCATATAGATTATGTTTATATTGTGGAATACAAAGTCCGTCAACGTTGTCATTCACCTGAAAGACCTGCTGTATACAGACGCGCATAAACTTTATTAAAGTGTTACTGTAGTTATTACACAGTCTGCATAGTTTGTAATTAGTTTTGAACAAAAACAAAATTTAGTTCACTGATGCTGCAGGAGGGGCAACATTTTAAAATTAATTCCTCGGCTTTATTAAGCATTTTTCTGAAAACAATTGAATTAAGAGTTTTGTTAGGGATCAGCTTTTATGTTATATACAATAGCTTTTGTGATTCAATAGCCAATCTTCCATATTCTGCACAGATTGTAACACATAATGGTTTTCTTTTTGTAAGTTTCCAAGCGAGGAACAATAGAACATAAAAACATATAGTTCAATTAGACGTGGATTTGTTTGTTAAAGCTAGATAATAAAGCTTCAATTCATCTATAAAGTTACTTATATTTACAATAGTGTACAAGTGCACTCACAACCAATCACTATCAAGCTTACTGTCTGTATACAATTTAATCAGAAATAACTTTCTCTGAATAAAGAAAAGTTTCAAATATTGGAATTGCCTTTGTATTAACTATGATTCGAGACCTTACATAACTTTTAACAACTTTGCTCTGATCCTATTAAATTAGTTCAATAAATATAGAAGCATTTTACTGTTTAGAATTCAGATTTATTCACACGTGTGAGTTGTGACATTCAGATGAGTTTTACCCAATATTGCATATTTTGTTCATTACAGTAAAATGTTATTCAATTGCATTTCAAAATATGTCAGCATAATTGAACGCTTGCTTGACATATTTAATTACAATGATAAAATTAATATAATATTCATTATTAGAATGACGTAATTAAGTAAAATTTAATTATTCCAGCTAACGATAATAATGTGTAAGCTCTTTTGAGTTTCCTATATATTAAAGGGTGGTGTGAAAACTTAAATGAACTAATTTCAAATGCCATTATCATTATTTATAAATAATTTATACAGTTTGTTTGTTTCGTGCAAATATATACCGTTGATGTTTAATCAACCCTTTAGTTATTTGAATAAGAACGCTTATTCAGTGAATTGACTTTAATTTATACAAAAATAATTATTTCACGTTTTGATGATGCATTAAATAGCTTCTATAGAATTCATCACCTTATATTTTCTATTAAGTCACTGTAAATAATGTTTTAAAGAACCTCTACTCTACTTTATACCATTTTGTCTAATGTATATTTAATTTTAAACGCCAATAAGTATGCAATTAAAGTCATGAAGGAGTTTAAATTGATTTCTCAAATCACTCGATAAATGAGCATCTGTTAATTATTATGTCATTTTTATCTTCTTATAACTTTAATAGAGTTTTCAAATTTGTATTCTTTACTCCTTCCTGTCGTAGTGATGTAAGTATAGCCTATCATCCATAAAAAATTAAGATATTCCATTTCTCAAAACCAATTTCAAAATTATGCAGCACCATTATATAATAATCGTCAAAATATCTTGATACGCTGCACTTTCCATGCATAGTGTCGCACTCAGCATGAATAACAAAGTGCAAATAGATACACATCGGAATAAACTACTGTGCAAATGCGCTCACAATTTGAAAACACATTTAAATTTGTGCATACATTCGGTGCATCGGGACACTTTATTAAATGTGCAATGCGCGTCTCAGGTGTGAGTGGAAACGATAAACGCGACACACAGGCTTCCTTGTTGTAAAACGTTCAATTGACAAAATTGGCACTTTAAATCACCCCACGTACGTATTTAGCCTACAAACATTTTTTTTAACCATCACAAAAATTCATAAAATCCTTTCAGTGCAGCTCGCCTTTGTCTTTTCCGTTTAAAAAATGTTAAACAAACCATATTTTTATGGAAATGCTTGTGAAGTGCATTTGGATGCACAGTAAAACTCTGGCACACATAACACAACAAAATAAAAACGTGAGCTGCAGTTAAAGACAATCCCCGCAAAGAGATTTGATGAATACACATTTTACATACATAATATGTTAATCTCAGAGAATGTACACGTACATAAAAAAAAAAACAAAAAAGAAGAAGGAAAACATTACAATATGTGTTCATGAATGTGTGAACGAAAAGCACAAAATGCAAAGCTTTTTGTGTTCTTTGACTGTGACACGCCAGCTAATCCGTATGTACCAGTGAAATTGAAATTGCAAATCTTTGCCGTTTCGAAAGGCTGCGGCTGTAAAATAACGTCAGCTGGCATCGTTGCTGCAGTTTAAATTATACGTAAATGTTGCATTATACAGCTTTTTAATCCACCATAATCCATTTTGTTTGTGCTTCAATGTGAATTCTGTATGTACGCTTTGGGTGCATTTTACATAACGCTAATTTTAAAGTCATATTACTTAAGGAAATGCGAAAAATTAAATATGTTATCTAGAATTTGTACATGAACACAAAATGGCCATTTTAAACATGCATTTTAACTGAATGTAAATTTCATTGCAATACTAGTATTTCATTATATTCATATTTTACATTGAGAATAAAAACTATTTAAGTTTTATTTTGGCAATTGATACGGAAAAAATCTAAATCCTAAAATATGCAATTGCATACTTTTTTTGGCGTTTTTAGTATAAAGATGATTTAAATTTATTTAATTAATTTATTCAGCAATTCAATCAAAATGATTTCTGATCAACAGCTGTTGTTGTCTGCAAATCCCGTCTTATAAAAATGATTCATCAAGCTTTTATTTGAAATTTGGCTATAATTCTTCAAAATAAATCGATTTGAAATGGAGCTTTAAGTGAGTAAGAAATTGGTTGCCTCTTTTGTAAGATTGTCGCTCGATAGTGTACAAAAATATATTTGGCTCTGTTTGTGATAAATGAGCAAAACTCAAAAGAAGCAGCTCACAAACTCATTATTTATTCCGAACCAAAAGGTATCTGCTACATATTTTAACTATGTAAGTGTATGGAAATGCCAATGTCACATTACTGAATAGACATTTATGACAAACACGTTCGACTTTTCATACGGGATGCAACTGCCATTTTGATAAGAAACGGCGCCAGCTTTGTTTGTTGTATTATCAGACTCATTGATAAATAGCTGTAATAGTTGTGTGTGTTTTTCATTCAGCAAAGAATAGCACAATAGTTGAATAAATTTAGAAAAGTTTTAGGTGAGGACTGATTTTCATTTTGAACCGTCTCACGTTGTTCTTCCAGGACTCAATATTTATTGAACAACAGGCCTAGTTATTTGTGAACACAGAATGAAAGTCTCACATATAGCTTGCGTTTTATATTTGCACGCATATATAGTTGACTTTATCACGTTGCTCTACATCAAGAGCAATTTTCACAAACTAAATAAATCATTCCTTTCAACGTTTGACATTTTTCGTCAAATGTATGACGGTTAAATAAACAACACGAATTCTCATTAAGTCGGTATGAATAGGCTGCTGAATAACAGAGAGTCAATTCTGAGATAGTGCTGTGCGCCAAAATTAATTTTATTCTTTTTAATAAACATCATGATTTCTCATATTATATATTTATTTCCTTGGGCGTAATTGTGCAAATGATTTTCCGCCAGAAAAATTAATTTTCAGTATACAGCGCGGAACAACTCTATAGCCTGTTATTTCGACATGCTCTGCTATTTATTTTCTACAATATATGCACATTCGTAAGTCGCCACAATATTATTCATGTAGCAGATATTTGCATAATTTTGCTAAATTATTGTTGTTACCACACATATGATTGAAATAACTCGTCCTTGTTGCGAGTTGCTTCATAATACTGTTGAAAATTTTGCATTTAAATAAAATGTTGAAACAGAAAAAAAATTCTGCATTTAGTGTGTGAAAAGAGAATCAGATTCAACATTTCAATTGAAATTAATTTTTGCAAGTACCATTAAGAGATAATAAGCAGGGAAGATGATAACGCCAACTGCATTCATACAGCAGCTGTGGAACAGATTGCGCCATTCATTGCAACGGATTTAGTTACCCATCATATCCTCGATGGCAGCGCCTGCTGCTGCATGTATTATGCGAAGCGATGAAGTGCCATTCAGACTAATGCAGTTTAAATGAAAATGAAACGTATATGCAAACACTTGTGAGTTGTGACTAGACATTGGCTTTCTGTGAATTGAATTACATTTTGCAAAGTGACACTTATCTCATTCTATGAAGAGCATCCAAACATGCGGTTGTGAGCAGTGAGATGCACCCAGTTCCATTTTGTAGCTGCCGGAGAGTTCTTTTTTTTAAAAGCCGTTTTTCATTTCATTATTGAGGATCCTGTGACGATGGCAATTTAGCCGACATTAATTAAGTATCTAGCATGACTTTTTTTTTGTAAGGAGGCGTTTTGTGTAGACCATTTGTGGCAAATGATGAAAATTCTTATTCAAAAAAACGCTTGGAGCACTTGAATTCAATGCAACAGGTTTAGGCTTCAGGGAGCACAGTATTTTGTGAAAAGACTGCATATTTTCATTTGAATATTTTTTTTAATTCGCTTGAAATTGCTAATAATTAAGAAGTTTGGATTATGAATTACTTTTCGTGTTAATTTAAAAAGGACCTAAACTTTTAAAGTTCCGGTCATGACTGTCTATCATAACACAAAAATTGCCAACGGGATCATTAATAAAATTTTCAAACATATTTGCCTTTAATGCAGCCAGGTTTGAGGCAAAAACCACTTCGAGAAAAATTTAACACTTCTTGCATTTTTCAATTTAACGTTTTGTAACGTTTTCATCACGTTCAAAGCAGAACTACAAATATGTATTTCCAAACAAGTCATCCGTTATGCAGTCTAAACCTCAAAACAAAAAAGAAAATCTTGAATACTGTAAAAAAACGCGGTTCATGAAAAAAAAATTTTTTTAATTCACACGCAAATTGGATTCTTAAAGTTCAATTACTCAAAATCATTAAACGATTTTTTGTTGTTGGATTCAACTAAATTTGACCATTGTAATTTAACGACACATGTTTCTTAATTTCGAAACAATGTTGTGAAAGTAGTTGGTTACTGAAATGCTTTTATATCTGCAATTCCATACATTTTGGTGTTTAAATTTGTAAATTCGATGATTTGTTTACTATGTAGTGCATCCCGAATAAGTGCTGCCCGCATTATTTTCCCACAATTCAAAAGGATATTTTTCACAATATAAAATATATCTCCTTTTTCTTACCACACATTCAATTTAAAGGCGGATTTCAAGTCGATGTTATCGATTCCTTTGAAATAACCTTTTACTCCCTTTCGCATGTGCACAGAAATTTAAAGTGAAATTGCATGTGATTCTGAGGCACAGATAGTGCAAGCTTAACTTTCAATTGGTATAAGGGACCTTGGCGCAATTTATGCGCCATCATAAAAATCACCAAAATGTAACTGCAATCAAAATGTTATATTATATGTATTTTGAAATTCGATAAGGAAATTCATTTCAATCACCTTTTTATCATTTTCTTTTTTTTGGCAATAATCTTTATATGCTCGATAACATTGGCAAACCCTTGTGCATTTTTTGGTGGGGCGCCAAAGATGTCTAAATGTTAAGAGGCACTGGTGGAAGGGTCGTTTATTGCACGAATGGGGGAGTGTGTAGAATATCCTTTATTTATGTAATCAGTATGTGAATATTGTTGACCTTACATCAATAAGATCGTATTTATAGATCAATTGATTTTGATGTTTTCGAGGATGCGAGTAGGGATTCAATCTGAAACGAAGAAGTTAAGGATTTACAAGGAGCGTGTTAATAAGTATACTATACGCTAAGCAACCGATTTGCAATCCCTTTTTTGAATAATAGAAACATTTACAAGTTTTTGCTGCTCATATTGAAAATGTTTTTTTTCCCTACTAGTATCTTGCCATTATTATATGCAATCTGTTTTATATGAGATGTGCTATCGTCTGAATTGATATTCCGCATTGTTTGACGCAAACACATTTTTTATTCAATTTCCATACACAACCCCCCAGCTTCCCGCAGCATCCCTCAGCATCCTGCACGTATTTTTTTTTTCAAACATCGTGTCGTCCCAGTTGCGACAAATCAACGCAAAGAAATTTGCACCCAAGGTTATCACGGCACATATGAAATGCTTCCCATACATATGCATACTCCCATTTCGAAAGCACATATGCGAGTGTATGTTGCGTTTAAGTATAAATACATTGTGAGCTGTGATTTATCTAAATCATCGCCACTTTGCTGAGAAAGCACATTTCAATTTTTTGCTGCACACTCCCTGAAAGCTCCCTCTTCAAAAACACACCACCATGTTTGTAGGTATTTACTGTTGGGAAAATGTGTTCAGTGTGGGAGGGAGGCGGGGGTGGGGGAACGGAAAAGGAAATTCCGATACACGAACAGGAGGATGTCAAGCCGTATGAGGAGATAATGTTTTATGCGATATGATGGCGTTTGTGTTTGTGTTTTTTCTTTTTTTTTTGTGTGTACAAATGCTTTGTTTTCCCTTCATTGGAAAAAACAGCTGAAGAGATTTTCTGCCAATTTATGTTAAATATTTTAGTAAAATATGAATAAAGGATAAAAGCTTTCAGGGCTAACTTCATCATATTATTTAACAAATGTTTGTAAGTGAAATGTTTCACTTACAGCCATTGTAGCTGAACAAAAAAGTAAAATCATCGTTTTAATATTTTTTTAAATTTTTATTTAAATTTTTCACCAACATTTATTTAGAAAAATGGTTTTCATCCATTAAAAGTTTAGTATTTTTCTAATTTGTTAAAATGCCTACATTGCTGCTATATCCAACCCATTTGCAATAAAAAAAAATTGCTACACTCACCCTTTTTTATTGCTGTAAAACATTATCCCTTGTTGTTTTGTTTCGCGTCTCAATATGCAGTGCAATTTGTTTTAAAATGCAAACTGCATAGCTCAATATGTACTAAATAAATAACATGACTGTATCAGCATTAACACGGTAATGGTAGCGTGCGTAAATAAAGCACCAACCTTAATAAATTCTGAGTCGAGCAAACATGTTTCTCATTTAAACAATAACCCTTTTAAATAATTTATTTGTTGCATTTACATTTTACGTTGCACATGAACAATATTGTTGAAACATGTGCCATCATTAGGCAATTTATTGTGACAGCATGGCCATTAATTTCAACCTCCAGCCCTGATACCAGATACTGCACAACCCAAAAATTTGAGCGGGAATACTGAATATTAAATATCGTAAACAACGAACGACAATATTTGCCCCATAACTATATCGGGTGCGGAAGTTTATTATTGGAATCTCACAAGTCACATCATTTTATACCAACAAAATAAACATTCAATAGTGCATGCATGGAAACAAGCTTGGCAACAACATGAAATAACTATGTAGCTTTAGCAAAGTTTTTGGTAAGCTTACAAATGTTTTCGACTTAAAAAAGTAATATAAATGTGGCCAAATAAAAAGTTGCTTTGCATTAGTTTTATATGTCATGTGTATTTGATATAATCTCAGATCAGCAGTTAAAATGACTTTGAAAGCCATAATATTTGAAGTTGTAATTTTGTTTCATGTTTGTTGGGTGTGACTAGTTAAAAAGATCCACACATTTTGACACCACCACAGGCCGATATCTTCCTGCAATATATATGTAATTGTGCATAATCGATCGAAAAAATGATTGCGGGAATCGATTTGTCATTATTCAATTATAAAAACTCATGTCATGAAAAAATCCGCGAAATTTTAAGCGATTTTCCACGAAACTTTCTATTACATACATTCCTAAACGACAGTGTTTGTATCCCTTTCAATCAAGCTAAAACTTTCAGCAGGATCGCTATGAAATTTTATACACGTATTTGCCAACATTCTTGAAGTAACATAGGCATATTTCAATCAGGCTGAAACTGTAAATGGGATCGATCCGAAATTTTTCACACGTATTTTTCAACATTTCAGAAGTATTTATAAAATAAATCGAGAAAACTGCGAAAATAATCGGGGTCCGCGAAAAAATGTTCGCGGGAATCGATTTTTCAGTATTTGATTAGTAAAAAAAACACCTCACGAGAAAATTTGTTAATAACTCGCGATAATGAAGTTCGTCTAACACATAACAATTTATACGATCCTGTCAAAAACACCTCGCCAAAAAATTCGAGCATCATTTTGTGGTTTTCCACGATTACGGTTTTATAGTATAGATTTTTTTTATAATCACTTCCAATGCGGAAAATTCATAAACGAAGCAAAACATGAAATAAAATTACAAACATATTTTTGTGTTTCTTTTTATGAAGTTAAAAGATATTTCAGAATAAAAGGAAAAAAATACTACGGAATCGAAACTATGATGAATAAGCAACACCATTAAAACAAATGTTTGCATATTGATTGTCATCGTTTTTAATGTTTATTTTAATTACAATACATAAAAACTTGATAAATAGACATTCTTTTATCAAATACTTATGATATTAAATATTATGAATAATTAGTAAAAACAACATGTTGTGTCTGAGCATGTTGTTCCTCCGCTTGTAACAGAATAATTCTCTTAAATATACAATCAAAATAATTAGCAGAAGAACAAGCTTTTTTTCTTCTGCTCATTCTGAAGCAGATAATTAAAGAAAAACTTAAACACTTTGAAATGAATACAATCAAATTGAGTTCTAAATTAATGCTGTTTAACACCGCAAACTTTTACTTTTTTCCTTAAATGTAAATAAATAAAAAACTGAAACGTATAAAACTTCGTTAAATCAATTATAATGAAATAAAATAATTTTTAGCAAAGCGGCACATTTTCAGAAAAAGTTTTTTTGTAAATAAAAACTTTAATTAGATTTTAAATTGGAACAATTATGGCTTTAACTTTTTACACAACAAAACCGCTTTTTCTCATACTGACAAGATTTCTTCATTAAGCTATTTAATTGTAGCTTAATTTAAAAAAAAACAATTATAACCATTTTCAGTTGACGAAATTCGGTTGCCACAATTACATATTTTTTTGTAGCTCATTAAAACTTAATAGGTCAGTCAGTATACGAGTATGTAATATGGGAAACGCCGGAAATGAATGTATGTTTCCAAATTGCAAGACATGTTTCTCGAAAGAAAATGTGTACAGCTTTTAAGTTCACCTCATTGAATCGTTAATGGAATTTTTCATAGCAACCATTTTGGTACTTTAATGTAAGTATAGCATCTTGTTGGTTCTTATTCACGTATAAAGGAGAACTTTTTTTTTTAAAATACTTTGTAGCCTTTATTGCAGCTGTGTGTGTGAGTGTGTGTCAAAAATCTTCGTATCGTGTAACGACCAACGATTATCAGCCCAATTTCACAATTTAATCGATTAGCAATGCCAACGCATCAACAATGGTACTTCATTTAGGAGCACATAACAATTGAATTTAATGTGTATCATTCAGTTGGCAATTGGCATGCATATGATGCTGAGTTTGTGACGACAAAAGCTTGCTTTACAACAGCCATTGCGAGTATAACTAACTATTCAAGACCATTAATGCAATAAATTTCGTCTTTATAATATATTAAGCATATAAGTATATGTTTGTGTTTATGTTTTGCAACCATCCTTAACATCATCTTTTCATTCTTTTGCAGAAATACGTGACTGAGCTGTCGATAGTACGAGATTGTGTCGCCCACTGTACAGAAAAGGGTATGTTTGTGATGTTTATGCCCATTGTGTAATATTTTGATGTTTTGTTGCCAGCAATGGTTTTATGTTTAGAAGCCGCACATAATTCATTATTTATCATGGAATAATTACGACAATAATATTTCGCAGCATGTGTACAGACACTTATAGTCATTACAGACATAATACATAGAAATTCTATTACGATATATAGAATTCCCGACGACTGAAATTGAGAACAGTGTGTAGCATTATTGGGAGCACTGACAAATAAATTCGGTTGAGAGGCAAAGCCAAGCGCCCTAATATGTTTTTATTAAAGAACCTTTCTGTTTCTGGGGTGGTTGGACAAACAAGGAGGGTTGGGTTGTGATTGTTAGACGGAAATAGATATTTTTCTGCAGCAGCAAAGTGGAGTGGACATGTTTGCTGGATTCTTAACTAGAGATGTGTATTATATATAGAAAAGAGAAGTCAAACGATTTGTGGCGTAAATATTTGGGGACAAAATCAAATGCATAACAACATTATGTGGGGATGGGGGGGTGGGAAGTGGATTTGTGTTAATAAAACGAAGTGTATTGACTACGGCATGTATTGAGAGGTGGTTGCTACTTGCTCCGGAGAAATGGAATATTCTTGTTCATCTGCTTCTGTCTACACTTTCTTTCTTTTTGCGTCAGTGAGAATGTTTTTTCGCCTCTGCGTAGTTTTATTGGTATAATATTTGGAATTGAGGGCATTCCTTATATTCCATTATCAGGTTGGATTGTTGGTAAAAGGACGAAGGACCTAATAATTGAGGAGGATTTGTAGTTGTTTGTTGCAAGGAATGGACACTATTCCGAGTAAATTACGCGCTGCATAGACAATAAATTTGTACAGCACAATCCTGAGGCTTTGCACAACAGGCAAAATAAATCCTGTCGTAATGAACGTGATGAGTTGCCACTGCACAGGCAATGGTTTTCGGGGATTACGTTGCACATAATTTATGTTTGTAGACATGTTGTAGTTGTTTTGCAGTTTGGTCGTGAATATTAATGTTTATATTGTTGTTGTTGTTTTCGTTTTACAGAAATGAATAGAATATTATTACGTTAATAATCCCCAACTCAACATACTGGTTTGTTACAAATGGTTAACTTTAAAACCAATTACCAAAATATGTCAAATTAATTGCTTTACATCAATCAAATTATTTAAAACAACATTTTTCAATATTTTAAGTACCGCCAATAAGTATGCTGTTGCAGCCATTTAGGCGTTAATTAATTAATGTCTACGTTAACAGTTGAATCAATAATTAACTTACACCAAAAATATGTATTACATTATAGCTGTTTATATATATATTATATATATTCATTTCGATGAAGTTAAACCCACTCTTACCATAATCCTAAAATATCCTCAAAAACGTTAAAAGAAATTTCCCGCAAATCTTAGTTTATCCCCGATTCGCAGCTTACATTCCGATTGATCAAATGCAAAATATGACAAGAGCAAAAAAAATACAAATAAATGCTCTGTAATGTAAAAGTATACGGAAATGTTTTTTCGCTTATGAACACCGCAGCCACTTCGTCGGTTCCTCAGTCGTCACGTTTTTCACGTAAAACAGCTTGCACATCCGCACCAACTGCCAGTGCTTTGTTGATTTTAAATCTTAGGTTAATCTTCAAAAAGAGGAAAAAAAATACTTGATTTGTGAAAAATATTTCACAACTGTATCTTCAAGTAGCAGCGACACAGCCGCAGTTAAGGCTTCCAGCATATTATCCTTTGAAATTTATTTCGCTCACGTTTTGTATGTGTGTTTCAGATATTTGGTATTTTCTACGGTTACAATATTCTTAAAGTTGATCTTCTTTGTGATACTTATTTAAATTTAAATATGACCCAATTCAAAATAAAACGAAATCACTGCAGTTGTTATAGTTATTAAGTTTCTGTATCTAATCGATACAACTGAACATGTTCTTTCAATTACATATATTAAAATGCCTTATATAGCTGACTGAAATTGTGAGTAGGTTGATGCCACACATTCAGTAGTAATTAATTAAGAACTAATTTAAAATATACGAGTAGTTATGCAAATTAAAAATAAATATATCACAACATTTCCTAGAATTTTGAATTGCGAGTGAGTTGTACACATACGAGTATGTAATGTGTATTGACTATATGGTAAATTAACAATATATGGAGTGGTTTCGTACATATTGAGTATCAATGCCACAACCAATTCAATTTGAATATATCGAAGATGCAAATAGAATTCCTCATTTGAATTCATAATTGGATATTTTGAAGGATACTGCTTGAAATTTATATTGCTGGATACTTAAGGGTATATGTGAGCATTTTATGCATCGATAGACAAAGTTTTAACCAATGAGAAACCAACAACTAATTGCAGCAAGTTTGCCAAATATTATTGAGCTATGAGTGCATCTATAAATTATTTGGCCTCATTTTGTGCTGGATCCTAATTAAATAGAAATTGATAGGAAATGCCATTATATTGATTGTGAAAATGGGTTTTAATTTTAATGGTGAGATCTTGGATATGCGACCATTTAGTGGAATTGGTGAGATTGTGGTGACTGGTTTTGACAACCCCCAAGTCCAAAAAAGTGGTCTAGAAAAAGTGTGGAAATTTTATGTAAAATAGTAGAAAAAAAAACTCTTTTAAATTTCTTTAATGTCAGAGACTCCAAGGATAAGTTATTGCTTAAAAAACACTATTTCGTTTGTATGGCGGGAGCTCAAAAACAGCTCCAAAGATTTTGTTGATTTTAGCAACATTTAAATATATCTACAAATATAGAAACAAAAAAAAAAAATTTACATCATTGTAGATCTTGATAACGAAAAAAAAAATTTGTTAACATGTCAAGGTCAAATTATTTATATCTCGGAAACGTCAAATATTTTCGAAAGTTTGCTTTCTCTATATTACAGCTTTTAATAAATTAAGAAAATTTTCTGAACATTAAAATTCTGGACCTTTAGTCAAAATTTGACAATTCAAGGTCATATTTTCATAGTTTCACAAACTTTCTGCTTTACAGTGTTCTGATGTTATACATTATTTCTAATCTCAATAAAATGAATAAATTTGGGAAAAAATTTAAGGTTAAAATTAAAAGATTTCATGGTCACATTTTCCATACATCACAAAAAAAAATTTAAATTGTAGTTCAGCAACATAGAATCGCATCTTGCTCTCCCTTCGATGTAGTTTTTCCTTAATTTGTTATGCTCAAGCAATATTGAAGCACTTGTGCGTGTTTCTCATAATAACTATCGCTTTTCCGCACATTTGTGCACAATGAGGCATTGCAAAAAGCATCCCATTAAAATAATAAAATTTGAAAACAGAAATCTGCAATATGCATTGCAATTGAAATAACAGCGTGCAGAAAGATCTTATAAAGTTGAAAATGAATGCAATTAAATTAAATGGTGCGACAAATGTGCCCCAAATATTTGGAATACTTTATCCAGTATGTTTTGTTCAATTGCATTTCTATTCCCACAAACACACAGTTAGATGTTTGCCGCTTCAATATAATGCACACCCCACATGTGCAATATTATGAACTGCAGTGCAATAATATCGGTTAATATTTATCTTCCATTAGAATATCCAAATGGTAAAGTGAATCACATGTATTTCCATTTTCCGCATAAAATAATTGAATAAAGAGAATATTTTCTTTGATTAACTGTCTGGTAGACAGGAGTAAAAAGAGATTCCCTAACGAATATTACACTACCTACCCAACAACATATATTATGCAAGGTTGTCACCACTTCTGAATTCAGATTCTTTGCACTGCACCGTATTCCCACATCCACCCCATCCCCTTTCGCCCCGATGAATTCATATTTTTGCTGGCACACAAGTGCTTACATACGGCATTTCACAATCAGGGCGGATGTGGCTGTCTCATATTAATTTCTGCATGTGTATGGTCTTGTCAGTCTACACATATGCATATTTATTCAAATGACGCGTCACATCAGAAATGAGCTTTTATAAATCCGCGCTATGATACAGCCACTGCAGGCGCACCCCACCAGGGGGGGGGGATGAAAGTTGACAAAATTAACAGTGCTGGCACATCATCGCGCACGACACACCCGATATATGTAGACGAGGCTGAAGCGCATACGTAGTTGTGTAATTTTGTAAATAATTGGCTGCCGGATCTGTTTGCTTATCTACATGAGTTCTCATTCATTCGCGAAATGCAAACATTTGTCTCAAACAGTTTTCCGGCGAGATGAATTGGTGGCTTATTCCTTTAATAGCTGCTAGTATTTTGTTGTTGTTGCTGTTGCTGATGCTGATGTTATTGTTGTTGTTGTGAGATTTCGGATGCTGCATTTTGAATGTCCTCTTTTTGAAAAGCAAATATTTACTTTTCGTTAGCTACAGTGCTTCAAGATTTGCTCTGCAGTGTGTTACTTTACTATACTTGCACCACGACGTAATCCCTGGATTTATTTTTTTTTTGAAGAGTTTAGTTGTTTTTTTTATTTAAAATAAAAATAAAAATAACGGTGGAATTTAACTTATTGCTGGAAATTTGAAATTCTACAACATTGCTATCAATGCTGTCGGATCATAATTTTAAATCCGATTTAAATAGATAAATTGTTCAGATAATTAATTTTTATGAATTAAGAAGACGTTTTAAAGCCTAAAATTGCTCTATTAATTTTCATAAAAAATCCGTTGGTTATTCAGAAAATAAAAATAACAACAGAAATACTAAATTAGACCTTATTTTTCGTAAACATGAACAGTGAACATAATAATTGTGTTCACTAATTTGGGAGTAATATCAAACAAACAGAGCACGCCAGATCTAATCATAAAATTTATGTTTATGGCTTATGCAAAGGCACTCGACGTTACGATTATGGTGGTGTTTTTCCAACGCCACCAATGTTACTGAAGCATTTTCAATAAAGATTGTGGGCGGTCGCAGTTTGGTGTAATACAAAATAAACTTTCAACGAGAAACTACACTCGTAAGCTTTTGTGTTTTACCTGTAAAGTGTATAGTACTCGTAAGGACAAACATTTGTTTGAATATAACACGCGAGAATCGAATTTTGAGTGGGATATTTGTAGATATGCATGAACCAATGTGCAGGGATTTGAAAGCAATGCCGCTGTGTATTACGCAACAAAAGATTGCAAAAGTAAAGAGAGCCGTTTTGTTTATTTTTTGTTTCCATAATAAAATTTATTTAGTCTTGAAATATTAGGTATCGTAAAGTATTTAAAATTTCCACAATAACCTTTTTGAGGGCGGGTAAATTAAACGATTTAAATAAATAAAAATTAATTGTTCTTTTTTGCTGCTGTCTGTTAATAACAGTGAGCTTTTTGTGTGTACAATTCATGTAACCGTAAAATATATATCACGACAGTATAGTCTTCACTAAATTATTTCAAATTCACTTCCGGAATTGAAAGTTTATTTCCATGTCAAAATTGTGTGTTTTAATTCAATTAAATTGCATGAACCCTAAACAAAAGCTCACAAATGGCACTAAGCCGATAACACACGTGAACGTAATTTAACGCCCTCACATTTATAAATATTCCAAAAAAGGTCGCCGCTTGACTATTAATTTCAAATAAACAAATGGGTTTCATTATTAAAACATTAAATCCCTTTTTCAAAACGAGTGTGTGTGTGTAAGTGGATGATGTACGTGTCACCCACTCAGTGGGACTGACTTAATACGTTCATTTGAAAAGACTGCCAAACAACATTTCACATTTCACACGGATTTAAATGAATGCGAAGGGCGGTAGGTTCAATTTGAGTTTGACATTATGCAAGCTTCAAATTTTATGCTATTGTTGCGGAAATGATCCACATAATTTAGCCATTTGTTTATATGTTTTCCAGCTATTTATTTTCGTGTCATTTCATAAACGTTTGTATGAAATGTTCGCTGCTTTGATATTACAAACAAATTGAAGCTCAGTTGAATTTTTTCACATAAGTGTTATGAACGCTAATTAGGGATTGCGCGGTATTATTTGGAATGATAAGTAAAAAAAAATTGCAATGCAGGGAAAGCGAGATTAGCAATTTAGAACATCATTTTAAAATCGAATATTTTTGAATTAAATTTTTGCCCTTTTTAAAAAATTTGTTTGATTAACAATTCTTTGCTTGAAATATAAGTTTGAAAAAAATCGACAGAATCAATAAAAGTTTTAAATGAGCCTAAATTAAATTGGTTTAGAAAGAGAAAAAGAAAAAATTGTTATATTTACTTTAAATTGTAACTAAGAATTTTATTTAAAAAATTGCTTAAAAATTTTAACTCACTTTTTGTTAAATATTTGAGCATGATATGATTTTAATTGTATTTCAATTTCGTTTCATGACAATTAAATTATTACCGCCTACAAGTATGCAATAAATTAATTTTTGGCGTTTATTATATAATCATTTTTCAACCCACCCATTTCGTTAAATTAAACTGCAAATAAATTATAATGTTCAAAATAATCCAATCTGTGTTACGCAATCTTAAATATGTATATCAAAGGACAGCAACTAACGCAATAAAGTGGCGTTAATACAGGATCTACTTATGGATTCGTGTCATATAATTATGCTTTGATTAATTGTTCTCGCATGTACGAATAATTCAGATGGTTAATGACAAAATCGTGTTAATTATGTTCGCAATCCGAAATCAAAATTTGAGACGGCATTTACATAAAATGGAGACGGCTTGAATTTACGATTACATAACACAACATTCGTGGTATTTACAAAATTAATATGCTATGTATGACTAAGTAGTTATATAGGTACCTCCGTTTCATTAAATGTACGTACAATTAATTTATGTCAACTGTAATTTCCTGTGCAATTTTTTCTTTTTGTGAACATTTCGTTTTCCAAACAGCTCCACTTTGTGTGTAACGTATAAAATCGCTCGCACTTGGTGCCGGCACATTTTGCAATATGTCGTCAGCACATGCAATGCGAGTTATTTAATTGTATCATTCACACATTGTTTGAAATCACTCAAAGTTCTCGCAGAATGGTGGGTTAGCAGAAACATGCTCAGTATTTTACTCGAATGTCACAAAATCATGCCAAAACCATAAAGCATCACATCCGCCTCTTCCGCCATCCATATACAGTCAGTTCATGTGGCTGAAGCAAAGGCTACATTTTCGTGAAACTCTATTCAAACAATGTAGTATGTATTTACTCACATTTATGCTTTAAGGACGACGTAGTTATTTAATTCGCTATTTCTAACTAAACATACGCGTAACGCAGTGTATATGTGTAAGAGATATTTGATTGCGTTGATGAGACGTTGTGTAACTAACACACACACACACTCAATCTTTATAGCATTGCTTCACTCTCGCCACAACCCCATCACAACGCGCCCACATTCGCCTGTAGGGCAGACAGATTCTTTCCATTTCTGAAGAGCTTTGAGCGCGTAAATGATGTTCGCAATAAAAATGTGCGGATCTTGTCCTCTTGATATTCACTTAAAATGCGCGCTCGTATTCTCGCGCTTTCTGTGGAATTATAACCAAAATATTTATGTGCCGAACAACGCAAGGCAAGGAGCTTTCTCGATACAAATACACACACTTAAAGCCAACGAGCTCCTCGCTTTAAGCATATTCCTAGTATAACACTCACAATACATAACAAATTGGAGTTGCAAAAAAGCTTAGAGCAACAAAATGAAACATTGCAATGAAGCACGAAAATGTGTGTCGGGTTTTTGGGTGTACATTATGTATCTCGCAGTTATTACTTTCCTTCAACGCATGTTGTGTTTGCTCGTGTTACTACAAAAAGTGCACATTACCCCCTCGGCTATTGCTTGATGCTTCGATGAAAATGTACATATGTTCCACAAAGTACGAACAGTAAATTAGGAAGGCTGTTTGTATTTGCGTGTGAGTTAAATTGGTGAACGAGATGGAAGGCGTGTATACAATGTGCACAAATATTAACAGGCATTTGAAACCTTAACTCATTTGGCGTGAAGCACATAAATTTCATCAAATTGAAACCACAATCGTTATGCGAAAGTGGTGGGTTGGTGTGAAGGCTTTTAACGCGTTTCCACCAAATTTATTTGTGCAATTACAAAGACTAACAGTACATATAGGAATGTGTGTGTGTGTTTTCATAAAATGCTTTGATTTAGGGGGTTATTTTTTTTTTACATTTTCACAAAGAAGTTTGCATAATAAAGAGGAGGCTTTTTTATTGTTTTTTTTTAAACTACTTCAATAATTGTCAATTTGTGATTAAATGTTGCTTTTTAATAATGCTTAATGTTCAAAAATCAACAGCATAAATGACATTGCATTTTCTTGAGCGAAATAAATTTGTATTTTACAAATATTATTGCCATAATGTTTTCTTTAATGACGATAATTGAATTGCCTCAAAAGACGAATCGTTCTTCCGAGCTGATATTCGAAAATTGACAGAAAAATAGGAAAAAGTTGTAGCCAGCGATGGACAATATTTTGAATACTATATTTGTAAACATTTTTGCACAATGAATCCTTAAATTTCGAATAAAAACGCTCATTATTAATTTGAGCGCCCAAAATTATAATTTAAGAAACCCCCTCATTACGGTTCATCTAAAATTAAATTTATTGGTAATGATAGAATATTACGAAAAAAATCCTTGTCGCTTTGCAAAAAAATCTGAGGCATTTATATTTAAGTAACTGTATGCATCAATATCATTTGTCACTCAAATCGGTTTTAAATCTAAGCAAATCCGATCAATATGTTGAAATATTTCAGCCATAAGTCAAATCTTCGTTTTGTATTTTTTATGTATAAAAAGTCTTGAGGAAATTGAATGCAATCTAAAATTTATATCAAACTTGTCATTGCCTTATTTTTTTTGGGGGAGATATATACTTACACTAATCCGGTTATAACTATTTATGCATGTATGGATGTGTCTGTATATTAAGTGCACTTCATGAAAAACGTTTCCATATAAATTTAAATCTCTTGCGACCTTATGCTCGTACGATGTGAATTTATTTGAAAAAATGATCAAAGATGACTTATGAAACGGCATTTGAGTTCATTTTAAAAGTTGACGGTAAAGTTAAATAAATGGATTTCGATATCCTTTTTACTCTGTAGTGCAGTACTCTAGAGTGCAGTGAATATGCAGCACAGCGTATCTTTGATAAATGTGGTGTGGAAGGGTTGCTATTATAAATATAAATTGGGTTAATTATTATTTGTTGTAAGCTTTAATTATACTCGTATATCTGTTGGGATTAAATTCTATCGCTGTAATTTCTGTTCTGTTTTCTTGGTGTGTTTGTTTTTCAGATAGTTGTTTTGGTTTGCATAATCTGGAAAAGAATTATGGTTGAATTTCTTTTACAAGAATTGTTAACAAGATGCTCTTTTTATAAAAAAGCGTTTTTTATTATAAATATTATAATAAAACAGTAAAATAAAATATTTCGCTGTAACTTTTTCAAAGATATTTGTCCTTGCAATTCCACCTGTCTCATTTTAAATTCAGGTAATAAATTAAATCATTTATTATTATCTGCGTATGTAATAAGATACTATTTCAATTTATAATTTGATTTGTCCAAATGTGCCTTGGCTCATTTTGATCAAAACTAACGCAACGTGTGACCAAATTTTTTTCAAATGTTACATTCTTTTTTCTTGAGATTGTCTTGCATTTACCACAAAGAAATTCATTTTGGTAAATAAATTGTACAATAGAATAGTTTTATTGTATAACGGACTGAAAAACATACAAATTAGAGAAACAGCTTCTGTTTAATGTTCTTCATACACTTCGTACATATAATCGTTGTCTACATCGAATAAAAACGAGTATAAAATTTTAATTTTCAATTGTCATGTGAATTATGTCGTCCTCGAAATTAAACAGCAACTGCCTTTCTTTTTGTTAGTTAAAATAATAGACATAATTAATGTTAATTTCAAACGTCATGACACAAAATTTCAAAACATCAAGCATCCAATTTCCATAATTAAACATTTTCTGCATCATTTCAGCCATTGAGAGAAAATGCATATCATGCACTCAAAACAAAAGCTGAGAGGCTTTCGCTCCTGGGCATTGTGCGCCTTTATATGAATGCATACGCTTTGAAAAGCAATAAAATGTAATTGCGTTTTTATCGAAACGCACTCCAGACTTCAAATTCTCACAGCTTCAACTGCAGTTATGTTCAATGTCAACTAGTGCATGAAAACGATACTCAATGTATCAATTAATCCAATTGATCCGCATTTAATTGAAGGGTTGTGTAATTCCGCATCATTTCATTTACGCTCATAATTGTTTTCATAATGTGCCATAATGAATTATAAAGCCATCGCAGCAATTTATTTTCACAGACGTCAATTTAATGAGCACATAATGACGATAAAAGTGCGCAGCTGAAATACGAGTGCCGCTTATAAATAATTTGTAATTATTTTGAACTTATAATTCACCACAAAATTGTAGGTGGTTTTGATGTCTGCAAATTGGATATAGTTAGTATTTTGAAGTGGATAAGAAAGACGGTATGGTAAATACGTGTGAAATGTGTGGCTGACGCCATGATGTAGTGTGGTGTAATCCGGATGAAATATATACTGGTGCGAGAAACTGAAATTTATTCAACACCTGAGACACCTTGGTGAACGATGGTGGGGATTATGGAAGTAATCTTAGAGTCCTTGCGATATGTATGATTGTGTGTTGATATGTCGCGTCGTCATATATAATATGTTGCGATTGCCGTAATAGAGACTGGATCTATCTACTGTAAGGACTGGAATAGAAGCTACCGTTATCTTTAAATGAGGGTTTGATACTTCCCAACTCCACCGCACGCTCCAGTTATGTTCGCCTTACTTTTCACTATCGACGAGTCGTTCGTTCTATCACGTCCACTCTAAAACTACTTTCCGTTAATTTCTTATTCATTTGTCTCTTTTGTCTGTCTTGTCCATTGTCATATTGGCCTTGTACATGTATCTATATATTGTACTTCCGTCCGCTGATATATATTGTTCTATATATCTCTACCCTGCACTCAGGTCACCCTATCTCGCCTATACCGGGTTTCGTACTACATAACCGCACGATGGAGAAAGAACGGATCTTACAATTGCGCCAAATACATATGATCTTCCAGTAGCCGGAAATACCATATGCAGGCGAATTTAACGTTTTGTTGCAAATTGGCTCGCCGGAGATTTTGACGAATGAGCGCCAAATTCAAACTACTGAATTTGACGCTTACAACTCGGCCAATCTACATATCCACTGTCCTCAGTGGAAGAGTGAAATAATGCCCATCCGGGTCCCTTACACACCCTTAACACCAATACGGCAGATCACTCTCTACCTCATATAACCACAACACAGGCTTTCCGAATTGCTCCCAGCTGATTCCACCTGAAGTTATATCATCACAATCTCAACCATATATAACCACAACACAGGCTTTCCGAATCGCTCTCAGCTGATTCCACCTGAAGTTATATAATCACAATCTCAACCATATATAACCACAACACAGGCTTTCCGAATCGCTCTCAGCTGATTCCACCTGAAGTTATATCATCACAATCTCAACCATATATAACCACAACACAGGCTTTCCGAATCGCTCTCAGCTGATTCCACCTGAAGTTATATCATCACTCGACTCGGTTTGGTCGTCACCAAACAGCCGACCAGCCACAGGCCTGACAGACGCACTCGTCACTTTGACCTGGGCCTGCACACTTACACACAGGCTTAGAGAATCATATTGCAGATTCAACCTGAATTCCATACAACCAACTCAGGTTTGGAGGACTCACCCCCACA
Organism: Sylvicola cinctus; assembly: GCA_963854165.1. Lineage (NCBI taxonomy): Eukaryota > Metazoa > Arthropoda > Insecta > Diptera > Anisopodidae > Sylvicola > Sylvicola cinctus. The sequence continues at coordinate 46,389,617 of OY974083.1, forward strand.
ACCTGGAAGGTATGCTTGGACGATGCCAAGGGCCATCCAATATGATCTTTTCTGATACAACCTGTTTACCAGGCTTTACGAATCGCATCCACCGATTCCTCCTGAGATTGTATCAGCACACACACACATATACACACACACTCATACACACAGGATAATAGAATCGTGTTGCAGATTCAACCTGTGTACCAGGCTTTACGAATCGCATCCACCGATTCCTCCTGAGATTGTATCAGCACACACACACATATACACACACACTCATACACACAGGCTTATAGAATCGTGTTGCAGATTCAACCTGTGTACCAGGCTTTACGAATCGCATCCACCGATTCCTCCTGAGATTGTATCAGCACACTCCCCAACCAGACTTCTGAAAACGGCACAGCAAAGATGCATCGACGAATAGCTCCAGCCACTCCTAGGTCTGACAGCCCAATAGCTCCCAATTAATACCTGAAGTAACCTTTCTAAACGTCCGTCTAAGTGCTTGCCCCGCAACAGATCTGCCAAACTTCCACACATCACTCCGAAAACTGGCTATCAAAGATTAAACTACTTTCCGACGTCCATTCACAAGTCTGACAGCCCAATAGCTCCCAATTAAACCGCGAATGACCTTTCGGATTGCAAGTTCTTTGCACCAGACTCTCCTTTTCACCCAGTCACTTCCAGACTTCACATTTTATCTCCTCGACTCGTATGTCTTCATCATCAGATGCTTACCTCATTGTAAATCACCTACCGACCATCGTTCCTTCCTCTCCTCACACTTTACCCGTTAACATTCGTCTTCATCTACATTCATATCATCTTCTTCATCCCCTAACATCAGATCCGCTAACCTACACCATGGCTTCAGATGTTCTGCTGAGTGTACCCCCTCGTACGGCTTCTGGGTAATTTGTGTGTTCACTGTGTCCGTCACCACATAACGATCATTTCCCAGCACTGTTTTAACTTGATATGGTCTTTGAAGCGGGCTTGAGCCTTTTTCGGCTGTCCTGTTGCTACTGGTACTTGTCGTAGCAGCACAAGATCCCCCTCCTTGTATTCCTTTGGCGATCGATGTTTCTTGTTAAACTTCTCCGCATGTTGTTGCTGCTGGTAATACATTTTCTCCCGAATTTTATCTCTTAGTTCGGTTAACGGAATTTGTTCTTCCTTGTCGATCTCTAATTCATTCTCCTGTTGTAGAGCCAACAAAAGCTTATTTTTAAGAATGCTCTTTGGCGTATATCCCATCAACATTTCTTGTGGTGATACGCCCGTAGCTGCGTGTTTGAAACTATTCAATCCCCATTGGATCGCGACTATATTGCGGTCCCAGTCTTTTGCATCGTCCTCTTTTGCCATAGCTGCAATCGCCGGTGTTATAGTCCGAAAATAGCGCTCTACTTGTCCGTTAGCTCTTGGGGTTCTGACCGCAGACATCACATGTTTGATTAAACTCTCCTTGCAATAACTCCTGAATTCTTTTGAGGTGAAAGCTGTTCCACGATCACTGACTATTCTTGTGGGTGTTCCAAAATATTGCGTACATTCCGTAATCATTTTGACTGCCAATTTCGAAGAAGTATTTCTCACTGCTTTCAGTATAACAAATTTTGTAAAGGCGCATACAAGTCCCATGATGTATGCATTTCCACTTCGACTTTTTGGAAATGGTCCCAGATGATCCACATGCACTGTGTGAAAGGGAACTGGCTCTCTTTCCACCACGTGGAGATGATAATTGGTCTCGTCCGGTCCACGTTTGTTGTACAGACAATCAACACAACTATTTATGTACTTTTCAACTACGTGTCGCATAGATGGAAACCAGAAATTTCTTCTCAGGTATTCCAGCGTTTTGTCCAGCCCTGCATGTCCCATATTGTCGTGAGTCATCTTGATCACCCTCCACCGAACTGCCGATGGAACCACGAATCGTTCACCACCTTCGCATACCTTGTACAATCTACCCTTCTTTAGACTGTAGTTGTTCACTTGACTGTTTCGTTTTCCGTCTTTGCTTTCCAACATTTTGCGAATCTCTACGATGTGACTATCTTGCTGTTGTAATGTAGCCAACCAATCAAGACTGTCAATTTCGATAGTCATTATCTTGTCAGCCACTGTCTCCAATGCCTGCCCTTTTTCGACCGGCCCTCGGCTCAACGCGTCCACATGCGCCATTTGTTTGCCACTGCGATACTCCAACGAATAATTGAACTCGGACATTCGTAACCACCACCTTGCGATTCGAGGCACTAGATCTTTTTTTTTCCTGTGTTTGTTTTAGTGAGTTGAAATCCGTGATGATTTTAAATTCTTTGTTCAACAAGTAATATTTGAAACGTTCCAGGCTTTCAACCACAGCTAGCGCTTCTAACTCATAGCTATGATATCTGGATTCCGCATCGGTTGTTGCTCGACTAAAGTATGACACAGGTTTCATACCTTCCGTTTCTCCTTGCATCAAGATGCCAGCCAACCCTAGGCTGCTTGCGTCGGTATGGAGTTCATGCTTTAGCTTCACATTATAAAGTGCAAGAACTGGCTTTTGAGATAAACACGCTCGTAGTTGACAGAACGCCGCATTCTGAGAGTCGCTCCAGACATATTCTGTGTCCTTTTTGAGTAAGCAATGTAACGGTCTAGCTATCGTGGCAAAGTCTTTCACAAATCTTCGAAAATACCCACATAAACCTAGGAACTGTCGTACCTCCTTAACACTTGTTGGTGCCTTGAAGTCATTTACTGCTGCCAACTTAAATCCTGGTTGGATTCCATTTTCTGATACCTCATATCCCAGAAAACTGACTCGAATTTGTAGGACACTACATTTTCCCAGATTAAGAGTGAGTCCGGCGCCTTGCAATTCTCTTAAAATACATTGTAATATTTTAAAATGAGTGTCCAAGTCCACTGTGGCTACTAGAGGTTGGAAACGTTGCGAGGGACTCGACATTCTTTTGACAGGTGTCCCACCTTGTTGCATTGGAAACATTTCCTCGTTTCGGGTTGACGTGGACCACTGTCCCTCAGGTGTCCTGGTTTAGTTGGACAATTAATTCTCAGATGTCCCGGTCTTCCACATCCAAAACAGTTATTCACCCTTTTTTGATCAGTATTGGCGATGTGTTGCGAACCAGGCCTAACCTGTTTCTCTGCAAACGTCTTTTCGTATGGCATAAAACGTGTTTTACCCATTGAGGTTACCGGTTTTCTCCACGGGTTGCTTGTTCCGATGGTAGGACGATTGTGTTTTCCCATCAATCTTTTCCTTGCCTGGCCTTGCGCTCTTACCTCTTCAAACTTCTTTATTTGTTGAAGAATTTCAGGAAAACCTGAACAGTTTGAAGCGAGGAGCATGGATTTCAGGTTATCGTCCTGCAATCCTGAAATAATGTATCGTGTGATGGAGTCAGTTGAGAGATTGATTTTCCTTCCCAAACCGACCACATCGTAGAAGTACGACTCTACACATTCATCATCTCTTTTTTTCCGTTGCATTATTTGCAACATTACATCGCCGTCGTCTTGGGCATCTGGGAAGCTTCGTTTTAGTTCGTGCTTGAACTGCTCCCACGATTGCATTGTAGATTGAATGGAGTTGAACCACGACCGAGCAGGTCCTGCCAACCGCAGAGACGCGTAGAAGAACACCATTTTTTCGTCCCACTCGTAGTGGTCTTTCATCTGCTCGATTTGAGCAATCCATGCCCTTGCCGATGTTCGTCTGTATTGTTCGGGGTTAAACTCGGAAATTAGTGCACTCACCTCAGATATGCCCATACGGATGGGACCACCGTATCCACCTTTCACTGGATTAATGGTGGGGATTTGCCCCGGCTCGACCCTGTCTGACGTATCAGATATCAACGTTGGAGACGCACGATTGGTCCTCTTGAGGCTCTCGTTCTCTTCCTGCAGCCTCTTTACCTCAATCATGGCAGCATCTAGCTTCTGCTCCATATCCCGTCGCCATGACTTTCTTGGCGGTGCCATGATGTTGACGTGTTGAATCCTAAACACTCAAGATCACCGAAACTAAACGAAAGTTTATAATTGCGAGTTGTTCTTATTTTCTTTATTGCCAAAGAGCACAGCACATTCGATAGGACCACGTTTTCTTCTTTTTTTTTCTTTCCTTTTTTTTTTTTATTTCGACGTCGCACAATACAGAAACCACACGTTTTTACACGTTATTTTTTTTTTCACTAGCAAATTCTTTTGTTCACAACACAACGAAGCGCGCAATGGCCAACTATCTCTATAACCGTGATGTGCGAATTCCACAATGTGTTTTTTTTTACTCACTCACATGTGGCCACTTTTTTTTTTTTTTTTTAAATGCGCAGTATTCCGACACTAATACGTCACTCACAATGGCGGATGATTATTTTATTTTATTTCTATCTAAGGGTTTACGCGTCACGACCCCACATCTGAATTGTAAGGACTGGAATAGAAGCTACCGTTATCTTTAAATGAGGGTTTGATACTTCCCAACTCCACCGCACGCTCCAGTTATGTTCGCCTTACTTTTCACTATCGACGAGTCGTTCGTTCTATCACGTCCACTCTAAAACTACTTTCCGTTAATTTCTTATTCATTTGTCTCTTTTGTCTGTCTTGTCCATTGTCATATTGGCCTTGTACATGTATCTATATATTGTACTTCCGTCCGCTGATATATATTGTTCTATATATCTCTACCCTGCACTCAGGTCACCCTATCTCGCCTATACCGGGTTTCGTACTACATAACCGCACGATGGAGAAAGAACGGATCTTACAATTGCGCCAAATACATATGATCTTCCAGTAGCCGGAAATACCATATGCAGGCGAATTTAACGTTTTGTTGCAAATTGGCTCGCCGGAGATTTTGACGAATGAGCGCCAAATTCAAACTACTGAATTTGACGCTTACACTACATTGTTTATTATTAGCGTGTTTTATTGTAGTTGCACAGTTACTGCAAAGTGCATCCATTAACTGGTTATTACCATTGGAGCTGTGAGGGAATGGCAGTTTTTTCTTCTTTTAAATAGCGGATTTCATGTTCAATGTTTTTATTATTTATGTGCTGCTAGTATATATCCCCAAAGAAGGAAAAATCGCGGTTCGTGAAAAAAATGGCTAATTTCAAAAAAATTAGTTTCAAACACTCACGAAAAACTCGCGATTCTCCGCTTTTACGTTTTATAATGAATGTTTAACACAAAGCAGTAATCAAAAAGCAGAATTTTGATAATCACCTAATTTTTTAAATGAAATAGCCACGGTTTAAGCTAAAAATAGATAAAACAAAAAAATGGAGCGCGAAAAATCTCGAATTAAAAATCAATTTCTCGCCATAAATTCCGCGGAAAAGTTTGTTATAAATGATTTATCTGTAAATGACACCCAAAGCTGAAATCAAATATCTTCCCAGTCATTGTCAACATTATCAGATATTGTTCCTCGGGGATTTTAATAAATTATATTTTATTTAACATTATAATTTCGCATTATAAAACTTAAATTGTGCCCTAAAACTTCGATATTTGTTTAAAGTAGTCTAATTTAATTGTTGAAAACATGAATTTTACCTTCGTATTATTTTAAAAATTTGCCATTAAAAATAAATAAAATGTAATTGTTGTAATTGACATTTCAATAATACAATGGGCAAAATTGTGCAGTAATAAATTTTTCAAAAAAGTTAATATAATTGAAAAGACTGTCAATAACATAACCAAACACATTGAACAGTAAAGCCCATTGAACTGCACAAATATTAACGGAAATTGGAGTTAGGGTATTATTAATAACAGGATTTTTTTAATGTTGAATGGTAAACCAGTAGAAAGAAATATCTGAAATGTCAATGAAAGGAGCGTTTGTTATTTCTAAACAGAATAACATTTGTCATCCATAACTGTATGCTTGTATATTTTTACTATAATAAATAAAATTTATATTAATTGATTTGTTTTCTTTTATCCAACAGAGGTTTGGGATACACGCACTTACTGCTGCAACCAAGACTCGTGCAATGACGCAAAAATCACCAGCCTATCCTCAACGTCCCTCACCATGCTACTGATAATCGCCATACTCACATTGACTGGCATTAGGATGTAAAAGCATCACGTTAGTTATTTATCGCGCATCATTTTTGCCACAATAAAATTATGTTTAAAAATAAACAAAAAATAAAATAAAAAATCAAGCAACCAAACAATTTCAAAATTCATTCGCTTTATTACAACTACACAAATGTCTTAGTTTGTAAGAGAAAATTTTTCAACAATTATTTTATGTACATTCGATATATTATAGGCTAATTTTTTCATACAGTACAAAAACGTATGTAAAATTCACACGAAGATTTCCAGAAAAGTGTAAAAACTGTAACATTGAAATTTGATTGCAATTTCATACTAATTGTTGTTTGTAATTAAATTTAAACATTGTTTTAAATTGAGACGATCCTGTGTCTTATTGGCTAATATATAAAATGCAGTAACTATTTGAACATCAATTAAATTATTATCTTTTCTTTAATTTTGTTTATATTTTAATTACGACAGTCCTTCTAATTTCTAATTACGTTAATTATTTTTGTTTAATTTTTTTGGGAACTGAAAGTGTGATAAAACTCCCGTGGAATCAAGTCAAACAGCTCTTAAAATTAAAAAGCTGTAAAAAGTTAAGACATATTAAATTAAATTTAAGCTAGAATAAATTGAAAAACATACCATTTTTAAATTTTGAAAACAAATCTCAATGTTAAATAAACACTTTTGGTCTAAAGAATTTAAAAAAAAATGTATTACTAAATTTCAAAAATGTTATTTAATTAAATTGAAAATGAGACAGTAAATACAAATATTCATTTTGCACCTACATAGAGTAAATACATCTAAAAAAATGTAATCCGTTTCAAAAATAAATGTTTAAATTTTAAAAAACTAACTAATTAAATTTTATTAAATCTGCTAGGTATTTAAAAATAGAAATAAGAAGTTACAAGTTAACATAATGCTAATAACATTTCATTAAACAAAAATTAAAAATAATTATTATTTAAAATTAGATTATCATAGAAAATGTTTGGAATCATTTAATTTTTAAATTGCCGGCGTAATGTTACACATTACACCTGCTAATGATCTATTTTTCACATTATGCGTTGCCTCAATTCTCAAGAAATAAATGATGGCAATTAAAAGATAATTAACGCGTCCTTTATCTTGTGTGTTAAAAGAAATGCTTCATTGATGAAATAACTCTTATGGCCTGATTTTCTAAAGAGAATTTCACGAAATTGCTCGCCCTTTAAATTTCACTTCATTTGTTTCATTCAAGTTTCTACCGTTCGGCGCATGGTGCCTAGCGTATTTTGTTACATCTTCTCTTATCGTTTGAAATATATAAACGGAAAGGTTTAAAGCATTCTTAAATGTGTAATAACATTCACAAAGAATTTAATAGGAGCCTCGAAATGTGAAATAGGATCATTTACATTATGATTTTAATAAAAATTTCAATTTAAATGAACATCGCTTACTCACGCACCAATGTCATGATGTAGATTTAAATTAACTGTAAAAAACTGCAACAATATTAATATTTAATTGTTAAAAGCCGAGAACCATTTTGTGACAAGCCCCAAAATAAGAAATTCAACATAAATCAAAAAACAAACACACTGATTGCGTTGTTTTCATGCTTTTTTTGGAGGCAATATTAATAATTAAACAAATAGGATACTTTTAAATGTGCATGGTTGATGTAGATTTAAAATAATTACTGAAATGAATATTTATTTTATTTTATTCATTATATAATTAATTTCATTGTTGTGACAACTGGCATTACATTAATTATTAGTTATTACAATATAATCTGAATAATGTTTACTTCCTGAAATTTTGTATTACCTTAAACCATTAATGAAAAATTTAATTCAATGTAATTCCAATAAATCAGATAATTTGTTTTTGATAATTAATTTTTTCATGTCATTAAAACGGTTATTATTTGTATAGTGGATAAAAATTATTACGTGATCCAAAAATTAATTAATATATATTGCTGGAAAACAACAAAACAAATTTTCGAAACAACAAAATTACTAAAAATGCACTTCCGACCTTTACTGCAGGGTCCAAAATACAAACAAAAACAAACATTTATAATGTCTTCAATGACACGGGTGAGATTAGCTAAATCCATGGCTCTTAAACAAATTACAAATATCCTTTAGCTTACACATATATTCATTATGTAGTCAATTTGATGTGCGGCTTTCTTACAACTATGCGCATTTTATTGCAGGGTGAAACTACATAATTGTATACGTCTAAGCTAAATTTATTTAGATTGAAATGAAACAGCCGTAAAACACATTTACACCAATTGCTTAACATCATTTAACACTCTGATCGACTGACAGCTCAAATTGTTAATAGCCGTTTGCGTTATTTTCCTAATGGAGGTGTCATATGCTTCACAGTGTTAATGATTAATGATGGTTGACATTGTTTGTGACAAAAAAAAAATTTAACTTGCAACAATAAAAAGCCTTTAAAATCCTTGTAAATCTTTAAATCAATAAAAATGCTTATGCGGGTATATAAAATTAGTTGTTTTAATTGCACTAAATAAAGTTTATTCCATTAAATAATAATAAGTCTTCTTTCAAATTATTATGATAGGATGCACCTTTGAATTTGAAATATTTACCGTTTGTTCAGATATTTAGAATTAATGATGTTAAAATAGGACTTTTCAATAATTACACTAAAGTTAGGAGTAAATTAAAAATACACTTGATGAATGTTGCAAGAAATTCATTAAAATGCAATGGACACAGCGGGTAAAATGTTCGAGGGTTTAAACCAATGAAATTACAATTTGTAAGTAATGATTAATTATTTAATCTTTAAAATGGTAATTAATTTATTTGTATTGTGCAGTGATCCATGTTGTAAAGATTGTAAAGAGCGTAATTTATTCCCGAAAAATTAAACACTTCATTTTATTCTTTCAATTTTGTGTAATATTTATTAAGACTAATTATTTCTCTTTATATAAATAACCAATTCAATTAAAATATTAACATATTTTCTAGATGCTTTCAATTTCAATGTTCGTATACACAATTTGAAAAATTGAATAAATGTATTTTTTTTTTTGGAAAAGCTTTAAATAAAACAATTTTTAAGTTAAATTGCACAACGAATATCATTACAATATATTTTCGTTGTATAATAGTATCTATGTGTTACTTGTTACAAAAATGTTAATCATAATAAAATACTACTATACTTGATAAGAAAATAAAAATATTACAAAACACAAACGACATGTTATTAAAATAATGCTCATTCAACTTAAGCGATATTATTAAATACACATATGAGAACACCTGGTGTGCATCATCAAAAGCATAAAATATTCTAAATACACTTAATTTAATATTGAATGGTAAATGTATTAAATTATTTACTTTTCGGTGAGAAGTTCTAGTAGGATACATTATAATTATATTATGATATATCATAATTAGTCATGTAAACAATAATGAAACAGAAATTCTAACTAAATATTTAAGTATAAAATTTATTCAATTGTAAACTTTAAAACATTTTAGACGACGATTTTCGAATAATATTGCTAAATATAATACAAATTAAAGAAAAAAAAACAAAAATTATAATGTTAATTACAAAAAAATTAATTCTCTTTTAAATATGAAAGTTATTTATTCAGTTTCACATTAATTATTATCTTAAATACCTAATTGGAGTAAAATGAGATTTCAGAAGTATTGATCAAAAACAAATACTTGCATTACCTACCAAGTAATCGTAGTAGCACCACTGTAATTTTTCACAATAAAATGTACTCTTCTGTTTTGATTGTGGGAAATAAAAAAATTAACGGGAACCAGATATGCAACGTTCTTTTAATTCCATTATTTTGACAGGATTTGAAAAAAAAATTATTGCGGCTTTTTTCAGATGAGAGTTTTCAAAAGGTATTTACTTTATTGTGGCAGTGAAACGGCGACTGCTAATTTTTAATAGGCTCTCCCAGAATTTAAAAGGAAATATTCAGAAAATTTCCTAAGTAATTCTCAAGTAACACCAATTTTGTAAATCCAAACAAATAGGTTTAACCGTACACAAAGACAAAGTACATAAGTGATATTGATAACATAAGATTAAAAGTCCTTAGATTTGTAATTTGCCTGTAACCCTTTCACTATAACATTTTCGACAATTTAATGAAAGGGTGTTATATTCCGCTGCCGAATAGATGTGTCTATAGTACAACCTTTGGAATCCCAGGGAATACGACAAAATAAATCACGTGATCAAACGATGTGTGTAGAATGTTTTAGTTAATGAGTAATGACTATTATCATCAAATACGTTTGCAATTATTCTGTCACCTAAATTACATGAATTGAGATCAGAAAGTGGAGTAAGCACCAAGAATTGAATGCAATAAAGACTTAGGATTTTCTTCTACAGATAACGTGTAAGGAATTGATAGAAAGACAAGGAGCAATTACTTCAATCAAGAGGTTTTGTTACTTAGCAGGGAATTCAAAGAAGTATTCTATTGTGGATTCTACAGAAGGTATTAAGAACCAGAAGTCTATTTTGGACTAATTGCAATATGAAACTATTTTAATGTAAATGTGGAATAAATACAATATTCCTCAAAATTTAAATTTTTAAAGTACAAATTATTCCACTTAGCCAATTATTAGTTTTAAAAAAATTTATATTGAAATTCTTTGAACAAAAGTTTTATTACAAACGTTTTTGCCTCCTGAATCACCATGGCATAAAGCACATAACTTTAACTTATACACACACATTAACAAACACAACGTTTCCTCCACTTACATAACAAAGTAAAGTCGCCTGTGAGCTGACTTATCAAACAAACCAAACCCCCACTTTCATCTTCATAATTCCGGTACGGGGAGGTTACATGCATATTTAAGATGAAAATGCCACGCACTGTTGTCGATTTGGCACCATAACGATTGTCGTTGTTTTATAAGGGTTTCGCTGAAAGCTTTATTTAATGATATTTTATTATTGTACCTCCTACCCGCGCGTCGCGGCGGTACCATGTGCAAAAAGTTGCACCCACCACTTTCCTCAACGACGATTATTTCTAATTAATGACGGAGCAAAAAGCGACGTCTACCGGTAACAGTGCGGCGGCAATAGGGCACACCGAATTTATAATTCACAAATTAAGACACTTTTTAGGAATTGAGTTTTCTTGGAATAATGTTAATGTGCGTGCGGTAACATGATGCAAAAAATAAATTTTATAATACAATCCATAAAATTGGTTTAAACAATTTGTGTTTGTTTTTGTGAATGTTAAATTTAATTAATTATTGTAGTGCAAATTCGCTACTTGATTCTAACAAAGCTAATCTTTTGTGGTGAAGTCCCACTGGGTTATGTAATTACATAATAATTGATTATTATTCACCCCCCATTCCACGACAAATTGACCTAATTTTGTGTCGTTTGTCACCACGCTGAAGTCATATGCTTGTGGTAAGTAGTATTACCCACATAAAAGCACATGGAAACGAAACTATGTAATAAATGGCCATGCGAATGCTGCGTGGTAACTATACACTTTAGCATTATAGTACAATTAAAAGCGTAAGCTGAAGGACGCACTACATCATTTTTCATTCTCATTTTCCCCCTTTTATACAATTCCTTCCTCCCGACAAATGGTTATGGAGATTTTTGCGTGAATGCAGACATATTTCAGTGTGTAAATATTTCATTTAAACAATTAACTTATAACTATAGTAATTGCGGGCAAGGGCAAATGTCCTTTCATGACTGGAAGTGTGTGCTTTTGACCTTCACAATTCGTTATAATTAATTTGACTGCTTCGTTATGTTGTTAAGAAATTGTGAGCTGTAGCATAATTGAAACTGAAGGATTTTTTTTTTGAAGTGCCCAAAAAAATTTAACACTTTCTTTAAGAAACTGAAATGAAAAGGGTTTTATTAATTGCACATTGTAAATTCAAGCAGATTGTGGTAGAAGAATGGTTTTCCTGTCATTACCTCATTTTTTTAAACTAATTTTTTGTTGAAAGTCGTCATTCCAGGATGTTAACAGAATTTCATTCTTATGATTTTTTTTTATATTTAACCTCAGTTTGGAATAAAAATGTGTTTACATTTTAAATTCCTTCTTTTTATCTCTGAATATCTGTTGATGTATTTAATATAATTAAGCTGACAAATTCTAAAAACACATACAATTTAAAGAGTGAGTACAAATTGTATTAAGTCAGCACAGAACATCCAATTGTTTTTTAAATTTGAATGCTCCAAGGACTTACTGCACGTCCAATGTTGTTCAACTAACTGCTTGTTGATGAATACAAATAATTGTTAAACTTTAATTCCCTATCACTCAGCCGGCAGTCACTTACGAAAAGCATTAAATCAAATTGGGTTGGGTTTAAAACCATCAATTTCTGTAAAATCATTCAGCGTTTTCCACACAACCAACCATTCTTCCCAATTCCATTTCTGTTGAAATACACCACATTAGTTTCATTTCTCAACTAAATGCAGACTGCACGATGGCACAAGCTTTTTACAGTTCATTTAATAAACGAAGCTGTTCCCAAAATCACCAAATACTTTAATATTCAATGTACAATTGTGAAGCAAGTTGAAATGCTTTTCCTTAAACGAAAATAGACGCCATCAATAAACTTGACAGAACAAATAAATCCATCCTCGAGGGATGAATAATCTTGACAAATTGTACAGCAAATGCGAACACAATTTAGAGAGCAATAAAAAAAAACTTGAATATTGTCATTACTTAAAAGGGAATTTCTCACGGTCACAAGTAGGCACACTTGTACGCACCAACCCACATTAAAATCAGGATTCAGGATATTATGGGTTGTAGAAGTGGTGGGTGGGGGGATTTGTGCGGTTGTGTAATCGGGGAACCACACTTTATGTGTAAATAATTCAATAAGCATCTCTCTTTTGATTGAATTTTACGAAGCCTATCGTTCCGCTTCATTTGAAAAATGTGGAAGCAACCAAAATATGCTTACATATTTATGGGGTAGGCGCGAGAATATGCATACGACGGAACGTGCGTCGTGAGCCACCCCTAATTATGTTAATTGACTCGCAAGACTATAAAGCATCAATCATTCTGTGGTCCATTAATTTATTTTCCAGTCTGAATAACCGACAAATGATTGATCTACTTAATGTCTGAACATAAACACATATTGTGCTCGTATAGGTATAATACTCTGTCTGCTGTTGCCTATTCATTGAAACTAATTATATTATGTTTACTCGCATATTGTGAAAATTATAAGTGTTTTAAAAAAAAAAAATTTTTTGTAAATTATTAGTAAATCAACAAGTAATCGATTCAGTTTAGGAAACATAAACAATTAATAAAAAACAAATATTTCTCCAAGGTTCCAATGTTGGTTACATGCTTAAGCCAAAAGTAAATACCAAATTTAAAAAAGGACAGTGAATTCGTTAAAATAGCGTACTAATCTCAAGAAACGTTTTTTTTTTCACTGCTTCTTTGACATTTTAGAGATCTTTTGAAAGGGGTTTTGCATCAGATTATTTACTATTGTGACTGCAGTTAATAACAGAAGTAATGTTTTATCCCCTTTACCGCTCAAATTAAAAGCAAACACGATGTTTATGAACAAAAATGCCACCGGATGAGCTTAAATTACCAAAAAGGATCAACAATTTTGGTTAGAAAAATAAGAACAGAATGAAAATCAAATTTTACTTTGCTCAACACAATTTAAGTTCCGTTTTATTTCGCAAACGTTTCTTTGTGACTCCTTTGTGGAATCTCTGCAATCGAAAAGCAATTTTTAACTTCGATTTCAATCTCTCTTCCATGTGTGCGCCAGCAGAATTACGATTTCAATGAGTTTCTACTTCTTATTTTCCTTCTACTTGTTTTTTTGTGTCTTTGTGTTCCATTTCCCGTTTGGGAGTTGCAACGATGACTGCGGCTGCCTGTTCAATATTGCACAAGTTATCTCATCTCCTTCGGCGCATTCAGTATTCTCTTTCTCATTTAGCATATTATGGTGTTTGACTATTTTGCAAATGAACAAGACAGTTAGCACCTATGTATGTTCAAATGTGGGGCGAAACTTTTTTTCATTTTCTTATGGAAATGAGAAGTGGGGCATCGGATATATTATATGCTTGTTAAAGATGTAATTAAGGTATATAAGATCGGTAAAGTTTCAAAGAGGGTCAACATTTTATCAAAGTTGTGCTAAGGTAATTGATCATTAGCGGTGGTTGGTGACACATTGAGGAAACCATCTGTGCTTAATCGGGTGTTAACTGAACGCTAATAGTTCAAAAACACATTTTCACATAGGAAGGTGTGATTTAAAATAATGATTACATTCCTTCGTTAACTTTAGCATTGCAGCAGATATTACTTTAACAGTTCTATAAATTCTCAGGTTGCCAATTATATTTTATACCGAGAACTATGCTGCTGGATCATTTCAAATATTTAAGATTTCAACTAACATAATATGTACTTTTAAATTATTTATGTAGTGACCTTATTTGAGATTGAATCAACACTGATTTCTATTTTTTCTAATTCACATCAATCCTTTATTGCTTCATATAATACTTGTTCACGAAGTCACCGTAATTTCATGGATACCATGAATAGGACATCCTAGCAAAAGCATGTACCAAGCTAAAAGCCACCAAACCCCAATCAATAAATAAATAATAAAGTAGTGATATGAAAAGTTGCCCTCATCGTTGCACAGAGGTCAGTCAGTGCACCATAAATTGTAAATTTTTTTTATAAAAACTTTGCAGTTGAATGTGGGAAGCCAGCACTCATAAGTGAAATGAAATGCTGAAGGAAATGCACTTTAAAAGCATTTTTGTTGCATTTTTATTGGAATTGATGCGAAATATGTATCGTCTTTTGTTAAACCGAAATGCAACACATGGTCGAGACTCGAGGGGTTTTAAAGTTGTATACATAAGGACTGAAGATATCTTTGTACATTCAGAAACGCAGTAAATTTATGAATTTATTGAAAATATCCTTTTAAACTATTAAATATTATCTACGGTCTTTTTAAAAACGCTTGAGAAGATAATTTTAACCAAATTAGCATAATATATTCTAAAAGAAGAGAAACTACATGGCAGGGGGAGTGGGATGAGAATTTATTATAAACTAATAGTTAAGCATAATTGTTGCATAACTCGAGTGCAAATAAATAATGTGACCTTGAGCTTTTATGTATTGACCTTGAAATGTTCGACAATTTTTTTTTTAATTGTAAAAGAAAATGTGAAAGAATTTTTTATCATGTTTCGTAAAATTTTTGAGGTAGAAGATGACGTCATATCGCGCTTACCATTAACCCATCCAAGTTCATTAAGTTCAGTTTTATTTTTTCAATATTGAAAATTATTTTAAATATGAGATTTTTCATGTAAATCCGTCCAGTATTTTTCGAGAAATGTTCCGGATATTCGAACGTCTGAACGTACTTACACGACAGGTTTTTGGACTCAGGGGTGTCAAATCGTGTCTCTGCAACATTAATGTTTTTCAAAAAAAATCCGAATGCAAGAATCTCTTACAACCATACTATGGAAATTAAATTTTAAAAAAATTTTAAAGTTTTTATTCAATTCATTGGAATTTACACGAATTAACCCTTTTCAAAATCTTTTCATCTCTGGAACACTATTTGTCAATTATTATTCAGTTAAGATGGCTATATGGAACCAAACTAATTTATTATTGAAGTAAAGCCCAATTAAAGTCATGCTAAGGAAATATAATAACACACCGGATATATTAAGTTGTTTCACTTTTCCTCACACACATTAATTAATCACGCTGAGATTGACAGCAATGTAATCTCATTCATGATTGATACATTTTGCGTATTAAGATCGCTGTATCTTAAAGCACTAAATAGGCCACGGAACCGCACATGATAAAACCTTTTGTGCGAGCAAAGTAGATGTCTAACAGAAATACTTACACTGCGGTAAACCACATCATAGAAACGTAATACGATATATCTCCATATATAGGGGAAGCTCAATTACTTACTTAATGAAATGTTTCTTGCACTGAAGATATTTATATAATTTAATCTCACCATCTCAAGGCATGTGTAAGATTTTTGGAGCTGATTGACTTTTGTATCCGACTGTTGAAAGAATGTTTTCATGCAATAATTTAATTGATTAAGGATTATTTACCAATTGAAGTGTAGCCGATAATAAATTTTGCGTAGAATTAAAGTGAACAAAAATTTAAACTAGCTGGAAAAAGTTGGCGTGGCGGGTAAAAATAATATAAGTGGTGCTTCTTAAATAACTTATTTTCAGAAGTGATGTCAGCAAAATTCAATGATTTACTGGTAACGTTAAGCGTAAGTAGGTGAAGCTTTATAAAGAGAAATAGATCCTCATCAATCCGGATGTTCCGTATGATTGCACAAATACGATTTAGAAACTCATTCCCTCTACACAAAAAAAAAGCTTTAACTGCTGTAAATATAAAATAGATTTACGATATTTATAATATTTTATGGAATAAAATTAAAAATTTGTTTAATCTTATGTGTTTTATTTATTACAATATCTTTTCTAAATTGCATTAGGGACTTTTTATTGGGGTTATCAATTAAATTATACTATGCTTGTCAAACCAGCACTTATACTCTTGAGCTTTTATTATGATTAATTTGAATGTTTATCGTTTTCTTTGTGTACTTACACATTTCGTTATTTTAATATAATTAATGACCAAGAATTATTTAAAAGAAACTATTACTTTTAAAAGTAATCCATGGGGAATAAGTTGATTTTATTACGTCTGTTATTTTTTCATCACCTCAATATGGCTTATTTATTGCAAGGACAATAACCTAACAAATAATTACACGTACAAATTTAGATTAATTACATTTAGCCATTTGGGATTTGAGAAAACCGAAATTAAGTTAATGATTAGACGGACCATTTTTTTATTTGTAAATATTCGACAGAGATTTATTAAATTGAATAAAATACTTTTTGATTTAACAGTACAAAAAATTACCAATTAATTACAAATTACATAATTTGTATTTAATTTTTCAATACTTTAGTATTTATTTGGTTAATAATTGCAAATTGTTAGAAATTGTTGAAATCATAAGAAATTTAAATAATAATATTATTATCAGATTATTTCAAATATGTGGGTTAACTAACTTTGTGACCTACTTTCTTGAGGTTATTTTGATTCATAATAAATTTATGATTGCTTGTTACCTCATTCCTCATTTGATGTTTTGTTAATATTACCGGAAGCAACACCTGGTTGTTGAACCAGAGCGAAGGACTGAAGTTTTGTCTCCGGAGACTTAAAAGTATTTAATTATGAATCATTACTGTTTTGTTTCAGTAATGCCAACCAAATCTGAAAGGCGATGCATGGTCGGATTTAATTTTTCTTATTTTCAAATGGAAACACAAAATTGGATATAATTTATAAAAATATTGTCAAATTATGTTTAATATATATAATTAAAAATATTCGTGGAAATTGCTATTGCGGTTAGTGAATTTTTTTTTTTAAATCAGAGAATAATAACAGGAATCGATTTCTTGTAGTCCAGTAAAAATGCTCGCGATCTTTAATGTTTCTTTTAAATGTAACAATAAATTTAAAATTTACGCGGATCTTAATATATATAAATTGTGACGGAGTATGTCATCTCATCGTGCACAAACTGGAAATTTTGACTTCCAAATACATATTTGTCAATAATGATTGCGGTCGGGTTTAGTCGATTACGTTTCATCGAAAAGTAAAATTGCGTCAATAAACAAAACATCACACATAACTTTCTTTATACCGGTAAACGTGTACCTTTGTTTAAATGTCTTAGCCTACATCGAATTAAGAAATGTTACAATAAAATCACTAAGCTTTAATTTTGCGTTTGTCTTAAGCCTGTAGCTTAAGCCGGCTATAAGCAATAAACACAAACAAATTATATATAGCCACGAAAAAAATCGCGAATTATGCGTTAAAGATGTTCATGTAAAATTTTGATGTATCCAAATGCCAAAACGGGAACATTATATAAAAAGATTTATTCACAAACGTAACAACGTAAAAATTATATTGCAAGTGATTAAAGGTAACTCAAAATATATAGCTTCTAAAACCGAAAAAAAATTGTTGAAAGATGTTTGAGGAAACACTTTAAACTGTAAAAAGTTTTCTTGTACAATTTTTTTTTTTGCACAAAGCTTTTTTATAGCATTTATTCAATGTCAATTTTTATCATAAATAAAAACTGCAAAGTAAATTGTGACTTAATTGCATCATAACAACTTAATGATTATAAAGTAAACATGAATATGATAAATTAGAAAAATAAGAAACTAACTGTGAATAGGTTCTGCTTACCATACCCTAAGTATAAGTTTTAAAGCCTTGAAATTTGCAGTTTTCAATAAAACGTTTTAAACTCGCAGCTAAATGATGTTTTATGTCTTTTGCATACTTTTTTCTCGTGACGAAAGGCGACTCCGGTATTTTGAATCACAATCATGAAAGTGCATGTGCGTGGTGGAAACTAAATACCGCATAATCATATACACAATAACGCGCTGAACTTATACATTTTACAAAATGACTTTTAACATAACTTATAAGCTTTTATGTCTTTGTCGACCATTCGGTCATAATGTGTGGTTAAACTGAAGGTTATAATCGCTTTCATAACACGAAGCATCTCAGAAATATTTTGCCAATTAATGATTTTAAAACTGAGTAAAAACGTTAACAGTATAGGATTGCAGTCATCTTTTAGTGGTGGAGCATCAAAGACCATTTATTTAATTTTTTTTTAAAATCCGATTTTTTTGTTAAAATGCGAATGAAGTTTGTATGTTTAATTGTAACCCTTTTTACAATAAGTGTCAGTGCCCAAAATGGATATAATTATGACAACAATAATCAGTAAAATTTAAAATTTTTTTTTTTTAAACGGTAAAAATAACAAAAACATAATTATTTTACACAGATTTTCAATTCCAGACCAAACAACAAATAACTTAGGTTTGGTCACTTTATTTAAATTATGAATGGCGCGAAAGTGTTTAAACAAATTTCTTAAATTTAAATAGGAGCTAAATTCGCTGAATACAAAAGAGGATCAGTAAGAATCAACGGTATCGTGTTTTATGTGACTTATTCGGATATACTTGGAGAGAGTCAAACAAACATCAAGCTTGATTCCGGCTGTGAGTGCTTTGAGGTTTCTTTTATTTGTCCATTTAACACTTTTTTGTGCAGTTCCTATCGGAGATGTGAATAACAACATAACACGTGTGATCAATACAACAATAAACAGTAGAACGGCGACTATAATTTATGTGCGAGAGGCTGGTATTGTAAGAATATTTATTGAATTGACTAACGCTTTTGCAGCCTTCGGAATTTCTAGTGAGAATTTGATTGTTTTGATAATTTTGATGTGGTTTTTATACTTCTTAATCATTTTTTTTAGCATGTGGTGGAAAATCTCTTTGCGGAAAGTAGAAGCAGGAATAAAAACTTTCATCAATTTTAAGAAAAATGTTGACTTAAAACACTGTATTGTATAAAAAAACTAAATGTAAATTTACTGTAGTACAAAATAAAAATATTAGTTTAAGTGGAATTTCTTTTTTGAATAATGAATCCATAATTCAGAATATTTTTTTCTTAATTAAATATTGTTAGTAATAATTTGTTATTATTATATTATCGATGCTTTGCTATTCATGATTATGAATTAAGTGACACGCTAAAGACTAAACAAACTTTAAATTTTTTTGCGTTATGGCTTTCTATGTCATTTTTTATGTATTGAATTTTAGCGTCATAACATCATCTAACGTGCGACTTCAGTTAGTATTTATTATCATAAAACGACAAACCATATTTACAAAAAATTCATTCAAATTAAGCACTCCGGCGGGTGCAGATTAAAATATTTATTAAATTAAAAAAACTGTAGAGCTATATAAAGTTTGAATGCTACATCTTTATATTTCACAAACTGTTTAAATAGTGAATTATTGTGAAAAGCTTTAAAATGGTTAAACAATTTGTGTATTTAATTTTAAGTATCGTTGCAACAAGTGTTTTGGCCGAAAATGGATACAATGACAATCAGTAAAAGCTTGTGACTTTATTTAATAATTATTTGTTATTTTATTATTTTTAATTTTGTTAAAGGGGTTCTCTTCCTGGACAATCTAGTGGCAATAATAATTTAGGTTTGTTTACATTTTCTCGATAATTCATTGTTTGATTTTTTAAAACTTTTATTGAAATAGACACTAAACCCGCTGAATTGAACAGAGGATTTGTCAATGTCAACGGTCACCAGTTTTATGTGACTTATTCTAATATACTTGGAGAGGGTCAAACCAACATCAAATTTGTTTCCTCCTGTAAGTGGTTTGAACTTACTTTCATTTGTACATTTAACAATTTACACATTTTTATTCAGTACCAATTGGAGATGTGAATACCAACATAACACGTGTGGTCAATACAACAATAAGTAATAGAACGGCGACCATAATTTATGTGAGAGAGAATGGATTTGTAAGAATATTCATTGAGTTGACTGAAACTTTGGCGGTGGAATTTCTTGTAGGAATTTGATTATATTTTATTGTTTTAAATTTAATTAACGATAATTTTTAATTATAATTTTGTTAAATTTTTTTTAGCATGTGGTGCAAAATCTCTCTGCGGGAAGTAGAAGCAGGAATTAAATATTTCTGCGGTTTTAAAAAAATATTGATTTAACATAGCATTGTATTGTATAATAACTTAATGTAAATTCACTGTACTATACAAAATATATAAATTTTATTAAATACATAATACGAAATAACTTTTTTGGTAATTAAATATTTAAAAAAATAATTTGCTGCTCAATTTGAATACAGTTTCATTGTGGTTAATATTATTTTATAGAGGCCTTTGCTATGACAGATATACAAAGTCAAAGGTTCGATTCATACTTCTGAATCCATTGTTGTAAATTAAACAACACGCTAAAGACCAAACAAACATTAAATCATATTTCCTAATTAGTTATATATATTTAAGTTTTATTATGATTTATGACTTTCTTATTATTATAATACATTAAATATTATTATTGTTTTTTAATTATTAAACAACAAAAATTTCATTATTAACAAATCACTATTGTTCATACAATTTTAAAATGATATATTTTTCTTACTTTAAAAAAAAAATAAGGCAACATAACGTTTTTTTATGTCCAACCGAATTTTGATTCATTGTATAACAACATAAGGAATTGCGCGGCTTACTGCTTTTTATTAAATATTTGCGTCAACGCTTCATTTAAGCCATAAGGTATAACTGCGCCGACCACTTTCGAAAAATCGCCGAATTGTCAAGACGACAGAGTACAAACCATCAAAGTTTTCATTCAGTTTGTGCACATCTACCAGTGTTGATCGAAGTTTATTAAATAATTACTATTTTATATTTTAACTAATTTACTAAATAAATCTATTATTTAACTAATTTGCTATATTTAAGACATTGTTTGGTTAACAGGGAATAATTTAAACAAATATTAAAATGCTAAAGCAATTTGTGTGTTTAATTTTAAGTTTTATTTCAACAAGTGTTTTAGCTCAAAATGGATATAATTACAATCAGTAAAGTTTTGAATTTTCAAATAATAATTTTTTATTACCACAACTTTTCTTTTTTTAATTAAAGGGGTTCCAATCCTGGACAAACAAATGATAGTAAAAATTTAGGTTTGACTACATCATTTCCACAATTCAATGTTTTATCAAATTATACAAATCCAAATTAATTACAAATTCCTTCCAAAATATTTGTATAGAGATAAAAGCTGCTGAATTCAAACAAGGATTTGTCAATGTCAACGGCCACAAATTTTATGTGACTTATTCGTATATAATTGGAGAGAATCACACCAACATTAAATTTGATTCCACTTGTGAGCAATTCATTTAATATTTAACTCTGCGATTAACACTTTATAAGAATGGAGAGATTAAAACCTTGAAATGTTAATAGTTCCGATTGGAGATGTCAATAACGATGATACACGCGTCATTAATACAACAATAAATAACAGAGAGGCAACAATTATTTACGTGCGAGTCGCTGGAGTGGTGCGAATTTTTATCGAGTTAAGTCGACCTGCAGTGCCTGCTCCACCACAAGTAGCTTTTGGACCATCGCGTAAGTCGTTCATTTGAAAATTTTAATTGCAGTCGTCATTTAATTTTCTTCCTATTATAGTGTGTAGTCAAAAGTCTCTCTGCGGAAAATAGGCTGTGTCTCCAAATCAAAAGGCTGCTAAATTGTTGTATTTAAGTGTTTTTGGACAGTTTTGTAAACAATCTAATAAAAGTTATTTTTTTAGTTGTTAAAAATTTCATGAAAGCTTTTATTATATATTTTTAAACAACTGATATGGTCATTGATAAATACACAGTGAAAACGTATCAGGGACAAATCGCAGCGTTTCATTGATAAAGCAAACAAACGTTTTTAGCTATTATTTAATATGTGAAAGGTCTACGACCAATGACAATCAATGATATGCGTGTCCCAAGATCGTAGATGGGACAAAAAATGTTATGTTAAATTTGGCGTTTCTATTTTCCATTTGTTTTTCATTTCATGTGTGTGTTTTATCTTGCAACAATTTCATATCATTTTAAAATGTCAAATGTGTATTTTAATTTTAAGTTGCAACGAAGTTCAGTTAATGAAAGTGAAAGAAGATTGGTTTTGTAAATATTTATAACGCATACATGTTATCGATGATAAATGCCGGTCGCTAATTATTTTTATTCAAAATAAATTATTTTTAGATTTCTATTTTCTATAAGTTTTTTTTTGTAAGATGAATTTTTAATATTTTTTAAATTTATTTATACAAAATTTAATCAATAAAAGAACTTATAGAAATTTTGAATATTTTTGAACGGTTTTTAACTTTCAGCAATTGCCGTTATTTTCCCCCATCGTCTCTTCATATTTGAGGCCGTTTTTTTATAGGCGCCTTAATCGTGTGCCATTCAATTTACTATAAATCAGTTTTTGCTATTGGTCTCAATAAGATTGCATATGCAAATATGAGGATTTTAAAGACCACAAGCGAATAAATATCCGACTTATATGAATTGGATGCATTCACCATATTAGTTATATTAACCGCCAGCACCACGTCGACTTTTCCGCATTGCCTGTGCATACCGATTGGAAAATTGTGATGCGTCGAAGCGAAGAATTCTTAATTTAAAAATGGAAAAAATTGCCGCAGTTATATTCTACTGTGTTACTGTGTCGGAATAAATTCGTTTTTTTTTTGTTGCCAAGATAAACGTTAAGTGGTTTAATTCTGGCGAGATAGGTTTAGCTGCGTGGATGGCATGGCATGGCATGGCGGTCGTCTGGGGGCCTCTAAATTTCTCGTTAGAGATGGTGAGGTTGAATGGCCATCAGTAGGGCTATATATTTTATATCCAATCGAAAAAAAAGCGACAAAGACGAAAAACTTGAACTCATGCCGAATACTAAACAACAAATGTGTGTGTACACGGAATATGGTGTGTGCGATGTGTGTGCGTGGCTGTGTGTGGTTTGCGAGGGAGGACCATGTGCGAACTGCGATATCGAGATATACCAGCACGGCAAGCCGAGTGTGTCGGAAGCAAAAGTGATGTAAACAAGGTCGCCTTAATTTATTATATTGATGCTATGACCCTCGGCCCTTCTGCGATATATGGCTACAGTTAAAAACAGAAAAATACGCCATGCAACAAAGAAGAGGGTGGTGTGGGAAAGGGGGTGATGAACGTGTAAGTCAGCAAATCTCGACGTTTGGCTTCTCGAAATGGCTTCTTTCGCCAAGATATTTATGCGGGAGCCCGTGCTTTTAATGTCCATGAATGCGCGAATTTTCATGCCTGGAATATCTTTTGACGTATATTTTATGCAGAACGCAGAAATTCATATTCTTTGTTGGTTGAAATTATTATTATAAAGTGTTTTGATTTTCTTGAAATTTTTACTAAAATTACAGTCGAACACAGAACAAATTTTTGCATTTCCAATTATTTCCTTACAGAATTATTGATTACTAATTTTTGGAGCAATAAATTAAAATTAAAATAAGAAAATTTATATTTAATGATTTATTATTTATTAGACGAAAAGTATATAGATAACGGAGAATTTTTCCACATTCTAAACTGAAAATAATTTTTTATAAAGCAAAACAGTTCTAGGTTTTTTTTCGCGGGTGGACAAATATAAACCTTTCATTTTATATTTGAGACATGACATTTTAAGGCCATTCTTTTAATAACTCGGAAACCATAAATATATTTGATTTTTTTCATATTATTGTAGCATTTAATAAGATAAGAAAACTTGCTGAACATTTCAAGATCATATTTTCATATTGAAAACAATTCAAAAACCTTTTTTTCTAGGGTGATATGGTGTTCTACATTATTGCTAATCTCAATAAAAGAACAAATTTTGGACAAAAATTCAAGGTCTAAATCCGAAAATTTCAATGTCACATATTCCATATCTTTATTAAAAAACTTTATTAAATTGTAGTTAAGCAACAGTCGTATATAAATTCTCACCGATTTTCCTGCGATGTAGATTTTCTTTTCAGTCCTACTTACATCATTGGATTACGGAATCGGGGTTAAATATTAATTAACGGCATTAAGCCTAAAGCCGCACAAGATTAATGGTTGAAGATTACGATTTAATTCTTAAACAATGGTTATGAATTCCGATTAACAAAGCAAACACAAACATTTTGAAGAAGTCGATTATTGTTGAAACAATTAAAGCAAATTGTATTGAAAGTACTTTGAGAAATAAACCAAATCCTTATTAAATATCATTAATCCTTCTTGGAAAAAAACAGAAAACATAATAAATCATTTATTGCATAAACAACTTATGGAACATTGCGTTTATGTGCATTACAAATAACGTCATGTACCTTAAACCAACTCTCAAGCCTTGACATCAATTTCACTGATGAATTCTCCAAGCTTGCAAATTCCTTTTCCTTTAATATTAAAGCCCTCTTCTTTGGAGATTTAACAAAACGATATAAGAAGCCACTTTTATAGACATTTTATAAACTCTTTTGTCTTTCGATCCATATAATAATTTATGGATCCTCAACAGCTCTTCTTTATGACTGGATGCATACTCGTACACATTACAGTCTGAATCCCTTTCAGGACATCACGAATTCAACAGAGTGCCAACATTTTGAATGAATTTTAACCGCGCTGCCCATAATAACAAATGCTTAATAAAACATATATCATCTGCCACAAAAAAAGGAAGCCATTCGCTGGAGATCGTAAAATTTTGCATCCAAGCGGACCAACCGACAATACTAAAAAGAAAAAGAGTGAGTCCACAGCACTTAAAGCTGCCACGTATAATAGTGAAAAATGATGGGGTACATATAACATAAAGCGCTTTGGCAAACATAAACCGCATCTTCTCGACTCGACCAACGACATTGACATACTGTACTGACTACACAAAATAATATATTACATAGTTATGAAGGGGACGTGGATTGGGGCCGTGGGATGCACATAACAAAGTGAGCAAGCCCAAAAAGGGTTGCCCTTAAACCCACTCATCAAAATATTTATTCCTTTTAGCAGAATGAAAACAACTTCCTTATTATAATCCTCAAAGTTATATGTGTTACAATATACGAGTAATATACACTTGGTGGCACCCGTATTTTCTTAAAATATAGTTATGAAGCTGCAGATTCTTCTTGTTTGTGACCTACACCAAATATTACCACACACAACACATTATATATTGTAAAAAGGGGGGGGGGAGGCTGGTTTGAACCGCACACAAATGATTATGCCAGCTGAGCGAGTACGCCTTTTGCCTGCGTCTTCGTCCTTTTCCAATACACATTTCTCATAATAAAACGGGTAAATACATTTCAATTTATTTGTGAAACGAGTTCCACAATGTCGATTTCACATTTTCCTTCACTGTATGATCACAAGTATGATGGTTATTCGTATACAAGGCCAAAAAGGGAGGTTGTGTAATGTATTTGCCATCCCGCCTGTATCGTTTGTGGTGCTGCAGAATCGGTTGCAAATTACAATATTTCATATGGGACCACAAAAAAAAAGCACTAAAAGTTTGTTCTTATGTCTGCTGTTCGGTTGTCTGTGTTTTATTTTATTTTATGTTGCTCTGCGATTTCCTTCTGCTGATCGAAAGCTCTTTTATGTACACTCGTACCTATGTGAGTTGTGTTATTTTAAAATATACTGTACCAGTTGGAGAAATTCGACTTTCCAAATAGAAGTCAGGATTTATGAGTGCAAGTGTTTCAAAAATTTAATAATCAGTTGCAGCATAAAAGCCAGCTGTTGATGGAATGTGATTTTTGAAAAACCTATTTCGTTAAATTTATGTAGAATTAAACAATGCTGCATTGGCGTTGCGTATATTACCTTTTTATTTAAATTCAAGTCGGTAGTCGGTCTGGAACCACATGCGATACTGTTAGGACTTAAATTTAGACAAAATCAAACTTGTTGGTGGTTGGTAGAAGTGGTATGGCCAGGTGATGTTACTCAATCTAATGCGGGACATCAATTAGCGCCGTTTTTCCAATGCTCATCGCTGTAACCCCAAGGCTTGTTTTATTGTTTTTAAGATCCATTATGTAGCGTTTAATTCTTGTTTCAGGTTTGTTCTAAATCATCTATTGAAGTCTATTGAGGAAGTAATTGTGATGTGTCTAGCCCTAGCTGGACAATTGCACACGAAATGAGCAATTGTTTCTAATAGCCGCAAAAATAAACTTTGATTTTTTAAATCAATTAAACTTGAAATTTTTTGGAAATAATGAATTATTAAAATAAGAAAATTGAATCGTAAAAAAGTTTGCTAAATTCAAAAATTATTACAGGAATCAATTTGTCAGTTAGTATCACCTGGCGAAGTGTACCATGAACTAAAATGTCTCTTTGAAATGTAACTTTTGCTATTGAATATTTGATCTTGAATCAAATTTAAAATCAGTGATCTGTGGCCCTATTCTGGCTATTCCCTAGGAATTGGGAATTAGGAAAAATTCTGCCCAATTTGTTATTCGCAATTCTAAAAAAATTTGAAAGCTTTTTTATTAAAAGACTGCATAAAATATCCGAAGTAATAAAATTGAATTAAAAATCATTGATACATTTTCTTAGTAATCAGTAATCAGTAATCACCCACTAAATCCTCACAAAAGTTTCTCAAATTAACTCTTTTTTAAAACTTTAAATTAGATTGTTTTTCCCAAAAAGTCTTCTGACTCATAAATTCATTTCAGTTTGTTAATTAGTAATTACACATATTGTAACCGTCGTAAAGTACGTAGTATCTACATGGTACGTTTAATT
Organism: Sylvicola cinctus; assembly: GCA_963854165.1. NCBI lineage: Eukaryota > Metazoa > Arthropoda > Insecta > Diptera > Anisopodidae > Sylvicola > Sylvicola cinctus. The sequence goes on from OY974083.1 coordinate 46,417,259, forward strand.
TCCTTTGGGAGTAAGCGATATAAAAAATTCCACACAACAAACAAATTTCACTGCAGCGCAAGTATTTTGCAGACATTTGAAACTGCACATATTCAGTATGTACGGATTTTTTTCATTTAAGCATTTAAAGGAATTTGACTTTAAAATCCTTTACCTTCCGGGCCATAAACTTTATAGCTCTTTCGGTTTCTGAAGTCGTGTATATTCGAAGCCAACGGCAACAAACATATACTGGCAGGAGCTTACAACATAGTACATGCTCACATTGCTCAATGCATGTCGCATCGAGTCGTGTGGTTTTTATCAGAACCCCCAACCGCAATAAACATTTATTAACTTTTGGCTGCTCACGTATACATACATATTACATACCGAGGCGCAACAACATACTGGGAGTTGGGACATTAGATGCACCCAATGCATGCCCTTGCATATTCTGAATATTTCCGTCTATTACACAAAATGCGCAACCAATGACTGCCCGATGCAGTCATACTGTAAGTTAAATTTATACATTCGCGAGTGCGCCAATACACGAACATTAATGCAATGAAGATTAAACGATGCATAAATAAATAAATAAACGATTGGGATTATGGTTGTCGCGGGTATCCGCGCTTATCATAAAATGATTGCAACACCCATAAGACCACCAACATTCAATATAATATATTTGCCGAAATGATTTTGCAAATGCTGAATGGGATATAAATATAAAAGCACAGCACACCAAAATGGCAAGCTGAATGACGAGGCGAGGCGGTTACTATTGTACAATTGATTTACTATAGACCAGCGAATGTGTGCAATTAATTATTTGGAGCTGTGCAATTTGTGTCACTTCTGAATGCTTCGTAAATAATAGGATTTCCATGTATATTTGTTATGCAATTCAGTCAATTAAATGCAACTGAATCATGTTGCATTTTCATGGAATGTGTGCGTGGGAGGAGGGTGCTCAAATTTTACTAAATAGTTAGTCCTGTTTTATGCTAATTGTAATCCATTTTATCGTGTTACACCCTGTAAACGGACATCTCCTGCATTTTGTGTGTAAAATAAAATTATGCATTTTATTTCGATAACATAAATTCATTTTAAAATTTCGCATTTTTTAGCATTTCCCTAAAAATGCCAAAGTCATTGCAATGGGGGAATGAAATGCTTTCGCACAAATATACGAGGCATATAATGTAAAACATGATGCTGAAATGACGCCCGATGGCACTGCAACAGACAGCCCAAAAAGCCCAAAGACTGATTTATAACACAAATTGTGTTCATTTCTCACTGATGTAAATGATTGTTAACATACTGCGTTACAATGACAAGAGCAGTCGACATTTCATATTATGTTTATGGGCTGAATGCGGGTGGGTGTTGCTCGTCCTGGCATGCGGCGGAACGCACCATATTATGCTTTGCAGTGTGTTTATACAATATTATATTATACTTGGGTAATAAAAGTTGTATGCCTTTATAATTTGAGTGTGCAGATGATGTGTGCCGCGCCAATAAAGACAACAAAAAAATAAAAGTAAAACACTCCCAATTGGTGTGCCATTATATTTCGCTTGAGTAATGGAACGCTTCCAGCAAAAACAACGGAGAATTATTTGTTCAATGCGCACAAAAAATGTTTGTGGATGAAAATTTTAAACGGGTTTGTTTAAATTACAACAAATACAAAAATGGTAATTGATTTGAAAATTATTGAAATAAAATGGGTGTGTATATTTTATAATTATGCAAATATTTAAATGGGATGTGTTTATTCATCAAGTGTTTGCATATTAGATAATTAATTTATTACGATTCATCGGACCCAGTATGGTTGTAATAGTTTCTTACATTCCCAATTTTTTTTTAAATTAAATGCTTAGAAACTACTGGAGGGATTTGCATGACATTTTGAGATTATGTTTAAAATAAATAAAGACAATTTATTTATTTTTGTTACAAGGTTACATCTTTCAAGGTACAGTGAAAGCCAAAAAACTTTTCCTTGCTTAAAAAAATTATATGGGCGCTTAAAAACGGCTTTAACAATTTTGATAATTATATAAACCTTACTTAAAGGTATTTTAAACAAAACGCAATTACCGCATATCTACTCAAATGATCCTCCATAGAATTAAAATATAAAAATTCAAGGTCACATTATTTTTATCTCGGAAACCATTTTGTAATTTTTCTTTTACATTATTGTAGTTTCCAAAAACAGAAAAAACATTTCGAGGTAAAAATCGGAAAATTCAAGGTCATACTATTTATACCTCAAAAACCATCCCTTTATTTAACCCTTTGCACCCGACTTCTATAATTATGCTCTACAGTCTACATTATTAGTTTCTAATAAGTTAAAACCTCGCTCTCCCTGAGATGTAGTTTTTTTTAAACTTCTAAACACTTTTTACAATATACAAGCACCTATTTCGTTCATTAATTTTAAATTTTAAAGTTAATATTAATTTAAACGTCGTGGGGATCCATTAAAGTTAAATTTGGCGGAATAAATGCCGGTGCTCTTAAACAATAGACGTCCAGGTGTAAATGTCTTATCATTGGCAATTGTGTTTTAATCAAAGGGCAAACAAAATGATATCGAACGCGGTACGACATTTGAGCGGAGCAGGTTTCATCGTTGCCGCAACATATATCCAACGATCAGCAATTTATTGCAATATAGCTGCTGGCAGCAGCATGTGGACACTTTGAGCACGTGCGCTTGAATGCTTGCTGAATGCTGCCAAACAGGATAGGAATCAATTTGTGTAATTTCGAGAGCTTGAAAGATGTATGGGGGATGGTGGTGGACGAATATTTGTAGCATCGTCCTGACGGTCGACGTTTGACGTTAAGCGTGGTGTGTCGACGTGCGGGGGGTGTTGAACGACTTTTGTGCTTTTTATAAAAATTCTTTTACTTTAATATTTTATTACTTTGCGTGTTTCGTTGATGACCATAAAATCAGTATTTATATACAAACAATAAAACACATTATGTTTATTTACTTATGATGCGTTTAAATAACACAACATAATCTACATCAAAGTAACTAAAAAGTCCCACTTATTTATTACATTGTTACAACTTGCAATTAATTTAAAAGCTTTTTCAAAATAACACATAACTATAATAACCGTATTGAAACGAGCACAAAAACATATTACGGTGCAGAGAGGAAATATAGATAATCAGTTTACAAGTTCGCAATGCTGTAATGTGTTGAAATTTTTGTTCAAAACAGGGCGAGAAATTGTGTATAAGAACGTTAAAACATGTTCCTATTAAATGGGAATACATTGAAGTTTTGCAGGCAACTCTTTCCCCCTGGCGTATTTGTTTTTTCTTGTACAATTTTTTAGGGGTGAAACATGATGTGAATGGTTTGTGTGTTGTGATGTATAAGCTGTGAAGAAACAAGGGTGGTAAAATATGTATGAACCTGAAAAATGTGTTTAGTGTAGTCTACCCACCCATATTCATTTTCAGTTTATGCCGATGTTTAACAAAACAACCTTTAGGATGTTTTTATGCTTTTTTTTGGGGGGAAACATTGTTAAAGAAACTAAATTTAATTTGTTTTAAATGAAATATTATTTTGTTGAAATAAACTAGCGGACCCGGATTTATATAATATATATTTTATATTTTATATTATATATTTTTTGTAACTTCATCTTTTACTGCGTATAAATACTTGAAGATTAAAAAAAAAACTAATATCTTCAATCTAACCTAATAAATAAAACAATTTGAAATAAATCTATCTTAATGCGGAACAGCATGAAATCCATTCAAAGCCAAAACCCTTACAAAATAAAATTCCGGAGTTCCAAAATCCCGGCAATATTCCGTTGATCTAAAATGCCGGTAGCCATAATCCCAACATCCAATATGCAAAATAAAATCCCGACAATACGGAATACCGAGTTAAATATCAAATCATGACACACCCAAAATTTCGTTAAAACCAATTCCTACAATCTGTAATTCAACAAATTTTTTTTTAATTGGTTGGGGGGAAAAAAATGGTTCACGACAAAAGTATCTATCGAAAATAACTATGGCGAAGAACCATCCAAGTAGCTCTACTAATAAAACAAAAATAAAAATCAGTCGAGCGGTTTGGGAGGATAAAAACTACTACATCGGAATTTTAAACATAAAGAAAATAATTGAACAGGATTGTTGATCAAATTAATTTTCTAAAGTTTTTGACCCTAATCAATTAAAGTGATAATTTTAAGGTAGTAAAAGTATGGATGCACCCCACAACGGTACTTCAAAAAAATTTTGATTATAAACACATAGTTGTGTAATTTTGATTATTTCAATTTTAACTTTTTCAAATTTTTTTCTTAAAAATTAATTATGCACAAATTAAATTTACTTTAATGGTAAATCAGTAATTACGAACGTTTATTGAAATATCTGAAGAACATGCAGTAATCGATCGGATTACTGTACAAAGCTTAGGAATTGGATGAAAATGTACGCACCTGTTGTATCATAATCGTTCTATTGCAACACCACTACAGTTTCGATTAATTCAAATTAGAAAGAGCTCTCTTTCTGCAACCATAACCATTAAGTTCAATAGCTGCAGGGCGTACAGCAAATGCAGTAAATGGTATCACTGCAGTCTGCATTTCATTCCGAGTCCAGACTCACTTAAAACTTTCAACACATACATATTGTGGACTACGTGGAATGTGTTTAGATTGTGCATTTTATACCAAACAATTATGCTAATCATATTATGCAATCAAGCTGCATTTCATTAAAGCTTCGTACAAACAAAGTTAAAGTAAACACAATCAAAACAAGTCAGCAAAATGCGTACTCCTATTCATAAGGCTATACACACGTACGACTAACATAACAATGAAAATTGTAATTTATTGTGTGTTTACGTCCAACAGTCGTCCCTTATCTTTATACGACCAGGAGAAAAACACACCAGCTTTTAATCTGTTATCCCAATCTATCCCTTTAACACGTTCCCAATAGCCATGAATGGGTGCCACTTTCAACCTACATGTTTGACCACAAAAATTTGCATATTTTGTTAAAAGGCGTTCCATGTTCGCACCAGGGACGTGATCAAACACTGTCCCCATGTGTATACGAGTGCATGCAAATTGAGTGTGGAGACATGATTGTATTTAAGGCGTTATAATAAATAGTCGGATGCTCAACAATGTCTTTTGCACTGGGCCGTGTCCAAGAAATGACCATTAACATGTCACATAATGATACCTAAACGAATAACCAGCCCCAACATGCCACATGCGAGTAAAACCCATCCATTTATATGCTCGTAATAATATCAGTTATCGGATATCTCACAATGTCAGGCAATGGTTGCATCTTTGAGATGAGATCTCTGTGTGCGGCAATATGCATTTCGGACATGCACGATGAATGTGACACACTCCACACATTATTTTGCTGGTGTTGCCCAAAGGTTATATGATTTTGAATTAAGTGTATTGTGTACTTGGTCGGGAATAATATCTTTGAGTAATTAACATCACTTTGTCATGCAGGTTAATTAATTTTATGGAACCTTCAATGGATTCCAATTCCAATCAAGATTTCAGCAATTACAACTCCGCACAAAATAATAAATATTTCCAGCAAGAAGTAAAATAATGCAGTAAGTATTGTGTTTCCTTTTAACTTGATAACAATATATTATGAGTTTTCCTAAGTTTATAGTCCCTCCCCGCCAAGTTCGCCAAGTTCGAATTAAAATACATACAAAGCCACATTTATACTATTACATGTTGTAACTTTTATACCCGATCTTGCTGTACTCTGGTTCTCCCGTATAATATTTAATGCATGTTTTGCGGCAGCGGAGGCACATTATTTCAAAACTCTTAAAAGCTCTTTACTGAATTTTAATATTGTACCATGGTATTTGGTGTCCCTTTGTTGAATAAAATGAAAATTCATGGTGCCCTGGAGGTAACACGTCGACCCTTGGCCAGGAGGCAGGAAAGTTTTATTTCGCCAGTTCGTCACCACTTGATTAATGGATCCGACGGTGCTTTGGTTTATGTGTTTTAATTCCGTATGTCGTTTGAAGGGGCAACATTGGGATCATAAAACTATTGTGGGCAGGGTCTTTATATGTATACGCGGGAATCCTAAAACTTCACAAGGACTTATTTTTATTCATTACGCCATCATTTTACACGTTCTGGTTATTGTGAAGTAATTCATTATAAGATTTTAAAATTGTTATCTTAAGTCTGAAATGAAAAGTGTAAACACTTTATCGTGAGTTCATTGAGTTCGATTAAAGTTTCATTGATAAATTTTAAATATGTGAGTTGTACTGTTATGTAATATAATATATAATATATATAATTATATGTCGCATATAATAAACTCGTATGACTGAGGAAAGTATACGTTTAATTTGTAAAGTGATACCCGATTCTCAACTCGAAATTCGGATTAAAAGACATTTCAATTTATGATATATTGTATATTGGAAATATTGGTAGCGTTCTATGCACTTTATGTTAGTCTTCCACCTTAAATTTTGCATGCAATGCAAAAACAACGGCAATCCACTGCTTTTATTGTTCAAGCAATCTCGCAGGTGTGCAACCGTCAAAAAATTATTAACGTTATGTCAACTGTTACGTCTCTGTGACGTATTTTGTGTATTTTAAAAACAATTTGAGATTGAACTAGAGACTGCAAAAAGAACGGGACCATTATTGATTGGTGAGTGTTACTCCGTCAGTCTTAAGTCTTTAGAAATTCGTTAATTCTATCATTCTTGGATAAGAAAAATTGATCTTGTAAATTGTGAAGGAACAATTCTTTTTTAATTATTTGAATAATTATAATCAAATTATTGTTAATTACATATTTAATATACGAAACTGTTAATATTTTAAATCGAATAACTTATCACTTATGCTCATTAAAAATAATTACTGCAAAGCTTTAAATCAAGATAACGCGTTCATGTTATGCCACACCAACGAATTCCATCCAATTTTAGCAACATTTCTCCCAAATTTCTTTTGAAGAACAACCAATTAATCAAAATTACTTAGGTAGAGATAAGATAAAATTAGCCGGGACGGAAATAATGCAAACCCCACGTGAGCCGCATACAAAAGAAGCAAGTGCGTAATTCATTATTAACCAAAAATATAATTTCCATGAATTTTTTTCAACAGTCATAAAAATGCTTGACTCGTGAGATTGTCTATTTTTAGTAACAATCGTCATTGCAGCAGATTAAACAAATGCAATACAATTTTTAATTGTTTAATACATCTACTGTAAGTATTTTTTTTTGTAAGACCTGTGTGATTTGTCTACTAAATGTACGAATTTCGTGGATGACACCTTAAATAGATAAAAATTTAACGAACACATTCACAACACAATAAATTCATTTCCTTGTGTTTATGAATTATAAAATATTGGTTATCGATATGAGTTTACCGATAAGATTGCATATTTTGCGCAATATGATTTGCCAACCAGTATTTAATACGCATTGTTACAGAAATTCAGTTAGTTTAGTGACGAAAATCATTTGAGTGAAACATAAATATTACGAGAGAAAAGCTGTAAAGATGCAGGCTCCACCGCCATATTCAGAGCAACCTCCTATTGATCAAACCAACAGGATGGTGCCTCTTAATTATTGTGAAAAAATGCAGAAATACAAGCCACAGGGAAATTCCTTGGCAGGAGGTGTGTGATATTTTATGTGTTAAAGCTTAAACGAGTAGTGTTTACTAAACTATTATTTGCTGTGAAATATCAAATAAGTTAACTAAAAAGTTTTTTTAAATAAAACGAAAAACAAATCATTTATTGCATTGTAATTTTAATAGTTTGGGTTTTCTCAAGATACTGTTCCAGACATAATAGTCAACAGTCAAGTGTTGTTGTGATTAAAAATGGAATTTAAAACCCCCAAATCGTGATGTGGCAGAAATTCAATCAAGTGCTCTTCTAAGTTCTTCAAATTTTTTGCGATTTATGTGACTTAATTATTGTTAAATTAGATTAATTGATAAATTTACGTGAATTTTGATTATCAGTCGAACAGTTAGCAGATTCCGTGTCAAATCAATGCAAAAATTTGTGTGGAATTTCCCTTACTGGGATTAACCATGTGCGTGCTTAATGAACTCATTGATGGATTCCAAACAATTATAATCAATTTCCATATCTCGAATTTATTCATTTCTACCTTATCATCATTACAATAAAACCATCGTGATTTAAATATATTTTTATCTTTCATTTCCAAATAATAAATATTTTAATATTACGCAAAAGGTTTAATGATCCTTATGTCCACTGGGATGTTTATGGGATGGATTATATCGGGAACCGCATTAGTTGAAGACTGGAGCCAGTCATTATCCAAAGGTCTGGTAGTGCTGACGTTATCCCTATTTTTGATATGCGCCATTGTTGGATCAATGGTGGGAGCCTACATTGTGGAACGAATGTCAAAGAAAACTATTTATGTGAGTATTAAAAAGGGTACTAAATTTTTAAAGGAAAATTCTAAAAATTATTTTGAATTTTTAAAGATTTCCGGTGGAATAACTATTGTCGTTTGCTGCATCATTGTAGCAGGATGGGGAGACGAGTGGTCAGCCATTTTGTTCTCCCAAAGTGTCTTGGGGTTTGTACATGGAATAATACATCTCACATGTCTCATTCATGCTTCCGAAAACTCGCACAAAGTCATACGTGGAATGATTACTGGATCGGTAACTCTGTGCTACATAATGGGCGTTACAATTGGCGCCATGGTGTATAGCATCGGTGGAGTTGTTCCCGAATTCATGCCTGAATTGTATATGGGCATCATTGGAATATTTTACGGACTCCTAGGACTGCTTATAATGTTTTGTCTTCATTATGAATCAAACGTTTATCTTATCCAGCGCGGTCATGATGTACAATGCCAGTCGAATATGGCGAAAATGGCTTGTGAGAATTCTGTTACATGGCAAATTGTTGAGGAATTCAATGAATTGAAGCAAATGGTGCAAGAGGACTCGGTTGAAAATGAAAATATCCTCAAGGACAATAATTGTCGGCCGCTTTTGATCACACTGTTGATGAGGACCTTGAGTGTTTTCTCGATGGGCGCTTTGACCACAAACATTATGCTGGTTATTGGAATAAATTTAATTGATTTGGACGGTTTTGAATATGTCACAATGCTGTTATTGATTTCGGTGCGAATGACAATGAGCGTTTTTGCCCTCATGTTTGTTGACTACTTAGGTAGAAAGACGCTTATTTTAATATCCGGTATTGTGGGCGGCATTGTCATGCTTTTGCTGGGAATCACGTATGCGGTGGAGACAATTTCCCCAACATTTGGCGTATTTCTTGCATTCGTGTATCAGATCGCCTGTGGTTTAGGTATGGATATGGTGCCAGACATTAATGCAGCTGAATCATTTGGATTGGCAAAAAAAGCCTGGTCTATTGCAGTTACTAACCAGTGGCAATTTTTGGTGCACATTGTGTTCTTGATTGTTCAATTCAACGTCGAATGGGATAGGGCTGCAAACTCGGCGTTTATGTTTGTCAATGCCATAATTACTTTGGGAATTACCTTGGTGGTGTTCCGATTAATGCCGGAGGCTAAAAACACATCGTTAAGAGAATCACGCGACTTATTCCGGGCAAAGCAGTCATTTTTCCAACATCCAAGGAATATATTCAATGGACCCAGTGTTAATCAGCCAAAACGAGATCAATTTTAAAGGTACAATCATAATTAAATGGTGTTTTGCGTGTAACTACTTGTAGTTATTACGTGAATATATAGAAATTATTTTTATGAAGTATTTGAACAAAGTTAAAGTAGAACCGCTTTAGTTGTACGCATGTCGCATATAACAAAGGATTAGAAAATATTTACTCTACAATAAATATTATAGTTGCATCCAAAGCTCATTTAAATTTATTATTTTAATTTAGGAATAATTTTGTAACTAATTTTTTTATAATTTTTTTTTTGCAATGTAAAGTATTACAATTTAAGGGACTCGCAGTTAACGAATAATTGCATAATAATAGTAATAGAAAAACTGTTTATATTTTAAGATTTATTGAAAAATAAAAGAAAACTCTAATGAATTTATAAAATATTCATCAATAAGTAACACATTGTGTGTTTTAATTTCAAAATTGAACGATAATATAAAAAGAAATCCATAAACATTTCTGTGGATATACCTATTAAGATATAAACTGTAAAACATGTTGGAGCCGTTTTTAAGAAAGTGTTGAAAACGCAAAAAAAAGAAGTTTAAAAAAATTCTCAGCAAACTATGTAGCCGGAAACACAATAAGTCCTTTTTATTCGATTTATTGCATCTATTTAGCTAATTGTGCTAATAAGACGATTACATTTTTCGCAACTTTTTTTGGCTGGAAAAAGAAAAAACTTAGCGTCTAATAGGGAAATTATGTATCATAAAGGAAGATCTTAAATATGTGATGCAAATTAGATAAACCGTTTCCGTGGTATGGAAAAAGAAAGTAACTGTTTTTATGAAAACATTTCAAGGTCATTGTAAATAATTCGTATGATTTGAAAATCACATTCTTTTTACCATAAATAAATATAGTCATTAAAAACGTAAACATGGATTAACTGTTTAACGTTTGAAAAATAATTAACAACTTAATTTTTGGCCATCGATTGCATTATCAAACGTTTATCCGCTGTATTCGAGATAAGATAACAAAGAAAAACAATAGGCATCCAATGTATTAAAATGTCCCATTTTAAGCGCTGCGTTATTCATCAGTAGCACTAAATCATTCTTTAACAGTTAATAAAAATTTTGTGAAATGGAGCCAGCACCTCCTCCGCCCTATACACCAAATCCTGAAGTTTATAATCGCATCGAAAAGGACACGTTCATTGCGTATTGTGAGAGGATATGGAAATACAGGCATCAAGGAAAATCTGCACTCGGAGGTAAGACAGGCAGCTTACATTTTGTACGTGTATTGTAAAAATGTTGATAAGGAGAGAATAAATACTTAATTGTGACTCACATTAAATAATTGCAGGCATGAGTATTTTGATGAACACTGGCATTTTTTTTGGATGGGCTTTCATTCGAATAAATGACAATGAGTTCTGGTCGAACGCAATTCATGAAAACCTCATTTTGTTGACTGTGGCTGCAATTTTTGTAGCGGCTGTGCTTGGTTCCATAATTGGTGCAATTTTAGTTCAAAATGTGCAGAAAAAAATTATTTACGTAAGTTCCATTCAATTATAATTATTATGTGCTGAATGTGTGCTGAATTTTAACAATACGCAATTATTCACAAACAGTGCGTTGGAATCTTACTCATGGTAATCAGCAACACAATTTTAATTATTTGGGGCGATGTATGGTATCCAGTGCTGTGTTCAAGATGCATTGCAGGGCTGACACATGGCATCGTGTACATCACTTGCTTGATACACATTGGTGAAAATTCCCATAAAGATGTTCGTGGAATGACAACAGGAAACCTAAATTTGTCTGTTTTTCTGGGAATAATGCTGGGCGCATTTATATATGGACTTAACACTGAATCCGATTTTTCTCTGGAGTTGATCATTGGAATTATTGGTGTTGTGTTTTCCCTATTCAGTGTGTTAATGACATTTGCAAGGTATCACGAGTCTAATGTGTTCCTTGTGCAACATGGCCAAGATCAAGTTTGTCAGTTCAACATTGCCAAAATGTCAAATGACTCAACCATCTCTGAAGCAGTTCTTAGCCATTACAATGACATCAAACGTATGACTCAGGAAGACGCACTTGAAAATGAAAATCTACTAGCCGACAACAATTGGAGACCTATTCTGACATGCATTTTGTTGACAAGTTCTCAAGTTCTTTCACACAGCTGCATCACGTACTTTGTACTCATTGAGATGTGCAGTTTTGTGTATGATGAACCAAAAGTCGTAATTGCCATGTACATTTTGGCACCAAGACTCTTCAGCAATGGTCTTGCAGTTCTTTTAGTCGACATTTTGGGTCGAAAGAAATTGATGTTCTTGTCTGGAATATTGTGCAGCCTTTTAATGTTCTTGTTGGGTTTTGCCTATTTATCTGAAAATATCCCGAATGTTCTTGTCATTGTGTTCAGTGTGGCATATCAGTTGACTGCTGGTTTTGGTGTGCATCCTGTGGCTGATTTGACTGCAACGGAAGCGTTTGGTCTGGCCAAAAAGAGATGGTCAATTGGTATTGTGCATTGTTGGCAATTTGTGTTGCAAGCAGTGTTTGTTGTAGTGCAGTTCCATGTTACTTGGGTAGATTCTGCATTGTATTCTTATGTATTTCTAAATGCGTTTTTTACATTGGGATTAACAGCTTGTTGCTTTAGCCAAATGCCGGAACTGAAACGTACATCTTTGAGAGAAGCCCGCGATTTGTTTCGTAAAGAACGACCATTGCTTCAGTGTGGAGAGAAAGTCTTAGTTGATGACCCGGATCATAGGTCAAATCTTAAGTTTTATAGTGAGGGTTAATATTGTGGATTGTGTGAAAATAACATATATTTCCTTAACTTAAGTCGCTAAGAGTTGTAAATTATCTTTTATTAACATAAAAGATAATTTACATTAAGTCTAGGTTACAAAACGAAATTAATTGTTTTTAAATAAAATGTATTTATTCATCGTTGTTTAATACAATAATTATTTGTTTATTAAAATTACGTTCAATTTTTTCTAACTGTCTACATCACCCTGTTAAGTCACAAGCTGTTCTGGCAGTATAACAGTTTTGACAACTGACAAACACGTACAAAAATTACAACAACTGCAAATTATATCGATGTGTCAAAAGTAAAACAATTTTTTTTGTGACCATACATAAAACTACATTTTTTGTATTTGATGCAAAAGAAAACTAAATTTTTGTGGAATTAAATTAAGTAGAAACAGTTCATAGTGCTTAAAAACTCGCAGGTTAAAATTACAACAGTGTTTGCATTAAAATGGAGTACGAAAGTGTACTGCTCGTAAAGCCAGAGGTGTTCATCTATAAAATTCCGCCACGCACCACCAATCGAGGTTACAGGTAAAATGGTTGTTTTTTATTCATTTTAAAATATACAAAGTATAAATTACAATTTGGGAATAAGTTGAAGCATCACAGGTCACAGCAAAACGAACTATTGTCAATTCTTTGAACCTATCTTCATGGTATGTTTTCTTATCATGCGAAAATGAATGTCATTTGCACCGAATTTCACCCACCAGATAAGAAAGGTTGTGGTTGCAGTATTTTATCTGAATTCTCGTATTAAAGCATTTGAATTGTGGCCAATCTTGCATGCTGTTTTAAAATTTTATGTTCTTCGTCAGCTGATTGTTAATGATAGAGTCATTAAAATTCATTGGCTTTTTAATTCGCTGTTTGAACTTGTGTTTTTTTCCTGCAAAATATATGTTTAGACAATTTAATGTAAACTTGTGATAAAAGTGGGCGTTTCATTGATTATTTAAGTATCAAATTAATAACCGTTTTTCTTATTGTTTTTATTTTTAATTCTTTTTTTTATAAATTGTTTGGACGTGTATGTTATAAAATAAAAAATACATAGTAAAGAGTGTTCTTGCATAAATATAGGCGATTTGGAAGTCATGAAGTCAACACACATGAAGTTGACAGCAATTCAACTTTACTGCATTGGCAGAAAATTTACATTTAGTTACGAAATTTAAAAAAATTGTTACAGGGCCGCTGATTGGAATCTGCAAGAACCAACATGGACGGGACGTTTGCGTCTTGTTACGAAAGGCACGTCTGTTAATTTAAAGCTCGAGGATAAAACTGGTGCACTGTTTGCCAACTGTCCTGTGGAAACATACCCTGGCGTTGCAATTGAGGCCGTCTCTGATAGCTCTCGCTACTTTGTTATTCGCATTCAAGATGATACAGGACGGACAGCGTTCTTGGGTTTAGGATTTGGTGATCGGTCCGATTCATTTGATTTAAATGTTGCTCTACAGGATCATTTCAAATGGGTTAAAAATCAAGAGCAAATTGAGAAGGAGAGCGTTGAGCCGAAGAAGCAACTTGATCTGGGATTTAAGGAAGGCGAAACCATTAAAATTAACATGAAGATAACGGTAATTGCATTGAATTTATTTAAAATTAAAGCTACACTATTTTGGTGTTTCTGAAAATCTTGTAATTTTTAGATTTATACTGACTGTTTTGTAATTTTTATTTTTATTCTAGAAAAAAGATGACAATGATTCATCACGAACTGGTCGACCGCGCACCGGTGGCACCAGTTTGGGCGTCCTTCCACCACCACCTGGTGGTGTCAGTAAAATTGGACCACCTCCACCTGGTGGAATTGCACGCGGCAGTCCAGTCGTCTCACCATCCCATGGATCGACTACTGTCGCGACAACATTGGCCGGCAGTGATTGGGGTGACTTTGCGTCAGCCTCCCAGTCATCGGCAGCAGGAGCATCGCCACCTTCTGCCAGTGGCCAAGATAAAGGATCGTCTAATGCCAATTGGGTGCAGTTCTAGACTATGACCGTATTTGCACTAGCGGCCAGGGGCTTAGAATCTTATACACATACGTTTCGTTAATTCATAGTGAATATTGTTTTCGGTATGATGAAGAGTGCATGGTTTGTGTGCATGCGGGTGTGTTTCAGCGTGTGCTTGTGTGTTATAATTGGCGTTTTCATCTACATTGTTTGTGATTGCAATAATGCTAATTTGCATGCATTTACCCACAATGTATCAAGTAAACGTTATTTTGAATGAACGTTGTTCAAAAAAAAAAAACAATTTATTATATTTACATACTATTATATGCAACATGCTTAACATTTATTTTATTATACGTATTTCATTATTATTTTTACTGAAAGTAATCACCTTTAAATATATATTTTTCCAGTATATTTTCTTTTATTCATAGTGCATTTAAATTGCTCTTATTTTTGTTAATTCGTCGTACAGATTTACCCAATTAAAGTTATAGATAAAAAGACCAATTAAATTAGTGGTTTACCAGACAATGTCATAACAATTATTGAAAAATGTGTTTCTAATTTAGTTGTTAGATTTAAAATACAAAGCACCACAATATTTTATTTTGTTAGCAAAAACGATGTAACTGCAATAATAATATTTAGCATTAGTTGTTTTATTTGCGTATTATAATAAATGTAAATATTTACTGCCCCAGCTGTTTTTGAAAGGCATCCACGTTAATGATCATTAGGATATCGCGTATGTTTCGGACTTTAGAAATGTCTGATTAGTATTTAATGAGTAATTGTAAACGCCAAACAATATACTATTTAACTGTTTGTGCAACATAATAATGGTCGCTTTAATTTCAATGAACTTGGTAATGAAATTATGTTTATTACTGCAATATTGTTTTTATATCAAAATTTAGATTTAAACCTGGTTGTTGTTTATAATTATCTTTCAATTTTTGTTATGCAATTTTTATTAAATGATGAATTCGTTAATTTTACACAAGCAATTAAATGTAAAAAATGATCAATATGTTATTTATAGTTAATTAATTGTAATTTTTAACAAATATATTTGCAAAATATTAATTTGAATAATTTGATAAAAGCAGCTCAAATTCTTCCGTATTGCACAAGCACTGCAGTCACATTGCTTGTGTTTTTGTGACGCTTTAAAATTTATCATTATTAAGGCATTTAACTTTATAAATAATTATTAGTAGGATATTTTGGTTTATGAATTACTTATCCAAGTACCTTTTGTAACACCACGTGTTTTTGTTTACCAGAACTCTCCAATCTCCATGTAATAATGATTAACATTCCACGTATATCATTAATTATTAACAAAAATAAGATAAACTAAATCAATATATACATAATATACACTCAATAAATTTATTTATCTGTTGTGAAATGTTATAAAATGTAATAAACAAGAAATGAAATGAATTAGCAAATAAACGTACAATACGAGCAAAAATTATTAATGTCGTTTTTGGCTTAGTTTTTAAGGCGTTTTGATGGACTTTACTGTGATTTTGGACCATAAAAAGAGATATTAGCAGGGTCTCTGAGATACTAAAAATCGAAAATAATCCAAAACATCACATCGTTTTGACAATTTAATAAAAATTAATAATATATTTATGAACTCCAATAAGGAACTTGATCGCAGGAATGAGCTCCTTTCATAAAAGTATTTTCTATTGAAGATATTGAAAAACAAGTCTTTCAATTAGACTTGTTGAAGCATTTAATTCTCATGACTAAAAAATATTAACTCATAAATTAAATGGATCATTTTGTGAGTAAGCTATTTTTATTATCAGTAACAAGTACCTAATAGGAAATTAATAATTAATTATTATACCTACGTAACATTTTTTAATGACACTTTTACAAAATTATACGTTCGACTCATGTAACTGAAATGATAATACAAATTATTTTTCAAAAAGAATATCAATGCAATATTTTGCAACAATAAAAAATCCAGTTTTAAAATACATATAGCTTTATTCAAATACCCGTTGATCATTTTTATAAAATGCAAAATAAAGGCCCCCCACCAAAGATCCGAAAATGATGATCATCGCATTACAATTTAAGGTCAATAATAGCACGAAGA
Organism: Sylvicola cinctus; assembly: GCA_963854165.1. Classification (NCBI taxonomy): domain Eukaryota; kingdom Metazoa; phylum Arthropoda; class Insecta; order Diptera; family Anisopodidae; genus Sylvicola; species Sylvicola cinctus. The sequence continues at coordinate 46,433,953 of OY974083.1, forward strand.
CTCTTTCCCTCATGCATTAAATCAAATGCCTCATTAATCTCATTCAAGGACATAGTGTGAGTCACAAACTCATCCAGCATGATTTCTTTGCGCATGTACTCATCCACTAATTTCGGCACACTCTCCACACTCTTCCACCCACCAAAAGCGGTTCCCTTCCATGTGCGACCTGTCACCAACTGGAATGGTCGCGTTGCAATTTCCTGTCCAGCAGCAGCAACACCCACAATAACAGAGACACCCCAACCCTTGGCTGCAGACTCCAAAGCGGCACGCATTGTCAACACATTGCCGACACACTCAAACGTGTAGTCCACACCAAATTTGGTGATATCAACCATATGCTGCTGAATTGGCTTGTCCAAATCTTTTGGATTCACAAATTCTGTGCATCCAAACTGCTTTGCCAAATCAAACTTGGACGAATTAAGATCAACACCAATGATGCGTTTGGCACCAGCTTTGCGGCAGCCCATTGCTACAGCAAGGCCAACAGCGCCGAGACCCCAAATGGCGCATGTTGAACCAGCCTCAACCTAAACAAACATAATTAAACATACATACGTAATTTGATAGCCCACCCAAAAGGTCAAGCGATAAGATATCATTGCGTCACAAACCTTTGCCGTATTAATGGCAGCGCCATATCCCGTGGGAATGCCACAACCCAACAAACAAATGCGATCCATTGGCGCTTTCTCATTCACCTTGGCTAATGAGATATCTGCCACCACAGTGTATTCAGTGAATGTTGATGTTCCCATGAAATGAAACAGTGATTTTCCTTTGCAGGTAAATCGTGAAGTTCCTTCTGGCATGACACCATTTCCTTGTGTCACACGAATTTTCTGGCACAAGTTCGTCTTTGGACTGAGACAGTACTCACATTCACCGCATTGCGGAATGTACACGGGTACAACATGATCACCCACTTGAAACTTAGTTACACCCTCGCCAACGCTCTCCACAATGCCGGCGCCCTCATGACCCAACACAACCGGAAAAAGACCTTCGGGGTCTGAGCCACCCAAAGTGTAGGCATCCGTGTGGCAGACACCGGTTGCGACGATCTTGATGCGAACCTCATGCGCTTTGGGTGGTGCCACTTCAATAGTTTCAATCACAAGAGGTTTTTTGGCTTCCCACGCCACTGCTGCTCGGCATGAAATAACCTTGAAAACAATTTCAATTAGAACTAGTTCTTTTTGCAATGCATTTATTGAAAGTTGTATGTCATTACCTTTCCAGCTGTAGAAGACATTTTTAAAATTTTATTCGGGGTTTTTAAACACACGAGCAAAAATTGATTAGATTAGATTTGGCCAATGGGTCACAAAATAATGAAAAAATCTCCACCAAATGTACCGGTTCTATATTTTGCAATATTTTGTCTCTTGTACTACAACAATATGTATACGCAGTTTTTATGCTTGTGTGTGCAACATGTGGGCCGTGTGCACGCAATTGCGTTTTGGGACAAATATTATATCGATGAGTTCTTTATTTATTTTTAAAAATTGTTTTCAAATTATTTATAGAAATTTATAGAAAATTATGCGTTAAAAGCTTTAATAACGTTTAATCAAAATTCCTAAAACTAATTAAAATAATTAAAGCACAGTTTAACTCACTTGGTTTCGCCGTTCTTATCGGATTTAAAAAAACATGAATAATCCAAGCGATTAATAAATTTAATAGACCATCTCTACAGGAAAAATTAACGATTAGTCAACTGTCAAATGAATGTCAACGGATTGTCACAAAAAGTATAAACATTGAAAAGTGAACACACGTGTTTTTATTTACTCACCTTTTTAAATAAGAATTATTTCTTTTAAATATATTTTTAAAGTATTAAAATTGGTAAACAGATTCCTAACAATGGAAGTCGACGAAATAGCACAGACGCAAACGGTCTTGGCACGTTTTGTGTCAGATACTGGCGAGGAGGCTGGTCCCCCTATGGATTTGCCAGCTGGTGTGACTGTAGAACAATTGGGACTCATTTGTAATGCTCTTTTGAAAAATGTGAGTAACATTAAAAAGTTGTTTTTCAAATTATATTCTGAATAATCACCTTATATCTTTAGGAGGAACAAACACCCTTCCTGTTCTTCGTGAACGAAGATGAAGTCAAGAAAACTCTAGATAAGACAATTGACTTGAATATAGCCGACATTGAGAATGTCATTGATATTGTGTATCAACCACAAGCCGTGTTTAAAGTACGCGCTGTGACACGTTGCACCAGCTCCATGCCGGGTCACGCAGAAGCTGTTGTCTCACTCCAGTTCAGTCCTAACGGTCAGCATTTGGCTAGTGGGTCCGGTGACACTACATTGCGATTGTGGGATTTGAACACGGAAACACCGCATTTCACTTGTACCGGCCACCGACAATGGGTGTTGTGTGTCAATTGGTCACCGGATAGCACAAAAATTGCAACCGCCTGTAAAGCCGGTGAGGTACGTCTATGGGATCCCGAAACAGGAAAACAAATCGGTAAGCCATTGCAGGGACACAAAAAATGGATTAATTGCTTGAGTTGGGAGCCTTACCATCAGAATCCAGAGTGTCGAAGATTGGCCAGCGCTGGTAGTGACAATGATGTTCGTATTTGGGACACAGTGATGGGTGGCTGCGAGAAAGTCCTTGCTGGTCATACTGGTGCTGTGACTGCTGTACGTTGGGGTGGTGCCAATTTGATTTTCACATCATCCAAAGATCGAACCATTAAGATGTGGCGTGCAACAGATGGTGTTCTTTGTCGTACGTTGACGGGACATGCACATTGGGTCAATAATTTGGCCTTAAATACTGATTATGTACTTCGAACAGGACCATTTCATCCGGTTATGGATAAGTCTAAAACGTACGGATCAACAATGAGCAGTAAGTCCATTTTACATCAAAGGTTTGTTGTTATGTGTTATTAATTGTAATTTGGACAATTTCTAGAATCGGACCTCAAGGCAATGGCAATGGAACGATACCGTCAAGTTTGTCCTGATGACGTTGAATCACTGGTCTCATGCTCCGATGATTTCACACTTTACTTATGGCGATCTAATCAAACGAAGTGCCTAACACGGATGACAGGTCATCAGAATGTTGTCAATGATGTCAAATATTCGCCGGATGTCAAGTAAGCATTTCATTAATTTAAAAATCAGACTGTAAAATGTATGAAATTTTTATATTAAAAAAAAATTATTTTATGTTCAGATTGTTGGCATCAGCTTCCTTTGATAAATCTGTGCGACTGTGGCGAGCGCATGACGGTGGTTTCTTGGCGACATTCCGAGGCCATGTGCAGGCGGTCTATACACTTGCGTGGTCTGCAGATTCTCGGTTAATTTTGAGTGGCAGCAAAGACTCAACACTAAAGGTGTGGAGTGTGCAAACGAAGAAATTGGAACAGGAATTGCCAGGACATGCGGATGAGGTGTTTGGCGTGGATTGGGCACCTGATGGAAGTCGATGTGCTTCTGGTGGAAAGGATAAAGTTATTAAACTGTAAGTTGCTTTTTAAAATTCTGTTTTCACAAGTTTAACGTTTTATTTTATTTTTCAGATGGGCCTATTAATTGAATGCATAATGTCATATTTTTATTGTAAATTGTCAATAAATTGTTTTTATTCCATTTTTTTTCATTTTAAATATTATTTTAAATTTTCTGGATTTTCTTGAAAACGATTAATGGTGTGGTTGAAAAGAATACAACAAAAAAAAATCTCCATGCAAATTGGACACTCCGTTTCAAAGTTATGGAATTATAAAAATTTTCGCAAATAATTGCTTCCAACCATATAATTGGCAATATATATGATTGCGGCGACCATATTTTTACGAAATTTAAAAAAAAAGTGGTTAGAGTAACCATATATATGGTTGATGATTGCAACAAAGCTTCCATACAAATTATCGTTATTTTTCCCATGTAGTTTTTTCAGCACAACTTGACTTTGAACGTTTACTAAAACTGAAAAATAAAATTAAAGTGAAAATATAATTCGACATTTTTAAATATTATTTCTTTATTTATAATTTTTTTCAAGTTTCTTTTTATTAAATAAAATATACAATAGAAAAGTATTTGTATGTAATGTTAAAGAGAAAAAACAAAGCGAACAAAATCGAAGGCAATTAAATTAACATACAAAATACGAAGTTAAAGTCAACGTTTTTTTCAGTTACAAAATCATCTTACAAGTATGTTTAATTAGGACTTCAGGATGTCGTCTGCCATTGTAATATTTAATATGCCAATTCAAATTTATGTCGCTATCGCGTCCATCTGCTATCATAAATCATAATTATCTATGTTTATTATAAAACGTTATGTTATATTATAAGTTTCTTTATTTTTTTTTGTATTGTATAAAGCATCGTTATTAAGAATAATTTGTTGTTTATAAAATATCTGCTACGTGACTAGATAATTTAATGTTACTATCAAAAAATTTTATTTTAACCAAACAACATGTTGCTGTTTGGCTTCAAAGTATTTTTATGTGCTGCCCTCCCCTAATACATGTAATATAATTATATAGTGTTAATCTTATGCGCAAATTAGCCAGAGTGTCGCCCAAATTATAACAATAAGAAATTTTAATAATTGGTGGCAGCAGTTAATGAATACAAGTTTTTTTTATGTAAAATAAAATAAAATATAATGTACACTTATGAATGTAATGCAATATAAAATCACAAAAAATAATAATTAATTTAATTTATAGATAAATGTACACAAATAATATTAAAAACAAATTTACCAATATACCAAAATCTAACATCATGTTTATACACAAAACAAAAAAATGGGTGGCGATCAATTAAAAGCAAATCAAATTGTAGTCTACACTCTACAATCCACTAGTGCAGGCCCGAGGGTGTCTCATCGATAAAGCGGTTAAAAGATAAACAAAACAAAAAGGCATACAATATTCGCATTTTAATTTTCTGATCAACTTGGAAGTGAAGCAAAAAGCCCTTTAAAGTCTTTTAATGTGGTTACATCGAATGTTTTCTTTTCTTTAATGCAATTTCACTTATGGAATGACAGTACAAAAGTGTAAAAATCCATATACTCTAACTACACAGTATACTAAAGGCCTTCTCTCTAGTATTAAGCCCACTATAGGTATCTTAGGATTTAGGCAAAATGCTCTCAACTCGGCTGCAACATTTACAGCTTCATAATTTTAACTTCTAATGTTGTAATAATTTGGTCTCATTTGGCGCTTAATTCAATTAATTAGATGATAATCGAATTATTTTGCCGCATTTTTTGTCAAAAAAAAAAAAAAAAACAATTATGGTTTAAGGTTCGAACAAAATACATATAAATGTACCCTAACCCCTCAAAACCTATCTTACTTAAGTCGTTTTTATTTGTAGAAAAAAGAAACATTTAAATCTTATTTTCTTTACGAGTTTATGTTAACGGTGATTTTAATTATAGCCCGACAATTCGAAGAACATTCGCATTTCTCACACGTTAACGGCCAAAATGTAGATGAGCTACTGATGGCGATGGTTTTCGTTGCTATTTGAGACGAGCCTGCAGGAAACAGTAAAGGATGCCAGCCTGTGCCATAACATCGACAGTGCTCATCTCCAGTAGGTCCTTTTGTTTGGTTATTTGCGGCCCGGGACGCAGCAGTGTCGGCCCAAACACCATGGCTAAGTTGTGAAGCGACATTTTGTTCTCAATTTCCATTTGATGGACACTTAAAAAAGAAACAAGTTAGCAAGTCATTTTACAATAATAACTACAATTTAACTCACCGAATTAAATGATCTAAAATAAAGTTGATTGTCGTCTTATTTTGAATAGGCAATTCTTGGAAAATGCCAATTAGTGCATCAATGCGTGCTGAATCATTAAAGTTACTGTAATTATTAAATGTCTCCAAGAGTCGGGGATAAAAGTGATCAGTAAATAAGGCCTCCGGAAGTTCTCTTAAGTACGACTTCAGTATACCAGTTGCAGAGTGAATGTCAACTTCTTTTAGCAGTTGTTCAGCTTCATAAGGATCTAAAATAAATTTACACCAAAATTATTTGCAATTCATGATGATTTAAAATTTGACTACAACTCACTTGTTTCAAATGACTTTTTAAGCCTCGCCAAATCAGATGCTGATCCGCTCACCCTATAAATACCAACTTCACCCATGCCGCGACGCTCCACCTCGCGTATGCAAGCGCTTATTATAAATGGAATGTCACGCTTCTCACGTCTGCAAGTAAACATACACCACAAAACGCAATTAATTTTAATTGTAAATTGAGTAACCACGCCACTACAAATGACTCACTTTAATACTTGTTGCATTTTTGCGCCGAATAATGCGCCTGGCTTCGATGTTGGAACACGCCGCAACGTAACTTCGCCAGGAACAAATCGAAAAGCGGTGTTCAATGTGATTGCATCAGTCATTTTAAGAGCCCTATTGATGGTAGTTTCACGTAGCCACTGGCGACTTAACTGTAAAACGGTGAATGAGTTTACAAATTTTCATCAAAACAACAAACAAAAATGTTTACCTTAATAACACAGGATGCCCTCAATCGTTTCGGCACTTGATCCTCATACACCAGAACCCTGACATTTTGGCTGCCCTCAAGCTCCAACACAAATGACTCGTTCCAAACGGGTGCTGCATTGCGACAGATCAGTTTCGTTTTTGCCTTACTAAAATAATGTCCATATGAGTCGACCTCAACACAAATAAACAGATCAGCTGGATGATCGATGCCTATCAAGCCATGCACAGTCAAATGCAAATCGCCCACTAACAGACTCTCATCGCGACTATTGCGCATCAAGTAGGACCCCATTTCGGTCTTTATCAATGCCTGACACGCTGTAATCCATGCCTGCAGTTCATAAATGTTCACTGGTGTAACACCTGGTAAATTGCAAGACTGCTGCAGCGTTCGAATTGACTCAATCCATTGAGTGCGTTCAAACTCTGAGCTCAGGAAGAATGTCATCATCTTGTTGGCTGATTTATTACCAATGCGGAAAATTAAATTGGGTGAGGCCAACACCAATTGTGCCTCAATATCGGCCAATTTCTTGCGATGCTTATCGCGGGCATTTTGCTTTTTATCCTCCTTTTCCTCCATGAGAATTTGATCGCGCACTGTGCACGCCTGTGACTTCAACTGCAGTATGTTGACGGGGCTGGTCTCTTTCGGATCGAAATGGCCATCCTCAAGGATGACAATGTCCTTCAGTGGAATGAACCATTTCAATTCGAACTCAAAACGATCACGACCACTTGCTTTGTATTTGGCACATGCTATAACGTCGTTGAACAGCAGAAGATGACGTAACTTTCGGTGGCCATCAGCAAGCTCAACGATGAATGAATTTCGGACCAGACGACGCAGTGCTTTGTCATCAGACTGTGAATGAAATTTAGAGTTCTTTTGTGTTCCACCAAAAAACGAATGGAACTAGTTTAGTGTTTTTAAAAAATGTCCAATTTGAAATATGCGAAAAAAATGGCTTTTTGGTTATTGCGGCATTTTTGTGGACTCAAAACATTAAGCTGTCACCAATTTAGGATGAAACACAAATATGTAATATACAAAATATTTAAACCTACCGGAAACATGCTCTTTGTCTGGACTACATTGAATTCTGAGAGGAAGCTCCGCATTCGCTTCTGTGCCTCCTGAAGTGGCGCAAAATCTGGATGGTTGCTGGGAGTTTGATTTATAAGATCCTAAGTAACAAAAGAAACGGTAATATAAAACACAAGTTACAAAAGAATTTTTGCAAAAACTTTTTTTTTCAATTGCAACACACATTGTTTCTGGCTGAATATGTAATTAGCTCAGGCATAAGCCTCAAAGACATTCTCGTGCTTCGCATATAAGTGCATTCATAAAGAGAGCGTAATTTCGCAGCAGATTTCCTCTGATTAACACGGTAGTAAAGCGATTGCATTCATCATGAGCTGGATTGTGAGTCAAGCACCATATTCTTGACTTTCCGCGCAGACGACGACAACGCTCGCCGCAATGTTTTTTAAGACGCATGAATGCGCGAAAGGTGAGACAAACAAATACAAGAACTGGGTTAGGAATGAACACTCAATTCATGTAGGTGCACATACTTGTACATCAAGTGTTCTTTATGCTGTAGCAGCAGCAGCAGCAGCAGCTGGCTTGCTGCTATCGCCATGGGCGAAACTTGTATGCAACAGCCAAAACATAATAAATGCAACGACAATACAAATGGTTGTGCAAAAGGAAAATGTTGTACACAAAAAAATGCATTCTTGAATGGCTACTCAACCCGAATGACATCATTAACCCGTAAATGAAATTCATTGAATTGGCGAGAATATTTTATAATATACAAGTCACATTAATTCTATCGTCGTAATTTAGTTCATTATTTGGATTATTCATATAATAATATTTTACAGCATATCAACTAAATAAATTGAACACAAACCTGCAACACAAGTGCATTCTTTTGCACCCTCGCCACCGGTTTATGCAACAAATCCTCCAGTGTCAACGATTGCTCATTCTGTGAGTTGAGCACAATTTTCGACACAATATTCTTGAATTGTTCGTTGTTTGCGCCACACTTCTTCACCGTATCAATAGCCCGACCATAATTGTGTAAAAATGCGCCATACAAATTGATGTGACTGGCCAACCGTCGCACTGTCTCGCCCACATAAATGTCACCCTCTTGGTCTACTTTTTGTTTTAGTTCATCCAGAAAGTTGGTGTGCACCTCGTACAGATCTTGAATTTTGAAGAACATGGTCTGGTACTCTTCCTCGCTTATCACAGGTTGCGATGTGGTCAGTGTGACGCGTATCGCTTTCATGTACTGTGAAAAGAATGAGGAAAGTTAGTAAGGTGGAAAAACATTGAAACAAATAAAAACATTCTTTGAATGTACAGCATATTAATCTTACCTGCATCATTTTATGGAGGCACTCAACATACAACGTTTCGCTGTTGATAATACTGGTCGTTATGTGCCGGATTGCAGTACTTCGATTACCCGGTGACTGAAAGTGAGTAATTTTATTTGTAAAAATTATTATAAGTTTTTAAACAATTTTTTTCAAATTATTTCACGTAAATTTAAAGAAGACTTTGAAGAAAATAAAGTAAACGCTGTATTTTATTCAGCTTGATTCTGGTTCCACAACTTTTTACTCAATTTGTGTCTTTTATTTATTTAAATTTCACGTCGCATTAAAATTGTCATGCAATAATATATTCCAAATTTAGTCTTTTTAAAACATTATATCAAAATTGCTGGTCTGAAGTCATTGAACAAAAAACATTACAAATGCCCGATTAAAAAAAAATTGCTACTTCACGTTATTTCTGTCATTGTCTATTATTTTGCAATCATAATTGCCTGATCATCATGCAATTATTCAACAAAAATGCAGTCTATTTTCGTTTTTGAGTGGGACGCCATGACGCAATTCATTCAATGTTGTCATCCTATTTAAATCAGAAACTCATTAGAACACGCAGGCTTTTTATTAATGAATGAACGCTTTCGATTAAAAATTGATATTCAACCAACTGTTTGCAAAACTCTGTCGCGATATTGCATCAATTATCCATTACTACTACAGGCAGCTGCCATTTTATGTCATTCTCCATACAAACGCCCAATGGCAATAATGTCGCAAGAAGAAATTGCCAATTACTATTCCGCTTGATTCAATTAAACTCAAAGTTGACGATAGTTCAAGAGTATGCATAAGTTGTATACATCTCTGATGTTAAAAGAATAAGTTTGTCTGGAATGTGTAAACTTTTAGACATGATGCTTCTGGTGCTAAAACTTTCAGATACATTTTCAATTAACAAATAAGTCGTGCGCCTATATATCACAACTCCCACACACGCATTCTGCTACTTGGTTCATTAACATTTTACACCAAAATATAATGCATGTGTTTCACGCCACAGTGATGTCAAATGTATTTCGATGTGATAACAATAAAATAATGTGAAATACAACTCACCATGGAATTCTTTCGGAACATCCCCGGCGTCTGTTGACTGTTGTCATCATGCGAGATAGCTCGCATTAACGCCGGCGGCTCTGACTCACCATCACTGTCAATCGAGCTGCTACGGATCTCATTGTTCTGCCTGTTGTTAAGCAAGATTTGCCTGAGTAAGTGTATTAGTGTGAATTTCATGCGTTTGCAGGACAACAATAACAACAAAAACATATACAGCAACATTCTAAGGATTATCTACCTTCTACTTAAATTACACAATTAAGTCAAATGTTTCATAATATAAAACCTACTGCAAAAAGTAATCAATGTTGACATAGTTGGAGGAGCGTCCAGGAGATTCAGGCTCCGTTTGGTGCACACTTGTCTGGCTGCTCAGGTGACTGTTGCGTGTGTGTGCAGCTGGCATTGGCAGTGTACTGCCAGCATTAGACAAATCATCACGACTTGATGTGGAACCTGTGCCGCCAGCGGCAATGTACACGTAATCACCATCACCATTGTCCAGTGGCACAGTATCGTAGTACGGCTCATATTCCAGATGCTGACCTCCAACTTTCATGCTGTCTGAGCTTAACGATGAAATTGACTCATAGCTTTTTATCTGTTACAAAAACAAAACACACACAATATATTAAACAATGATGGTTCGGATTAGTACTGAAGCTATAACAAAATTTACCCGCTCTGAAATTGCACCTTGTGAGGCAAGAGACTCCTTAGAGCCAACACTCTGTAGGCTGTCTGTGAGTTTGTTGGCTGGTTTGCCAAGGCTTCCTGTCGGACTTTCCGTAGATCGATGATTGCCGAATTTACTTAGGCTGCCAGTGGGTGATGCGTTTGCCTTGCCCAGCGATCCAGTGGGACTTTGAGAATTTTTTGTCGCCTTCATTTCGTGTAGGACTATTTTAATTTTTTGGGAAGACAATTATTAATAATTTTATATTAAGCCAATTATTAAGAAAAAATATTTACTGGCATCTGATGGTCGTCGTGTATTTTTCTCCAAACTATCTGATTTACCCATTTTACGGCCAAATTCCTCTGCCAACTCTGATGACTTCGATAATTTAGATTCAGGTGTTGTTTTACGATTTGCCACCAACAACTTAACGTCCAATGAGTCGGACGATTTTTGTCGCAGAATCTCTGATGGCTTAATATTTCGCTCCAGCGATTCCGATTTTGCCTCATTGCTCATTTTTGCAGCTGCTGCAGTTGGAACAGTTGGTGGTTCAACGGGAGCCGCTCTTCTGATGTATTTGGGCGGTGGCCTGCAAAATTACAAAATAAATAAACAATTAATTTGGTTTTCATTTATTCAAAAAATGAAGAAAAATGTACGAGACATAATCGGGAATGGGATTTGTAAAAACTTTCTTTCGATTACAAAGTGTACCCGAGCGATGATGGACCATTGCATAACAAATTGTTACACATGATCTGTGTGTTTGTGTGGTGAAGGCATAAAAAAAACAATAATGTGCCAGCGACATAGAAAGAGGGTACAAGACGACCGAAGCGATTGGAACCGGTTGGTGAGTGTTTGCGATTATCTTAATTCGTGAAATAAAATGACTTTACGTATAGCTTGAGGAAAACGAATTTAAATCGAAAACAAACAACCGCAATATGTCGAAGCACCACAAAAGTGTGACGTATTGTGGAATAAGCTTTTTAAAGAATAAGCGTAATGCATAAAATGCAGCATTGCATTTAAACATGTGTTCGGTATTTTTGGGAACAACGGGTGTAGAATTTTTTCGTTTTACTAATTCATACATCCAAATTGCTTAAACAACAATCTTCGTATAAATATACAAGGCATTGGCTTTGACCACATGCCAGACGCTCATTATTCATAAAAAATGTAACCATTGGTGGAATATGTAAAAACTGCATAATTAATTAATAAAATTGATACATTGCTTGGATTAAATGACTTCATATTGCACAATATGCAAAAGGGATTTACTGATTCGATGACATTGCCCCCAGACCAACATACAAAACAGTATGCCTGATGCACTATGCAATAATCTGCATAATATTGGGAGAGTGGGAAACATACCAAAATACCCTGTGGCTTTCGAGCTCTGCAAAATTTGGCTAATGGATCGAATCGGGTGCACAGGAAATGGGGCAATCGATTACGTATGCCATAGATAATGTTTAACTCGTGAGTTTGTGTGTGTTTGTGTGAGCTTTTTGGCGAACTGTAAATTATTAACTTTTTGGTAACCAACAGCATCAGTTTGCGTTGGACTACGGGAATGTGTACATAGTTTTGATTATGTGAAATGACGCGATGTTTGGTAGGTACTTTTGTGGTGTGTGTTATGCTGACAGTCAGTGAAATGTATAAATCGGATTAACAAATAGAGGAAATATTGTGTTGGCAGGCGTTAACTCGCATATAACTGTACACTTGGGACGATGGAGTGGCTTAAATTGTTTATAACTTTATTGGATGAGGGAATGTTTAAATTATTTTTATATGCATCCTTTGAAATTAATCAGTTTTTGTGGCGATATTTTTTAAAATTAAATTGTTTCAAGGCTCAATGAATTTCAAATCTAATTTGGAGACGTATAGACATTGCGCCCGAAGCTAGGATTGTAAAGAAAAGAAACATATTTGGTTCTTTTTTTCTATTTTTGGTTTTAAGGTCATACAACTCTACACCGCACGTCGATATCTTCCGCATATTTTCGTTTTCTTTAATGCATTCAGTTGAATTCAAAAATGTTGGTGTCATTTAGAACATAACATAATGTTTGAATTTATTTATTTTTATTCTCATCAACGTCTATCGCCATATTTTAAAACATGCTTTGCAAATATTAGCCAGCGACAATTTAACGCAGCAAGTCGACTTTACTGCATCCATCACGTAACCCAATAAACGGTGAACTTTATGTTTAAATAATGAGACGCGCAACTCGACAAAACACGCGTGCCTCTAACACTCCGCACCATTGTCCGCATACCGCAATTTATACCAATTGGCAGTATCTGCTGAGTCTTAAGTCTTTACGATATGCGGTACTTTTTGGCCCGAATCAAGTAAAATTGATTCAATTTTCCTAACTGTATGTACCAGCATTTATGTTGTACATACATAGTTGGAAATACAAGATCCAGCTAATAGCTATATAATATTATGTGCGAGGCTACGTACTTTTTTACTTTTTTATTCTCCACATACATAATTTTTGTGTCGCGCTCCGCATTAAAGGTGGTGCTTGGATTTGCGTTTTTCTCTTCTTGGGGATTAGATTTACCTAAATTACATTTTACATTTAATGTTGTTGTTTTGTCGCGTGTGCATCCTACGCGCGAAACAACTTGTGTCACAGGCAGCTCTCGATCACATATGTAATAACATTTGGTTAGGCAATATTATGTTGTGACGCTTTGTGCTACCAAGCGTGTTTTACGATACTATGCATCGCGCGCTTCATTTATAGCGTCGACAACTGTAAAAACGACTACACTACGAGTTGAAAACTTGCATTTTGTATATTAATGCTGCACAATATCAAGATTAAAGATTTTAGATTGTATTAAAAAGGCAAAAATGCAAGCACGCAATGTGGAACGAATATGGAACATAAGCTCGAGTATTAGGATTTCTTACAAAATATTTTTGTGGGTTGGTTTTTAAAGCATTAAATTACAAAATCGACTCGTGCGATGTGTTTAGGCAAGGTTCTGATGCGTAAAGTATAGACTTAACCACCAAAAACATGCAACGTATAATGTCGCATTTTATCGCAACAAAGAAGACTACATTGCAGGGAGGACGAGGTGTGAATTTATTACAACCTGGCATAAAAGAAACCGAGGAGTGAATAATTTTCCAATTTTGACATTGAAATAATTTTTTTAAATTCCGGAAGCTACAATAATGTGAACTTTGTGAAAATTGCTTTTGATGATATTAAAAGTTTGATCTTTAATTATTATATTTTGACCTTGAAATATTCGGCACATTTTTTGTGTTATAAAAGACCATATTCATGTGAAAGAATTTTTTTTCAACAACGTTAGCGCCGTTTTTCAGCGCTCATATAAATTTTTATAGCGAAAAAAATTTGTTTGGCTTTAATTTGACCTTGAAATAAGAAATGGGGGGTGTCAAAACGTGTTTTTCGAAAAAAGGATGCGAATGTGAGAATAGGTTGCAACTACTTAATACTAGGGCGTAATAAATTAAAAAATGCAGTTTAAAATTAATCCAGTACGAAATTTCAAGGTCGAAAATTTGTAATTTCTGTAAAATGTGAAATTTAAAATTTCACTTCAAGTTTACTTTTCAGAATCGGAAAGATATTTTCCTCACGTTATCATCCACATTCTACATTGTTCTGCATTTGACTTGATAGCGCAAAAGAAAGACGCCATCACAATTGAGACGATATGCATCCAACCAAACCATGTAGAGAGCTGTATTGGCAAATGGCCCACACAGGAAAACAAAAACCAATCGAAACCTATGATGAGGCTTTCGCTCACAAACAAAAGTTGAAAATGTATCTATAAACTAGTCGATTTTACGTTATAGTTATGTCTGTGAGACGAATTTAAGGGCAAACAAATTTAATGGATTATATTGCGTAACAGCCCAAAAGGCACATTCGTTCGCCTCCAATGAATTCTACCAATTTTTTTATGTTCAAAGTTTATGTAAAGCACAACTCCTAATGAAATAACCCAGGATGTCCGCGTATAATTTAATTAGAAATGCATTCCATCATGCTAAATTAAGTATTTCTTTTATTTTTCATTAGGAAGCTCTTTAACATTGCAGCAGCATCAACAAAAACAAAAACACGCATACAAAAACTAAAATGCACAACGCCAATCGATCCGGCTGCCATTTTATTGCGTTCCCCCATCACCACGTGTGTAGTCTGCAGTCTGCAACACATAACTTAATTCACATTGCATTTCATAACTCATTGAACAACTAACTAATATGCAACATACATAATATATATGTGTAACAATCCCCACATTAAATAGATTCCACACACATATTCGAACTGATGTGCATCGCATTTTTATCAACCGTATGGATTGGACATAGCGCAAGTCGCAACCCCTCCCGACAGAGCATACATGAATTTGATTTATTGATGCCAACTTGTCTGTGATGTGGCAAGGAATCTGTTTGTCGCCTTTGAATATTGGAATGGAGATTTTGTCAAAAAAACAAAACAAATGTATCAATACACTGCACAGACGACAATGCAATGTGGAGCGAATCCATTGCTTTACACTGATGATAAAAATATCAAACAAACTGCTGACTGTGTTGTGTGTATGATCGCCCCAAGGAAATGAGCTTCAATTTGTCAATGGATTTTTCACGATGGTTGTTCTTCTCTTCAGACTGTATTACATTGTGAGCTTTTTTTCAGAGTAACTGTCCAATTATACATGATTACGTAAACGCTCTTCCGGCGATGATATTGCGTTTGAAATAGCTGTGTTGTGTAAAAATGCGCCCTTACAGCGATGAAGTCGTAAAATTAGTATGATGAGGTATTATAGGGAGGGAGGTTATTTGTTGTGGCGCACTAAAAACATTAAAGGGAGTGCCAAGAAAATTGTATTGAAGTGACAGAGGGAGGTGGTTAAATGCATTGAAATTCATTGCAAAACATTTCTTACATGAATGTCTCCAGCAGCAAAACAAGGAGCTTACACGAGAATACTAAATTGTGTGGGTGAAAGGAATGGGGACCATGTTTTTATTGCGTATTAGTTAGGGTAGGAAATATGTACAGAACTAACCAATGATAATTTTACGTGATTGTAATAGAGATTGTTATTGTTATCTATTAAAAAAAATTAAAAATTTATATTGAAGACGTAAAATGAATACTTTTGTGTCGTTAGTTAAATATTTCTAAATCCGATGTAATTATTTTGAAAATTCATTAGCTTTAAATAGAAATTAAAACTCCAAAAAAAAACGACAATTAAATTAAATAAAAACTTTAAAACTAAACTCTTTAAGATTGTTCAAACAAATCCAAAGAAGATTATTTATTTTTATGAATAAATAATCTTGCAGTTAAATGCGCATCAAAAAACTTCAACCAGACTTTATCATGTCACCAGCATTAAATTATACAAAGATTTAATTAAAGACTGGAGAAAAAAGAAAGAGCAAAGCGTCACAAAAAGTTAATTAGCGTATACAAAAGCCAAACGGCCGAGACAATTAACTGCTGCCATTCCGACAATAAACACCCAGAATAAAGTGGCAAGCGCCTTTATGCAGAGCTTACAGACTAGACACTCGGTGTTTCGTAACTTTTTAAATGATAAGATCGGCCATGACGTGTCGGAGAGAGTTACAAAATAAAATACAATTTAGGAACGTGTCATCTATGAACAAGGAAGTGGTTTACTGTTTTAAGACTTTTCATATACTTTTTAGATGAGACAATTTTTGAACCGTGAAAATGTTGATTTAATTTAGGGGGAAGGGAAAATGCTTCAGATGAAGTGCTGCATATAATAAAATTAATCAGAGAAAAACCTATTTATATGTTGGTCAATAACGGTATGAAATAGAAAGACGAATGTGAATATGAAATAAAATCTTAAAATAATTTAGTGAGCTATTGTTTCACACCACCAGTTCACACTTGTACGGTGTACCTAATTATATATTCATTTTTAAAACAAACACAAAATTTAACACTGATACATAACTGATTTTCTCGAATTGTTTGTCTTTATTACCTTTGTTAACATTGCCAATATAAACAGCAGCCATGTAGCATAGCCTTCGTTCTAATGTATCAACATGTTTATTGTCGTGCTCTTTGAGACATATTGTTGCATAACATACCAAAAAAAAAAACAACGAAAAAATGCCGCAGCAGACGAAAATAAAAAATTGATTTGGAATTCCATTGAAATGGCGCAACATTTCTCTTGCGACTACATGCCATGGTTTGTGCAATTTAAAAGGACATATTGTAAAAAATGCGAATTTGCAAAGTCAACATCACCGTATAACTGAACTGAATCAATATTTGCTAACTGACAACGGACGCTGGCCTTCGTCCTCCACTGCACGTATCCATCTTCCCATACATAATATGAAATCGATGGTCAGTAACTATGTGGACAGTCAAGGAAACAGGATATGATGTGTAACTGACGTGAATAAATATTTGATCGTAAAATGGATGAACTGTATTTTAATTTAAATTGCACGGATTTCGGTGTGATCACACTAAAAGGATTCTATATTTAAACTTTGTCGATACAAGTGAGTGCACGTGGCTGTTTGGAGAATGTGGAATGAGTGATGGAAGCGAGGGCACAAAACAGTCAGATGAACAATTGTTTTTTGTATGTGTGTCAACAAAAGTTTCAGGCAACGGATATATTCTATAGGAATTAATGAAATTGTTTGTTTTGTATAGCAGGTCGATGTGAAAATAACGTTTGTAAGGTTTCATATTTATACAAAACAACAAGAATAGCAACGTCAACAATTTCACATAGTACATAAAATGTTTCGCCTTTCTCTGTCCAAATTTAAATCAATAAAGGTAATTAAAAATGTTTAATACACAAAATAAAAAGCATTAGCTGATTGAAATAAATTACAATGCAAAATAATCAACGCAATGCACATAGATACAAATCAGCAACAGTTTGATTAACGATATAAACCAGTCGAAAAGTCATCGTTGGACAATTAAAATTCAGTTCAACATTAATAAGAATAGAAGGTCAAAAAATGTGGCATCAATTATCATGATTGTGTGAATATTCATCGCAATTCTGAGGAAAAATGGATTAAATGAATAATGACCGTTAATTATTCTAAATGATTCACAGAATTTGGATGAAAACAAACTGAATACTTAAATTGTTTGGATACTTATGAATGGGTACTTTTTTTAGCTCGAAAATTTGGACATTTTGATGCGGAAATTAGTCAACAATTTAAAAAAAATTGAATTGATATAAAAATAAATAAACACTGATTTAATTGACTATTTTGTTAACAATTGTACTTGCTAATGAAAGTAAAATAAAACCTTGAGGAATTACTTTAATTAAATGCAACAAAATTATAAAATATTAATAAAACTATTTTTAGCTGTTCACTAAACTATTGAAATAAATGCGCAATTGTAAGATAGATAAAAAAAAAATTATAAAGAACCGCATCTATAAGTTTTATTAAAAAAAAGTAATTATATTTTAACAAATGAATATTTTATTGCATTAAACGAATTAATGTCGCTGAATCTAATTTAAAATAACTAGCATATGTTTTAAAAGTATCGTTTAGATGATTCAGCATGACTACCAACTAACTTTACATATCTATTTAACATATTATATGGAAAAGCCATTTTTGCTCGTGTGTTTTAATTGAATAATAAAACCAATTCTCTGTGGAGTACACCATTTTATGTTTTTGAAGCTTCGCATTGTGTGCACTTAAAGTGAATTGTAAACAGATGAAAAAATATGTGACAGGACAGCTGATGTAAAAAATGAAGACTTTTTTGTTTAAAATTGTATTGCAGGCAACAGCAGTTCAATGATCTTTATAAACAATATGTTGGTATGGGTGGAGAAATTTTGAGGATTATTGAATATTCAATGAAAGGATTTTTTTTTTAATTATGAAATCGGTTAAAAAAATAATTAACTAATTAATACAATATGAATTTCCTTTAAAAGTAAAAATATCCCACACTTCCTTAACACTCAACACCTAACAGAATTTAAAAAATAACATGATTGGCCACATTAAAGCTTTTCTTTTCCAAATCACATCGCCTTCATTAGTGATTGATGTTCAATTACACACCAAAAAGTTGAATATATGTATACGAAAAGTGAGTTCGTAATTGAACTAAATAATGCACTCGATAATATTCTCACAAGACTCTTTCTCAAGTGGCAACATAATGGCATAAAAAAAATCGTACAAAAGCTTTCCGCACACAAATAAGTGAATGAAAGAATGAATGCCATAACAATTTCATGTACGTGAATGTACACACAAGTTGTTTACAAAAGCCTGCGAATACAATGGCATGTCTGGCTATCCTTAATTGAGAGTTGAGACTTGCAGGCGGCCACTTTATAAGTTGGATCGATTGCACATCTGCAGAACAGAATACAAGGTGTCCTTTAAGTCGCTTTTCGGTTACAAATTTGGTTTTTGCGGTTTTATATGACCAAATATTATATAATTATAGAAGAGATATTTTTGAAATAAAAGGCAAAATTTGACATGTAAATTGTTTACCATATAAAATGCTTTTAATTGGGATTAATTCAAATATGAAGTACAACAGTATGAAACAACGGTAAATAAGGGTTTTCATTGAAATGCATAATAGCCGATATATTCAATAAAAATGTCATATTTTGCAGTTACATCATTAAACATAAATTGATTCAAATTAATGTTTACGATTAAAGAGATTGTTCATTGCGATAAGCTTTTGTGTAAAGTCACCCTGCATGTATTTGTGAGGCAAATGTTTAAGGAAACAATTGTTATAACTCATATAATATAAATAGTTCATTCATAAACAAAATGGTGTATTTAAGAAATAGTTATTGTAAGAAACAGTTGCTGTATTAATTTATTTGAAAAATGTGCTAAATTTGAGCCAAATTTGTGATTTTATCATAAATTATTTTGCCATCGAGCAAAACAATTTATTTAATACCAATTTCTCCGGTAGAACAAAGTAAACACAATCGGTTATGATTTTTTTTATTGTTAAACCCAACTTTAATGTTAGTTCTTTAAGTTGTACCTCTCTCCAAAGAAACAAACAAAAGAAAAACAAAAACGAAAAAAGCCCGCGCTCACACAATAGGTGCTATTGTTCTTGAGAATTTCCTCCAAATGAATCATCAAAAATTACAACAATCCCGCACATTCCGACATTACTGAAGGCCTCAACGCTTTAGATTAAAAAGTGCAAACATTGTAGATTGTGCACCTACCGCAAATGAAGGTAAAGTGGGAAAGCTGGAAAGTTATGGTAAATATTTGATGCGGTGACTCTTTTTTTGTTAAATACAATTCTTATCAGATAAAATAAAATGGTATCATTGAATAAAAAAGAGATCCTTGGAATAAAATTAGGTTCATGCGTGGGTAAAAAATAAGTGAACCTTTTCAGAAAATCCTTGTAAGATTTTATATTTCTGTAAACAAGGGCACAGAGAAAATCTCCCTATTGTGTGCGAGTTCCTGAATGTGGTAACCTTACCACAGTTTATAGATAAATGCATTATTATGATAAACTTGTTGTCGACGTACTCTTGTACACCTAAATGAAGGATAACAATAGCGTGGTTCATTTTCAAAAGGATAATGCAGATATTGTGTGGAGAATTTATCAACCCTCGTTTGCATTTAATTGTGTCCTTGAACTTCAACTTGAAGAACAACCTAGAAAGGCTTATCGTCTTTTGTACGCGGCTAAAAAGATTTTTCTTTCACATTGTTTGAATAGCTAGATAATAGAGATGGTGGAAGATAAATGTCATTGTCGCATTGAAAAAGGAAAATTAGATAAAGTTTTGTTTTATCCACAACAAAGAACTCTCATGCGCATTTTCGAATTAATATAATGGCTGCTTAACAATAAGAAAAATGGTATGATTTTCAATTACAATATGTATTTTTAGTTTTAGTAAAAAACAAAATATTGGCTGAACTTTTTCCATGATTTCATATTTCTTAATTCGCAGGAGATAAAATATACAAATATATTGGTAATTAATTTCAAAAATGAGTAACGAAAATATTAACAAAATGAAGATTACAATTTATTTATTTATTTACCTTGAGACTTAAAATAAGTATGTATAATAAATTAAAAAATAGGGCACATTTGACATTGAATTAAATTTAAATGAAATCATTTGGAATAATTCCTTTTCACAAGAATCTATTTCACGTAACTGAGATCCTTCAACTATAATATAATGAAACCAACATAAATAATAATTTCTGTTTTCTCAAGGAGTGGCAAAATTGATTTCTGCATCAGCAAATAATGTTTCACTTATGAATTTTACATGTAGATTACGACAATGAGGACGACGAATATTGATTTCTCCAACAATCAGCATATTAAATTGATAGCGAACAAAGTGAAAAGCACACGGATGCAGTTTTCAAAAGAGAATCAAACTTCTGAAGACTGAAATGCAGAATATAGTTCACACAATTTTAGAATTTCTTCTTCTTTATTTTGTTCAGTAGACTCATATTATATTTGACGTGTAGAGAATTTATTATGCTGCACTCATGTGAAAGGTAAAATCGTTCCCTAATCGAAAGGAAGTAGTTTTTGTTTTCAATAGGCACTTGCATTGTGTGATGTGTCGCGTCGCGTCGTTTTCATTTACGTCACAAGCGTACAATTTTCCATTGTAAGAAATCTTATAAAATATGTAATAAATGGCAGCACATTATGGCGACATGTGCATCGTCGTGCAAGTCTTACACCGAAAATGGAATCAATTGAAATGTAATTTGTATTCAATTTATGAAATGACAATGAAAGTGCATAAATTAATTGCAGTTTTATTGCGCGTTTTTATTGCAACTATACATGGAAACAAACTCAATGTTGCTTTAGAAAATATAATAAAATTGAATTCATTAAAAAATTGATTTAATAATTTTGTTTTAGGAAATTGTTCTACAAATTAAAAAAAAAATTTTAAAGTTTTTCAGGAAACTTACTGCTCTTACACTTTTCGTTAATGAAACGCAAACTGTGAAATGGAAACCTTTTTTAAACAAATGTGCCAATTGGCTTTGTTAGTTGGAAAACAAAAACAAATCAGTTTTAGAAAACACACAAAAAGGGCAATAAAAATGTGAAAAGCAATTTTGAAAACATTTTGGCATCTGTTGGCACTTCCACAATCCTCATTCATATATTTTACAACTACAGTCTACAACTAAAACAACAAACAAGTGCACCATTTTGTGTGTATCCAGTTACGTTATAGAACAGACTAAACTGCAAAAAGACAGTACGCGCACATGCTTTCCCAATTACAGATGAACAAAAAAAAAAAAACAACCCAACCATTTGTATGTTGCTACAACAAACAGACAATGAAATTTCTCTTTCGTTGAATTGAAACTTGATTTAAATGCATAATTCAATGCCAAAACAAAAATTGGCAAGAAGTAATTTTGAGCAAAATTGACAAAAACTCAACTCAGTCGAATTAATTCATTATAAATTATAATAATGAAGGCAATCGATTGCAGTCCTTACACAGCGCAGCAATAACACCATATACAAACGCTTGTCACATTTGTATTCAAAATTAGAACAAGCAACTCCAAGTTTTTAGCCAGCTCATGAATAAATTATACAAATGTAGAGGTACTGATTTATTTAATTGCATGCAAATTGCATCAACGCTTTATGAAGAATTTGAATGCTTAAAACATATGTGGACTGGTGGACAGCATTTCACTGAACCGCTCGTCGCAGTCATTGCGATGGATTTATGCCATTTGCGGAAGCAAAATGGTAATAGCGATGGCACGGCCATTGCCACATTTGGAGCGACCTCACATGTGGTAAGAACGCGAACATAGGCGCGCTATGAATTAGGATACATCGCTCTGCATACATTAAAGTGGCGATCAAAGTAAATGCAAAACAAAACAAAAAACGACAAAACAACAAAATGAATACGGATCTGTAAATCCGTAAATTGAGTTTAAAATCCAGTTTGATGTCGTATAAAAACGACTATATGGAGCGGAGCTGAACTTGTCTGTCGCATGCAAAAATTAAAAGCAAACAAAATATGCGTATCTAAGAAGAGTCATGCCAACCAAGATGGGAGCTTCACAAACGTATCAAGCGAGCTGCTTTACAGAACTCCCATTCACACACGACAGAGTGTCTATTAATATGTGACCTGAATAATTAATTGAACGACATGCACACGCATGCACATTGTTGCGGGCTGTAGAAGTAACTCCCTCCAGCCACATGGCGACATTCAACGATAAATGCAGTACTGCACTTTAATCGATGGGTCTGAGTAATTATGTGCGAGCACGATTTCAGCTTATCGGTCAGTGCAGCGGACAGAGAGTTCATAAAATATATTTATAAACTTTATGTAATGTTTCTCGGTAGTGCACATGCGCAAGTGATTTAAATATTTGCTTTTTGATTGCGGTGTGGACACAAATGATGGAAATGTATCGTGTTCGTTATACTCGTATGCACTATTGAAGTGCGGGGATGAATGAGGTGTTACTTAGAAGTAATAAAAATTATCTCGCCTGTCGATTGAGTTGCATGAAATCGGCTCAGAGAAGATAAGTTTTTAAAAGCTATTATAATTTTTTTTTTAAAGATCCTGGAATGACAAAGGTTTTGACCTTGAAATGTTTTTCAAAGTTTTTCTTCTTTTAAATGCTTAAATAAATAAAAAAAATTAAAAAATTCATGGTTTAAAGAGTTTGACGTTGAATTTTTTATTTTACGTTGACCTTTAATTTTTTTTTGTAATTTAACATATTGAATATTGAATTGTAACGTTCCTGAGATAAACGAATATCTCACTTGCATCCCATTAAATCATCCGAAAGATCATTTGTAGGGATATACGATAAATGCAATTCCGCTTAATACTTTTATTTATAAATGATTTGAAAATCGTTAGCGCCGTTTTTGGGTACTCATATATTTTGTTTAACGAAAAAAAAAATTTTGACCTTAAGTGATGTGAACTTTAAATAAAAAATAATAAATTTGGCAAAAATTTCACGCAAATCTGTCCAGTCGTTTCCGTGAAATCTTCCGGATATTCGTCCGAAGATACACACATTTTTGATATACCACTTTTCTGGACTCGGGGGGTGTCAAAACGTGTTGTTGCTGCAAATGTAAGAATCTCTTCCAACCATAATAAATTAAAAATCAGTAAGTGTAATTGCAAAGAGGAAGGTACCTACATATTATTGTGTCGACAAAATGTCTGCAACCATTAATGTACTACAGCATAAATGAGCTTTATATTTCACTGTCAATTTTGTCATTTCCCAAATTGCATACCATTTACATGGGGCATATAAAATAGAGACAACATACAGGATCGAAAACACATGCATTTATTTTTATAAAAGTACAACATATTTAACAACGAAAACACATCATCGTGCGTTCGACTTATATCGAATACGTCTCCGAGCCCTCACGTCTTTATTATGTATTGGTATTTTGTATGTTGTTTGGACTAATACTCGTAATGTAACGGAACTTATGTATTCAATACTCTGTTGTCTCTCAACATAATATATGTTTCAGACAAAATTTCTGTTATTTTTATGAAACACCATCCGAACTAAACAAAATAAAAAAGTGCGCGCATTCGATCGATCGACGGTTTCCTCCACAATATGTTTATACGAGCATATCATATCCAAACCACACATATAGGGAATCGTGTGCGTGGTGCGGGTTTAAGCGCATTTCACACAAATACGCCAATGGGCAATGATATGTGAGATGCTTCGCTTTTAAAAACAACAGCACCATAAAAAAAATATTGCCAGCACCAAACACTTTTTGCTTTAACTACACGACCGAGTATATTATAAGCTGCATATGTAACAGATTCGTATTGTGTATATTTTTGGAATATTATTCATTTTTTTACTGTTCCTCCCGGTAAACCAGAATATAGTTAAATGCGCGCGATGTCTGAAAACAATACGTTGCAGCCGCTTTAAATGCGAGTGTATGGTGTTCATGCACTGACAGAATATTGTTGAAATTGGATACTATGTGAAAAGCATTGTTTGAGCGTCTAATCCCCCAGATTATGACCACAGACGACCTGCTGAAGCGTATTGCATAGACGGAAGTGGCCTTTTGAGGAATATCGGAAAGTATTGCTATTTCCCTATATGTAGGTAAATTTTGAAATTCAGAGTTAAAAATAACACGGTACAATTATGATGGAACTATAAAATAATAATAATGTTAAAAGGTATAATTCCAGGATGTGTTTTAATCCAGCTAAACTTAAACATTACCATAGTAACAATTTTGGGAATTAGAAACGTTGGAGAATCCGAACGCTGATTTGAGAACTTCATTAGTTTTTTTTTTAATTAAAAATGGAAATAAGTCCAGAATACGTATTTTAGATATTAAATAAAATAAGGAAGTATAAAAATAAAGGTCTAATATCTAAAAATCTAAACGAAATCTAAAAACGCTAAAACTGCAAATGGGATCGCTACGAAAATTTAGACACGTATTTTTCAACATTCCAAAGATAACATAGGCATATTTTAAACGCAAAAATGAACCACAAAAACTGCGAAAAAATTGCGGTTCGTGAAAAAATTGACAAATTATAAAAATGTTTACGAAAATCGATTAGTCAAGAACATATTGCTTTTTCTAAAAAAGATATATTTTGACCTCGACCCATTCTTAGTTTCCCTACTATTTCCCTTGCCTAATTTGCATACAAAACAAACTGAAGGGCTCCCCTTAACGCAAATCGCGAAGCCGCGAACATACCCACATTTTGATTGGCATAACACATCATTTAGTAATTACCTAAGTCCTAAAGCTAAATGTATATGATTCAATTAGCAAACAGCTTTAATAGCCGACCTTCACATAACAGTCACAATTATCACATAAACATTAATTACGCATGCGACATTTAAGCACAAAACCCGCAACTACAGACACATCATAATGCAAATATGTGAAAGAAATCGTCCGCAAGCTGGGAGGCGAACATGCGAGTAACATTTTGCTTTAGTGGCGCGTCCACCATCAAAATGCACTGCACAAAAAATGCATAAACGCGTATGTTAACCGGGGACGCGAGTTGGTTATTTTTGGTCGCGCACTCCACATATTATCCCCATTAATACTGCAATTTCTCGATTTATGTCTTCCCATCCTATGCCCTCCTTCAGCGGACTGCACTGATTTTTTTTTTGTTTGCCACACCTTACCACCCGTCTCCCACAGCCCGTCTTCCTCAATTTTGTAGTAAATACGTAGTTATGCTTGCGGTGGCTTGGTGCTGAATAATGAGTTGCCGTTTAATTCTGTGTATTTTTAGTGCGGCAATGTGTGTCAGAAAATGTTTGCAGTTATGGGGATTTACAATATACCATGGCGAGAGAGAAAAAGATGCTTGCCACTTGAGGCATCCAGGCAATGCATGTCGAGAGTGTATGTGGATAATTTCATTATATGAATATTATTTGTTTGTGCACGCGCGTTGGTGTGGCCTGTGACTGCAGGCAATTCATCGCTGCTGGCATGTCTTGTTTATTCTTATATTATTATACATATATGTTTCTTAATTCTTGATTGCTGGGCGATGCTTTGGTCGTGAACGCACGTTCTTTTATTATTCTTCTTGTTTGTTTTTTTTAGAAGAAGAAGATGGAACATATATAAAATAATATAAGTACCGTTATGCTAGCAGCCAAAGAAGGTGCACGCAGTGAAATTCGAAAGAACCATCAAAGAACGAGTATATGTAGTGGCTACAAACAGTGCAGGAACTCAATGGTCAGAGTTGGTAAACCTAATTCAATTGAGCGTCTTCTTCAAACATGGATTTGTAATAGTTCCCACTTCTCAGGTTCCCATCACCACCGAATGTATGTTTTCTTTTAATGGCCTTTGTTTAAAGTAACAATCAACTGAAGTAAATATGGTGAAATACTGAATTTCTTTAGTGGCGATGCGTGAAAATGAAGATCTTCCAAAGCACATACGATTCATTATAAGAAATAGTTGGTTGGAAGCGATTTTATGAAGTAACCAGACCATCAAATAATCACTTTCAAATCAATGCATCACGTACTAGCAGGCTTGACGCTTAATTAGTTTGTTGTTAAAGTACAAAAGTACTTAAAAGTTATACCCAAAGGCTATGGCCTATGGGCTATGAGCATTGGAACCTACAGCACGAAAAATCTAGGTTAGTGAATACACTTTCTTTAGGGCTTAATGCACTGCATTAGTTATGAGCTGTCGACTGGAGAAATGGTGGGCGTGCAAACTGTTTTGATTTTTCTTCCTTTAAAAAAACCCTACCCCATTCTGGCAACGAGTGATTGATTACCTTGCCAGAATCGCACCTAATCATGGTACCACTATGCACAAACGTCTTGGATGATTGACTACCGTGCACAGCTCCATGATCCATTTTCAGTTTCACACCAACCGAACAACTCAATCAAATAAAAACACATTCAGGAAAAAAAAATTTGACGTCTATAAATTAATTTTATTTATTTTTTTATAATTTAATTTTCCAAGAACTTTTTCCATACGTAAAATTCTGCATTCAATTAAGAGAATGGCTGCGCAAATACTAAGCACATTTGTCACGATTGAGTGAGGCGAAGACGTGCTCAGAATGTCGAAATTCGCAAACTCAACCGAGGAATGAAAATTTTAAAATTCCACATGATTTTGTTGTGTTGTAACGAATAGTGTATAAGTGTGGTGGTATAAATAATTGAGATTACGCAAAAATAAAGTTATGGGTGGACTTTAAAAAACGCGTTTGGGAGAGACACGCTTAAATTTACATACGACTGAAACAATTGATTTAAACATGAAATGATTAATAAAATCTGGTTTGTTACAATGCAGCCAATTTTTTTTTAACGGCACTGTTTTTGAGATACAATCTTGAAATTTTTAAATTACGACCCAGAAATTCTGTATAGAAACACATTTTTTGAGGTAAGATTTGTCAAAACGAGTTTCATGAAAAAAGGTAATGCAAGACTCACTGAGTAGTACATGAATTGAAAATGTGTGCATTTTTAAATATTGCAAAAATGATGTAGAATCTAAAATCTCGTTAAAACAAAATTTGGATCATTCGCAATTTGAAAAAATGTAAAGAACTGAAAACGTAAATTAATTAATATTTAAATTCTAGTTCGTTTACCAAACCCTGTGATTTTTTTAAAGAACTTTAAATTTTTTTGTTTTTATGTATATTATTATTAGGCGAAAAAAAAAACCGAAATGAAAACGTATTTACCAACGTTGCGTTTTTAATATTTTGTTGCATTCTGCATGTAGAGGCTAAATTTTTTTTTTTTGCAAATAACATATCTGTTTTAAAATGATAATTCCATTGACTTTCTGTCAAGGACGTTGGTGTTTTGATTGCAAAATTATGCAGACACAAAAAAAACACTACACTTAAATATTTTTAAATATAAATTTTCTCTTTGTGTAAAAACAACTCCCTCATTCCGTATGAAATTAAACTCCCACCCAAAAGCACCAACGCATTGAATTACAACAGCGTCCAAGCGTGCTCTTCGGCCAGAAGATGCCCATAATACTAATATGTAATCAAAACATTTTATTGCATTACTTTCCATTTTCCATTTGAGAATACCCATAGCCAAATAACAACTCCGCTGCAAATGGCAAACGGAAATTATGCGAATCCGTCGCGTGGAGAATGCGCCAAATACAATAATTAAGTTTGGGTGAAAGTTGTTAGTTGCATGCTTGAAAATTTCCTGATGTAGCGGTGTTTGTTTCTAAACATATTTCAGATATCGTGCGGTATGGCGTGTTCGGAAATGTGGAAAATGGAAGCGAATTGCAGTTAACAAAAAATATTACAGGCTATAAAATTTGTAATGTAAAGCCTAACCAAAAATGTACATCGCAGCCAATTTAATGCAATAAATACAAAATCGAAATTAAAATAATTAACAACGCACATTGGAAAATGGAGCGTTTTACCAGATATTCAAGTACGCTGCACAACTTGTATAATAATTAATAAGCGCGCGAATTAATAATTGAATGGTTGTTTGTTGCGTTTCAAACAATGTACTATGACATTTGCATTATGCATCGACGGAATTTAATAACAACAAAACAAAACACTGCGTCAAATCAACCCGCGGAGGATTAAATCAAAACCAGATTGAGACTCACCTTGGCGGAACTTTCTTCTTTGCATCCAATGCTGCTGCAACTGATGCGGCCGATGTGATTGTTGTCGATGACGTTGTGGTTTTTGTTGCACTTGGTAAATGCACCACATCAACCGGCTTAACCGGCGTCGCCTCAACTTTAACTTCCGGAACCTCTTTAATCACCTCCACAGTTGGTGCAGCTGCTGCTACTGGTTGTGCTGTTGCTGCAGCACTGGTTGGCACTGGTGCTGGAGTCACTTGCTCCACTGTCTCCTCGGGAACAACATCATTTTTCTGAGGTAATTTGTTGTCCTTCACCTCGATGACGGTGACAAAGTGCGAAGGTGTTTTCAACATGTCATTTTGACTGTTGCGACGAGCCTTCATCGAGTCCGACTCATTGATGCCGGCTGTGGTTGTGACTGTCATTGAGTTGGTCATCTCCATCGATGGCACTTCGCTGACACAACGACGAAAGTTCATATTCGATGTTAGCTCGTTGATGCACTGATTAAGGGCAGTGTCCTTGCGCAATTGCACCAATTTATTCTCCAAATACTGAGATTGTTCATCGTTTGTGGATGATGCTGTGGAGGTTGTGGATGTTGTTGACGAGCTGGTTGTGGTGGTGGTTGTGGTTGTCTCGATGGAGGCTGAGACGATGTGTTCGGCCGATCCATTTGTTTGGGCTGCGGGTTTGCTTTTGTCGACGGTGGTCGAAGGCTCAGGAGTACTCGATGATTTGATGAGGGTTTTCTAAAATAAAAAATAAATAAATATCATTAGAAATAAAACTTAAAATTTTCAAATAAAAAATAAAAAAATTCTTCGTATTAATTAGCTAAGTTGAGTATCAAAACTAAGCGAGAATGTGTTGTCTGTTGCTTGTTTCTTGTAAGTAAGATATTTTATAAGTTGAAAAATTATTGAGTGTAACGAATTTGCTATGTTTGTTTAATACAAGAATTGCTTGTCGAGAATAAATTAAAAATCGCAAAAGCAAAAGCTCGTTTTGAGTCAACAACCTCTGTAGGATTATAATGTATAAACAAAAAGCATTTGAGTTGTTAACAGACACATAGGTACGCAGAGCAGACAGTGGCATTTCATTTTATTCGTTGCCAAGAAATTCAGTTTTTCGCACAAATCGTCACAGAAAAACTTTATTATTTTAAGTGGAATTGTAAGACTTCTTACAATTTCAAATACAATCAATTTTTGAATTACAAAGAGCAGGCATACATAAAAATTTCTGTGAAATGACAGTTTGTTATTGCACATGATCAGATGTTATTTAAAACAGTTTAAAGTTGACAAGCGTTTTTATTATTAAAATAAAAGCCAACGAGTATACTTTTGCAGCCATTCAGGCGTTAATATTTATTTATTTAAATAAACTCTATATAATTTTAAAGTATGATAATTGCATTTAAATCACATCAAACACAAAAACAAATTGAAAGAGCTTTCGTATTTATATCGCGTTTGCATTAAATTAATTTACATAATTTGTTATCAGCAAATGACCTATGCTTTACGAGGTTACAACCATGCGATACTGCACGCACGCAATTCCTTTTTGTTCTATCTCCCCGTTTAATTAATGGAGCTGGCCTTAGCAATCAATTTACAAATTATATGCCTCTCATGAAAAGTAAATAAAAGTGATATTATGCTTTTATTTCCTGCTGTGCACATAAGAAAATCTATTCTTTTATATGCGGTCAAACTTGCACGCAAGTAAAAACTCTTATGTAGCCTATAATACAAGTTATTTACAGTTGAAGCTGCTACCAATTGTGTACATATATGTTGGTACATATATACTACTTGAATCATTCATCAAATGTTATAGCGCACATTACATGATTGATCTTTGTGTTTGATTCAACATGCGATATCTCTCAATTTTCTTGGTACTCGCATTTAAAACGTACACCATTTTTACTTCCACTAATTATATACCGCCCAGATAAACGAACACACATGATTCAGCCACTTAAATTGCCTCTGTACAACTTGTATTGCGGTATGGTTGGCGGTGCATTAAAAACGCTGCACATAGAAGTTCATAACGATTACAGCGACCTCCGCCATTACCAAATTAATTATATATGAACATCACGTTCTTAAGCTTTCATTGTGCGTCTATTGTCTGCGTTTGTAAGTAGACGCGCATTTGTTATCATTGCACGTGTTTGATTGAAACAATCGGAAGAGGAGCCAAATAACGCCCATACTTGGACGTATTTCATTATTTTATCAATTCCAAAAACAGATGTCATACAACAAGTGACAATCAACACGGCGGTGCTGGTTTCGTTTTTAAGCGGAATTGAACTACATTTTGCTATACTCGTAGTTGATTTTATTCATTTAAAATGGCAGCTTAAACATGCAACTTGCTATTTCCATTTCACATTTTTGGGGCCATCCGCATATTCACCGATTGATGTCTTACTGAATTCCGTTAAGCCGTCAATTTGTATTCAGTGAAACACTTCGTTTGACCTTGATCTTCATCGCTTGTAGACGGTCAAATTGATCATAACAATTGTAAGGAAATGTAATTAGGCGTTGATGGATGGAATTGAATTTCATGACAGCAATTTATACGTTTAATTGCCCTGAAAATGTTTGTTTGTACCAAAGATGTGCGTTGGGAGAAGCGTGAATTTTATTTTAAGGTGTAAATATACTCGTAAAATACTTATGTGTAAGTTTCACCTTTATTATGTTAAAATTCCATTACAGAAACGTAGTTAGAATGGACACATTGGCCTGATAGACTCGCTATAAACAATTTTCT
Source organism: Sylvicola cinctus (assembly GCA_963854165.1). NCBI lineage: Eukaryota > Metazoa > Arthropoda > Insecta > Diptera > Anisopodidae > Sylvicola > Sylvicola cinctus. The sequence continues at coordinate 46,465,819 of OY974083.1, forward strand.
AACCTCAAAATTTTTTTTTTTAAAGTAATTAAGCCGTTTTTATGAAGAGATTTCTACATTTATTTACAAACATGAATATCTTCCTTTCATAGTATAATTCCAGGTCAAATAATATACATTTCAATGTTTAATAAGAATTTTTTTGTTGATTAAAAAAGCTTACATTCTTCATCAACATCAAAAACTTGGTTAAAAGATAAATTTATTAAAAATAAAAGTTTCTTAAATTATGACATAACCCTAATTTTTGGATATGAAAAAATAATTGTCTGCTAATATTCTTGCATTACAATGTAATCCAATTTCTGAAAATTTGAAAAAGGATACACATATTTGTAAATTCCACAAGCAAACCAGAACCAACATAATTCGATCGCAACAATATAATTTGCCAACCCCTTTTTGAAACTAACCTAGACCATAACAATAGTTGTAAGTCGTTTATTAAATTGTGTTTCTATGCAGTAGTTTGCATGGCTGGTTCAAGTCTCGCCATGTCACAACTCACCACTAACGAACTGTAAAGCCACAAATTTGCAGCAATTTATATACGCACCAATTACAGAGACTAGTTGGGAGCCGTATCACGTATGTAAGTTGTTTAATAAATTAAAATGTTAATAGTTATCATGTCGTTCAAGCAATTTACATGTTCCAAAGGAAGTAAGTCATACGAGGATGCAAAGGACATATAAATATTTAGTTACAACACATGCATTGTGGTTTTCACTCAACATCAGTATCAAAAGGGGTGGAGATGGCAAGACGACTATTTCAACGATTTAAGATAACCACAGGAGTAATAATCAAATACGTTCCACAATGTGTTTCAAGGACTCAAGTAGACTGTGAGCTTTATGCTGGGAGTGTCATTCAAAAACAACCATGAACAAGATACTATAGATCACATTATAGTTATATGAATGTGGCCAGTTTTCCCCTTGCAGGTTCTAGTGTATCGCCCAACCACAAAATTAAACTCTTTAGTTAGATGAAGTTGCGGCATTTCCGTACGTAGAACTGTCTACCGTTATCACGTTTTCATTGTTCAGCATCCTTTTTGTAGACGTAAAATGATAAACAAGATTGTACACAAAACTTTCGGTTTCTGTTTTAAATACATATTTAATGCATGGTGCAGGAAGGATGCGCGCTGTTTTGTTTAAAATATGAAATAGAAAAAAACACTGACGAGCTTTCTTTTGTCTTTAAATGTTTATGTTTGCGTATAATTATCTTGCATTCACAAAATACCAACCTTGTAAGATAACAAAGATAAGGTTAGATACAAATTGGAAGGAGAGGTTACAATTAATAGACTTTAATGGAATTTTTTTGTACAAACAATAAACAATATGTAATTTCAAAGTGACCTTCTGAAAAAAGCATTATTTAAATATTGACCAAAAGCTAAAGGTTTTATGAAAAGAATATCAATTTAACAATCCATTCTGTTTGACGAGAATTAGTCAATATTTAAAAAAAGGACTGTAAGCTAATTTCAGTAAACTAAAAAAAGGCACAAAAAACTGGATCATGTTCATATCTGTGTCCTTTTTTCTATGCGTATAGTTCTATTTGATGTAAAAAAAAATAGGAAAACAAGGAAACCTTTAAATATCAAGCAGCTGATAACATTAGAACAATATAAATATTTTGTACACACAATAAATGCATACTCAAAGCATTACACATGTGATATGCCGCAAGTTTTGTAATTAAATTCGTCAAACCATAAAATTACACACAATATGACGTCAATAAGTCCGCGACAAATTAAAGCACGTATGTCATAGAGACATCAAGTTGCAAGCGCGGATCTTGTTACAAAATTTGTATATACGTTTGTGATTCACGTGCACTCACTACTTATTACAATCAAAGCCTCTTATCTATTGATTAGCCATATGATAACGACAAGCTTTTTATCAAATAAAATGAGCGTAAATGTTTTCATCGATATGTTATTGCTTGCTCAAAAATTATCCATTTTCACTTTTAGAAATGTTTCAACAATAATTACTATTTTACTTAATTTTAGGTTTATGTGAAGAAATTGTGAGAAGCATAAAAATAATAATTTAAAAAGATTTATGCCGGTAAATTTACCCTGGTAGACCAAATTCTAATTTTATCCGCAACGGAAGTCATAGTGTTTCCTGCAGCCGAGGTTCGCTGATCCATCTCTGTCCGGGGGCTTTTCTCACTTGCACACAAACATTGATCGAAAAGACAAAAAAATAATAATAACGGAAAAATTATGCTCCCGATGGACGTCACTTCATTAAATACAATAGATTATTGCGTAGTTTGTTGCAAGTTGTAGCATAGCTAGTCCAAGCCCCCTCTCACACATTGGTAGCTAACTAACTACGATAATATATTCTATAGTGCTCATCAGTCGGACGTGTACTTGCGGTTTCTTTCTCTCCACTACCGCACTATAACTATACGCGTTTTCAATCAATTAATTTCACAGTATATACTTATTGCTTAGTTAGTTATTTCCGTGAACACCGACACAATATAAATGAACACATCCACCAACACACACTTGCAATCAGAAATTCCTAATAGAAATTTGCGTTTCACAAATGAAAAAAAAAAAAACGGAAATTTGTCAAATTTTCTACACAGTCAATTTGTTTTCATATTTTCAACTATTATTTTAAGTTTTCCATCAATTGAAAGTAAAAGCACTCAGTATTATTTTCTAAACAATAAACTTTTTTTCCACAAAATAAATTTTAAAAATATAACAATTAAAATTCACGCTTCATGACTGTTGTTCAGTCCGGTCGGATAGAAAGTGTACTAACTATGCGTAAACAGTCAAGTTTCATGTTTCACGCAAATTACCTAACGGTGGAAGCACTTCTCTGTTAGTATGATTCACTTTTTTTCACTTTTCACAATAACACGACATCAAAATGCAGAAAATCAAAATATTTACGAAATTACATGAGCATTTTCCGATTAAAATCAAAATAGCGCACTGCGCAACACCGAACCGATTGCAATGAGCAATTACAATTATGCAACACGAGAAAATATGCTTGATTAATAACGGATTATTACTTTATATAAATGCGAATGTGGTCTATGAACTGTGAAGAAGGTACACAGCGCTCAGCGTTTTCTCTAGCAACTGAAAAAAATTCTTCGTGTTCAATACGACCGTAGTTTGGATGGCGCCGACCGCGACGACAAACCATTTGTATACACGTGTCTCATGTCTGTGTTGTGTGCCGCGAAAATTTCTCAGTGCAATTTTTCGTGAACCCGCTTCATTGTATTTTAATGTGTAATATGATTAAATTATAAAAAGTATTGTGATCATACTAAGAAAATGGCTGTTGTAAAACTCATGAATAAAATTTGTTAATTACGATTAAAGTTTTCATTTTAAGATTAAATTAATTAAATAAATAAATTTTTTTTTATAATTTTATTATCATTTCTAATGAAAATAACAATGCAAGTCAATGACGTGTCCAAATTAAACGCACAAAAAAGTCATAGCCAAATCTCCCTAATAGTCATTTAAATACTACGAAGGTGTTTGTGTGAAAATTGTTATCATTTGCGCTGTAGTTGGGTGTTGCTCACACGTAAAATTATTAATTTTAGGCCCCATATCATCAAATAGATGACAGCATCTGTTTCACATATACCAGCCAGTCGCGTGAAATCACAGTTATTTTGTAATTTATTTCTGTCGCAATTTTCCCATGTAAATCCCTCTCTATAGTCTCTTTCCATATGGGTGCATTGGAATTCAGAGTTGGAAAATTGTTGTGTGAACTCGCAGGAGCAATACTGTCTTGCAATGTACATTGTGTGAATGTACAGTGCAAAAGTGTGTGAGCTTTTTGTGGGGCGTTTAAATAACAGAACAGAACACCATTCAGTAGAGATTTAAATAAAATATTGTACTCCTCGTATGATCGCGAGTGGCATTCTGCATTCTAAAATGAACATAAATATTGTAATAATCTCTGTCGTGCTTCGCGTTCAGTGGCACCATAAATCGTAATATTTATTTTCACTGCGAACTCCAATGACTTATTTAATTAGTCAATAACTGTTTTAGTATCAAAAATTACTTATTACCGAAAAATATTTAATCAGAGAAAGAATAAAAATAAATCGTTAGAGCTGTTATTGCTCCATATATTGAAATCTTGGGACATTGACCAGACAAAGTTGTCGCCATTTTTGAGTTCGGAAAGATAAAAATGACTGAAATGATCTGCAAAAAGATGCGATTATATTACACAGATTAAAGCTTACAAAAGTAATATTATACAATGATAATAAGGTTTTAAGGGAAGTGCACTATTTAAGATACTATTTCTGAACATAAAAAAGAGTAAAAAAAAGGGTTCCATATTGTGCACTTTTGACCATAAAATGACATTACATTTGTACATATTTGTGTGATGATAATTAATTTAAAAAAAATAGAAACTATGAAATGTTAAAAAAATATAAAAACAACTTGCCCTATCAAATTTAACCCGACTTATAGAACAATGCGTAAAAACACATAACTTATTTAACACCATTAATGTATACAAATATAAAAAAAATATGCAGCCAGCGTTATCAGTGCGTTTTACATATTGTAATATAGTCAACATACTCGTATTTGTTATCAGTCGCACCAAAGAGACACGAACAACAAAAGCTCTGTGTCAAACATGCATGCCTTGTCCGCGTCCCATATTCTCACAATAAACGCAGGCAATGTCGATAAGAAAACTCGCGCCACTGTCATGAAAACAATCCTCGTCTATACAGTCGTGTGGTAAAAACTAAAATACTCGTTCAATGTATGCGAGCAAAAAAAATCGAAACAGCGACAACGCTTTTTGAGTTTGCAGTTTACACATAACTTTATAACACGAATACGCAAATCGTTTCGATAAATATAAAATAGCCCGGTGTGTGATTGCTGCGGTAAACGCAAGCATTTAATTGTAAGGCGATAAAAGCCGGGACATCATTCATCAGTCACAAATCAGTGTTCGCAATCAAGTTGACCAATTTTATCGCGCGCAATCATCCAATGGGTGTTTGGCGTGTTGATAGCTTTTATGACGACATAAAGCTTTGACTACTGGAGTTATCTATCCGAACACATTCTACACTGGTCGCTGAAAGTTTTTTGCCACATTTGGATCATCTATTTTGATATATTACTTACTTAAAACAAAATTATTACTCCAATCGACATAAATATGAAAAAGTATTATTGTTATTTCCTATGAATTCTTGAAAATGAAATCAGGAAAAAAGGCTTTTTAGGATGCATCATTTTGAAAACACAATATTTTGACCTTGAAATGTGTTTTCTTTACCTTTTGTATGCAATATATTATATTAAAAACGTCCAAGCATTCCGACACTTAATATTTAAGATTTTTTTATAAGCTTAAGCTCGACATATTTTTTTAAAACAAATATATTTTAGATTATAACGGCTAAGGCTTTTCTAATATTAAGCAGAAAGAAGAAAGGTTTAAGCTGAATCATATGCCATTTAATTTATTATATATCGGAGTCATACACAATTTTAGAAAAAAAAATTCCCAATCGATAAAGCCGTTTTCGAACTTCCACTCTTAATTAATAAAACAGTTTTCGCAAACTTTAAATTGGGAAATCACTATTTTTAAATTTAAGTTTATCCAAAATAACAAAACAAAGTAGAAAATAATTTTATTAGCCAAATAAGTATTGGTGGATCGTGAAGAATTTTGAAATGTTAACCTATAAATATCATCAAAATGCCTAAAAGAGGTTTTAACCAGAAATAACCATGTTTTGATGCACGTTAATTCACATTACCTATGGTACACAAAAAAGGAAAGAAAGCAAAACAAAATAAACTCCAGGCATATCTCACTGCAGAATGCACATAACTTAAACGATACAAAATTACATTTTCTGCAATTTACTTCATCGTTTTAAAGGTTAATCTATCATTCGTGTTCATTACTTGCAAATGTGCAGCATTGCAGCCTGCATAATATGTTTAAGATAGCTGATGCACCCAGCTCGCGATTTTTTCCTGTTTTTCCTCGTTTGTAAAAAATTGCACTTCTAATAGGCGCTCGTATGTGCACTTATGTGCTCGCCTTTTGTGTCTTTTACAATGATTGTTATTACTTTCACCGCGCAGTCATCAATGTTTACTCGTTTTCTTTTGCTATCTATCTAACTACTTGTATGCTCTGACATAATTTAAAAGTACGAGTCTCTATTTGTTTTTTAATATGTAAGAAAAACTCAATGCTGATTCTATACAATATTTAAATACATAATATAATACATATAGAGATGATAACTAAGGTGTGAACCTACAATATACACATTTTACGTATAAATTGATGACGTGTATGTGCTCAACCAAAGTAGATTTCGCGTAATTAAATATAAGAAAAAACAAAGTTACTACAATAGAAACGATAAAGTTTAAATCATACAATAGAATACAGCTACGATGCCACTGACACAGTCACTACTCCGCACTCATTTTATTTACAAAGCTCTTATATCTACCTATATGAATTATAAAACACGACAGCCTTGAGCAACCGTGTAACAAATCCCAATAATAATTACGAGTGAATACCTCCACAACCAGCTTCTCATTCCAGTGAACTTATATTGTTGTATTTTGCGTTTGTATTATATTTATATTATAAACAACATTTCTGTCAGCAACAATTGAAAACTCAAAAGCATAAGATTGCGCTAACTGCCTGCGCTCATGGATGACTTTCACTTAAATAAAGCACAACTCCGCCTGATACCAATGAGATAGAGTGTGCATTACGAAAAATTGTGCACTATTATGTGGTAACTGGCAAGTCTTGAGAGCTGCGACTCTCAAAATGTGCTGTATTCTTCGATGATCACAATTTTGAATTGGATTTCCAAAACTGATAATAAACAGTTGCACAGCAATCACTGATCGGTTTTCATCATTCATAAAAGGTAAATTAATAAATTAAGTAGTAAACTTCAAAAGAATAATTTCAGACTTTAAATTACAAACTACTCAACTAACAAATTAATGTTGTGCAGAAAATGGCTGGAAGGTTAATTAATTTTAGGCACGTCGTGTCTGGACAACGTCACTGATCCGTAAATGGGCATCTGACATTCAAATTGCGTTGAAAACAACTTTGAAAATGGAACTAAATTGTGCATGTGGGTGGATTTTTCGATGGAAAGTTTGAAAAGTATGAACCGTTTGGAACTAACAATATTTGGAAAAATCAGTTTAAAAACGTCTATTATTACAAACAAAGTTATTTTATTTTTAAACTTAAAAAAAAGGTTGGACATTTTTTACAATGTTTTAACGTTGAAATGTACTTAGGCATTCAAAAAAAAACTCCCTAGGGCATAAAACTTTTGATTAAAAGTAACAATGATCAATTATAAAATTTAAATAAAATAATGAATAAATTTATTGAATAGAGTGAATACATATTTCAGATGCTTTTATTTAAAAATATAAGGAAGAAAACTTGCAATCAATTGCATTCAAGATACATATTTTGCTCATGCCAAGGTCATCATTGCGTGCGGATTGTCTATTGTTTGTGGCGAATTAAAGGCTTTCCAGTGAAAAAGGGCATTGTGTGGTGGTGTGTGGCCTTGCATTCAGTGCTCATAATAATATTCGCTTATGCACTTTATTAATAAAAAACAAACAATAACACGCTGAACCAGTTACGCAGGTATAAATGAAAAGATGATTCCTCAAGATTAACTGTAGACTAGTTATATATTATGTGAACTAGAATGCTACTTATGTGCATTTATCTGAAGTAAGATAAATCTTTGATAAAATTATGTATGTTCATATTTAAGTTGGTATGTACTTATGCCTGAAAATTTTCAGTTCTAACTTCAAAATGCAACACCATTAAAATCATAACAGCTAAGTATTGAACTGCTCTTCTTTTTTAGCAAAAACAAAAAAAAACTTAAGGCATAAATTGTATTTATTTGGTCCTAACTGTGAATAAATGTAATTTTTCAGCATACCTAAAACCACTCGCATAATACTTAGTCTAAAACATAATCTGCAATGAACCCAGCAGCACCATAAATAAGCAATTAATACAGTAACAGACAAGACCCCATTGCACATACATTATGCTTTTGTGTACACATTTAGATTAAATTGCATATATGCAGACAGCTGAGCAGGAAGGATGCGAAGCGAATGTAAGCAGACCGTAACGTCATCTAGGCACATCATCAAAGGAAACGGAAACTGTGAGTGCATTTAGAGTTGAGACCACCACGGTATAAGATCGTCGTGACACAATACGCAATTTTGCAGACAAAGCAAACAAAAGAAAATTTCCTTTTTTTATGCAGTTGACTTTTTTATTTGTTTATATTTTATGTAACATGTGGAATTTGTCAACAACAACGCAACTTTAGAAGTAAAATGAAAACTGTATGTTTAATGTATACAAGAATGTCATTGTGCGAGGATATATGAAAATAAAAACTTTCTAGCAGCAATGGGATAATAATTATTAAAATTAAAGGTCACGTTACTTTTCAAGTATGAAATGGATAAGATTTAAAATAAATACAAAATGGTATGTATGTTAATATATTAAAGAAAATTCTATAATTCATTTAAAGTACCTAAAAGTAAAACAAGCATTTTCACTTAACTGTGATTATAATAAGAATTAAACGGACAAAATAGGGTAGATACACCAAGAACATAATATTAGCGAAACTAACTTTGTGTACGCAGCCAATGCTAAAAATTAATATACCAAAACGTAATGTTAGTGAAGTTACTAATAATTATGGTCGTCGAGTAACCAAATTAACCATGTTAGTGCTAGTTTAGTTCTTGGGGTACCCCAAACTTAACTCACTTATAGATTCTCCGCATTTGTATTTTTTTAAACGATTATCGAGCCTTATTTAATAGGGACACAAGCTATACAATTTAAATTTATCCATTTTTAAAAGTGCTAAAACATGAATAAAAATTGAATTGATTAATTAATTTTTAGTCTCACGCATAATGACAATAACAATTATGTATTACTAGCAGCTTTTGTGGTATGCCGCAGCCCAGCAGCATAATGATTATTACCGGATGTTTCATTTAAATACATTTTACACCCATCGCCTTGATTAACTAATTATTAATTCATTACCAAGGTGCCTAGACGGTGATTAACGTTCGTACACAATCAAAAGTCAGAACAACGCTAGCGTACATGCCATAGCGATGCAATTCGCGAATAACTTTATGACAATATATGCCCACGGCGATCATTAGTACATGAGTACCTTGTTTTACAGCAGAATTTTAATTTACAAAAAAATTAATGTATGTAGTTAGTTTATGCCCGTAGTTTAACGAAGAAGTGCTCAGATCAAACTCTTCACGATCGATTCCAAAAAAAAAAAATGAATCAATAACTTCACTTCCGGAACACACATTGTGACATATATATTAAAATTCGTTTCAAGTACCCGACGTTAAAGCGATTAAATTTTGCTCAATAACATTTATTTTTATTCAGAAAATTCATGACCCTATTGTTATAATGTAGTAGTCAATGATAAACCAAACCCGTTAAATACCTGAAATCGCCTTTGCGAATTATTTAGTCGCTATCTTCGTTCTTCGCGTATTAAGTATCAATAAACTGGCATTTTTTGCGATAAAAAGCTGTATTGCGATATTTTATATTGCTTCATCAAAATGTTTGTGCTCTTTGGTCACAATTCATGCGACGCAATGACAAAAAATTGATAACGTGAAACCACAAGCCATAATATGAGCTCTCCATAGGCCTAAAGACAATAAAGGAAGTGGAAATACTAAAGATAATGAACACTATGCAGTATAGGAATATGGCTATTAATTTGTAAATTACAGGAATGACGTCAGGATAAATTGTTTATGGATACTGGATGGCGCATTAATATCGGGGACGTACCCACACACGTTCTACAGAGTACAGTACACTTAAACGTTTTGTTTATAAATGCGCTGCAAAAGAATTCGACATTCGTAACACCTGCCCAATATGCATGTGTGACAGGCGGCTGTTGTTCAACTTTAATGAAGGGGAAGAAATTTAACTCGCAACAGCACAGATCTCATGTGGTAAATTAAAAATTAAAAGGGCTGTTCTTTTGAAATGTAAACGTTATACCAACCTCACACTGATAATCCTCTTTATCTTTGGCTGTTTTTTGTTGTAAGTGCAGTTGTGTGCTATTTGTGTGCACTGCTGCGGCAGCAGGCGCCACTAATTCTTCCACAGATGGTGTGGCGGCTTCGAAAAGGGCTGTCGGATTGCCACCCTCATTGCGATATTTTTCCACATCGTTTAAAAGACGCTCCAAATATTCCACGTACAGCTGTTCCTGTTCCAGCTCCTTGGTGAGCTCGCTGATTTTTTGTTTGTGTCGCGACAAACTGCCACGCACATCTTGCTCCCAAGCGTCTGACAGCGTACTCTGTGGAAATCGTTGCACCCACATACGCTGAAAGTCACTAAACACACTCATAGCGACAACGTCACTGTGCCTTTTTTCCTCAGCAATTTTGATGCGATTTATTTTGCTGTGTTCTTATTTCAAATTTATATTTCAACAATTATTTGTAATAATTGCCACTTCTTTTTGCATTTACACCTCAGATGTCTACACATTCGGTAAACAATAACTTGAACTTTGTTTCACTTATTTTTTTAGGTTTATCTTTTTAATTTTCATGTACTTTTTTTACTTTTTTTTTTATTATTTACCAAACTATGAACACTTTATTGAATCACGATGAATAACAATATGAATCAGGCCTGATCGTTTACATCAAGGGAGCGCCCGCAGCACGCACTCACACCATTCACAATTTTTAAGTTTACGTAAAACGCGACTCTCGAGTCTCGACTCAACCGCGCGCCGCGTTCTCGCACTTTTATTTACCGTTCACTCTAAAACGCCCGTCTATCACATAATTTCACAATTTTTTATCATTTAATAATCAATTCAATTAAATAAAGGGATTTATTTGTGCTATTTAACGTACCGCTTTACGTTTAAGCTGATCCTACGTTCTATAAATTCACAGATAATAAACAACTTAAGAAAATGCACGCAATTTGTATGGGACGGCCCGACTCCAGTGAACGCTACTAAAACAATACGCAAAGTTATTGAGTATTTTTGACTGGAGTGGAAATTTGAAATAATTGTGCAGCCGCAGGGCGCAGAGAGCGCGCGTGCGCAAGCAAAACAAACTTCAACTTGACGTACAAGATGACTCACACACAGCGGACCCACTAATTCAGGAATCAGGGCTGCCACACCAATCGAGTGGCATTTAAAGCAATTATAGTGTTGTACTAGATTTTTCACTCGTCAAATATTTTTACTGATTCAAAAAATATATGCATTTACTACATGCATTTATTACTTACTATGAAGTTTTTTTTTCTTTAAAATTTGAATAATTATTTATTCACGTTCAATTGTTCAAATACTTGAGAAGAACTCTTAATTATTAAGATATTTTCAAATTTACTAAATTGAAATTTATTTGGAAAAATTTTAATTTAACTAAACTAAAATTTATTTTTAATGCATTTTTACTTAAAATAATTATTAAAAATATCGAAAATAAATCGTTTAATTAGTTAATTATTTCTCAATGATTAATTGATATTTTTGATATTTGCGAGTCGAAAATTTTTCAAACAAAATAGTTATATTGGTACGATACAAATTTATTAGAAACAGAAGAAAAAACTACATTTTAATATTAAATTTGAACATTCATAACGTAATTTCAAATTGTCTTTTATGTTTATATTTATTAATTTAACAATTAACTTATTATTTTATTTGCTTTTAACTAAGGATTTAAGTTTTTTATGTGCGTTGGTAGTAGTTAATATTTCTGTTAATTTATGAAAAAGGTTTCAAAAGCAACGTTGTTACATTGACTAGATCATAAGAGCCGTACATGTTAACATAACCATCTTAACTTATATGAATCAGGGATATCTCGTTTTTAGAATGAATAGCATTTTAAGTTAGCTTAAGATTTTTAAGTATGCGTCTATGATCAAATACAAAAGACATGATATAGCTACATACTAATCGGGCAATGGTAAAGACTTCAAAAAAAAACAGCGTGAACCACGATATCATAGTTAATATTGTGTGTAGAATTTAGAGAGGTGAGCTAGGTCATGGTTTTTGCACCTAAATTTACAACCTGTCCAAACAATCCTGAAAAGTAAAGTTTTTACCAAGTAAAAGAAAAAAACACATGGTATTTTATTTTTATAATTTTTATTGTGAAACTCCCTGCTGGACTGGAGCATCTCTTTGTCGCGTAAAAATATAAAACAGGAATTGAAAGCGTTTAGCCTTGCTTTTGCGCCAATTCACGTGCCTTTGCACGCTCAATCTTAGCAATACGCGCCATACTCTTTGAACCCAACAAACCACCACCCCAGTGCCGGCGGATTTCGTCTTGACGTTCATTGTAGTTGGTCTTGACGGAATCAACCAGTTTGCCGAAGTTGGCACGATCGTTGGTATCGACTTGTGTCAATGCAATCGTGCTGCATGTTTTGCGGTGCACCAATGTGCCGAGACGTGCCTTGCCCTTAACAATGCAGTATGGGACGCCCATCTTGCGGCACAAAGCTGGCAAAAACAGAACAATCTGAAAAGTAGCATAAAAACAACAACAAATTAAACACATGTAAATAAATCAGAAAGATATTGAAATAGAATAAAATATGTTGATTGTTTGGGGCGCTCAGGGTCTATGTGTCTACATGCTGCGGCATTGTTCTAATGAATTTTTCTTTGAAAAAACATCGACATGCTCAGGTGAAGAAATTCTTACATCATCGCTAACAAGTGTTCAATTAAATTGAATAAAAAACAAAGATATTTACCTCAATTGGATCAACATCATGAGCAATGATGACCAATTGTGCTTTCTTCTGTTCCACCAATTTGGTGACGGTGTTGGTGCCAGCACGGATGAAGTTTGGCTTCTTCTTGGGGGTAACTTCCTTACCCTTGGCCTTAGCCTCAGCAATCTTCTTCAAGCGTTGCTTCTTGGCCAACACTGACTCTGGTCGGTATTTCTCCAACAACTTGAACAGCTGCACTGCAGTCTGCTTGTCAGCGGTCTGGCTGAATTGGTTGATTGGTGGCGGGATCTTCAAGCGCTTCTGCAACACTGCCTTTTGGCGTTGCACACGGATGTACTTGGGCCATTTCACGAAACGTGACAGATCGCGCTTGGGTTGAATGTTTTGGCCTGCAAAATAATTGCTCAAATTTCAATAATGAACATAACCTCAAATGCAATTTTAAAACTATTTTTAAACAAAATGTGGTTTAATTTTTAAAGTCAAAAACTTAAATAAACAATGCAATGCTTGATTAAATGCAAACACTCACCAATGCCAAAGTTTTTGGTCCTCTTCTCGAAGAGTGGGTTGGTGATTTTCTTAACCTCAACCTTCTTGACAGCCAGAGGAGCTGGGGCAACTTTCTTTGCCACGGGCTTCTTCTTCAACCTTGGCTGTAAGCACAAATACACAATTTAATATATTTTCAATATGATTCCATTAAACGTTATCTAATTTATGAGTTGCACAAGCCACAATCACATCTTTTGATATATAAACACGGTGGTTCATTTGGAGCGATGCATTTCTCTAGGACATCTTTTTTTGAACACTTTGTGTTTGTAAGGAATAAATTAATCACAATAAATTCTGGGCACTATTTGTTGTGGTATTTACCTTCTTAACAACCATTTTGGAAAGGTTTTAAGTGATGGATGATCAAAAAATCGGCAGATATTTAGCACCTCCGCAAAGAGCTGCTTACTATTTCGATGGCCGACAGTGTAAAGAACGAAAACACGGCAGGAAGTGGAGGAGCTGTCATTTTTGTGTTCGCCTGATTATTTTTCACCACGGGGGTCTTTTTGATTTGACAGCACTTATTTCAATTAGTGTTTTGGTAGTTGCAATAGATGGCGCTAATGTTTATTTAAAACTTGGCAAAAGTCGTGATTGACAAATACTTAAATATTTGCGAATGGATTTTACTGATTTTAATTAAAAGTTTAAAACTAATTGCTCATTTATAATAATTTAATATTTTAACAGTAACAAAAACAATTCAAAATAATTTATTTTTACTTTAAAAAAATTAATTCGTTTCAATAAACCCACCAAATTCACCAAAGTCTTCAAACTTACAGTGTGATCAATGCAAACAAATCATTTGAGTTTGAATCACGTACAAGAAAAATTTAAGGGAGTGGGAGTCCGAAAATCAAAGCGATCGTGAGTGAAGCACAAAAGTAATTGTCAGCATTAATTTCCAGTGATAAAATTGTTTGTTAGGTTTTCAAGACTGATAATTCAAAATTAGCATTATTCGTGATGGCTTTCACATAATTACCAAAATCTTATCTGAAACAATGTTTTCACAATGATAGAAACTAGCAGTCGGATGTGTTTTCAGTGATTTCAGTGACCCTTTTCTCAAATTGTATTCTGTTTATTTTGTGCATATGCGTGAGTGTGTGTGTTTTGTAACGCACATATTATATACAAAAAGACACTTGTCGCTCCCTGCATGATCGCATCGACGCAAACGCAGAGGGATCACCATACATATACTCAATTCAAAATTAAAATGAATCAATTGTCCCCAATTTGTCCAATTGAGTTGGTGTGGTCTTGAATTACAATAAAATAAAACGAAACCTCAGCACAGTGCAAAAAACGCGTCAGCGCAAATTTTATTCATACAAAATGTGGTTATGACAAGTGCACAACAAGCTTAAATTCAGCATAAATCGTTTAGCATAATAGAATGGCAATGGGGCATGCAGTGGTGGTGTGGGAGTTTGAATCCCGTGAGGGAAAATGGTTGCCCTACAGTCCGGCCGTTTCCCAGCATCTGGAGAGGGCTCATGTTAAAAAGCTGACGCGCGTTCTCCTCAGTGACGCTGATCCCAATCTTGATCAATTTTATGTTAATGTCCGCACAATGACACAGTGTTCTGATGAACTAGGTAAGACCACAACTTCACTTATTTGTTTCAACAAAATTAAATTTTTTTTTTTTTCAGACTTTCCATTAATAAGTGTTCGAAGGAAGTTCTACAAACCAGCGTCTCCAGCTGGCAAGGGAACCAAATGGGAATGGGTTGGTGCTAGTGGCTCCGATTGGCACAGCTACAACATGGAAGTCCAGTGCATTATCGAAGAGGCATGGGCAAAAGGCGAACAAACTCTTGATTTGTGCAAGACAAATCTTGGCCTCCCTTACATTATTAACTTTTGCAATCTCACCCAAGTCCGTCAGCCCAATGGGCCAATACGCAGTATACGTCGAGTACAACAGGCTCCCTATCCTCTAGTGAAAATGCCTCCACCCATAATGAATGGTAATGGTGGAGCAATTGGTCGTTGTCCCGTTCCCATTCCGAGTGCGTTAAATAGCAATAATCCGGCTCGTCAAACATGTCAAAAAGGTACTAATGGATGCATTAAAATTTTACCACCAGCATTGCCACAGTCAAACTGCAATCAATCAAAGCGCCATCTACTAAAACCTGCCAAATCAAAACAGAATGTGAATGAGGCGACTACAACCAATTTGGCACGTCAAATTCTTAACAATCTTAACATATTTGGAAATAAACCAGGCACCAGCTCACAAGCAGCGTCCCAATTGCATCATCATCAACAGCAGCAGCAACAGCAACAACAACATCAGCAGCAGCAACAACAACATCTACAGCATCAACAGCAGTTGCAGCAATTACCGCAGCAACCACCACAACAACGCCATCAGTATCATCATCATGATTATCAATTCCCAACGCCAAATCACTATAATCATCATGATCATAATATGCAATCCCACCATCAACGTAGCAGCTCACATCGGTCCAGATCTCGGACACGTGGCGACTCCTATTTGGATCCAGACACAGGTAGCCTTAAGTCAATGCGACGACCCAGTGTTGATACTGTATCCACATACTTAAGCCACGAAAGCAAAGAGAGTTCACGTAGCCGCAATATTGGCTCTGTGTCCGATCTGCTCGACTGTTCCATTGGAAGTGATGATGTATTCTCCAATTCATCTCCATTGCCCCCACCTCCACCACCACCACCACCAATACCTTCGGCACAAATGGCTGGCTCCATTGTCGGTGTTGATCCTGCCAGTGACATGATCAGTCGATTTGTGCGTGTAGTGGACCCGCCCAAATGGCCAAATGCGCAGCCGTGTCCAATGTGTATGGATGAGCTGTGTCACAACTCACAGAATCCGGCCATATCGTTGAGTCGTTGTCAGCACTTGATGCATTTGCAGTGTCTGAATGAGTTGATCATTTGTCAGCAGAAGCAGGAGAGTTACAAAAGTCTGTATATTGAGTGTCCTGTGTGTGGCATTGTGTATGGTGAGAAGATTGGCAATCAACCAGCTGGTGCCATGACATGGATTATTATTCCAAAATGTTTACCAGGTCACGAGGGACAGAATACAATACAAATTGTTTACAAGTAAGGCAATTTTTGTTTTGATTCAACTGATTTTTACTAATTATGTGTTTGTGTGTTTTTTAGCATTGCATCTGGTATCCAGGGCGGTGAACATCCTCATCCGGGTCGTGCATTTTTTGCCGTTGGATTTCCACGAACGTGTTACATCCCCGACTGTCCATTGGGGCGAAAAGTTTTGCGTTTCTTGAAGATTGCATTCGATCGACGATTGTTGTTTTCTATTGGAAGATCGGCCACTACCGGTCGTGAGGATGTTGTCATCTGGAATAGTGTTGATCACAAGACACAGTTCTCAATGTTTCCCGATCAAACGTACTTGCAGCGGTGCATGCAGCAGTTAGTGCATCTTGGCGTCACAGATTGATGGATTTTCGTAAGAAGTGTTATCTTTTTATGATTTAAAAAAAAATAATGTGAATTTTCGTTAATGCAATTTTGGCCTTCTTTGTACCTTTTTTAACCTGTTTGTTGAGTTCTACTCGTTATAACAGTAACGAACCACTTTTTTTTGTTAAAGTTCCAATTTAAAAAGACGAAAATTGCTCTTCGCAAATATAATTAATATCCAGTTAAAATGAGATCAGTTCAAGTTCAAACGCGATAATGCATAACCCTAAAGACTGAAAAACAAACACAATCTTTACTCATCATGATAATATGAGATATTTTCTGAAAAGATTTCATAAACTTCTTTAATAAAGATTTTTCACTCTCTCGCATAAAATAAGGTAAAAGCTAAGAGTTTAACAATTGTTTCTCTATTAAAATTGATTAGGTGGATAATATCAACTAATGTCAATATTTTGAAATAATGATTTCATGGTTTTAAAATAAGGAAATCAGGAATTTTCTAAGAATCATCTTTTTCATTTAGAAGAAAGGTGCGCAATTTATTAAAAATTTGTCTTCCAACAATATTAGGTACTCCATGAACATGCTGCCATAATTTCATTATACATATTCTATATTTCTTAAGAAAAATGCTTTAAGAAAGTGTCAGTATAGAAAGTTCTTCCATTATACTATTATTAAATATATTTTAATTAAATAATTATTTTATTCCTTTCAAGGACACAAGTTTAAAAGTCCATGCATGCAGCATTAAATTCTAAGGCTTTAATTATTAAAAAATTGTACGTAGTTTATAAGGTTTTTATAGATTTGAATCCATTTCACGACTTTGTTGTAAATTGTAATAAATATTACATAATATACTTTAAATTTATTTTAAAATTTTAAAATGTTCAAATTTTTAAATTTATGCTAATATTCAGCCATTATGCAAACAAATTAACAAACGATTCTTGCGTTAACATTTAAGAAAATTCATTCTTTCATAAATTTTATTTATATCGCCTAAAATTGTTATTATTATGGCATTAAAACAATTAGCTAATAGATTTTATATTTTATGCAATTGGCAAAAGACAAAATTGTGATTTAAAGTTGCAAAGAAGCAACTGTTTAAATTGTAGAAGTATTTCAAAAATGATATTATAATTATTTTTCATTTAGCTCATTAGACAATCAAAAGTATTTTTGTATTCTTCCAAAACTGTAATAATAAGTAAAAGTAAAAAATGTAAACATTAAAAAAACAAGATTTTTTTTTTCATAAGCGTAATTTTTACTTTCACAGCAGAGAAAATTAATTTCGAAATACATAAATAATTATTTTGCAAATAAATCAAAATGAAATGCAAAAGAAAAAACATACAGCGGAGAGGCGTAATAAGATGTATTTGGCCAAAACGTCAAACAAGAACCCGAAAGCCTTATTAAGAGCAGTTTTGCCATTTTTGTAAAGCTTGCTGGCTGCGAAATTGAACGGTGATGTGTGGCCATAATAAATATTGTGAAGTCAGGAGTATAATGTACATTGTACATTCACTCGTCACAAGTAAATTAACCCTTATTTCAATGTTTATGAATAATTAACTGTTTTTTTTTTTGGATTGATAAACCTTTTTTTATTTAGTTCTTTTAATTTTGGACAGAGATTCCGAAAAAGACTGCATTTTTTATATTATCAACTATCCTTCCTACTAATTATCGCAGCAGTAATCAATATTAACTGCAGTTCTGCCTTTTTGCTATAATATTTAAAAATACAAATAACTATATGCAATCGATCAAGGGTTAATGAAAATAAAACAGCTACAGTTATTGAAAACATCTGTATAATTATTGCAAATATCTGCAATAAAAGTTGTTCATTAAAAAGTGAATGAAAACAAATCAAAAGCTGTGTAACTAAAATGCCAATTGATGAATGGCCACCGTTTAATTTCCAACCAGCTCACTATCAACGAACCAATTAAATTCATTCATAAATTGAGTAATCACTCCAAAAACTATTAAGTGATCTAATAGCATGCAATTACTTTTGATCTGTGTACAGAGCTGCCAATAATTACCGTCAACGGAGCAATATAAAATGAGTTTAATTATTGGTACTAACTTAAAATGTCGATCGATTTTAAATATGATGTGTAATTATTTGAATCATTCTAAACTTTTGTTTGAAAAAATAATCACAATCAATTCCTAGATTTTATAGTAAATTCTTGGAAGCTGTTCCGTAAGGACCTCCACAAAATTAATCCTTCAACCCATTTCATTCATTAGAATTTCCACGAAATTCATACATTTTCTTTATTGACGCATTCAACGAAAATGTTTGCACAAAAAAACCTCGCAAGTCGCAGCCTTCGATTTTCTTTTTGAGTTGCTCAATGCAATTATTTTGACAAAGATGGTCAATGCGAGTTTTTCGCGTTGCAAGTTGAGATCTGATGGGATCGGATTTTTTTCTGTCCCCGTCCGAATTCAATGCGGTTCATTTCTGCTGAATTTTATTTATCATTCATTGAGCCTTTTTGTGCAATTTGAATTAATTGATTGCTGCTTTAATTATTGCAAATGAAAAGTGACAACGATTAACACTTGCTTAAATCCGAGCGAACTTAAAGTGGCTGCCAATGTGATGGTGTGTCATTCGATAAAATTATGCATTTGTTTGGAATTCTCTGCAGTTTGACCCAGATAGAAACGCATTTAAATATTTTGTTAATTCATATAGATTTCAACAATCTTTTATTTTGTTCTGGAAAAAAAGAAAACAATTTAAAGAAATAATTTCAGAAATGATGATCATTGAAGGTTTTGAATTAAAATGTTGTTAAGATCAAACACAACTACTTTAAATTGTAATCTTAATAATAAATCTTAAATGCCAATATTACAATGCTACTTAAATAAATTTAATGAAATTATGCTGCACAAGTCTTACAAAAAAAAGGAATTAGCATAAAATGAAAATACCATATAAAATCGCTTAAATGGTTTGTCTTTTATATTTATTTAAATGAACGTGTTTTATTTGTTTTCAATTCGTTTTGCATTGTCTCATTGTCAAGGCTATTTTTGTTGGATAAAACGATGAAATTCAAAGAATGAATGTCTGTTATGTGTATCAAGGCAATCCAATATGAGTTTTATTGTTCGGTTGTACACTTAAATTAATGAAATTGAGGTCCGTGCAAAATTTCAGGACAAATGAGTCACGTCTTGCCAAAATAGGAGAACCTTAATAGAAGATCATAAAAACAAGCATTAAAACTAAAAGATTGTTTTAAAATTTTTTTGTTTTAACATAATCAATGAAAATATATTAGCCACGTAAATCTTAAAAACAAGCAGTCAACCTAATTAAAAAAAGGCTGAGGGTTAACAAATTACAAAACATAAAATGTAAATGATCCAATCTATGTAGGGACATTAAGGATTTTGCAAAGTTATACCAATTTCTTAGCATTTATGAGTGCGTATTGCAATTGTATAAACTACAAAGTATGTTTAATTTGTGTATACCTGCCAGAAGGTAAACAAGGGGTACATTTGTGGATAGCGACAAACCACGATATGAAATACAGCCAAACGGATCGCACTTACAATATCAGTGCACGGTGGCGTCAGTTTCAGTTAAAAATTAAAAGTATATGACGCTCTGGCATCGACTGTAAGCACCTCAGTCTGCTAACCGCGAGCGTGCGGACAACAACTTTTTTTTTTTAATAAATTCACCAACGCTTTTTTCTACTTTACTCAACATCAAAACACCACCAGCAATGGAAATATAAACTCTCATTAAAATTGATTGAGCATATAAAGTGAGTTACTATCAGTGTGAAGAAAAACTTACTGCCAATTAATGTGGCAGTAAAATGACAATAAAATAAAACAGTTAATTAAGAAACAATTACAACAGTGAATTGTGTTTGTTGCATGAAATTGTGCTGGCATTGATTGTGTGTGGTCCCAATTGTTTACACAGATTTTTTTTTAATAAAATTTAATTAGTATTGTGTTGAATATTGTTATTTAAATTTAATTTTCGCATACTTAAAAAATGGTTAAAATGTTAATTGCAATTTGTTAGTAAAATTTTTTTTGTGTGAAGAGCCCTTGAAGTCATGCCAAGCTTCACACTTACTCTTTTTGAGGGCATTTCAGTAATCAGAAGATGAACACAAAACATAAGAACAGATTGTTATTGTTGTTTAACATTTACATCTCAAAATGTTTTATTCTTTAACTTTTCCATCCAAATGTGTGCATTCTTACAATGCGAGTTCGGTATCTCTTGAGGTTTCAGTTTCAGTGTCTGCCTTGTTACATTGTTATGTTGATGAGTTACCACTCTGGAATGCACTTGACTGTCTGTAACGAATATTCTATTTTGTTAATGGTTTTCTCGTAAACTAAAGATTAATGAAAGAGCGGCTCATTTGTGAAATAAGTCAAGGGGTCTAAGATCATAATTTTTATGGAATTACAAAATTAATTTCTGTATTGAAAATACTTTTTGCTTTTAATATATTAATTTCAAAAATACATTTAAAACAATTTTATTTTTGGATTAATTATTTCAATTTAAAAACTTAATTTTTTTTGATAGAATACTTTTTTTGTTGCCAAAAAAAATGTATGACCAATAATTATTGCACTCAAATTTTATTTCATTTAAATAGGTCACTAAAATTTCACCGCAAAAAAATTTTAGAAGTAAAAATTGTATTCTCGCTAAAAAATGTACCCAAATTTGTGTCACATTTTCCATTCTTTACTCTTCACATTGCATTAACATTTCAGCCACATAAAGATATGCAAAGTAGTTTAACAATTCAGCAAACATACGAATAAGAAAGAAAAATGTATGCGAAAGTAATCAACGGCGCCCACAATTTTCGCCAATTCACCATTTTATGTTTATGCAAATTAATTATTTTCTTTGTGTTTTTAAAGACTTTTTAAAAATTATAGATGTAAATGTTTATTTAATAAAAAGTTAAAAAACCGAATGAAAAAAGCAAACGAACAATCTTATCGAAAACAACGTACACACAAAAATAAACAAAGTATTATTACTGAAGGAACGTTGAACAACCAAACAAAATAATAAAAAAAAAATTACAACATTTGCCGCATGCTATTGAAGTTCGTCGTCGCGATTGAATCATACAAGTCTTTCGTTTTGTTGTTGCAGTTTTTTCCAAAATAAAGGGGTGAGTACACACTTGCAATTAGCGTCCATTTGCACAACAATAATTAAGAACAAGCCACAAAAAGGCATCTTTAAAGATGGTGCTAAATTGTCGGTGCACCATCGCATTCAGATACAATTTGCGGCCACCTTAAATAAAATTGATGATTGCGTAACTTGTATTTATGTCAGTGGAGTTATGAAGAAGAGAAATAAAACAAACGAAAGAGGAAAAAACATCTCAGAGAATGGAATAAAATTTCACTGTTGAGTGCAGTCCAGGGGCTTGTACGTGTGTCAAGTCGATTGCGGGCAATTCACGCCTGCCCATATTTGGATGCAATTTTTGCCTCAAGGACATTAATCAGACATACATACGAGTAATAATGTGCTGTATGTGCGCCTTTAATGCGCGGATCACTGAAATTGGGTTTCTTTATTTTGTAAAAGCCGGTCGCGATTTTTTTGCACATTTTCTTTAAGGTTTGTTTTATTTCTCTGGTATTTTTTATTTGCACTTCATTTTTGGTGAATTTTTATTTATGACCTCACACAAGCTAGTGTGCTTTGTTTTTTTGGTTTAGTTTATGCAAACCGTCATAATAGCTTGAGAGGCATACAATTATAATTGGAATTGGGGGAGGCAACATCAAAAAACACATAAAGAAAATAACATTTCTTGTGTTATTGTTGGGATTAGGTTGCCTAATCGAAAGTGCTTTTATGGTTAGCAATTTTAATAAATCACATTGTAAAGATTTCAAATGGTCCAACATGATGTACTTGCTTAGTGTTTTGAGGTCTTTATTATAATAGTACGTGCCCATGTTTTTGGCGGTTTGCCAAAGAGGTCAAAATTGACATATTCTTTGTTTGGTTTTAATAGCTGACATTGTTTGTTCAAATTACTTTCTTGATAGAGGCTCTGCTTTTAATGTTTATTCTCGTCTTTACTCGTGCCAGCTGCCAAGTTCTTGTTCCTCTTTTTGACAAAATTTAAAATTCAAGTCACCTGCAATGCATTGTGCTGGTGAAATGTACTTTTACTTCCATAATTTATTTGTTTTGTACGTGAATAATGTAAAAACAAAAAATGTAGATTTTTCTTTGGAATTGTTTTTTTTTTGTTTAAAAAAAAGTGGTCTCAATTTTTATGTCTCGTTATTTTTAGCCAATATTTAATTAGACAAGTTAGTTCTCGCGAAAAAGCACTAACAAAATTTAGAATTAAGTAAAATTAAATATTTAAAACGTGCCAGTTAAATAATGAAATTATGAATGAAAATAAAGTCTTAGTCCACGAGTAAATGGACAAAACAAATGGATCTGTTTAAATATGTGCACATGCATCCAAAAGGAGGTCCCATTTTTTTGAATAAAAGATCGTGTTTCTAAATTTAAACCAAAAAATAAATTTTAAACGTAAACATAACAAACCATTAGCAGTGCCTTTTATTTTTTATCCACATTGTTCTATCTATTTATAGCAAAATGTTGAAAACGTCTTTACTTCATTCAAATATTTTAATTTTTGGATCCTGTTCCTATTTGCTTGGTTCTACTATTTATTTTAGACACAAACATTTTCACGCCAGTGTAATTCTAAGGTAATTGTGTAGTGTGTAGTGTGTACTCGTACCATATAGTGTACACTGACACCACGTTCCGGGTCGTGACTTTTACAAATTTGGAGCTGAACCATGTTTTTGTAAGAACAACTACATTAGCGGCAAATTGAAAGGCTATTGTATTCAAATGCAAGTAATTTCAATGGCACGTTTTCAATATTGTATTTATTATGACAATTCAGTTAAATAAGCATTACATCACGTTAATTAGAAGTGGGGAGGGGGAAAGAAAGCTTCGATTAGATGCATTTTTGGTATTTTATGATTTTTTTTTTTTTGGAATATTTTAGGAGCAATTAAGGAAATTAGTTTATTGTTGAATTCAATAGAGCAATTAATATTCAATTAAATAATTGAATGCTTTCTTCGACTTAAGAATAGTTAGCAAGAGTGCCTTTGAAGCCTAATATTCTGAGATATATGAGAAACTCGGTTTTGTGCAGCCTTTAAAATTTAGGAATTTAAAATAATATATTTCAACAATTTGACATTTTTTCCTCTATTATTATAATTATATATCTTTATAATTGCATACAACATTAAATTATTTTGTTTATAAGGCAAAAAATTTATTAAATCTTTGGTTAAGCCCATATTTTCATAATCAATGTTTAATTGTTTTTACCAAAATTAAAAAAGTTTAATTACAATAATTTTTTTTTACTTTTAAATAAAAAATGTTTGGAAAAGATCCGGTAGACGAATTTAAAACATTTTGACAGTCTGTTCCGTCATATAAGTGAAACCTATAATTTATAATAAAAAAAATTTGCATTTTTTTATTTATTTTTACTATTTACACAATTTAAACAAAATGAGTAAAATAAATTAGTATTTTAAAGCCTTTAATTCAATCTAATAAATTCAAAACTGTTTCAACAAACAATAAATTGACCATGAAAATCGGTGGAAGCGGCACAAGATGCAAGAAGCGATTGCTAATTAAACGCACTAGTTATTATATTGTGTGATGCTTTTTTCTGCTGTTTTTTTTCTACATTCATTATGTGCTATTCTTTATACATACTGCACCATAAAAGCGACAAAATAGATATCAGATTACTTTGCATACACAAGAGTTTGAAATTTTATTTATAGAATAAGGCGTCATTGTTGAATTTTTGAAATGAAAACATCTATTGTCGTACACAAAAAGTAATTCTTTATTATAAGTGTTGTTTATAAAATATTGTACGTTAAATATATATTACATCAAAAAATTGAATTATACAACTATTCAATTGATTAATTTGATTATTGCAAATAACAATAAATTGTTATTTAAAGTGTTGACCTTCGACTGTCAGCCAAATTTATTTCCTATTCACTGTGTCTATTTCAATAAATTTCAATATAAACACCGCCCGGCACTTACACAATTCACAAACTCCCATTAATTAATCAATAAATTAGAAGCTTGCCCCAAGATCGTTTGTACATATGCGACATAAATCAAATTGCACAACATGTTAAACCGTAATTATAGTGACAACATGGTTCACTTTAATAATGATGATGATGACTATTAAATTACACACACATCTGCCATTTAACTGCAAGCAAGCAATTGATATCGTCTATTTATCGTTAATGTTGCAGGACAATGTTCAACAGATGATCATTGCACTAATTATTATAATTAGGCGAAACACAGGCATAAAATAGTGCATACTTTAAATATTTTTTTGTTGCATTAAATTTGATTTTAACGTTAAAATTGTCATTAGAATATCAATTCACTGGCATTGTGGTTCATCACATAAATATGCAAGGAGATGCAAGTCGCATTGAAGTGTTGTTATAAAAAAAGTATCAAAGCTGTACACAATTTACATAAATGTTCCATGTTTCCTTGAATTGATCCAAGTCTGGCTTCAAAGTAGCACAACGATGTGATCAATTCTTGAATTCATTACTTTTTGAGGCGTACAATGCAAATATTTGAACAGTTATTACCTTTTTTGATGTACTGTGTAAGTTGTTAACGTTTAGAAACTTGCAGTCTCAACTTTCAACTTGGACTAATTGCGTTTAGCGAATATGGAATGAGTTAACTGGGGAAGCGTTTATGGAAATTTTATTTATTGCAATTGAGTTTTTTTGTCTTTAAATGTGGCCTGAAAGGCTGACTGTTTTATTTAAAACAAAAAACTTACTCAATTTTATTAGTTTTAATAATTTCAAATTTAAATACATTTTATTCAATTTGCATTCATTTGAAAAAAAGGAGTGCTTCCGAACTTTAAACGCACATTAATAAAATCTTAACTCGTGAGCTTTCTTAAAAATTTCCATAAATTTAATGCGAATTTTAACATAATATGCAAAGTCAAAAGAAGTGGGTGATTTTTTTCACCTATTTGGTATGCATTGCTGTGTGGTATTTTATTGTTTTAAGAGCCAAACAATAAATAAATATACATTAGCATACTGTAAAAATAATTTGCTTGTTCAGATACAATTTGTCTTCTTCAAGCATGGATTTTTAATATATTGAATCAGCGAAGCTCCGTGACACCCACATTTAATTTTTTATTCATTGACCAAACATAACCGAGACGAATTGATGAATGAACAAAATCAGGATTGGCATTTAATTCCAAAGCGCGCAATTAAAATGTTTTCTTATTGAACATCTTTAACATACGGATACACTGTCGCCATTTGTTACAACTTATAGAGTATAACAGCTAGTCTTGGTAATTTAATTTACAAACAATATTATAAAAAAATAGTGTGTCCTGTCGTATGTTTCTAAGAATCTTGAAAAAATAATAAAAAATTCCTACAATTAAATAAAATGAGGCAATTCTAATTAATTCTTACTATGTCATTTTTAAAATTAACACTAACTAGTATTTTATAGGTCTCTTGGTCATTTGCAAAAGGAAGTTCATTTCAACTGTAGCATTTATGATTTGAATATTTAAATTTTTTTATTCATACGATTCTGCATTTAAATGCACAGTGACATAAGACTTGTCAGTTTTTATTGCTTTGAACTAACTGCAACGTCATTTGGTTTAATCTCATCACTTATAATTGCCATTGAAAAACAGCGGAAGTGTGTCGCAAAATTTGGGCATGTACAAGTTTTTGGTCGTTAAATTACCATTAGTAGTTTAATTGTTTTTAAATGAATTTGTGCATAAAATAATTGTGTTCTTCTGCAATGTTTCACAATGAAAATGAATGTATTGTGAATAATTTTGTTTACCTTTTTACTAGGATGTTTATTGAATCGGTAAGAAATTATATCCTAAAATATATCAAAATTATGTAAATCTAATAACTAATTTAAAATTATTTTTAAAATTTTGTTCCAATTTCTTTACATCAATTTTCAAGAATATTATTTTCAAAAAATGTTTGTGCTTATTTTACATACGTTTTATATAAAGTAGTAACGCGAAAATAACGCTTTATTTATGTTTTTATTTAGCACTTCAAATTTCAAAACCAGTTTGTTGAAATAGACGGTTAATAAAGAATATTACAATAATATTTTAATCGAACTTAATACTTATACGACATATTAAGTGAATACCTATTTGATGTGATTATTGTTAATTTGGCATTTAGTTGCGCCCATTAATCGGCATTATAAAAATAAATGCGAATCACTTAATAAATGATGACTTTACAAAAATTACTGACAAATGAAAAAGTTAAAAAAACTGTTGTTCAAAGAGCGATTGGCGCCAGAGGATCTCCTCAAACATAACATTGACTGATGAGTATTGGTTATGGATTAAGTTTATAAATCAATTATAGAGTTTTACTTTGCACAATAATTGAGCGAAATAAGGTGACTTAAGAACAATTTATTCTAAACACCTATTTCATTGTTAATTGAGCCAATAAATTATTATACATTAATTACTTTTAATTGCATATTTTATGTAATTCTGTATTAATTATTTAATTTTGAATAAATAATTATTTGCTTTTTTTGTTTGATTGAATCAGAAATCCGAGCCCTGTTGCAATTTATTTTGAACAGTACTATTTCTATATTATTATTATAGGTGTTTACTATTTGATAAATTTGTGGGCGGAATGCACTGACTCATTTTTATCATCCAGTTCGATTCTGAGAGGCGTATAAATGTCGCTTTCGTGTCTCCCCAATGAATCGCACAATGTAAATGCAGTCATTGCCGTTAAAAAAGTTGTTGGGTGGATTAAATGAAATATTTAAAACTGTATTAACGAGATATTAACTGAGAATTTAGAAGTTTTACCTTAAAAATACATTTACATCGTCACCATTTAAATTACTAAGAAACAAAATATCAACGCAGATAATTTCCACATTATAAAATATTTGCTTATTACCGTGGGAATATTCAATTTTCCTTCCGTTTTGCGTTACAACCAAAACAATGTAACCAATTTTTGCACAAACACCAATTCGTTGTAGAATCACCTCAACACTTGGTGTTGATGATGTCATGGAAGGCATTTGCATACGTAATCGCTTTATTACATGTGCTACAGGCTACATTGCAAATGTTTATCCCATAATGAGAGACGTGTGGGCGGAATCACTTTTAATTTGTCTATATTGATTTATTATGATCCAGTATGGTTGTTATAGTTTCTTACATTCGCAAACTATTTCGAAAAAATGTTAGAATCACGTGTTGACAAACCATGAGTCCAAAAAATGTCTCTAAGAAAAAATGCCAGGAAGATTTCTCGGAAACTACTGGACGGATTTGCATGAAAATTTGACGTCATGTATAAAATAAAGTATTCATAATTAGTTTTTTTTTTATTTCTAGGTCAAAATAAATTGACAAAAACGTTTTTTAGCTAGAAACTTATATGGGCGTTCAAAAACGGAGCGAACACAAAGTAGGCGCGATATAACTTCATCTTCTTTCTGAGAAACCGTACGCAACATGAAAAAAAAATTCTTTCACATCAATATAGTCTTTTATAATACAAAAAAAGTTTCCGAACACTTCAACGTCAAAAACTGGAAATTGAAGGGAGTTCTACAATTTTTCGCTCTGGGTTATTAGTTTCCAATAATATCACACCTCGATATGCCTACCATGTATTTTGTAAGAGGTTTTAATAAATTTACAGCTCGCTCTCCCTGCGATGTAGTTTTGTTTAAAAATAAGTATATGATCTTAGAAGCATTTATCTAAGCATTTTAATGTTTATTAAATTAAATCAAATTTGACGCGTATTAGCAATGATTCTCTTTCATTATCGTGTTCGATCTCACTTCATGGATTATTCTCGTCGATTAAGACCCTACACTTTGTTCGTCGGGGGTCTATTCATTGTGATTTCTGAAAAGGATTGAATGGACTGTAGTTGTATTAAGCGCTATTATACCTTCCGCCTTGTTGCTGAAGCGACAATTATCCATGACCTAGTTTGTTGTCTTTTATTTGGATACTTTTTTTCTGTTTTTGTTTATGCCTACATAAGTATTCATGCTCGTTAGTATTTGTAAATGTAATTAATGTTGCTTTTACTTTTACTTTTAGTTTTAGACAATTAAATTTCTCTTATTTAAAGCACTGTTTTATTTTCCATATAATTCAATACATCGCATCAATTTAAATCAAATAAATGGAATTAACCTTAACCTTGATAAGTCCCAAATCATTTTGGCGATCATTCAACACACGTGACACAATAAAAACCATAACAGACTGATCATTACAATTTAACCGGCATTTAACGGTGTTGTGGGTGGAAATTATGTTTTATTCCTCAATTTAAAAAAATAACAAACAGAATGCAATAAAAGTTTGCCGCATAAAATTTGGGCTGTGGACTATTAACGCCGATGATAAAATGCGACAAAAATAGGCTGAAATTGTTGAATTTGCAAAGACTGGGAGTGTAATAAAGAGTTTTATGTTCATTGTTTCCAATTTACAAACCTTATACAGTGCGATGGAAGCATTAAATGTTACGATTTATGAATTGTTAAAAAGTATTTGTTGTTTCACTAATTTAACAAATTAAATTTAAACCTTTATAGTCAGTTAAGAGCCGAAATCGAATACGTACAACATTTTAAATCCAATATAATCCATCGTGGCCCAATTCTGATTAAAATAACATTGTTAAGTTCAAAAATAAAATTTCATTTTTATTCTATTTTGAAATTGTTTTCAATTAATTTAAAATATTTGTAAAAGTGCAACCAAAGAAATGAAAAATGAATACAAACAAAACTGGCAGGAATTGTCTAAAAATAAATTAAACCGATTTTAGTTTATTTTTCGCTTGAGTGTTTCTGATTGTTAAAACAAACCGGTTTCTAATTCTATTTGAGCACATCCACAATCCGCATCACCCCTTTAATTTTAATGGCCCAATAAAGCCAAATTGCAGTCAAACATTTTTATAAGAGAATTTTTCATGAAGTCATGATGTCAACAACAACCTACTCGCAGAACCAGCCCCATGATTGTGACTAAACAATTTTTTAATTTAGTTTATGTAAATCTAAGCCAATTATCAATTGATGCAAATTAATGTTTCTATACAAAAGTAGTGATGTCACTTTTGCAAAATTCACACTCCAGACTTTATAAGCACGTTACTGCACTTTAATTTCTACAATATTGCATAATACTAATTTTAAATCCTCGAATTACCCATTCATCAAAACGTGCAGTGGCTACGAAAATAACAACAATTGTAGAAACAGTTATAAAATCAATCAATCAAATGACAAATCGTTGAAACTGCTTTCTGTAAATGGAGTTAATGTTTTGTTCAACATGTTACTGCTGACAAATTAATCGCATAACATAAACATGTAAATTGATGGTTACGATAACCGCGGCGTCCACAGACCACAACTATTACAGCTTCGTATACAGTAACTTTTATTACAATTTACAAGCGATCAACCTTGTGTGTCCAAACACCAATTATGTCCGACAATCGTCACAACACGCCATACTATGCCATCGCAGAATTATAGTTTAATTTCCAATAACATGCGATTTGAAATGAAATATTAGCATATATAGAGACATCAATCAATTGTGATTTGCGACGCACGCAGACACAAATGATAGAATTTAATGCAAATAATATTATACACCGCAACAGTTTGTAAAATTGCATTTGAATGCGATTTCCATAGTTGGAGATGTTGCTGTGTGTGCACTGTGCAGTGTGCTCGAAAAAAGCTAAAATTAAGCATTTCAGTTTTGTATAAATGCGCGGAGGGATTACAATTTACAGATGCAAGTGCGCATGCAAAATTTACTGGAGCGTGTTGAAAAGTGAAGCGGCTGAAGGAACACCGCGTGTTTTTTTCCCCTTTATTTTTGTGCTCGCGAATAACGTGTAAAATGTAGTGCGGCTATTAATTTAAATTTTACACTTCTTGACTGAATATTTGTAGTTGATTTTCTTTGCAGATTTATTGGATTTTATGCTTGGCTGCATATGGCTGTGCGAAGATGTTCATTAAAGATATTTTGTTTATAAATAGAGTCAGTAAGTAGTGAATAATGGAAATGGTCAAGAGTTTAAATTGGAAGTTTAAAAATGAATTACAATAAACAATTAATTGTTACAGTTTACGTAAAATTATAATAGTAGTAGAATCAGAATAAACTGTCCACAATAATTATTAAAAAATAAATAAGTAGTCTAAAAAAGGAGCGTCTGTTTCCCTCCTTAATTACGGTATGCGAAGGTAACGGGGAAAAAAATTCAAAAACCTTTTTAAAAAACGTCAAAGAGAAATTTTATAAAATTGTTTTAATTTTATTCAATTTGTTTTTTTTTTTTTGCTAGGCAAAGCTGCTGAACGGCCATAGCAGTTAAATATAATTAGTCTTTCATAATACAATTTAAACCATTTTTGTTTTTTAACTTAAATATTTAATTTTAATTTTAAAACAAAAATTATTTTTACAATTTACATAACAAATTAACAAGTGTCCCGTCATACTCGAATGACCTAATCGAATTTACATTGTTTTATATTATGCAAAAGAATCAAGTCTCACGAGCAAATCCCCATGCAACAGCACCCATGACCCACTTGGGTGCAGTTACTTACACACTGCGTACTTTTATATTCGCTTGGCATAATCAATTCCTTATTTTGGCGTGCTTCTACAAAACCGGGTGACATGAATGAGCTTTTGCACGTAAACAGTCGCACTTTTTGTATGTTACCAAATCACCAAGAAAAGCTTGTGTACGCATTTTTATGCAACAGTACACGCAATTTTGTTGTTTTATTTTTTATTTTTGGAAATCTCATCAGATGGTCCATCGTGGTGGTTTTACAATTTTTTCTGAATAAATGTTTTGCATTTTACAATGCCAAATGTGACGGGTGGGCACGTCCATATATGGAAGAGCATAAGTCCCAAAAATGAGCATTGCAATTTCATGTTGCGGTCGTATGTATATGTTGTTTTGCTTTGTTTTATTTTTCAATTAATTAGCAACAATTTTTACTCAATAATTTCTGATTGATTGACATATTTGTATATTTTTTAAAATCCTGTAAGGCTGTTCAAATCGTTCCAGATTAATATTTTATTAAATAAACTATGCAGATAAATTATGTAAACCAAAACAATATAAAATTAACTACATAATTGTTTAAATTATTAATTGAAATTTGTTCTTATTTTGATACCCAAATAAGTCTGCGAGAATATTCCGCAATTGTGATACTCCCACAAAAGTTACTGCACTTTACAATGCAACCGAACAAGGTAATAAAATGCAAATTACCATTGCAGTGCAGAAAACTCACATGTAAGTGCACCCCATTTTTGAATTGGCCAACAACATTAATAAACCCACATGCATGCACTAAAATGCATTGCCGAAAGGTGCAGACTGCAGACTGCCACAATGTGCACAAGTCTACTGCACATTGTCAGTCGCATTCAATTCTGTTTACTGGAAATCTCGCCGTGACTCACGCGATAGGCCATATTGAATCCTCACAAAATGAATTCCCAATGCAAATCTCATCTGCAATGTAGTAATGATGTGGCCGACCAAATAAGGTTGCATTTGGTAAATCACTTGGCATGGCTGTTAAATAACTCAATACTCATATTAACTATTGAATTTTGTCTTGAATGAGTTGACAAATTGTTCCACTCCACAAACAATAACAAAAGTATCGCGCTATAATTTTGGGAGGGTGAAGATGCGCACGGAAAAACATTTCTAATATTTTATTGAATTTACTAAATCAATCTTCACACACATAGCATCGCCAATCTAATCAAATGACGCCCACTTGAAAGTTGAACCAGGCCCATTATAAGTGCGACCGCGACGCAGTCAGTGTTTAAAATAAACTTCTGGCTGTACCCACAATAATATTAAGTGTCATTGCACAAGGTCGGTCGCGGTCGAAGCGCAATATTTTTGTTGCTCATTCCCGTTTTTTGATATGAAAAAATTTTGTTAGGCGACAATTGAATCTATCAAAGTCTTTCAGAAAATGCTGAAACGTCTTGAGTGCGTGTTTTGGATTAAGATTTCTAACTTGAATCATTCAGTAATTGAGACTCCAAAAATTGTAAATGCGATATGGAAGATTCAACCTCTTGCGTGTTAAGACAAGAGCTTTTGATTTGTATCTTAATCCCTTTCATGACATTCAATGAAGTCATCCTAATTTTTGTGTCTTACGCATGATCAAACACATCAATTAATCAATTTTTCTAGTCATGTAAATTCATTTAACAAAAGCTTTCAGGCGCAGGTGATATTTTGAAATTTCAGAGTTAATTAATTTCAGTTTAAACTTTTATTAAACACGATGTTTTTATGATTTTTGCGTAGGCCTATGACGTTGCCTTAGTTATAGTTGTCGCATTGTGCAGATTATGTTGCAGTCTTTATGGTCACTGGTAATAAATCAGTCTGCATCGGCCTAAATTTGTATTTGGATATTATGTTTATTTAATTGACAGTTTTTACGATTTATATTTTTATTTTGTGATGTCTTTACAACTGTTTCGGATTTAATTATCCGGTTGGTATTTAAGTTTTCTAGTTTATTTTTGATTCAAGTTTACATTTTTTAATATAATAAATGTTTTGCTTAAAACTTTTAAAGAAACAGATTTGTTCTTCGGTTTTTGCAAGTGGCAATTTGATCTTGTCGGCAAACCGTAAACTTTTTGTGGGGATTTGTACTCCCATAATTCCTACATTTAACTTGATATTAAATTTAGAATCAGTCTACCGACACAGCAGCGTGTCCATGAACAGTTGAGAATCCACGATGAAGAAGATTACCAAAGCAGAAAGGTTAAATGTGCAGTAGTACTCGTATGTTGTAGAAAACCTGTCTTGAAAGACGCCCGTATAACCCTTCACTGGAATTGAAAGTGGAGAAGATCTTGCAGCCAAATCGAATTGTATAATATGGAAACTGCACTCAGTCTAGCCTTTATGACCACTCAATGACGTCACGTATTGCACTTTCGATTATAAAAAAAAAGCTGTTTCAATGCAGTTCTTGGAATGCA
The DNA here is from genome assembly GCA_963854165.1 of Sylvicola cinctus. Classification (NCBI taxonomy): domain Eukaryota; kingdom Metazoa; phylum Arthropoda; class Insecta; order Diptera; family Anisopodidae; genus Sylvicola; species Sylvicola cinctus. The sequence goes on from OY974083.1 coordinate 46,500,149, forward strand.
CATTAAAGATGTGTGTCGAGTTGTTGTCGGGTGATATTAGGATTTCGGTTTGATGCGTTGGTTATAATCTTACAATGTACACGATTATTAAGTGGATGTCAACAGTTTGCATCTACAGAAAATTATAAATTACTAATGCTTTTCACTCTGCGTATTGCCTCAATGACTTCTCTGGCATAATGTGCACGTTTTATGGAGACGCACGGGCTAGCCAACTGCAAGCATTTCCAGGCAAACTACATGCCATTTATGGTGTTAGTGCCAATTATGGGTAATTGGGGCTCCGTACAATTTTTTTTTCATACACCACTTCTTTCTGACTCGTCGTGTTGTCGCTTTGTTTTTTTTGCCAGCCCGGTACATATGTGGTACTTACTTAATATAGTATAAATACTTTTCAATAAATTCATTTGCAGAAGGTCTTTAGTCTCTATTAAGCGCTATTGTGATAGACTTCACTGAATTCGAATTATGAAGTTGCCAACAAACAGATCTCTTACAACTACAACTGTTGACGCGCACTTTTCACTTTTCATTTTCATCTGTTGCACTTGATTTATTTAGGTCAAATTGAATGCGTTTTGTTGTCTAGTTAAGCTGTAATTTTGTATTATCTTTTATTGCTACTCTTTAAAAAATTTAAATTGTATTTCGCAAAAATACACATTTTTAAATTAGTGTCATTTCAATATTTACAGTTTATCAATGTTTCGTAAAGTCAATTGCATTTATTTAAATATTTAAAAATTTAATTGTTAAACATTCATTAACTCATTGTTTTTTTTTTCAGAATAAAAACAACCAACTCTTCGAAAAATGGCTTCTGAGATCTTTGATATCGCTTCGATCCGAGATGAAGATCTCTTACGACGAATGGTAAGTGCAGAATTAAAATACTAGGAAAACAAAATTCATCACAATTAATGCATTTGCAAAATTAAGTGACAACCACAGTTACGATAATAAATTCAAATATATTAAAATTCTCTATGATTAAAATATTTAATGAATAATAAAGAGCAATAAAAGCTTTTATTTCATTTGTTTATAATTAATTTGAGCCGCAACATTAGACAACCGCTTCTGATTAACATTTTTAGTGTTTTTTTAATTTATTATGAATCCGTTTTGTTTTATATAAACTGGTTATCATATTCTGTTGATTAATTTTGAGATGCAAATTTTTTTTTTGCAAATTTTCCTAACTATGAAGTCTGTGAAAGCTGGCATGCAGTAAACCGTAGAGATTTCAGATTTTAATTGGTATTTCTGGTTTATTATTTATTAAAAAAAACTTACTAATTACCTGAAGATACCTAACGAACTGACATTTAAAAATAGGTCTCAAAATTGAGCAACAAAATTCTGAACTGCGCAAGAAAAATATCTTTGGTGCTTTTTTTTTTAAAATTAATATTTTAATTTAAATGTAACATAACTGTGCTACATTACCGTAATAATACGCTTATAGTCATCCCATATTTAATTGAAATGAACAGAAGCTTTCTTGTCCACTTGAATAAAGTGCAAAACAAAATGCTTTTTTTTATTTATTTTTTAAAAATGGCTAATACAATGTAAACAACAGTTCACAACAACCCACCGAAACGAGGATACCTCCTTATACGTGTGCAGTTAAGTGCCAATTAAGTGAATAGCGTGCGATCGCTTAAATTTGCTTGCGACAAAGTCATGAACTTCATAATTTATTGAATATTGTGACCGCAACGTCATCTTGAATGTGGCAGGCGCATCCATTTAGACTTCAAGCCCAAAAAATTTGTTTTTAATAATTCTATGGTATTTAATCGATGTGTCATGCTTTATTGAGCTTTTGTCTGCGTGGATCACATTAATTCGTCACGCAATTTTGTTAAGAAGACCGTCTGATCTACGAATTTATTACAAATGGAATAATCGTATATTCATGAATGCTGTTTTATGAAAGGATGAAAACATAATAAAATGTCTTCGTAACGGCATGTAATTATAAAGTGCTCTGTTCAATTATTGTATATGACCAGAAGTGTAGGTGTTTTTCGGGAAGTAAATTATGTACTTAAAGTTTTTTATTATCATTCCGTACACGTATTTCTTTCTTGGTTCTCAGATATTCTTTGGGAGCATCTCCAAATCTGACTGTCATGATCCGTTCATTAAAAAGCGCTCATTTTGTAATGTCGTAATTGCCATCCAATCCTAAAATGGCATGTGTGCAAATATTGTACATTCAAATTGCTTTTTAGTTTTAATTAAGTAAATAATAAACAGTAATGTTATATTGTTAAGAAGCCAATTAACTAAAAAGCTAATTGCGATATTTGAAAAACTTTTTCGAATTTAAATTGTAACAAAAATCACGTTCATCTCAATTATACGGTAAATTTTTACCATCTGTAACCTCTCATTACCATTTTAAAAGTTAAAGCTCTTTTACGATAAAAAAAAACACTTCATTCTTGAGCATGTCCTCTTCATTTTGACAGCGGCGCACTTAACGCGTGTATTCAAATAAACAGAAACTGTCAAAGGAAAACTTTTATGCCGCGATTAAAGCTGCAACGCCTCCGATCTGAGGCACACCAACCCATATGTTTGCAGCAATATGACATGTTTAGGCTTCTTTAAGGTCATTTACCATTTGCCATACCCGGAAGATTGGAAATATTGGGAACGTTGCGAATGTTGCAGAAAAAGAGGCCGAAAACTCTTGACGTTGATAATAGCCGCAATAAAATTTAATTAATTAAAATATGCTTGCCAAAATGAAAAGGGAAGCGACACAAGACTGAAGGTGTGGAAATTTTCGGAATTGAATCGCACGCAGTCAACAAAATTGTGTGTCTGCAAAATAAATCAATAAATGATTTCCATTGCAGAAGTACCTTTAGGTTAAGAAATTTATATTTAAATGTTTTTAAAATAATTTATGTAACGGCCTGTCATCGTTTATTCATTTAAAATTTAAATTGTGGTGCTGTTGGTAGTGATTGAATTTAACGAATTTTTATTACAGGTTACATATTTTGTGGGCATTATATAAAAAAAAAATTATTTGTAATAATTGATTCAATTTAAATGTTTAATTTTGTAAAATAATTTTGAGAGATCGACAACACAATGCGATGTCTCTGACAACACAGGACAGCAATATTAATTGTAAACGTTATTTTCTTTGTCTATCTACTCATTAAACTTAAAATAATAATCAATGACAACCGCATTGATAACTTTACATCATAAACAAGTAGTTCAAATATTAAATAACCTATTAAAGCCTAAAGGTGTTCAAAGAATTATCACCCACTTAAAGCATTTACTACTTTATCATCTACTGCCTCTCGTATGGACTATGCGGAGTCTGCGTAATCTGTCTCAGCATGACTTACTCGATTGGTCTCAATGACATGCCGCAGAAGTTAAATGTAATTTATGAACTGCTACAGATATGAAATAACGAATCCACTTACTTCTCAGGTTACCGCAAGTTAAAGGAAACCCATATTTTAAAGTGATGCTAATTTATTAAAATGCGTTGGATGGACGCCCTGGATATAAAATATTGTGGGCCTAATTTGGTGTACAACATAAACATGATACTGTAGAGTGAATAGTCTGTAGCGACCGTAGACCATATTCTGTGTAGGCAATTTGCGGTCTTTCAAAAAAAAAAAATTTAAATAAATATATCGTGAGAATTGTTGTATTTTAAGAGTATGCACATTAAATGAAAGTACAAAAGAAAAATTGCACAAACATTTTCCTTATATGTGTTGGTGTTCAAGAAATTTTTTATTGTTCAATCTCGGATATTTTTATTGAATGCTTTGGGGGTTTCGGAAATTTATTGCAATTCAGTTTCTGATTTTATTGTACACAAATTTATTTTGTTGATTTTTTTTTTTGACTTTTATTATGCAATAAGAATTTCAAGAAATTTTTCGTTAGGCCTTAAGATCATAACACGCATTCTTAAAATTCCAATTTGCAATTTTTGTAATTTATAAATACAGTAACAATTATGAGATGAGTGACTCTTGTACAATAACAATTTTACTGATTTTTTATTATAAACATTTATGGTTTAATACCTGATCCAAAAAGTAAAGGTCTGCTTGACAGCTGTGCAGTGTGACGTCATCTGCGAGAACATAGTGTATATTTTGACACTTTGACGTCATCTGGGCGAATTTTTTATATGAGTAATAAATTAAAATGGTTTCAGCATTTAATTGTCGAGCAAACCTTTACCTTTTTCACTTAATTTGCATTTATTTCGTAAAACATATTTATATTAACATTACAGCACACTCGACTTTGTGACAGCTCTTTTCAAAAATACAAAACAGTCAAAATTACTGCATTAAAAATTGCAATTCAACCGATATTATTACCCCCAACCCGTTAATAATTGTGACCCACGATATTTAAAAATGATAAAAATTAAAAACCACATGGTACGATTTTTACATAAAATACGAGATCTTTGTGTCGAATAAATTGAACACGATCATCCCACAAGATGTTCCTGTCCAGACAATATGACTAGTTTATGATCATCCGATTTTCGTTACCCACCGAGTGTAAGAAGTCAAAATCAGGTCGCACTTTGCATAGGCGTTGATCCATCTTGTGTGGTTTTTAATTTAAAAAAAGTTGTCATACATATTTTCCTTACTGAGCAGAAATTAAAAATTCGTAGTCCGCAAAGAGTTCATAATGTACAATATTATAATGTGGGTCATTGGAATTAATTAAATCAACTCGATCGCAATGTGCAATCTAATCAAAGAACAAAAAACGCAGCATTCTTTTTCGGCGAAAGCCTTTTATGCAAATTAACGCATGCAATGAACAAAAACCGCCTTGTTTTATAAAGTTAAGATCCATACTTAATGTAAATGCATTTTAACTTGATACATTGTAACTGCTCTTGTGTTGTGCCCACGAGAGCGCTTATTATATTCGCGAAAGTGCACATATTTTTATGGCCATCCGGTCGAATTGACCGCAGACTCGTCATGATCGGAGGCGTTTTTTGCATTTCTTTGGAAAGATGTGACAAAAATTTTACTCGATCTAGTTGGAATTGGTTGAAAATGGTGTTGGTCGCATCGCGTGTCTTTTTTTATTACAATGACAAATTTACTGTGGAATTGAACATGCTTTTCTCTACGTATGCAGATGAGGGTATGACGTGTTGTGCGGTTTTTTGTTCGCGTAATGGATAGTTTACGTTTCAAAAATATATGGCAAAACTATCACGTCATTTAAATACTCTGTGGGTCCAATTTCATAGTTTTACAGTTGATCAACGCGGCACGAAAGGTATTTAGGCGAGACGAAGTTAATAGAGGAAGCTACACTGCTCTAAGTCTATAATACGAGCGTTTAATGTGTCCGCGATCGTGAGTGCGTGATACGTGGCCTGCAATTTGTAATCGTATATACTTGCAGAACCTTCTGAAATGCGTGGGTTGCAGTTTTTTTTTCCAAAGACCCACACACAATTTACAGTCACCTAAAAGTGCCCACGAGTTGGTGTGTGCTCATGCGGCATGCCTCAACGTGTATATGATCGGTTTGCAATAACAATATTAATTGTTGTTTGCAGTTGGGAAGGTGATGCAAAAGTCATCAGAACAATGAACGTTTTAAAGTTTTCTGTTTTTTTTTTTTAATGAATCGCAATTTCTTCGTACTCATAAAGCCTTAAAGTGACAAGAACCTGAAACAGAAACTGAAGCAGATTTTTGTACATTAGCAACAAAAACAGAATGAACATGAAAATTTAAAATTCTGTTGCAACAGAATCTACCAAAAGATAATGACCGTTTGACAATAAAGGAGAAACAACTCGAGACATTTCTGTTTCTAGATCTTGTCACTTCAAGGATTACGACTTCTCCATTTTCTATTTTTTTTCACAACTTTTTATTTAACTTAACAAGTAGCTCTAGTCAATTTTGAGATTAAAAAAACAATTTTTAAATATCGTCTAAATTTACGATTTTCAATCACATATTGTTAGTTTTTATTGGCCGACAAAAACATTTGATTGTCACCCTGTAGATTACATTTCACAGAATTAATGTAGGTACAGTGACAATATATGACGTCATTTTAAACTGGGTGTCTTTGAAACGCATACACAATTAATATATGTAGTTAATAATAAAAATGTGTGTTAAAATCACAACAATTGCCGCACGGACACAGCCGTTTCAGTTCTGGTGAAAAGCGCAAGCATAAGCATACGCTCACACAATTCGCTCCAGTAATAAGATCTTGCGGGCGCATAAATAATACAACTAATACGCTAAATATGTAATTCCAAGCCAAATGAATCGTATACGCTCGCGACTTTATAGATCTTGATCGCGATCCTCCACACCACTAAGACACGGTGTGGATCACTATGGTGTTGTTGTGTTTTTATTTTATTTTTGTTTTGCCCTCTTCTCCAGCTTCTTTGAGTTTTGAGTCTTATTTTCTTTCGGTTTTGATTTTTTTCCACCGTGTATTTATCGTGATAATGTTGGTGTGCGCGATGATGAAGAAAACACATATAGGCTGATGATGCCCGCGCGCGATGACGGTGAAAAAACAACAATCTTTTATTTTTTTACATATTTTATTATAAATATATGCGTTTGTTTGCGCGAAGCTTTTTTGTTTTGTGTACATTTTCGTCGCGCGCTGCTTTTTTTTTTGCATTTTATATGGACTGGAGTCTGGAACATGGAAGACATATATTCTTTCTCTTGACAAACGGACAAGTCGCGCTTCAAGATTCAGTCGATTTTTGGTGCTCGATCGGTTCAGTGCGCTTTCAAGTTACACCAAACATTTAACTTATTTTCCACGCAACAACTTTGTGTATTAAATCGGTTTTCCTTCCTTATTTGCAACAGTCTTAAACCATTTTTTGTGATAAAATAAACAATTTGTGAAATTTTTAGAAAAAAGAACAAAGCTAAAACAATTGTTGAAAAAAAATTATTATAATTTAAAAAAAAGCTTTAGATAAAGTGCCATTTTATTAATTTTTTAATTTCATAAAAGTGGGATTTTATTACAGAATTTTGCGGTAAAAAAGGATAATTTCAAATAAAAGGTATTTTAGTTAAAATGGTTTATTGTATTTTTTTTTAATTTGAAAAGTTCGCTGTAATTACTGTTAGATTATAATAATTATAAATAACGGATTGTAAGTAAATTTAAAATCCATATTCAAAAAAACGCACGAGTCAATATATTGCGTTAATGTTTTGATGATTGTTACCCCGACTTAAAACTTTACATTTATTTCAAAAATTGCATTTTAAATTTTGTTGCAATTTACTTGCGCAAACTGCAGCAATTCATCATGCCAAATACATAACGATGATAAAAGCGAAAGGATTAATTTCCTCCGTATTGCAGACGAGAACCGTGCGAGCAAAAAAACTTGACTGCATAAATTCATCTCAGTTGTTAAATAAAGTGCCGATTTAAGATTATGCATATTTCCTATGTTGCGCGATGCAAGTGCAACAAAAAAATGCGGTACAAAATAAAACAAAAATAATGTATTGAATTTCTTGCATGAAGTTTTGTAATAAAGTGCATAAAATTGTACAGCAACGGACCATTTATGAATAAGCTGTACACAATCCTCCACACTGTGTTTCCATGACGTGCTGGCCTTAAGCTAACAAATCGATTTTTCTTTATAAAATTGAATTCAAACAGTTCTGAGTTGTTTGATTTCATTTCCAAAAACAACTTCTCTTTATTTTATTTTATTTCATTTTTTTGCCAATGTATGCACAATGAGGTAAACGCATTAATGAATGAATATTTGCTGAAACTGTTAGCGTTCGTCCTACACTCGCGCAAATTATGTGATGACATTATGCTTATAATTCATTGTTAATTTACGCAGCAGCGCCTATGCGGTAATTTCAGGTTGGTTCAGATTGTTGATGTCACCGTTGATAGTTGAAGTTGATTTCTGTTGAGTTGACTAAACTATATTATTTGTGTGTTGCGTCATTGCGAATCTATTACTATTAATCACATATTTCTATGATTTATGTCTCAATGCACACTTTTATTTGTGTTTTGTCTATGTAAGTAAAATGTGATCTTGGAATTAAGTCATTTGGCTTGTTAATGGCGCCTATTTTTTAATTTTTTTTAATACAACAATGTTATTTTAAATTTTAATTTGGTGTAATTGGGATTTGTGTCCTTCCAATTTCTTTGTTTTTTTTTTTTTTGCTGGTGTACTCGTATTTCTAAATCAATAAATATGTTTGTGATTCAATTAACTTTAAATATAACAGAATATTTAAATTTTGCGCATCATAATTTATTTCTTATTTAACTACCAATGAAACCGCAAAAAACTTTTGATTTATTAAAATTATAAATGAAGTTAATTAATTATTGTCGGTAAAATATGTATTAAATAAATGTTGTTTATTGTATTGGCCTGAAGGCATCCGTTGCTATAAAGGCCAAATTTAATTAGTTCTAACTATTTCGTTCAAATAAATTCCAGTTTTTCGCCAAGCTGTGCGAGTTATAAAATGTTACACAAACAAACACAAATACAAAATTCAAAAATATTATATAAGTTTAAATGCTTATTTATTTTTTATAAACCGTTTGTGATATTTTGAAATTGAAATTTTTTTTTTATTGATAAATATTTATTAGAAATACATTATTAAATTTAATGTTTTGCAGTCAGTATTTCGCGCAGTTCAGAATTTACAAAAGATTGTATTTATTAGTGTTTTATTACAACACAATTTTCTTATCACTTTCTTCATCTCTAATCCAGGTGTTACCTCATTGTGTAGCCAGAATCATGAAATTTAGAAATATTTCGAAGAATTCTTATTTTTTCTTTATCCTATTTATCGACTTACTTTAATGTTATTAAGCCTTAGTAGTTAGTAAACGAAATATAAATTATTTTTATTTTTGGAATTAACGTAACATGTAATTTTTTAATGTGAGAAATTAGTGTGATTGAAAATTTTGTAAAGGAAGTTTTTGTCACAATTAATAAACCTTTTAAATGATTATTAGATTAAACAGCAATATTTTCATAAATACATAAAATTAGGCTCTCACTTCCTTGTAATTATATTGTGGGGCTGTTTTTTTTTAAACAATTCAACACCTTCGAACTTCTTAACCTAAATTGTCTTCTTTAAATAAGTGTTTGTTGCATATTATTAACGAATTGACAATATAGACAACTTCGCCAATAAATTCCATAAACCAAAGTTTTATCTCGCGACCGCTTATGTGTTGGAAGATTAGTAAACGTCTGTTGCATGTGAAATTGTTTTATTATAACTGTAAACTTACTGTGCGATTTATAACGTGTACTTAGTAATTTGCTGCATTTAGAATTCTTTAGTCTCGACTATTTGCAGAAAGAACGTAATCAATCAAAATAGATTTTATTAAAAAAAAATCTGTTTTAAATAAAACTTCAAGAAATAAATTTTAAAGTTATGTTAAAGACATAATAATTAATTTAAAAAAATTCAACTGACAAAATAGACGTCTTGCCCGCATATAAATCGGTTTGCAATATCATTAAGTTCAAGGTTTCCCTTTTTTATTCATTGACAAAATACCATATGGTAATTCCGATTGACAGCAACACACACCGCGCTACATAATATGACACATTAACATTTTGCGCTACAAAATTTGTGACTTGACTTTTTAATGTGCTTTTTGGCACAACTCTTATTTTCATACTTTATGATATTATGCCGCTTAATAGTTATGTTCCCATTAATGCTTTTGTTCATCATCCTAACGATGTGACCGCACACACTAAAATTCACTTTCAATGGATTGCATTGTACATTTTTATAATGTGGAAGACCTTCAGATGTGTTCACTGTGTGACTTTCAGGTGCTTCTACGTTGATTTGTATTTTTTGAGAGAGAAAATTTTGTCGCTTATGATCTCATCAAAGTTAAACTTAAGTATAAATTTATTTATTTTAACTTCAATTCCATCAAGAATCATTATGTAAGTCGCAGAAAAAAGCATTTAATAAAATCTTTTGCGGTTAATTAGAAGGTCTCAAATAATTGAGTTAAAAAAACGTGTTAATTTATTGTATTAACATTTAGAGCGCAGATGCGAGGTGGAGGCTCAACCGCCATTTCTTTTTAACCTTGATCTCTTGATCGTTTCTTTTTCTTTTTTTTTTGCAAAATCTTTATGTAAATAAAGAAGAAATAATGAAATGAAATTCACAAAAAACACACCTTAATCTGTGATAAAATGAAATTTAAGCTAAAACTTGAAGTGTTCGACGCCAGTTGGGATCTTCCACGACACTGGGCACATTAAACTGGTTAATTCTTTATTACGTGACGCGACGGGATGTTGAATTAGTTGTAGCATTTTTGCTCCTGTTTTTTACCTTTTATTTTTTTATAAACACAAACTTAATACATTTTAATATTTCATTTACGAATGATTACTCTGTTATGAACTGCAGCCATTTAATTTGACATTTAAAGGAATCCATATCAAGTTTTTCTCATGTCATTTGGAGTTTTAAGGTTTTACAGAGCCGCCTTGTTTTTTTCCAAATTATTATTTAATTAAACACGAAAATTGATTTCATTAATCTTAACATCTTCCCAATTACCATAAAGCTATTCGGGTTTTGTCAGTCTATCAATTAAGTTTGATATGTGAAATCTACGTAATGGATCGGCATGCGACCTGTTTTTGCAAATTTTTGAATTTCCGTAACTGGTTTTTATTCAATGATGAGGTTGAAGATGTTGAGTTTAAAGAACTATTTATTTACTGATTTTGATGTTTCTACATTTTTGAAGATTATTTTTTAAAATGAAGATATCAATGCCCTTCGAAACTATAAAAAAAGGAGAAATACCTAATTTGAATTGGTTTATTTTATTATGTTGACGTAAATTTTAAATAACAAAACTAAACGAACAATATAATGTTAAGCACGTCGACAAACTTTTGTCATAACATAAACATCTCGATCTTAGCATTCGTTTCGAAGCGATTACCTAAATCGGTCGTTATAGGAAGTGACCAAGTGAACCATAAAATTCCACTTTATTACAATTTCGTAACGATAATAATAATTTACAATTAAACTCGGTGAGTCTTTGCGTGCCATCAGCAATCCGATCGGCCGTTTTATTCTACAGCACAAAAACATTAACTTGCTGAGGCTTATTATGCCATGCCATGCCGGCTGTTCAACGCCCACGCACGCGGAGTAATTCAACATAATTTGTGTATCGCGTCGCATCTCTAATGTCAAAGCTTATAACACGTCGCTTTTATTTTAAACTTCCATAAACGGCAAGTGGACCAAATTTAATTTATATCACTCAAAAAGCTTTCGCCATACACCAAATTGCTGAGCTGATGGATATGCGAAGCTCGCGTTGGATGATAATAAAGACTTCTTATACAAAGGCTGCCTGCGTCGGCAATTAAAATATGGTTTATGGCACACGCTTTTATGCCGTTATTTGGCACCTCTAACTATTAAATCAAAACCGCTTTGAGGAGGCATATTTAATTTTATTTAACTTAGTGGCAATAAATATTTATTAAAAATCTGATTTGCTTCACTTTTGGTTGTTTTTTGTGTGTGAGTTTTTGTTTTTTTTTTGGTTTTACGATTGAATTTATGCACGTTTTTAATTTGGAGAGTATCAATTAATTGTGGGTCAATAAAGGGAGCTTCTAGTACATAAAAATTTAGACGCCCGTCTATGTATGGGAATCAATCACGCTAAAACAGGCAGTGGGAGCGCTATAAACATTTCAGAAGTAACATTTAAAACATATTTGAAAATAATCTGAGAAAACCACGAAAATAATTGTGGTTCCTGAAAAAAGTGAGCAATTACAGTTTGTCAGTGTTTGATTAGCGAAACTTTTTGTTTCCGAGCAACGCCCGGGTTTCTCCACTACTTAACTTATATTTCGATAAAATTAGAACAGGTGATGCATAATTTAATGAAAATTATTGTTATTTATTAAGTTGTGGTACTAATTTTTTAAAATTTCCATTAAATGTGGACATGTCACAAAAAAAGTAGCCCTGCAACACTTTTGTGCGGGGGAGGGACATTAAATAAATATTTGTTTCAATATGCCCCACTGCATTTTGCGGTGAAGTAAAAGGAAATAAAAATTTCATTGAGAAGATTATCAAATAACAATCTTCAATATGTTTTGCTTTAAGTACAGTATGTAGTTGTTTCTAAATAATAAGAAGCAGTAAAGATCTTGAGAACCATCTTGAGTTTCACGGAAATACGGTGTATACAAACAAACTGTGCATGTTTGCACCACCACAAATGACGCTGTGAAGTGGTTGCGATAAAATCCAAGTTTAAAATCAAGTTCAACACACAAGCTTTTATATAATTGTGTAAATTAATGCGAAAATCAATGGGAAGCAAAAGACCGGCAACGCACGTATTTCACGTACTGCGAAATGTTTTAAAATGCAAATTCAATCGGTATTAAAAGTCATTTAAATTTTTTAATAAAATGTGATATTTTGGAATATTCTTTTGTGAAACCGCGCATAACTCTTAAGTGCTGCCATCGTTTTTAATTGTATTAACCTGCTTTTAGATATGAATATTTTGGAACAGGATAATCTTTTTTTTGTAATATTTTGTACAAACTAGAATGAGGAATATTAATTTTGAATCTTCAATCATTATAATAAATTGTGAATCATTGCTAAATTAGATCTCTAACGGTATTTTTTTTTTTCTAATGAATCAAAAAAAATCCAACCTTTCCCACAAGTTCCATGTCCGGAATTCAACCTTTTTTTTTGACGAAAGTAGGACAATACTTTTAAATGTTAAATTTTTTATGGGAGTTCTTCGATTGATCTAAAACAATTTAACGCAACTCTTTTTTATGCAGAACGTTAACTATCCTTCGCTTAAACTGTCAAGTGTCAATTTGATTATTATTTATAACGAAAAAACGCATTAAAATCCCAATCAAGTAAAAATGCCGTGTACGTTGTCACTTAACAGCAACGACGTGTTTTAAATAATTTCTTAAATCACATTATTCCTATATCTAGGTACACTATATAACAACTATAATCATAGCTCACAATTTGTTGATATACTATTTATATATATAGTAAAACAATTAAAGCGATCGAGAGACCAATTTGGAAGGCTTAAGATTAATTCACAATTGTACTCAAATTGATGAAAGGCGGTGTGTCAAATTCTGAAACCCCACACACAATTAACATTTCCCTTTCTTTAACCAGTATCAACATTTGAAACAGAATTTTATAAAATTTTGAGTGATTATTGCTGTAAATCACCAGCTTCAGCGAATAATCGAATTAAAACGTTAAATTGAGAGGAGGAATCGATAATGGCATGACGACATTAAAGTCCTCTCTTATTGCGGTAAATTGACAGTGGGCGAATGCCTTTTTAGTAAAAACGATAATATTTCAGTAAAATACGTACCTTACCACTTACTGTTTGTCGTTGATTGCTTTGTTGCTTCGAAATTGAATATTTTAGTAATAAATTGTAATTATGATCGCCATTATTAACAATTTATCGTATCATCTTTTTGTATAGTGGCAACAGACTGAAGATTTTGGTCAAAAAAAGGTGATTCGAGCGCATATGTACCAATTGCGCGAGGCGCGATTACGTGATTTTTATACTGGAGACATGGATGCTGGAATCGGCTTCACTAAATCTCCACTAACCGGCAGCCATGGCGACTCATTACTGGACCAAAGCTTTCAGAGCATGAAATCGAAGGAAGTACGAGATGCCGCGAGTGCACCAAGGTTGTTTGTTTTATAATTTTCATTTCTATAATTGTTTTAAACAAATACCCATCTTCTTGCCTTCATATAAATAGGGATTATGGATTTGGCGTCATCAACCCAGACACAAGTGGTTGGAATGTTGTGTCCTCGTCCGAGGTGAGTCAAGATGGTCGTTCTAAAATGAATCGTAGCTTGGCAACAACTTCTGGCCTGCAAGCAGTACCTGGTGGTAAAACCTTCTTCTCTGGCAAGAACGAGGAACAAAGCCAAGTATCGCATCAAGGTGATGACAAAAATTATACATCGAGCGCCGACCAATCATCAAGCACCCACCTCAAGGAGCAAACTGTGGTTGGTGACGAAAATAATGGACGCACTGAAAATCGCAGCAGCACTGTCACCTCTTCATCCAAAATGATGACATCTAAATTCAGCTCAATTGGAGACAATGCCATCCTTGAACATCGCAACACTGCAGATAAATTTGATAATCTTCTGAATTCGACTAACATCAATCAATCACAAGTGAATTCGACCAACATCAATCAATCCAATGTTAATCAAAACGAACGTTATGTGTACGATGATGATTCCTTTTCGACAACCTCAAACCAAGATCGATTTAATACATCCAATCAAATTCGATCTAATCAGTTGACAAATGAGGAAATTTTACGTCGCAGCTCGGTCAGCTCAACAGCTTCATCTACAATCAATACACAGAAGGTGACACGTGAGGCTGAACTGTTGGCGGCACAGCCTGGCCATTTAATTTCACGCAACGTGGACTATCCGGATCCTTATACAAAGGTCATTACGGAGACAAAATCCTTACCTGATGGTACTACGGTGACAACCACAAAATATGAGACCCGAGCAGCAACATCCCAGAAATTCTCAACATCATCGAATCAGCAAACGTCCAATTCTCGCTACATAACTGAAGATCGTGCTCAGAAAAATCGTATTGAAGTTATTCGTGGTGACACAAAGGATGTCACAACTGAACAACGCGACTCAAGAAAGCTGATTGATAAGGAAAACTTGCAACAATCACCAAGACGCGAGGTTAGAGATGACACCTCCACAACCAATGAAACTGTCATTCGCGAGCATCAGAGATTTATTCAAGATGATAGAGCAGCTAGTGGTCACCCCCAACAAAAAGTTCCATCTCAGGATGTGCCCGATCGCTATACTCATACATCTCGACGTGTTTCCAATGACACGGAGGATATTACCAGAACAAATGATGTCCACATTGTCAATAAAACTGTTAAAAAAGATCTCTCTCACACAGTTCGCAATGAGAAATTTGTTGTAGATGAATTTATTGACGTTGAAAAGAATGCCACACAAACCCGTCGAATTGATCATGTGATTGAACGTCCGGGTTCTGAACCACGAACCCCAACTGGAGTTCAACCAACCGCTGGTATGCCATCTAATTACCAAAAGAACCAACCACAGCAGCCATACACGCAAAGTCCACAACATGTCCCACAAGCAGGACCAAATTCAAGACAACCAGGGGGAAACCAACCTGGATCAAAACCGTATTCCGAAGAAATATATCCACAAAGTGTACCCGCAGCTGGGGTTCCATCTAATCGGCAAAAGCCATCACCACCTTCGAGTACAGGTGATTATCCAAGAGGTACTTCTCAGCCTCGTAGTTATCCAACATCGGAAAGGTCATACTATGATGAACAACCAGAACGAATTCCGACTGCTGGTATACCAACCAATCAATACAGAGAACCGGATAACTACCCAAGGCAGTCTCCACAGTATCAGCCACGTTCAACGTATCCATCATCAGAGCAATCGTATGATGAACCTGAGCGAATGCCTGCAGCTGGCATGCCATCGAATTATCGCAAGAAAGAACCACAATACAATCCAACAGGAATAGATAATGTACGTCCAAATGACCGGTCACCAAATGACTACCGTCAACCACAACCGTCAGTACATCGTACTGAGAAAATTGTCAGGGTGGAAAATGTGGAAACTGTACGTCTGCCCACAACGAAAAGAATAAGCGTCGAATTTGATGCAACACATGATGCATTCGCTCGCTCTCTTCGGTGCGAATCACCCAGCGAACGTGGTAGTACTAGATCGCTGCGTAGCCAGGGATCGTTTAGAAACTCGCCAAGTCCCGACAAAGGTTCTCGTTTGAGGCGTAGCCCCTCACGAGACACCACAATTTCAGATACAAGCCGCATAAGCACGAGTACTGTGACAAAATCACGCGGTACAAATGTTGATCATCGTCGCCCAACAGTTCAACCTGACAGAAAAACCACAACACGAAAGACATCTGGAGATTTATCACCAGTTAAACGTGGTATGTCCAAAAATATTTCAACTGAAACCATCGACATAACCACAACCAGAACATCAAAGGGGCAGGATGTTTCAAGGAAGAGTATTCCTAAGGATGAGCCAACAAATCGTAAGCGGTTGCCATTTGAACCAGAGGGATATGAAGATGATTCTTCTCCTCAACGTCCTGGAGAAAAATCACCAAATCGTCAAAACTCTCCAACGAAGCGAAATGGCAAACCGGAAACGATTGATGATCATGATTCCAAACGTCCATCAGCCTATTCACCAACACGAGTCTCTCCTAGTAAGGAACCAATTTCTACTGGAAGAAAACCGTCACGTGGACAACCTGAAAATGATACCAATAATGAAGACAAAACGAAGCCGTCTTCTCGACCAAAACCAACTTCTCCAACAAAAGGATCGTCCGTTCGAAAACCATCTTATCCAGATGGTGACCATCCAAATGATAATGTCGTTGAAGGTAACAAACCAACTGGTCGCCCACAAGGACAATCGCCTACGCGGTCAGTAACCACAAAAACATCGGCTAACCGAAAAACACATCCAGAACAACCAGACGATGAGTATGAGGGCAAAAAGCCATCAACTCGTCCAATTGGAACATCGCCAACTCGTACTACCCCATCATCACAGGGTAGCAGAAAACCAAGTCGTCCGCAGACTGAAACAGATCAGCCAAGTGTTAACAATGATGATCATAAACCATCACGCCCTTCAAGTTCGCCAACAAGATCGGTGCCAACTCGAGGCACACGTAAGCCATCTCATGGGCAGCCCAATGATACATATTCAGAAAATGATGATGATAGTTCCCCAATGAATCGTTCAACTGAATCATCACCGACTCGGAAAGTTTCTAAAGATACAAAACGAACTGATCGGTTTACAAATACAATCAATGTTGACAGCACCATCACTAGCGGAGATACTTCGAAAATGTCCAAAAAATCGACAAAATTCACAAAGAAAACCAAGCCGGAGGATGATGAAGAAGTGGAAACCTCATCTGCTCCGACTAGTGATACTGAATTCGAGTACACTACCAATAAAAAACGCGTTACTACTGATTTGGATGACGATGTAAAAGTAACTATTACCATTGATAATTTAACAGATGAAGACGTTGATGTCACATCCACTCTTACTGAATTCAGGAAAGAAGGAAAAGATGTAAATGAATTCTTGCAAAAAGAAACTGAGGTTATTGAAAAAGATACTGTCGTTAAACAAAAGCCTGGTAAATCAACAGTAGTTCTAGAAGAAACTACTACTTCCACTGTGATTAAGAAAAAAACACCTGGAAAAGAACCCCAACCGGAAAATATTTCTGGTAGACCAACTACGAAAACTGAAACAATTAAAATTCGAGAATATAATGAATATCCTGAAGGTCAAAGAAAGCCATCGTCGAAGAAACCGACAGAAAGCGAGCCGTCTTCCATTAATAAACGAAAGCCCAGCAAGCCCAACACTTTGGATGATCAAACAGATGAAGATTCAACAACCGAACCATTCTACCTTAACAGACCTGAAGAGAAAGATACTTCAGATACTCCTAAGTCTATTTCAAAATCACCAAAAGAAAAACCTCCATTTGTACGCAGTGAAACTTACGAGGAACGTTGTATGCAAATATTGGGAATGGTGGACAATACAAACCAGGAAGATACTATTGAGACGGTCACGCAGCGTAATGTCAAGCAGGGTATTGCCAAACAAACAGTTGATCTAATTGATTCGGAACAACGAGAAATTGTAAAAACTCGTAAAACTATAAAGGGCCATTCTCCAGCTAAAAGCCCAGAACGAAAACCAAACGAATCAATCCCGAAAAAGAGCACTCACATTCTTGACACAACCGCGCCAGATGATTATATGTCAGATGATGATCAAGATTTTATTCAAATGGAAAGAGAAACTGCATCACCGGTTCGTGCTGTAAGCCCTCGAAAGGATACTCCACAAAAAAGAACACCTACTAGCGCTGACTCAAGTCCGGAACGTAAAACCAACAAGCCAGTTCAGCAGAGAAAAACGAGCGCACCAAAACGTGTTCCATCAAGCACAGAATCAAGTCCAGATAGAAAACCATCTTCTGACAAATATGTTACTGATGAGTCGAAGAAAAATCCAATAAACCGTTCACAGGAACCTAAATCTACTCCTGGATCTCGTCGTGGTAAGAGTCCAGAAGATAAGCCAATATTATCTGGATCAGAGAGACCTACTAAGCCTCGTGATGACTCTCCAAATAAGGTACATCCTTCAACAACCGGCCGTGGCAAAAGTCCAGAAAATAAACCAACTACAAATGGTTCATTGAAGCGTAGGCCTTCGGAGTTAAGTCCAGAAAGATCAACCAAATCTCGAGATGATTCCCCAAATAAGATTCGTCCTTCTGAGAATAAGCCGACAAATGGATCAATGAAGCGAAAGCCCGCTGATCTGAGCCCAGAAAGGACTAATAAACCACGTGATGATTCACCAACAAAAGGAAGTCCGGCTGATAAAACTACACGTGACAATTCTCCAGGCAAACGCAAACCAACTGATGAACCTGGAAAGAAACAACCTTCTAAACCAACGGTAGACACACCAGTGAGTCGCACAAATAAAACTAAAACAACGTATTTGACCGAAAAGGAAACCGTTATAAATGAGAAAAAATCTAAGAAAGTGGTTGACACAGTTGATGAAGACTTCGAGTTTGTCATTGAACTGGAGCCAACAAAGAAAACAACAAAGCCGTCTGATAAGAAAACTCCGCAACAATTAAAAAAGCGTACTCCTGACAGCAGCCCTGATGCAAGGAAAATACCATCAAAAATTGGCAAAACACCATACAATACGAGTGCACAAACGGAGCCGCTTCCAGTATCTAAGCCTTTAGGATTGAGCCCAGATTCAAAGCATATTACTGTGGCAAAGATAAATTTATCCCCCACGTCAAAGAAGCAACCAAAATCAAAACCAAATGACAACGGTACTAAACCAGGCTCCCGCAAGACCATAACGACTACTACAGTTACAAAAGTGACAAAGGTTAAACGGCCAAAGACAAAGCGAACAGATCACAGTGACTATTCCTCTGAATCGGATTCAGAAAATGATTCTGAAGTATCTGAAGACCTGGAACAAAATGTGAGCGATGTTCCACAAACAAAGCCACAAAAGAAGCCAATTACTGATCGCAAAATGACTGCTCCAGTTACGAAAACAACTAAAGTTGATACCACTATAAAGAAAGTTACTCGAGCATCGACCAGTGATGGTCTTGTTCAGCCAAGGCAAGCACGGGAGAAAGTGCCTACTTCCAGAAAACCAACTACATCTGATGATTCTAAAACTACTCCCACTAGCAAATCTCCAACAAAGCCAGACTCGAAACGCCCAACAAAATGCATCACAACCAAGACGATCAATTTGTCAGCGGAAATCAATACAATGCGGACTGATGAATATGACAACATAATTATAGATATTCAACAGGCGAAATCATCAAGGGAACCAACACCAAATAGAATTGTTCCCATTCCAGCGTCCCCAGAAGACGATACTGGCAAACCAAGATATCCGGATAAAATTGTTGAGCCCGAAGATGTCACACAAAAACGTCGTCCCAAAGTTCAGAATATTCCAATTTTCGAAGAGGAAACTAATGACTTTGTCGGTTGTCAAATAACCGAGATTGATGAGGATGTCAGAGAGCACACATCGAAATACACGCACATTTCCGATACGAAACACGTAACCGAAACAGATGAGTGTTTGCTAAGTGTCTCTGATAAAGTTTCCAAATTCTCTTCAGTCACTGATGAGCCAATGTCGCCTCAGAAACCAAAAACATTTACAAATGACAAGCCACGATTTGAAAAAACCGTTGACGAGGATCTTCGTGATGATGAGTGCTTGCTCAGTGTTCATGATAAGGTATCCAAATTCATTGCTACTGCGGAAGAAATTAAAAAGCCCAAAACGTCAGCACCATTCCAACCATTAGGTGTTCGGCCCGAAGATTTTGATGAGCCTGATGATTGCCTCCTTAGTGTTACTGATAAAGTTACAAAATTCATCAATACTGCAGAAGATGTTAAAAAGACAAAAGTATCAACAACAACTAAAACAGAAACATCTTATGAATCAGTTTCTGATTCAGAAACATTTGATGAAGAGGAAACTGATAGGCAAGAACCATTGAGAAAAATCACAAAACCCAAAGAACCTGAACGTCCTAAATACAAGGAGCAACCTACTGGAAAGAACCCATCATCTGAACCATCGAGTAAAGATGGAAAGCCAAGCCAACCAACACAACGATCAAAACCGCGTGAGACAGAGCCTACAACCACAAAGCCGAAATATGCAGATGAGCCGACATCCAAAAACAAAACTCCACGTGCCCAAGAACCGGTTAGCTCCAAATTCTCTGACCAGCCAAAAGACAAGAAACCAAGGGAACCAGAAACACGAACTTATCGAAGTAAATTTGAAGACGATCAACCAGAAAATGCACGCAATCCCCGTGATGATGAGCCTAGAAGGTCTCTCATTCCTGAACCAAAATCAGGTCGTCCAAAATATGAATCCGAAACTGTATTGAAGAATACAAAAGTAACGGAACAAAAGGATTCATTTAATGTATCTGATAAAGTTTCCAAATTCATTACAACCGCAGAAAAGTTAACATCAGGGACTCCACAAAAATCTCCAGAACTTGTTGCAAAAATAGTCCGTCAAGTCTCTAAGAAAGACACGACATCTGGCGATGAGCCAAGTGAGCCTGAAGAAAATACACCTGTCAAGCGTAATATAACTGACAGATATGTCCCTCAAGAGAAACCAGTAAGAACTCAAAGCCCAATCACACTCAGAAGTACTGATGCTGTGAAGAAAGCGAAAGCTGTGTTTGAAAATGGAAACAACACTAGCCCCAAGCAGTGTGACATTTTATCGCGTCCCTCAATTTGGGAGCAAAAGCGTGCCACTATTCCACAGGCAAAGCTCACGGATATTGGTGTTTATAAACGCACAGATGATGATGAAACTGTAACCACTAAAAAGGTAGTGAGCACTAAAAAGACATCAGTAGTGGCACCGGAAACAAAAACGTCACCATCAAGGCGAGTTTCTGATACAACAAAAACTCCTTACGATCGTGCACCAACTGCTGAGCTCAGGAGACCCGATGAAACGCCCACTTCAGAGTTAAGAAAACCAAGCATTGGAGATGAGAGTCCAACGAAAACACCATTTGGACGAACTCCAACTTCTGAACTTAGAAGACCAAGAGACGAGAAATCTCCTACGTCTTTCAAAGAGCGTCCTTCTCAAATTCCAATTGACAGAAACTCACCTTCCCCATTGACGGACATTCCAAAAAGTTTGTACGACAAAACGCCATCATTTACTCCAGTATCATCACGTAAGGAGCTGTTTGAAAAAATTTCGACCTCTACAACTGAATATACAGACAAACGCACAAGTCCAACCGCTCGTGAGAAGGAAACATCTCCATATCGCACTTCCCAGGTGTATGTTCGTGACAATAAAAGTCGCGAAGATGAAGAGGACACTGATGAATTTGAGTACACTTCTCGTAAGCGACACTCAGTGGAAGAACGACGATCCTCGAAAACTATTGACGAACGCATTACAGAGAAATCTAGGGTCTACAAAGAAGAGGAGGACGAGACTTACACAAATGATAGTAGACGTCCTTCCAAAGAGCAGCGTCCCAGATCATTTAACAGCCCATTCCGAGAGGAACGATTTGGTGATTTTGCCAGCCCAACTTCGGATTCACCATCCAGGGATACACCAACGCATGGAAATAAACCAAGTTACATGGCACACACAATAGCCTCACTAGAACACATCCGACGTGATTCCATTGAAATAAATAAGAGCTACATGAAGCGTTCATCACAACAGGACCTTGACGAGGAATTCACTGAAGATGAATCACCAAAAAGCGCTGTAAAATTCGGAGTTGAACTAAAACGTACTAATTCTGAACGATCACAAAGCAGACGCAAAAGCAGCACCAGCGATATTCCACACATTGAAGACATTTATGAATTGGATCTACTAGAAACCATGATGGAAACCGTAGTAGGATACGAACAAAGGAGACGCATTCGCTCGCAAATTCGTCTTGTTAAGCGACTTATTGACACTGACCAACTAGAAGCCTACATAAGTGTAAAACGTGGTGAATTTGCATGCTCGAAAATAACCACATCTGAAGACAATCCAATCGGTGATAGGTCAAGTCCGAGACGTGACTCACCAACTCAACGGCGTCACTCTCGCGAAAGCCCATTCAGTGATAGACAGAGTCCATCACGCTATGACACACCAACACACCGAAGAACTTCACACGAAAGCCCAATGTCTGATCGTTACAGTCCATCACGACGTGATTCACCATCATATCGAAGACCATCACAAGAGCAACGACTCAGCTCACCAAAACGTGACACCCCAGTATATCGAAGATCATCCGCCACTGAAGTGGAATTCCACACAACAACCACAAGCGTTACAAAGAGTAAAAATGTTTATGATGACTCTGAGACCAGCTACGATGGACGGCAACGAAGTCCAAGTCCACGAACTAAATACACAAGCAAAGTGACTGAAAAGAATAAACCAACCAACGCCACACCAGTTAAAAAGACGTCAGTAACAGAAACTGTAGAAAAACCAATTTGGGCGACCAAAAATATTTTAAAGAAGCCAACCGAAACTAATGCCACTTACAAGTCTTCTGTGGCTAAGAAAACAACCGAGAAAGTACAGCGTACCAGAAATCTTGACACAACTGATGATTGCATTACATCCAGCTATGGTATTGGACCCACTGATGACGATGGACGTCCACTGTTTGGAATCCGTGCACTTAAGAAGAAGGCACAACCCAATGAGACAACCAAGGGTAAACTTTAATGAATTTCATATGATTTTCACGTGTTTTAATGACACTTTTTTACAGTTACTGGAACGATAATCAAAGAGACAATGTACTCCGAAAATGGTTCGACACCTAAAGGCGAACGCGTCGAAACTCATTTCTCATCCGATCCGACTGATTTTGATAGTTATCGGTCAAGTGAGGATCGCCGACGAATCTCACGTGATACAATAATTGAGGAGGAAAAACCAAAAAGGGGAGGTCTCGCCAGCATTACCAAAACTAAAAGAATTGGAGGCGATCAAGTACAAATTCATGAACTTTTTTTATATTGTAAAATATCACCAACTTATTTTAATTGTTTGACAGACTGGCGTAAAAGCGATCGACTCTGGATTAAAGAGCAAAGTAGTCCGCCGCGGATCTGTAAAAGAGATGAGTGAAAAATTCATCAAAAAGGAAGCAACCTCTTCAGTCACTGAAAAGACGAGTTCCTATCCAAAAGCGGGGCTCATTTATAGAACACAATCCAGCAGGGATACAACCCCAGGTATATATCTAAAAAAAAACTTGCACTAAAATTAACAATATAATATAAGTTTTATATATGTTCAACAATATTTTATAAGATCAAAGTATAAAACCACTTAAATTTCTGTTTAATATATTTAAAATAACAAAGATCAAAAGATCCAAAATAAACTCACGATTCGTAGAAGGATTGTTGATCTTCTCTTTGTCCAATAAAGATTTGAGTCACAACATTCTACTTCTTTATTCCGTATAAAAACACATTTTGCAAATTCCAATTTCCAAATGCGTACATTTTGAAACAATGCTAACCCATAAATGTGTTCCATGACAGGTGCCTCGAGCCTCCACTCCGGATCTGTGGAGCGTGAGGAGTATGAGGTCGATGAAAGGGGTGCCCTCCGTACGACAACCACTCGACGCAAGGTCATAAATGAGGGCGATGACGGTGAGGAATATGAGACAACAACAGTTACACGCTCATTCCTCAACGACGGATCAAAAGTGTCCGGCGTTCAGGATGTTTTGCAGCGCATGAAAAATGCCGACAATGGTAAGTCGAGCAGCGATGTGCGTCACTTCAAATGTTTATATTCTCGTTTTTGCGATAGTTGAAGAACCTGGTGACTCGGAGGAAGACAAAGAAGCACGTGCGCTGTTGAATAAATTCCTTGGCGCGTCAGTATTGATGTCAGGCGTCGAGTCGATGGTTCCCGGTGAAATGACAAAAATTGTCTCGTCACCAAAAGGCAAACAGCAGGTGAGACTTTGTTTTATTTATTGAATCCCAAAAACTTCAGGAAAAATAAAGGCAGCTGAAATAAAAATGAATAGTAGCTTTCATATTCAAGGACAATCATGGTTTTTATTAGAATTCCATTTAATTGATTCCGAATTAAAGGCAAACAAACAATTTTATGTAATTCCTAGAATATAGCGATTAATATTTCTCCAAATATTAACATCTAAACTGTAAGATTATTTCTTATTACCTAATTTCATAGAAAATGACTCAATTATTCATTGAACGCGCACATGCTTGAAGTCAGCGCATCTCGCAACTCGCAAGTACCGTTATATATATAAAACATAAACATTAAAGATAGCCACATGAGTTGTGACTTGTGGTGTATGACTCAGAAAACTGTACACTTCTAACTGTGCACAAAGATAGAAACATACTCGTATACCGTGTATGAGCTACGAGTACATGTGAGAGATCAGAGAAAAAAGGCCATTTCCGTGCGCGATTGGCTTGTACAATATCTTGTTGTTAGTCGCTTTTTACAGCTAATTTTAGGACGTGTGCAGACTTTGTGACGTCTATAAACAAACGCCGCGTACAGCTTCCTCACAATTCACATTACACATATTCAGGACACTTAAAATGATTCAAATACAACTGCATACATGTTCATTTAACGACGCTCGCGCGCGGTTCACTTTGTTGATTAATTAGATTGATGCGCACTTGTTTATTTAATTGGACCAAGATTAGGATTAGGAAAATCAAAGACAATGATCCCGAAAACACTTTGTGTGCTGATATTGCAATTTATCTTGTGTGTTTATCCTCTCGTTGAATCTAATGAGTGACTAATGAATATTGGCGTTTTAAACTACTGTTGTTGTTACATTTTGTCGTTGTGTTGATGAATGAAATTTATTGTGTGAAAATTGCTTGAATTTTAGTAATATTTCCGTCAGATATTGTTTTTAATGTTGGCATGAAAAAAATGTGATGAAACTTTCGTGTCAAATGAATATAATTAGAAGATCATTGTGCAGATGGAAATTATTGCAATTTAAAATCCTCGTAACTAAGAGCTATTTTTATTGCATAATGTAAATTACAAACTTTGTTTAAATATAAAGCAAAATCTTTGTGGCAGACGCTTTGTCGCCACAATGAAAAATATGAAAAACGCTTTTACTTGAAATTCGAAAATATTCATCACAAAATAAACCATAGCAAGAAGAGTTCACAATAAGTATTTCGTTAACAATCTACTGTTGCCACCAGGAACAGAAACGTCCAACATTTCTTTAATGTCACTGATGTCATTGCGAAAAATAACAGGAATTTATAAAACTACTATATTTCATCAGAATATTTTTAAAAGAAATGAAAGATTTCGAATTCTTCTATTTGAGCTTTAATCGGTCAAAGTTGACTCATTCTTTCTGACTGGTTTTCATCGAATAAATTATTTACCGTTTGTTTTATCTAAATTTTTCAAGTTTAAACAAATTTTAGTTTTATATTTTTGCTTTCTAATGCATTCACAAAATTTAAATAAGCTTTCTACCAATCAACTCTCATATGAATATTGACCTCGTAATTAAGAAAGAACAATCAATCTCAATAAATAGTGCGTTTAAGCCTAATTTAATCATTACAAAATAAATTACGCGCTGATTGATTCCAACAAGGCATTAAATTTCTATTTGCTTCTCTCCAAAATTTCCAATAATTTTGCAAATACGCAGATTAGAGTGCAATTTTATGACCTCTCAAAGAAAGTAATTAATGTTTAACATACGCAAACTAGAACTAAGTATTTCCACCAGTCTCCAAAACGTTAGCATCGTTCATCGACCACAATATGTACTTTCTTTCAATTTGCGCGCATGCCTCACATTTATGCGTACGTTAACTTTTGCGTTGTGAATTCTAAGCAACAAACGAAGGTCAAGGTCGTTCACGACGATGACGAACCACTCCCACGTTAGTTCATTTTCTTGTGCGACTTTAAGGACACAAACCATATTTCAATGAGGCCAAGGTTCGTTTTTTCCATCAATATTCGTTTTTCTTTTGCAAAATTTCTAGAAAATTGTTTAAAGACTATTAGTATAGCACTTTAAGATGAGTACGCGATCACAAATATTTAGCAGCAGTGTACTCTTTACTCCTGTCGAAACTATTTTTATGTGACATAAAGATTTACGAG
Source organism: Sylvicola cinctus (assembly GCA_963854165.1). Taxonomy (NCBI): domain Eukaryota; kingdom Metazoa; phylum Arthropoda; class Insecta; order Diptera; family Anisopodidae; genus Sylvicola; species Sylvicola cinctus. The sequence goes on from OY974083.1 coordinate 46,526,767, forward strand.
CTATCTCTCTTGTGGTTAAAAAATAAAATCAATCAACACAACTCATTCATGCAGTGTCGGTTGGAAGCTAATTTGAAAGCAGACTCGTTCAGGGAATTTTACGGAGTGTCCTTGCCCCTTTGGTGTGGTGGTGCGTTTAAGAGAATAATATATTTTGTGAAATGCGCCAATCAAGCAAAAACGTTTTTAGTACATGACATACCAAAATTTTCCCCTGTTTCTGTTCTAATCCTGAGAATCAAATCACGTGTTGAATTTCACTTTCCACTGCTCGCGTGTTACCAACAAACAATAGTGGCAGGCACAACAATTTGGCGATTCACTAAAAATACGCCATTTAGTATTTTGTTTGTTTCGAAATGAGGAGCAGTGGGTGGGTGTGGTGCACCACGAAAAGTTTTACTATTTGTTTGTGGAATTAAAGCACTTGACTCAATTTTTTGCAAATTACGCAGACTTCTGCCATAATTTATTTAATTACACATTCTAAAGCGTCGATTTATAATCTTAGGATTCTACGTTGAACGTTATTAAGTGTTTTGACTTATGGCTAAATTTGAAAAGATGCGCACAAATCGATTGAGATAAATGTGGATGAGCTCGCGTGTGCCTTTGTTCACTCGCCCAATACTTGCAATCGTGCAATGTTGAACATCGCACAAGCATATTATGAGTGTGATGTACTCTGAACGTGTGATGGGGTCGGCGATTTCAATTTATAAAGTGAAATTTTACTGAACCAAAATAGCCAAATTAAAATAAGACCAAGAGGTAACGATATGGTAAAATTGCGCCAAAATAAAACCGAGAGAAAAGCGCGCCTTTGTACGCGTGTGGCTATGTGTTTTTCAAAGACGTTCGTACTCGCGTTAATATACGATTGAGTTCAATCATTATATTCAATTGTAGCTTGAAAGCGCAAAACGCATTTGCGCGAATCGCAGATATATTCGTTGAACGGTGTTGTAACGACGCTCGCGCTCCGCGCCATTAAGAATACACTCAGTCGACGTCGCCGTCAGTGTGCTACAGAATTTTGAGCAACGCGCGACGCTCCTTCAATTTAAACTTATAATAATTTTTTAAAAGATTTATTACTGTTATCAACATTTAAGCCAATTTTTTTGTAGCAATAGAAGTTAATGTGTGACAAAGAGTAAATAATTAATGGAATTATGTGTGATTTGAAGATAAAGTTAACTTGTGATATGTGAAATTGAAAAAAAAACTTAAATAGGTTTTTAAGAAATACTATAAAGAAAAAATAAATAATTGTTTGCTTAAAAATTAAAAACAAGTCAAGTTCTTGGCAAAATATTGTAGTTGTCGAATGCAAAACGAATAAGTTCGCTGAGGTATTCGCTTCCTTGTATATTCTGGGAAAATTACCTCATACACCTTGCCAATCGCAGTGTACTAAATTAGCCAGCAAAGGCCGCAAGTGGATTTATAGAAAGAGCAGTCATACTCAAACGTTTAATTAACACATTTTTTATGCTGTAAGTAGTAAGTGTGTCTTGTTTTTCAGTTTTAAATGTTCAATTCAATTATTATCAAAACAAGCTACTCATTTCATTTAAACATTTTGATTATATTAATTAATTTCCTTTTTAATGTAATGCATCAAAAGACAATTATTTCATCATTTCATTATTGGTTTGAAAAGGAAAAAATTAAAAAAAGAGATGTTTTTCAAGATTTTTAATTATTTTAATATGTCAAAGTCATTTAAAAATATGTTTTTCTAAATTTGTCCAAGTCACTCATTTAAGTCACTTAACATTTGGAAGGTCAGTATTTTACTACTTTTAATTGTTCTTACAGTAAAAGTTTTAATTTAAAATGTAGAAAAAATTACTTAATTTAATTCTCAACTAAAATGGGAGAAAAATGCGAAATTTTATTGATTGTGTCTATTCATTTGATTGATGGCTGTATTTTATTGCGCTTCATTGATATTTGAATTCTCAATAGAATTTCTACGATATTTTGATTTAAAGGCTATATAAAATTAATTTAATTATCTAAATAAATTTTGCTTAAATTAATTATCGTTATAACAACATTTTAGCGTTTTATTTTAAATAAAGAATTTGTTACCGCGAAAAGAGAATAATTAATTTTTTGTTTCTATTATTTTAATGACCAACAAAAGACAATGAAAAGAAAAGCTTTATTTAAATTTGAAAACATTGCGGTTGTTAGCAATTTTGAAAATGTTGCGTTCTAATTTTTGATACAAAATGCGATTGTTTATGTGGCTTGCCTTTCCAAATGATTAAGAATCGTTCATCCGGTTTCGTTTTTTTTTTGCAAAAAGCCACATTATCCAATTTGCGGAAATATCGCCACATTTTTTTAATGCTTGAAGAAAATATTATTGCTTTATAATGAACGCATAGCTACTGAAAATTTAAATTGATTTCAAAAGCGTGTCACCATTTAATCTCAACGGAAATTAAAGGAGAAACTTTTTCCTAATGGATTACAAATTCGACTACAGATGAGTTAATTGAAAACAAAGAAATCGAAAGTAATTAATTGTAAATGTAAACAATTAAATTACTATTGTGTATAAAACTTACTGTTACTCTATTCTGTAGTGAGTTTAATGAAATGATTTAAAGAGCAGTTTATTTGTTAAATAATATTAAAATATTTATTGATGATATTATTACACAATTTTTAAAAAGTTCTTAATTAAATGTAAATTATGCAAATTATAAGGATTTTTATTAAATGAAAAATGGAATAACTGATTATATAAGTTTATGCAAAACAAACGATAGCCAATTCGCAAAAATGCTCACGACTGCCACATCGTCTAAGAGGTGACAAGAAAAGCATCTCACACTGGTCACTGAATCAAAAGATGCGTTACATAAAATGCGAACAGTTTAAGAACGGACGCCTTTCGCCAAAAATAATATTTGTTCTATCTACAACAAAATTAGACGTCTACGTCTGCGTAAAAAATTCACGTAAATGCCGACGTCGACGACGAATAAGACGTCGCACGGTGTAAATTAACCAAGGGAAAAATTACGACCGTTGGAATTTTTCAATAAAGGAAAATGAAAATCACACACAAATTTTAATTTTCATTTTATTTTCTGTTCTAAATATAATTTTTTTGTGAAATGAATAAAAATAGATTCGGTACAGCTGTGTGTTGCAATTTTGACGCAAATGCAAATATCCGTGCGATAATTAATGTAACCGGCAATATGGAAACTTAGTAACTACATACATATTTATCAAATTTTAAAATGATGGCAAAGATCTGAGTGTCGAATTATTCGTTCATTGTATTTCATTATTATACAATTAATTTTTTTCATTGATAATCATTGCAAATTGATGTTCGCTAAGTATAATAACTGCATTACTTTAATTAATCGTAACGGTAATAATGAAAACATGTAATTCTAAAGATTAAAAAAAATATTTTTTTTTAATAATTGAGCACTATTAAGTCATTTTACATTAAAGCAGGAGAATCCTCACCTCTACCTCATCCAAGACATGCTCGCTTAAAAGCGCTTGGATGGATTAATGCATTGAATAATAACGGCGCTAATAATTAGGGCATACCGAAGTGGACACGCTAGAACACTTGCTAATGATCACTATGTGGCTTACCACTTATGTTCATCATTGTTGTACCTACACCAGTTATGCAGTCTGATCATTGTATATTTTTACACGCGTTGGCTCTGCTTTGATGCTCATATGCACACGGCCGCTCTTTAACGTACCGCAATCCCCACAGCCAATTGCATCTCGACGCATTTATGTGTATTATTTGAAAAATGAAAAAAAAAAACAAAAAAAAAATTGTACATATTTTTAAACGCCGCAATTTGGAAGCGCGCATCTCTTCAGTTATATCACACATTAGGTACTTTTGACATATTTCTTCGACGTACAATTAATGTACACATAGACACAAATGCCGCACTAATCTGGGGATCTTGTGTGTCTACTCGCGTTTATAAATTAACTTCTCCGCGCCACTTCATCCACAAAAAAAAAACCGCCACATTCCTTGCGTCGCATTTTGTCAAATTAAAGTGTTGAATTTTTGGCGCAAATTATGAAAACGTGAGTGTGTGTGCTAATTTTGTATTATCGAATTTTTGTGTGATTTTTCCACACGTAAACAATTACCAAATAAGGCATGACTGTGTCTGCCAAAAATTTTCATGTGGAAGGCGCACTTTTTAATCGCGGAAAAAGAATGCACAGTATATACTCAAGAGCCGCATATTGCAACAAAATGCACTCTCTAGTCTGTATGTTAATGTTAGCCAGACCAGGCAGGCGTCCGGGACTGCCATACATTGCAGTAATGCAGGAATGCAGATTCGTTCTTGATCTTTAAGTACATGTGCTTGATACAAACGTTATTTCTACATCGTAAAGGTTCAGCGTGCGTCGATGTCGGCTGAAATCTGTTTGCTCCACAACGACGCAAAATAAAACGCATGTTTCAAATAGGCTGGCGTTTGCTGTGGCCTTATAGAACCATCAATTAAGTTTTATTTTCGTATTTTCATTTGGCCTTCAGAGGCTGTATGCTGGTTAAATTTCCACCAGCCGTTGAATATCATGAAAGTTCACAAGAAAATGGCATGTCTTCAATTATGTAACAAATCGTGTAAAGGGGCCGTTTAAATGTATTTTGTTTTTTCTTTTTTAATTGAAACGATGCGAGATGATTGAGAAAAAACGCATACAAATTTTTGAAATCCTTACTAATTTATTGTTTTAGAACGATTTGTTTCATTTCATAAGTAAATTATATTCAATTGCATCTAATCGAAATTGAATTAACATTGTCCGCTTAATTTTAAATTCATTAGTATTTGGCAATTAAAATTGTAATAAAATACTGTTTGTAATCAATAAAAATTAATGTAGCTCGTAAACCATATTTGTATTTTAGTCAATGAATTCTATGAAAAGAAAATTTTATAAAATATTATTGAAACCGTAAACATAAAACGATTATAAATTGAAACGATCACCTTATCTCAAATGTGTATTTTTTATTCTATATTTAAAAACAAATCACTTATAATCTACGTTTCAATACTCTCTCCGTCCACGTACACTATCAATTTTTCTAAATTTCCACTATAAAAAGAACATGATCATCGTAGTGCTTTCTACGCTGTAATACATTAATGAGAAACAAAAGCACTCTCAAGTAAAAGCACATGCGATGTGGAAAATTGCTCTCATCACCGCATAGGCAAAATTGATTAAAAAGAAAATGTTACCATCCAACGCCAAGCCGGCCAATCCTTGACGACTGTGATCTCTCAGCACGACCAGCTTAAGGTACACGAGCAAAAAAATATATCTACATCGGAAAATTTTCATTTTATCCACAGTCCACACCCGCATACGCTCTTTGCGAGTAAAGTTCGACTCGCGGAAAAGCACGCGTCGTTTTCTAAATATTATTAACTACACACGTATAATGTAACTTGGGTATATTGGGGAAAATGATAGGAGCGACGCGACGTTACGGAAGCAAGATCGCACTCACGGCTCGCGGTCATTGTGCATGTGGTGTGTGAGCTGCCAAGTCCACGAGCGCTTGGCGATTCAGGATTTTCTCAAAACGGCCCTATTTTGGTCACGTTCATGAGGAAAATTCAGCGTGTGCGGGAGCTGAATGGGGGGGGGGGGAAATTTTTTTTTCCAATTTTTTGTTTTCGCTTCATCTTGAAATAGCCCATACCCATTTATTGAATTTTTATGAATTAGAAATATTGGAGTTATTTGTTTGGACACATGCGTTTGATAACAAAATAACCCGTGGGTATGCAGGCAGCAGCACCTTACAGTTGAAAATGTAGACAAATGACGTACAGTTGATCGTGGGAAGCTTTACAGTTACTTAATAAAGAAAACACATATGTAGTCTGAAAGTATAGTTGTAATTGTTTTAGGCTAAAATTAACTCTATCAACACGTTCGTACTTTAAATAATGTTTATTTTTAAACACACAGGATAAAATTTCGTGCATTTCGTGCCAAAAAAAAGAGTGGAAGTGAAGAAATTATGCGTTTTTTAAATGATAAATAAAAATATGATTGATATCCCTTTTTTTGCGGCGTCTTTTTTTTTTGGTTTCACACGTTTTATTTAAATGCAGCCAGCAAATCGAGCCAAATAAACTTAAGAAAACACCTCAAGCTGCAGCCTGTATGTGACTGAGATCACGTGAAGGTGAGGGGCAGCATGGGACTTGATGTATTTATTTAAGTGTACATCCAATTTGATGCGCATATGTTTTTCCACGTCAAACGCAAAGGAAACAAGCAAATGGAAAATAATAAACATTTAAAACCATACGCGTCGAAAATACTAAGAAATTCAGATGCGCCATATAACTCAAAAAACGTAGTAGATTTTATATTTTCAGGGATGAACAAAGAGCTTTTTCAAGTAAATTAAATTTCTGTTTTAAGTGCTGTCGGAAACAAAGCCCATTTAAAAAACAAAGCTTAAAAAGTTGCTGATACAGTTTACTACAATTTGTACTAATAAAAGGACCAAGAACAAAAGTTATAAATTTAATTACTACTCAATATTGTTAAAAAGTATTGTTAATTAGTGGAATCAAATAATTACATTAAATTTCGAGTAGAGTTTAGTAAAGAACTAAAAATATACAGGTCACTTTTTCTTATTCGACGATAACAATGAAGTAAAAGTTGGCACGATTTACTATTTTCACTTAATCATTTAAGATCAATACAAAACAGTCATCAACAACCACTTCTAGATTGTTCAAAAAATAGTTGTTTCTTTAAGAAACATCAAACTAGTTTGAATATAAGTGATCTCCAATTCATTAAACAAATATTTTTGTGATTACAAACATACTAAATAAGGAGACATTCCTTTTAGGGAGTCAAATAAATTCTCTGGTGATTCAAAATTGACGCAAATGAATTAAATTGAGGATTTTTTTTGTTATTGTTACAGGTAACAACCACTCGTGTTACGAAAAGCGTCAAATCATCATCTGCACCAGAAGGCAGAACAAGCTCAATTGAAGATATTTGGGACGAAAAGATCCTAAGACAATTGGTAATTACTTTCTCTGAAATTTTTATTGCAAGAATGCAACTTTAACTGTTTTTTTTTTAATTTATCAGATTGAAAAAGCCAGCAATTACGAAGAACGTCGCAAATTACGTGCCCGTCTACGACAAGTCATGGCTGAAAAAGAAGGTAATAGCTTCTGAAACATTTTTATATTATTACGATATAATTATTGTATTTACAAAAAAATAAGTTCAACTGCAAATCATGGTGATGGTAATCATTCACTTTATTGGTGGAGGGATTTCAAATATTTAATGAACTTATTACCTTTCAGGAAAGCAATTTGATTGCAGTTCAGTCAAATTTTCCGATTAGTGTTTTCCGTAGTCGTTTTGTTAAATATTAATGTACCGAAAACCAGATTATTCTAACATAATTTTCCCCTAAAGTTTGCGCTGAGATTGTAGCCAGCATTGCTTCTGAATTGGAGCAACAAAGTCTACATGACACAGCAACTAATGAAAATGTCGAAACTACCACCACCATCATCACATCAGAATCTGATGAGGCGGTCCCAAACAACAACAACAACAACACATCTGATGAGAGTGCCGACGCAACAGCAGCTCCTAAACCAGCATCCCACGGTGAGTCCCTTTTACTGCCCTTACTGCAGGGCTTACTGCATAAACAATCGCCTCAGCGTACGCTGCATACCGTTGCTGCTGATCTAGACACTGTCGTGCATGTCATGGAAGATTCGGGTACCGAAAGTGGTGAAGATTTAAAGTTACTAGCTGCCGGACTTCATGACACCATCGAATTACAGCGTGAACAAATTGCCCTCGGCCAAGTACGAGAGGGTGACGCCGCAACAGATTTACTCACTGAGGTAACGTGTGCCCTCAATCGATTGCAATCCTCATTGTTGGATGGGAATGATTTGAATTTGGATGTTGCAAAGCGTAAAGCTTTATTAACACTTGTCTCGCGTCTGCAAACTGGTTTATTATCACCAGATGGGATAACTGCATTAACGCCGGCCCCATCTGGCCTATCAGTCGATTTGTCATCGCCGGAAGTAGATGGCAATGTAGATTTTACGTGTCGTCCGATTCCACCACCAAGGTTTCAACGTAGAAAAAATCGCCAAAGTCGGCACACAGTTGGTGTAAGTCGAGAAGAACTAGAAGATGCACGTCGATATTTGGAAGAGGTCGTACTAATTGGAAGTATGTCTGGCATTGCTACACCAGACAGTTCAGTGACTACCCCAGATATTTCGTATAGTCAGAGTTCTGTTGGGGCAATCCTACCACCGGTGGCAATCAAATCTAGTGAACCGTCTATTCTTTTCAGGCCGAACCAATTTGTAACACAATTATCCAATCCAGACACTTTGAGTTATAAAACTCATCTTTCGAAAGGTTTGGAATCTCAGGAAGATGATTCACCCAGTCCCGAATTGTCATTGCACAGTGCACCTGTTGTTAGAATGCGAGAACGTAAACCCAAATATAAGTTTATCAGACAATCATTAAGTCTAGAGCAGCCGTTGTCGTCGAAGCAGCAAACTGCTGTGCAAGTGGATGAGTTCTCCACAAATAGTAAGAGGCCACTTTCAGAGTCCATATCATTGGATGCAACACAAACACCAGATGACATAAAAGCACGCAAGACAATTCAGGATGCTCTCCAAAAAGTAGCCAAATCAAAACAATTTACTGAAGTACTGGATTTGTCCAGTGATGATGAAGAGTCACCAGTTACTACTCCACAAATACAAACCAAGCTGGAAGATAAAAAAGTGTTTGGAAAAAATCTTTACAATAAAACACATCACTCTGGAAAAGATTCAACAGTTCCCCCACCAATCGCTGTGGTCCAACCAGTTTTAAATGGAATTTTGAAAAAATCTCGCAGCAGGACCCCACCAGGTAATTCATATGAAAATATTTCTGCACAAAATATGAAACAATACTCCGAAGAAAATGGCAGAGAATCCAAATTTAGTAAGAAATTAAGAATGAAACGAGCAAACACAATTGACATACCAAAGGCTTTCGGATATGACAACGATCTTGAAACAGATGAGGATGACTGCAGTAGTAGGAATTCCAGTGAGCGTAATGCGGTTGGTCTCAAGAGCACAATTCAAGTTGGAATAAAGAAGTTCTCTAAACAAACCGTTCCCACATTTCAACCAAAAACTGAAAATGATCATAAATTTCTTGCTTTCATACAGAAGCAAAACACAAACACGGGTTTGTCGTGGGTAAAAAACTCTGGTAATGGAATGCAGACTAAAGCAAAGACTCAAAACTGGAATAGTACTTTTGGCAACATAAAAAATTCATTTGAGAAGGGTGTGGACCGTTCGATTACCATTAAACCTGCATTAGAAACACAAAGTAGTGCTCGTAATTTTTGGAAAAAATCTGAATCAACTCCATTAAAGGCAGCTACTAAATTGCCAATTGCAAAAGATTTGCCTTCAACACTTCCGTGGACAGAGAAACATCCGGAAGAATCAATAGTCACTGGTACATTGCGAATTAAAGATCCAAAGCAAAATACGTTTACACCCAAACAGATAGCACCTCTACCAAAATCTCTACCACTTCCAAAACCAATTCCTGTAAATAAATTCTCTCATGCTCCCAAATCGGCATTTGTACAAATCTCAAAGAAGATTGAACCATCCCCAGTCATACAACCTTCATTCAAACCAATTGAGCCAGATTTCAAACCAACTCCTCTTCCAAAAATTACAAATGGTGCAGTCAAACTAGCTGCTTCCAATGGCTTCAAGGAAGAGCCAACCTTGCCACCAAAATCCAAAATGGTTCCCCCATCTAATGTAAACGTGGCCAACACTTTCTTGCAACAGAAGCCACAAAGCAAATCACCAACCACTCTGTTGCCATGGGCTAGCAAGGCAGTGCCTGATAACCGTGTCCTTAATTTAGCTTCATCTCGCTTTGAACAAAAACCCAATGTTGAACGTGTTTCACCACGCATGAGTTCGACACACCAGTCACTGCGGCTCAAGGAGAATCCCTACCGACCTGCCGTTGTTCCCAACTCAAACGATACAAGATTATCTGAGAAGCGGCCTTCATTGCCGAACAATTATTATCCACCACAAAACGGTGAGAAAACATTGCCACCTTTACAGAATGGTTCTGTCTATAGCAGTTGCAACAATGTTTCGAATATTTATGCGCAGTATCCGGCTGAAAAGGGTGAAGGTTCATCTTATCAGAAAATTTATGCTAAAAAACAATATGACTATCCTCCTAATTATAAACGACCAGAATCACCACCTGATCTTCCCCCATCTAAACCGTTTTTACCAGCTAAAACTCCACGTGATTTCCCATCCTACACGTTTACCAGCACTGATTACACACAACCCACTTGTGTGTCCACGTACATCCCACAAGTCACTGTTACAGGCGATTCGGATTCTATAACGGATCCTTCAGCTGAACCGCTTGTTCTCAGTAATGAGCGTCCCATTATAAGTCCGAACGTCAGACCAGAACTTTTAAAACTGTATGATTACCCCAGTTCTTCAGAGTGCAATTCTCATACCGGCTCTATTACACCGCTCACTCAAAATGATTTATCGGACGACGATTTGGATCTTGGTGAAGTTCAGGAGTTTACTGCTCAAACTAGGGTCATGCGAGGTCCAGTAAGTCACAGTGCTGTCACGGTTTCTCATAAAACGAATAGAATCGGTGATGAAGAAGACGGTAAGGGATCAGAAGCTGCTCTCAACTTGCATTCAGTATTGAAAAAATTGGCTGGCAGCAAAAGTAGCAGCCCGGAAAAGAAATCAGCATCAGTGTCTCCCAAAAAACCAACAAATCCAGTTTACCCAGTACAGGACAACCGAAATGAGTCACAATCCTACAAGTCGACCAGTTCCAAACAATTACCATCAACGCAATACCAGAAACCAACATTACCTCCTGCAATTTACCCAAAGCCAAGCAGTGCTATTAAATTTGTTCCTCCAGAAATTGTTGAAACCCCATCTTCGCCAATGCCATCACAGAAGCCACAAGATCACGTATTCTACAATAATTTCAACAACGATTTATACAGTCAAAGTCGGTCATTTGCAAAACACGAAGTAAATGCTGGTGGAGACTCCGTGCTCTCCTCAAGATTTCACATACCTCCAATACAGCCTCGCTCACAGGGACACTCCATGCAACCCTCTCCCCTGAGTAAATCTGATTCATGGCATCAAATAGTTGCACAAGCCAATGCACCAGCAAAACCCGCAGCAAATACAAAACGAGGATTCGCTGATAATCAGGGTTTGCAGAGAGCCAAGTCAGGTCACAATTTGTCAGTACCCAAACATATCGACCCAGAAGCAGATCGCAAACAGAAAACAGTTGCTGCTTACTTCTCCGGTCAAAAATCACCTAGCTCATTGTCACGTTCGTCTTCACAACACAATGTGCTGCAAGAAATGCAACATCCAATTATACCAGCTGTGCCCGCACATTTGGCAATGCAGTATCAGGGAATGTCAGCGACAACAAGCTCAACAAAGAAGAGCTCAATCAATCGCATTAAGTCGTGTGCAAAGGCATCTGTGGGCAAGCAAATGCCCAGCTCGGGTTTGGCAAGAAGTCAGACAATGCCACACTGCACGAATTTACATTTGCTTGATGAAAGTAATGTCGAAGATGCCTTTGAGGATCTCTTCAATTCGTCTGTTTCGTAGGAGAGCACGCGATAAGACAATGTTGCATGAAACCCTAGCAAGGTTGTGTTACATATATTACATACAAATCATTCCACAAAACAATTGAGAGATTGACCTGAACGAATGGAACGACTTATTTTTATTGCAACGAATCCTCGATATTTGTGAGGTTCCCGATTTGGAACCATTTTGTGTGTCCCCTCAGCGTGTTTAATGCAGCGCTTCCATTGTATAGCATTTTGGGAAGCGCGCACAGGATGTGAGTGGACTTTTTTCTACGTGCCCAATATTATTAAACCCAACAATACAACGAACGAGATTTCAAACTACGAAAAGGATCCATATGAAAATGATAGAAAAATGCCAGCAAGAGCATTTGGAGCACTTTCCCGTATAATTATTAAACAATAATATTTTTGTAGCACCGATTAGACGATAATAACAAAATATTTTGTTCTCTCGTTCTTTATTCTTAAATTAATACGCGAAATGCTTTTACATTTAAATAAAAGTGTTAAAATAAAATAATCAAAACGTAGCTGTGCATAGAATAGGAAGGCATGTTGTGATGGTGGATAAATCTAGATGAATGGATAGACGTGCGCCTTCAATTGTTGCAAATAAACAATAAATGTTTACAAACAAACAAAACATATAAAAAAAAATAAACACACAAACAACAAACAGTTATCAAACTCGCGAATATGTAGCGATGGAAGGAGCTACGCACCTTTAGAGTCTTCCACAATTTTTAATAATTGTAGTCTACTAGTTGTACTTCTTCTACTGTTCTACTTCTCTACTTCCACCTTCTTCTCAATCACACTCAAGTTCGAGCACTCTGAGTGAGTCAAATTTTAAAAAGCTGAAATTGAGTGTTTTTGATGTTTTAATTTTGATGATATGTTTTTTAATTTAATATGCGATTTGTTTGTCCCCATGATGTCATATTTTACCAATCCATTCAAAATTAATTTTTGTATGTGCTCTATTACTCTCATTTTAATACATATACATACTTGAAATGTAAAAAATTATTGTAAGCATGGAAATTTAAATTTCAATTAATGAACCATCCTTGGAAGCTCAATTACATAATATAATTTACATAATGAACGTATAACTTTTAGCAAAGACTCATATGAATTGTTTGTATATCAACGACTACAAATTTTTCTTCAAAAAAATGGATTAAATTCATCATTTGTACAGGAGTTTCGGTGAATCAACAAAAAAGGAAACGACAAGCGAAAACATAAAATCGAAACCCAACATTACCGAATAACTCAACCATTGCGTCTTTGCTAATTGCTTTCAATTTTGGCCTAATAACTTCTAGGGACAGATCACCATTTTTATTTTATTTTATTATTTTATTCAAAAACATTTATATAATGTTTGAAAAAAAAATTAAGAATTTTTTTTTTTTTAAATTGTTGAATTTGTCCCTAAAATATGGTCGAAAGCTTTAAGTATTTGCATTAAGCTTCATGATAATTAAATATTTAATTGTTGAATCGTTCATTCACCGTAATTTTGTAGCATTCATGAACTACTCCCACTCATAATAGCCACCATCATGTTGCATTATTTCACCCAAACCATATTATCAAAATAATTTCTAAACCCAAACACGCCTATCATTTATTCTAATGGTTTTTCTAATGAACTTCACGTGTTTCTATTGTTGTTTGTACCCCTTTGATGTGTTTATATTTAAGTTGTGTAGATTTGTAAGTCATATATTATAGCATGAGTGTGTGTTTGTTTCAAATTGTTGTGACCCCGGACACAACCGCCCGATCCGCAAAATAATAACAAAACACGAACAACCATCCATCCTGAAACAAATTTAATAAATAATTTTGATTTTTGGACGATCATATTATGCACATAAGTGTATGTAACGGTCGTCTGTTTTGTCTCAAAATGGAGGCCACTCGTTATAATTAATTGATTAATTGTTAATATAATCCCATTTTTACTACAGCTTGCAATCGTCGTCAATATAAATAAAGGAAAACTACAGTGATGTGTGTGTGTACGGATTATGGAATAATGTAAATCATATTTTATTGTTTAAAATGCGACCAAACGAAAATCTATTTTAGTGGGGAAAGATTTTTTTTTCGTTCGTCTATGTTTTGGTGTAGTATAATTTATAGTCCCATTTTTAATGTGACGTAAATTTGCGCGCGCTGTTCTCAATTAATTATCTGATCGCGTCTTACGTTTCTTAACATCACCGCGCCAAACCATAAGCTCGCACCCATCCGTCTGCAGTGTGTTTTACGTATGCGTTGTTTTCCCGAAAACTTTTTGTGTTTTTTCTTTTGTGATATGAATTTTCTCACTTTTCTCTTCTGAGTAAATTTTAACCTCGCGACACGTTGCGCTTTCCTCCCATCCCAGCCCAAATTGTCCGCGTTATATACCGGTGAGCCGATTTTTACAATTCTCTGTAGCCGCAACAGACAATGCCTCTTTGTTTGGCAAATTCAATATAAGCTCGCAGTCGTGCTGTGTGTGCTTAATACTGCGTGTGGAACGGGATCACTTCCTTAAAACTGAATCCATTCATTCAGTCGGTTTCAGTTAGTTTGCAACGCTATCGCAATACTGTCGGTTGTGTCTCAAATAATTTGCTTCAAATTATTGTTTGTGAAAAAATAAAAATATATAACGCCTACAAAGTTTTTAAAAATACAAAAGATTGGTCTTTGTTTTTCAATCAAAAGTCAATTGTCGTGACTTGTGAGTGGCATATTTAAATTGTGCGCAAGGAGATCATTTTAAAATGTTCAGTAAGATATTTAAAAATATGTTTTTTACTTAAATTACTGCATTGCGTTCAGTTTATTAAATTATTTTAATTCAACGGTTTATTTGTGTTCAATTATTTTGAGATAAAAATTCAATCAACTCAAATAATTAATAAACATTTTTTGAAAATTTTTGTAAGCCAAATTTGCAGACAAGCTGTTTTTACAACAAAGTCGTAATAAGCTTTGAAAAAAAATCTATTGTAAATTTCAATTTTAAACCAAGAATTTTCATTCATTTCAAAGAAAAGAAAAGTGTATTTTTATATTGTGCCAACAATGTGGATTTTCATTTACTAAATAAACAGCTGAAGTGGTTCAAAAATAAATTTCTATTCTGAAATAATTACAATTAAATCCCTCATTTGATTTGACAAATTTTCTTTACAATTATGTTCATTTCCACTTTATTCTTAATCAAATTTATCATTAAACGAAAATTTTAAATTTTTAAAAATTTTGACCACAAAAATAACGTGCGTAATTGATTAAACCAATTAATCAACTGCATTAACTGTTAACGCAGCAAATTGCCGTAAAACATTTTCCATTAAAACGGTAATGCGTTGCACTCCAAAATGTCGACCAGAAGGTCATAAATTCAAAAATATCTACAGCTCGAATTTTTGCTGAGCGCTGTTAAAATGATGTAGCTCGTACAAGTTACAACTGCAACCAAATGCACTTTACAAGAGAAACATGCTCATAATGATGAGACGTGTGTTATGATTGCAATTATTATTTTTAGGAAATATCAGTTAACAGTATTCATGCAAAAATAGAATTGTGTTAAAACGTATTAAAGCATCTGGTCAAAACGCAGCGTGTTACTTATTAACAATGTTGTTAGAAAATTAATAATAAATGCATTACTTTTTAAACTAAAAAGGAAACGTTCATTCATTTATGGTTGCAATTAAAATACGTGATTGGATTTCAGTCATCACAGTTGTTGCAATTTTATGGACAAGAAATCAACATAATGTTGTTGTATGTATAAACTAGGATAATCTTTTATGGAAATTAGTGCAGAGCTCGCTGCAGAAATATTATTAGAATCTTGAAACGTTACGCAGCAGCCGACTATACTGCGATTTCATGTTTTTGATTTTAAACGAGCTCGTTTCTAATATTAGAAAATCAAAGACTGTCTGAATTTGAGATCACAATCTCCAGGCTTTATAGATACATTTAAATAACAATTTAAATAGTTGCGAGATTTCCAATTTGCTTTCATATTTCTATTAAAAGCAAATAGAACTGCGCTTTTGAGCACATTTAAAACATGTTGCAGCACCCAAATTTATTTGCTCCCAAATTTAAATAAACACACAAAAAAGTCTGATTTGAATCCTTGTTGCAATTAATCATCTGCACACGACTTTCTTAATTGTTAGTTTTACCGTCGCACACACAAACACACCTTTTGTTATTTATGTTGACGTCGAAAAGCGGCGAATGAAAAAAATGTGCGGCAATTTAAACTTGGCATTGAACACCATTGAATTAGTTAGTGTTCCGTTGACACGATGGCGAAAATAGAGGGAAAATAAGCTTTTTTTAAAACAGTTTTAATTTACGAAATCAGAATGAAAATTTAAAAGAAATTATCCCGAATGGAAAAATAAACATTGTAGTTTCTATACTGAGAAAGTCGGCGCGGCGCGTTTGTATTTTCGGCAACGGACGATTTCTCGCCTGAAGTAATCAATATTTTCACATTGCTCGCATATTCATACACTTTCTTACATACGCAATATAGCTGTTATTGTTCTCTGCGTTTTAATCATGGTTTTTCATTGTATTTTTTTGTATTATTTTTTTTGTTTATATCCTTTCAATAACGAGAACCAAAACTTTGAGAACAAAACTCGCGTGCTCGTTATTTCGTAAATTTCCTATTTATGTTTTATGTGTCAATGCCACGTCCAAAATTGCACGATTATTGTACTAAAAGTAAAACATTACCGATTAATCGCGTTGTTATAAAAACATCACACTGCGATGCAATGTAATTAATTGTGCTTTCCTTTCATTCATTTACAGAGACTACTGTAGCAGAGACTCGGGAGCAGTCAAAAGGTGACGATGGAGCCATTGTCACAACAACAACTAAGGGTATGATCTCAATTATTAAATAAACAGTCAAATTCAAGTGTTTAAAAATGGCCTAATTGGAATTGTTTTGTTGCAAATTGCAGTAACGACGCGTACAGTGTCGTCGGGACCCAAACCCATGTCCCCATTTGCCAAGTTTCGTCAACTTGACAAACAGAATTCATTGAATTCACCACCCAAGTAAGTTAAACAAACAATTACAGTATAATTTCTATTTAAACATAAAATTTGAAAATGACATATTTTTAACTTCGTAAGTGACTAACAGACGCTGATAAAAGTAATGGTAACAACATTTTAATTCAATAACTACAAAACATTAAACAATATAAAATTTAAATACCTAAAAGTAATGAAATCATAATTTACTAATAATTACTAATAAACATAATAGTTTTGTAACTGTATTGTTAGAAAATATATTAACTTTTCAATTTCCTTTTATCGTTTTAACCGAAACACTATCTTTACATCCTTTCTTTTTTTGTAAAATTAACAAAGACTCAACTTGCGTTCATTTTTAATTCGTAAAAGATCCATACAAAAAAAACGATAATCTCGTTCCAAAAAAAAGCCGACACAGACATTTTTTCGGACTTTATTAATTGGTCCAAATCAGCCAACACATCGGCGCCGACCAGCTAACTGTTGTTATAAATTTATACATTTATCAATGACCCATATTTAGACTCCGTTTTTATTAAATATCAACAACTTACAAAAACGTTTGCAAACATTTTTTGGGGTAGCTTAAAACAAAACAAAAAAGCGTATTCTAGTAAAAGTCATTTTTTTAAAATAAATCGTCGATTTGCCAAATCATTTCTGATAATTGAGACCATACACACAGCTCCCCAAAAACTCCTACGACTCCCCAATCACCCATGTCTGGCGGTGGACCACTTTTTAAGTTTACCGACCCATCACTGAATATGCGTGCCGCCACTATCAAGGATATCCTGCTACAGTGGTGTCAGTCAAAGACTAAGGAGTACGAGGTACACACATAAATTCATTTTAAATGTTCCCATATTATGTTGTGAATAATTTTGTTGTTTGTTTGTTTTGTTGTTTTATTTGTTTGTTTTGGGAGGTTTTCATTTTTTTTTGTGTTTTTTCATTTTTTTTTTTTTTGCTGGGATTTTGTGTGTTTTTTTTCATTATAATTAGTTATGGGAGCCTAAATTTATTAAAGCGTTTTAATTCTGTTTTATTGTACATTTTTATTGTTTAATTGCACATTTTATTTAAATTTTGGAAAGTATTTAGTTGGAAGGATGTGTACTTTAAGCAAAATGAAGTCACACTTTTATTGTGTTTTATTTTCGTTCGCAATACTTCCATTTTTAAAATTATTTATTTTTGTCAATTTTAATCACTCGGCCTTAATTTACCTGCAAAGGATTTAATGTACATATTTTATTTTATTTTATTTCTCCTTCCTTGTACACTCTTCTTTTCTTCTATTTATTTGCCAATTTTCTAAATGGTTTTGGTGCCAATAAGTATGTGTAAGACCACAGTAGCCAGAAGCTTTTAAGTAGACTTGCACTTTGATGTTAATTGAAAATTTTCCAGTTTTCCTTTTTAAATGCATCAGTTTAAAGTATTTAAATAATAATGAAAATTAATAATTTCCAGAATGTCCAAGTAACAAATTTCTCCACATGCTGGTCAGATGGCTTAGCATTTTGCGCCCTCATCCATCATTTCCTGCCAGATGCTTTCGATTACAACAAATTGACACCGGACAAACGCAAAGACAATTTTACACTCGCTTTCCGAGTGGCTGAGTAAGTAGTTAATTGTTTTTTATTTCCATTTTGTGCAAAGACAAACTGTTACTTTAAACATTTATACAAAATATGTCTCAAAGCCTTGCACAAAATTAGAAAGTATTCTATTATTTAATTAAAAATTAATCAAATTTATGTTTTGTTTAGTGAACAAGCCGGGATCGCGCCTCTGCTCGATGTCGAGGACATGGTAGTGATGCGAAAGCCTGACTGGAAATGTGTATTCACTTATGTGCAAACAATCTATCGTCGTTTCCGAGACGTCGATTGAACAGCAGCGACCCAAAATATTTCATTTTATAAATTATACGGAACAGTAACTAAAATTGTATTGTTTTGTAGAATTTAATTAATTTAATTGTTGATTTGTTTTTTAATTGAAATATTTATAAACTTCGGTTACACTCAGTTGTCCCGCATTTGTTATAATGTAAATTAGCTGTTGCTTGGCTGCACTAAATGAATATATTTAATTGTTGATGTTTTAACTATCTGAAGCGCTCATACGCTCCAACTTTATCCCAATTTTGCTATCTGACCATATTTGTAAATCGAAATATCCTCAAAATTTAAACATTTGTGATTTATTTTCCTCCCATTTAAAAAAAAAGATTAATATCGCGCAATTTATTTGTTTTTGTAATCGTATTAACATTTAATCTAAATAGAATGTAGTAAAGAAACATTTTTTTAATGTCAACATATTATCGAGAGAACACTAACGGTGCAATTTTTAATATTTTTTATACTAATTCATAATAATGTATGTAATATTATTTGTTACCACAACAACACTATCGTCAAAATGATAAAGAACTCCGGTGTTCCATTGATGTTATTATTTTTGCCAGAGACTAATAATGACTATTTTGAACAGGAGTTACACTAACACCGTTGCATTAAATTATATAATATTTATTAATTTTTTTCTACGTAAAACTATATAAATATATTAATTAATTTTAAGAGAAATATCCAAGAAAAACACATGTCTAATTGTTTTCTTTTTTTATTATTTGTATAATTTGGCGTCATACAAAAGGGCGATCAAATATTATTATCATTTTGTTAACTCTTTGTCAAAAATAAATAATTATTATATTAAACTATTATTATTGTCAAAAAAGCAAACATAATAAATAAAGGCTTCATGTTAATATATTTGTGCTATTTTTATTTAATTGAATGTTTATTTCAGTGACGATTAATATATTAATTCAAAAGTGCAGCCTTTTCAAGAATAAAAGACGTCTACAATTGGGAAAGGAAACTACTGAAAAAACCGTTATTTTACACGTATTATTTTTCTTTATGAAATTATAAACAAATTAGTGAAGATTCAATCCTTTTACAGTTATACCGCCATCTTTTAACTGATAACCAAAATAATTTAAAAGAAATATATATAAATTGAAGTACCGAAAATATAGCACTTTTGACATATGATAAGCAAAGAGGAGATATGGAAAATGAGAAGCAATGTTGAGGGAAAAAGCTGGAAAAGCCGGTTAGACAAAAGAGAAAAACCAAAACAGAATGTTTTTTTGAAAAAAACAATTAAAGTGCCACCTACATTCTTTCTTGTTTATAGCACCTATTTTTATCAATCTGGCTACTTTGACGACAACCGACAGCAGCTGTTGTTGTGTTATAAGATAATAATTATAAAATAAATAAGGGGCTCGTCGACTATCGTGTGACTTCTGTTTTTTCTTCCCATCGGATTTTTCATTTCAGTATCAAGATTTCACTTGGTAACGACGGTGTTTGTCGCGCGGTTCTTGTCTTTGATTTGCATGTTGTTTGGTTGTTTTGTTTTTTGCATAATCAGCTTATTACATAAAAATTTAAAGTGCGATCATAGTGATTTTTTTAAAACGGTGAGTCCACAGAAGTTACAAAGTTCACACCAAAAAGTAATTAGCTAATTCACATGCTGCGCAAAAATTGTAGCAAAACCACAGCCGACAGCACAAATTTGGAGAGCTGCCAGTGTGATTTAGCTGTTCCTTTTTTTCTTGGAAACCAGTTTTTGCAGTTTTGTGCATGACATTCGTTGCAGTTTTTGCTTAAATCGTATAGATCTGGTTTTTAGTATTTTACATAATCAGTTATTGTGTTAAATTTATTTCGTCTCACGAGACGTCCTAATCTGGCCGATTGTTTTAAGTGATTATTGTGATAACCTTTTGGTAATTTCTCTTTTATTATCACAAAACATTTGCCCTCAATAGGAAATTTTGTCTAGCTATATGTTCAAAGGTTCAAAAATAGAACAATATTTGTTCACATGCCTTCTCATAAAGTGCATAGCTAATTTAATTATAGTGCAAATCGAAACACGCAATCCGCCAGAGGACTGCATAACATTGAAGTGTATTAATAAAGGTTATTAATTATTGCAAACAGTGGTAGAAGTATTTCTTAATCCACCTGACAGGTTATCTAATCTATTTGCTCATTATTTTGTAATTACTCACATACCTATGAATCTGCATGTAATACCTGAAATAAGTGATAAGTGATAACGAAAATCGCAAAAGTGATAATGAAAAATTCAAACAGATAAAAATTCATATCAGCAAAAAATTAAGCGGTTGTCAAAAAAATTTTAAATCTTTATGCTCATACAGGGTGACTTTTAAGTGACTGAAATTTTTCATCTCTTTAAATAATTATATATTTAAAAAAATTATTATCGCAATGTTATCAGTGATTATTAGATTAATTAAGTAATATAGAGTGTTCCCCATAACCAATTAATGTGATAATGACTTTTAGGAAATTAATATTTTGACAATTTGTTACTTTTAAAATGTAAATTTTAAATTCGAAGCAAATTTAATGCAAAATTTAATTGTAAATTACGTTATTTAAACGATAAGAATACATTTACATACCTTTTAAAGAATCACTAAAAGCACCCAGTTTCTTGTATTGTATTGATATAATTTTGTTTGGCTGCAAGTAATTTTCCCCTTAAATTTAATCGCTAATCTGAGTAATCCCCTCAATTATGTATTTCCCCCTTTTTCAGAGCATTGGCCGGCGAGACACGCGAGACAACAATAAGCATCTGTACGCGCCAGAACGAACTCAACAGTTGTGCAAAGAATCCGAGTATAAGTTAGAAGACATCGACAACATCGACATCCAGTTTAATCATAAACTTGCACCAAGCAAACAGTGAAAAGTAAAAATGGCAAGTTGTCATCAAGTTTTACGCGTTGCTTCGAGCAGCACCACATTAAGTCGTGGTCCGCGTTCTTTATCCCGATTATTACTATTAAATCCTAAAATTCAATCACTTTCATCCGGTTACCATAATTCATCTGCAAGTGTTGTAAATCCCGTGCACATAACGACACGCAAAATGTCTACAAAGACGGAAAAATGTTTGACTTGCACCAACATGAATCCGAATGTCATCAAGATGGAGTACGCTGTACGTGGACCACTTGTGATACGTGCTGGAGAAATTGAAAAAGATTTGGAAAAGGCAAGTGTTATTTTATAACAAATTGTATTGTGATTTTTAAATGTAATTGTTGGCTGTTGCAATCCAAAATGTTAACTTTAATTAAAAAACAGTATAGTGAAAGCGCATGCTTGTTCCTTAATTGAAGACTGAGCTGGAAGAATTTTAGAAAACAAGAAGTGTCTACGTGTGTCCAAAAATGTTTTGTTATAAAAACAATTTCAAATGATTTGTAAGAGTTGTGCAAGACGTTAAGTATTATTAAATCTTCTAATAGTAATACATTCATGTCAAGAAAAAACAAAACAGAAAAAATATCCTACAAAATAATGACGTCACAAAAAAGTGTAAATGTTTACACAACATTTGTCCTTACTCCTTACAGTTGGCCGTATGCTCTATTACGTAATAACCATGAACAATCACAAAAGAAAAAGGGGAGTGGATAGCTTCAGGCAGAACAACGCAATGTTTTTTCGTGATTTTAATTGCGAATGCAAAACCTGTTTTCAATGACCACTTTAAATTGAGTTCAAACTTTTTGATTGCAAGCAATTTAAAAAGTTCTCAATTTTCTTCAGAAAAAATTAAAAATTCGATTAAAATGGTAAGATAATTTCGTATTGAAGTAATGTTACATGAAAAACTAAAATTTCCATCATTTAGACTTTAAACATTTAAATAACTGAATGACTCTTAAAAAATAAACAGGGATAAACATTTGAAATATTATTAATGGCGAATACCTTTCATCAAAACTTAATTGAATTGAAAAGCCCTTTTGGCATTGAACCAAAAGATTGTCAGAATTATAAAAATCCATATCTATTTTTATGACGGTAATGCATTGTAGCTAATTTAAGCTTCAATTGATTTGGGGTTTTACTACAATTCAAAATTTTTAATTATTTTCAAAGACCTGCAAGCTTGCTTATAAAATGCTAGCGGCAGTTATTTAAGTATATGTACTCAAATGACTATTGCAACAATAAGATAAGCTAGCTGCTTGTAGATTGTTTGTTTTGCGCCTTATTGACTTAATTTTTATTATCAATATTTATTAAATGTGTTGCATAATTTTGTTGAAACAAAAAAAATCGTTATCACATGTTGCCAATATGTTTAATTTATTGTTTAAATGAATGTTTTAATTGAACTGTGGAATATAGCAGAGTAATGGTACTTTTGTGTTATCACAATGAGTAAATTTAATTTTTTTTTTTCATAATCCATACTACACTTAAAAATATTGATTATCAGATAAATATAAAACAATTAGTATACATGCAAATTAATAAATAAATAATAAATTTAAAGTGATGTGCCAATTTCATCACATTTTAATTAATAACTTTACACCTAATACTTACAAAAAATTAAATTCAAAAACGTACTCTAAAGATGTATTGTATTTCACATTGTTATTTATGTTCTGAAAGCTGCTTTTGCGTTTTGAATTTCAATACGTTTGACCTTCATTCCACACATTTGAACACAAATGTTTTACCTGTACTTACACTAACTGCTTTTTTGTGACGGTGATAAATCAAAACAATAGTATTTTATATTGAATCTGAACATAAATATTGTGACACTGTTTAGATAATTTTTAAAAGCTCACGAAGTAAATTAAGAACCTTTCGTTAACAATCCATACAATGTGTTTCTTATTCTGTGTGAATCGGTTATATTCAGTTAAATTCTATTTGAAAGAAAACGAGTGGAAACATAATTTTTACTTAAAAATAGACGTATTTAGAACAATATAACGATGGCTCATTGAACCTGAATGTGGCGGTCAGAAATGACCGTCTAATGATCCAATGAAACAAGTTGAAATGTAATTAAATTGTTGTGCAAAAAAGGCATTAAAAGACACATCTGTTTCTAAAAATACACCCCTCACACCACTATGCAGGCAAGCTTTTAAAGAAGCGTCTAATGTCAGTAATAGTGACTAATATAAATGTTCTATTGAGCGGCTATCATTGCCAAGGCTATAGGCTGTCGTGTTTATTTAGGCAAATTTTTAAATGTGTTCGCAAAAAGGCGCATTGTTGATTGTTTACATGAAGTTTTAATAATACGAATTAAATACATTGAATATAAATTATTTCTTTTATTTTTTTGGTTATTGTTTTCATATAAATTTACTGAATTTTACAATTATACGTTTTGTATAATTAAAATGACCCCTGACCTACTGACGCAATGTTTTGCTCATAAATAATTTATGTAATTTACTGCAGTATAAACTGTTGCAGCATTTTAGCAGGATCCATTATTTATTTTTTAGTCCTAGCGATTCATTTTATTGATAAACATTTTTGAAACATGAAATCCTTATTTAACAAAATCCCTACATGAATCCCACCTCCTACTCTCTTTTTTTCAGTCCATCATATTGGGGGGGTTAAACTTTATTTTTGTTGCGCTGGTCGAGTAGCCAAAAAATCAATAAAGGGTGTGTTTTACTCACACATTCAGATGAAATTCCAATACTGTGGAGCTCTTCTATAAATCTTGAATGACGTAGAATTTACTTGTACGCAGACATGCCTTTGTGCTTGCAATGAGTTTATTTTATCTATTTTGTTTTTGAAAGCATAAACAACGTCGCATTTCATTCATAAATATCTTTGTGGCCTTAAGCGGTCTGGAATATTAATCAAAATGTGTGTTTTAATCTATTTTAGATTTTATTTTTATTCTTTTGAATGTATTACCGTACTAAGCAAAAACTTAATATTAAAGATTGAAATTAAATTTGATTCTAATTGCTAAATTTTTCATTTTAGGGTGTCAAAAAACCATTTGATGAAGTTATCCGAGCCAACATCGGCGATTGTCACGCCATGGGTCAGCCGTACATCACGTTTATTCGTCAGGTAATTTAATGAATGAAGTTTTGGCCTATTACTCTTATTGTATTGTGATTTTAACTAATAATATAATTTAAGTTCGTTTGTTGCTATTTTATTAATTTGCTGAAGCAAAAATTTTCATAAATTTTTTTAAAAGTTTTATTGAATGCATCCGCTTGCGAATTTGCCAGTCAAATTATATGCTCATCAGTTGTCAGAATAACATGTTCAATAGCCTTGATATTGTAAAAGCTATCAAATTAATAATCAAGATCAAAACGCATGCAATGTCGTCAATCAAAGGTCAAAATCATTGACGCAAACAATTGAGCGTGTATTTGGTTGTGACAGCTGTTTTAATGAATTAAATTTTTTTCAGAAGTTTTAAATTTTCATTCAATTCTTTTTCATTTTGATATTGACACGAATTAACCAATAATTAATTTAATAAACATATTAAATACGCGATTTTTGTTGTAAATTTTGTGAATTTTATTTATATAGTAAATATTTACGCATATGCCGTTTTTATTGAAATATTTTGATAGCAATAAATATTTACACGTTTGTAATTTTTTTAAAGAGAAACTCATTAAAAGTTTTCCACACTAGAAACATTTTTTTTTTACTTAAACACCATATGTACCCGCTTTATTAACGTGGAAGCCACTCTAATCTATTTCAGGAACAGTTTAATTGAATTGTTTATCTGATATTTCAGTCGCTTTATTTTTTTTATCGTTTTATTCGTACTAGAGAGCGAAGACTCTGTGTTCTACATATTTTTTTCGGTTGCTAAGCCATCAGACGTGGTGTCATTCTGTTTAAACAATAAAAACCTGTATTTAATAAACAATATTTAAATTTATTTTTTTGGACCAAGATTTCTCATAATTTTCAATTAATTTTAAACTCCCAGAAAACCCTGGAATTTGCCTACTTTTATGTTAAATTTCAAAAAAAGTTATTTAAAGAATATTAAAATTACTTGTTTTATGTTAAATCTACTCTTGTTTAAAACCTACAATAAATCTTTAAAATGCATATGTAAATATTCCTTTGTTCCTATGCAATAAATTTAATAACAACGCCATGTAGCCTGATAAAGACCTTACGTTCCAAGTCATGCATGAAATGTATGCTATTTGCGTGGCTTTGTTTAAAATTTATCTGTCAATTAAAGAGATTGCACCTATCGCGAAATTAAAGCTGAACAACTCTATATGTTATCAAACATTTTTGTTGTGTATTTATTTTATAATTGGTTCTAGATTCTAATAATCTGTATGACCTTGAATGCTCTCAATTTTGGCTTAATTCGTATGTTAATTTCACTAAATAATTTCCAGTTAACGATAAGAAACCGTTGCTATTTGCAAAAACGCGTGTCTTGCTATCACAAACATCATCTTCGGTTGTTAAGCACCATATTTTCGTGTTATATTTGTGTGTGACCTGTAAATTAATTTAAATCCACTTTTGTGAGTTGTTTATGGGAAAAGCCTATTGTCAACATTTAATGTTCCAAGTTGAAGAAAATATTTGTCTTATTACAGTCACTAGACAACATAAAACGTCTTTACCTTACATGCATGATGAAATCTTAAACCAGGTGAATTGGCCATCCAATTCACGCATTGATGACACACCAACTGATTGATGGTCTGTCTATTTACGTAACCAATTCCCACTGTTTATGAAGCATTTTGCACTCAATCCATCATCCACTTGAGTGTTATTGTTTTCACCTCAACGCCACCGTTCTATGTGTTCCACTGATTAGCATTAAATCATATATTGTTGTTATCTTGTCGGGCATAAAGTAAAGCAAATAAATGCAAACCCACGATTTGTTGCCTGCAAATTGTTTGCTAATTGTGTCAATGCATGAATGCCCCCACATAATGCCGTCCCTGATATAAATCATTACACTTTTTTTTGAAATTAGTATAATACAATTCAATATTTAATTTTTTTTGATTTTTGCTTTCAGGTGCTGGCAGTTATTTGTGATCCCACTCTTGCTGAAGACGATCGTTACCCATCTGATGTGAAAGCTCGTGCCGCAGACATTCTTGGTGGTTGCCGCGGAGGTTCAGTTGGTTCATACTCAGATTCCACTGGAATCGAAGTAATTCGCAAACATGCTGCCAAATACATTGAACGTCGTGACGGCATCCCAGCTGATTTCAACAATGTTTTCTTGTCAGCTGGTGCATCACAGGTTATTAAAGGTGTTCTTAATTTGTTTAACAAAGAATATGACTGCAAGAAGGCCGGAATTCTCTTGCCGATTCCACAGTATCCACTGTACTCGGCGACAATCGAAGAATTTGGCATGAAACAAATTGGCTATTATTTGGATGAGTCGAAAAATTGGGGTCTCAACATTGATGAGCTGGAGCGATCATACGCAGAGGCTGCAAAAATGAGTAATCCCCGTGCTCTTGTCATTATTAACCCCGGCAATCCTACTGGCCAAGTATTGACACGCGACAACATCGAGGAAATCATTAAGTTCGCACACAAGAAGCACCTGTTCCTAATGGCTGATGAAGTGTACCAGGACAATGTGTATGAGAAGAACTCAAAGTTCCACTCATTCAAGAAAGTCCTCATGGAGATGGGAGCACCCTACAATACAATGGAGTTGGCCAGTTTTATGTCCTGTTCCAAGGGTTACATGGGTGAATGTGGCATTCGTGGTGGTTATGCGGAAATCATCAATATGTGCCCAGATGTACGTGCACATTTCTTGAAATCGTTGTCAGCACAATTGTGTCCCACCACTGTGGGTCAAGCTGCCATTGATTGTGTTGTTAATCCACCACAACCAGGCGAGCCGTCATATGAACAATTCATTAAGGAGAAAAATGCTGTACTCTCTTCATTAAAAACACGTGCCGAGTTGGTGGCAAACACTTTCAATTCATTTGAAGGTTTCTCCTGTAATCCAGTGCAGGGAGCCATGTACGCATTCCCACAGTTCAAGTTACCCAAGAAGGCTATTGAGGCAGCGAAAAAGGCAAATCAGTCTGCGGACACATTCTATGCATTCCAATTGTTAGAGAGTACTGGAATTTGCATTGTACCAGGAAGTGGATTCGGTCAGAGGCCCGACACCTATCACTTCCGCACTACAATTTTGCCACAGACGGATAAGCTGAAAATTATGTTGCAGAAGTTTGGTCAATTCCATAAACAGTTTTTGGCGCAGTATCAGTAAATATAAGTACATATATTCAAGGTTTCCCGTGAGATTATTAACTTTTTTAAAAATATTTTTAAATATTGTTTGTTATGTTTAATAGAAGCGATTTTAGTGCATTTGTGTTAAATTGTTATTTGTTCCTGCGTAAAGTATGAAATCATAAAAATTAAAATTATCCCAATGAATCCACCAGTATACACATACAAAAATAATAAACCACAATTTAATGACAAGCTGGAATTGTATTTAAATGCATATTTTAGTTGTAAAACACCAACCAATTTTATTCAGCGGAATGTTTTTTATCTAATGAATAAAAAATAAAAAATATTTGCATTTACAATTGATGAATTTTATTGCCATTTCATAGCTGCTAACGTACGGTTTGTTAAATTATAAAAGACAATAATGTAAAATTATTCATGTGATGTTGATCGAAAGTTTAAATAAAATACTAAATAGACGTTACAGAATTGGCAATTTTATTAATTTGAAATTAAAACTTAATTTAAAACTACATAAAATATAAGTACAGAATATATTTAAAAATAGGCTGGAAAATGACCTGAAAAACCAAAAAGAAATAATGATATAAAAATAATTTTGATTGATTTTTGGTTGATATTGTTATTTGTTACCATCAACATTTTTGCAAACACATTTTATTGCTAATGAAGATGAAGATGCATGTTGCTACATAAGTATTTCAAGATCACACGCAAACACCAATATCATCGCAAATATAAATGCTTGTTTGTGCAGCGTTAGAACTTAGATGAGACAATATCGACATATTTAAATTGAAAACAAAATTAATGGAAAATCTACAGCGCACTAATTTAGTAAATGAAGTTTGCATAATCATTTCAGGATTTTAATAAACTGGGTAAAAATCTAAAAATGCGTAGTGATTTTTACATCATCATTTTATAGAAATCTAAATCCTAAAGTAAAATACATATATGTAAAAGGTTGGTGCCGTTATTTTCAAACGTTATTTTGTCCATTCCAGAATTTTATAACAGGTCTTCACGAGGCAAATTGGGATGGATTGTTGTTGTGTCTATTTCATTATGCTCGTTTTCAATGCTTTTTAATTATTGTCTGTTTTGACTTTTGAGGAACTTTTTATCCTGTTTTTTTTTTTGCGTTACGTTTTTTTAGCTCAAAATGCTAAAAAATCTAAATAACATTTATTTACTTTCAAATTAGAGGTTTAAAAAAATTTGAACTGGATTTACAGATTTCATTGTAACTTTAAAAGTTTACCAGTGACATTTATTTTTCGAATGTAGGAAGAATCAAAGTAGGGAGCAGAAATGGATATTGATATATTATTTAATTGTTCTCGGCTGATTTTTTAATTATTTTTGGATTTACAGGACACTATTCGGTAAAAAACTCAGGCAAAATTATTCACAAATTACGCTGATTAAAATCATTTTGATAATAGTTAAATATGATACGAGGTTGTGAACTTTGGGTGGAATAACGAACCCAGAAAGTAATGCACCATAATCGAAAAATTTATCAACCTGTGGAAACCCGACATTTACTTGTGCCAAAGATGTATTAAAAATTTGGTTATTCTTACCAGAGTCCTGTAGTTCATAACTGCTTATGACAAATGAAACATTTTTTACATTTAGTTTTGGGCGATACATTTAAAACTGCGAAATTTGTCCCGATCTCATTTTTACTATTTCCCTTCATGCTGTAATTTGTACATTGCAGAACACCTGTTGCAATAGGTTAGAGAAGTGGAAAAACAATTTGCTGAATACAACACTCAGAATTTAAAAAGCGCATGCGTTATATATTTCTCCTTTTGATAAACTGAACGACAAATTGAGTGATATTTTCTCAAATGTTTTGCGGGCTGCGAGCACTGAGTTACATTTCAAAATTATTACCAACATCGTTGTCGTTGATGTCACAACTAAGTTATCAAGCTACGAAGAAGTCTCCACAAAATATTAAATTCAAACATGTTTGTGTACTTGCGTTGTCGCACCTAGTTGTATAAGTCAAATCCAATGTTTATGCTTCAGCATAGAACTCATATGAATCAAAATTGATGACAACATATTATTTGTCTCCACCCTAAAAGCTTTAGGCTGTTATTATTGCCGAATTAATTGGTGTAAAATCCCAATACCAAATTAAAGTGATTTCAGTTGTTTCTCATAAATGTTTATGTTTTCTTAGCTCTACGAGTAATCTTGACCTATGGTTAGAGAGGGAACTGGGACTTAAGGAATATAGTTCATAATGTTCGCATTTCCCTTGCATGAATCTCACATAAAGTCTTTGAGATAAGAATGTTTGCCCAAAAGGGAAAACCTAAATATGCTCC
Organism: Sylvicola cinctus; assembly: GCA_963854165.1. Taxonomy (NCBI): domain Eukaryota; kingdom Metazoa; phylum Arthropoda; class Insecta; order Diptera; family Anisopodidae; genus Sylvicola; species Sylvicola cinctus. The sequence continues at coordinate 46,557,213 of OY974083.1, forward strand.
CGAATGGTTAATCAGCACTTACATCTTTTAATTTTGTTTTGGGTCCTAATACGCAATTGTATTTGATTGAAATTGTAAACATAATATACATATAGGGCCTGGAAAGGATATCAATCAAAAATGCTTTGTACACATCTTAATATATTGTAATTCAATGAACATACAAACATAACACACGAGTAGGCTGTTTCGATTGTAATTGAAAGAGTGACTATAAAGTAATATGTATGTAGCTGTTAAGCAAATCATTTAAATGTTCAATCTCAATTGATTATTCCAGTCTTACATATTATGACAATATATACTATATGCAAATTGTGAACAGCTAACATATTATATATTCCTATGTAGTGTATTTGAAGTATTTCTCAAGAAGCCATTTTAATTAGATTTTAGAGCAGCAAAATCATTACGAAACGGAATTGGTATTTGATTCTGTGCACAAACGGGGACATCTCGAATTCACACAAGGATTCCCCAGAGGTTATATAAAAGTGTGTCGATTCACATTATTTCTACAGAATAGTGCCATCAATTAAAGAGCAATGTTGAAATTACGTGAAATTTGTGTTATATTCCTTTTTACTTATTGCGTTGCAATGGCAAGTGCTCACTTTACTGAAATCATAATGAAAGATGATACACCCGCAGCTGCAATCATTACTGGTGAGAGTTTTGATAAGAGTGATGAAATTGTCAGTCCAGCAGTTGCAGCATTCTCCTCCATGAACAACTTTTGCATTATCGAGGTGCAAGTTACAAAGAAGTCGAAGGGAAAGTGCATGCGTCTGGGGCGATCTACAGCGCGCGGTTGTTTCTGGGAGAACCAAATGGTCCCCTATCACCCAGACTGTTTATAAGAAAAAGAGCGAAAATTTAAAGTTTTGATTTAAAAATGTTTGTACATGAATTAACAAGTGCTTTCAAATGTATTGTCTTTAATAAATGGAACAAAATTAAAAAATACAACTTATTATTCAAAACATTTTGCTGAAAAAATTTTCATTCACGGATGTGAAAATCAATGTGTTTCCACTGATAATTTTTTCAACGCACAACACAATGATCCAGTTAATATACAGCAGTAGAAGATTGAGCACATTGCCGGCAGTCGTCACACTCGGCCACACTGAAATACCTTCCATCAGTTCCAAACAAAACTCAATCACGATGAATATTTGCTGAATCGATATCCATGGCAGCATAAGGACTGATGTCATCTATATAAATTGTAAAATACTGAAGAGCAATTTGCCACGACGAGTGCAAGTAATAATAAATTAACTTACTGTGTATCCTCCAATTAGCAGCAGCGCCTGCATTATCCCAAACAACATTATTCCCGCTATGCGTACGGTACGTCTCATATCGAGGGGAAAGAAGTGATACACTCGATCGTTGTATGTACTCGGTGCAAAATTGTGAAATAGAATTTTATAAAATGCGTTGCCTGAAATTAACTGTGAAATTTTTTATAAATTAATGAAGATAAAATTGTTGTTACAACTTACCAGACTATAGGCGCTGATAAATAACACGTACCAGTAAAAATAAATGAAATGGTCAGTTATGAAATCAAAGAGTGGCGTAAAAAAAGAATTTAAGTGATCCAAATTATCAGATGGGCTTGAATTTAAAGCATCTAACGTCTCGTCTTCTCCAACACGTTTTCGTAAAATTCTCGATATTTGACGCACAGAATACATTGGGAAATTATTTTATATTGTACACTGTTTTTAAGAATTTTTTTTTGTCTTTATTGTAGCCAACTATAACTTACTAATGTACAGTGTACAAACTATAGAGTTCACGTTAATTAAATTGGCATGTAAACAGTAAATGTACATATAATACAAATTATAAACATTAATAATAGTTCCGTTCTATAAAGACCTGTTTTATTTTATTTCCATTGAACAATTTTAAGAGGTGGTGCCCTTTTTAATTGGACAAATTGTGGAGATTTCATAGCCTGCTATGTTATTTTGCAGAGCCCTCTTGCGGTCAATAAAGTAATAAATATAGAAAATGAGTAAACCGTCATAAAAAGCCATGTTTATTTTGTTGTTGTGTTGCATGAAAAATGTCAGAACAACTGAGTGAGATCTCAATAGAACAAGGCTATTATGATGTACGTTGTTGCTGTGTTGCCTGTAATTTAAAATAGCCAAAAAATTTCCTTGATGTGGGTTCACTTCATATAAATAAAATAAGTAACTTACAACTTTCAGGTATCAGCACTTAAGACAAGGTAGAGAAATATGTTTGCAAAATGAAACAAGAATATTGAAAATTGATTTTGTGTTTATATTTATAAACTTTTGACTGTACTCTTGAAGATGCGCCAGAATTTACAACGTTCAAAACTTTATCCGCAATGTGTCGGATTTTATTGCAAATTGAATTGATAGAAATCAATTTCAACACAGTTCGTATATTTCGGTACATTATCATTTAAATGAAATCCAATTCATGCTTGTTGTGCAATTGGGTGTGTTCATTGGGACGAATTACTATTGAGTCTGTACAGTAAATTATACACGAAAGTTGCAAATATACACGTGAGAATATATACCACATAAAGGTAGTATTGCATGCATTTTGTATTTTTGTTGCATTATAACTGTATATGTTCGACGTAAAACTAGTTACGTGAATATCAGTAAAGGCATTGAATTTTTTTCACGCTTTGGCTTTTAAGCACCGTTGCACGCTACCGCACTCCACAGCTATGTGCACTTTTATCCAAAAAGGGAAGGATCGAAACAGTTTTTTATTTTATAAAGTTCGTTTCGTTTCGCTATGCAATATTCTTTGAAAGTGTGCTCAACTCTGCAGACTGAGCCGCACAGTAGTGGGTGTACGGCGTACGCGTTCAACTACTTTACTATAATAGTGACAAGTCAAAAGCCTGTGTACAAAGTATAGGCAGCAAGGCTTCATTTTTTGTACATCATACCTTCCAGCATCTGTTCATGCAAAAATTTTTATTTTGCAAGCGTATCCATTGCTTACAACACCCGCGTCCGCGTCGCGTCGCAATGTTTCAACGCATACAATATATACACATTATACATACATCCTTTTCAAATAAAAACCAGTTTGAATGTGAATACTTAGACTGTGCAAGAGGATAAATAAACACAATCCCAAGGCATTTAAAAACTTACAAAAAAAAGCGAGATGTTTTTTGTTATAAATGCGATGGATTGTTTTCATTTTATATCTCGGAGAAATTTATTTTTCAATAAAGAGAAAACATTATCAGACACACTATATTTACTTTTAATAGCTTTATGAAACTGAATGAGTTTTCTGCATTGTACACATTGGTTTCATTGAAAATTGTTCCAATATTAGAATATGTTTGGATTCACATGAAAAACGGGAAACAAATTAATAACTACATTGAACAAATAAGATTTTTTCATAATGCTATCTATATTGTATTGAGAAACGTGAGTTTAGTCTTCAAATTTTGCAAGGAAGCATGAAAGTGTGCAATTGCAATGAAGTAAAGTTTTTCACTTGCATTTGAAAATTGAAAGGCATGGAGTTTGGAGAACCACTCGAAACTTTATATTTCACAGATTAGAAGAATCATCAAAAGTTGAATTTCTACAACCCAAAAGTTGAAGGGTTTTGTGTTAAATTTTCAAGAAAAACAGATTTTTGATTTTGATAATGTGTTTGGGGCATGTTTTAAGGAAAAAATAATAACATTTTGAGCTTAAACTATAGAAACATGTTTTTATAAAACTGCAATTATAATAAGCTAAAACGTTCAGACGTCCTTTAAGCTTTTGAATTCGCATCCATTAATTAAATCGCAGTATATTCTGAAATTAAGGCTACAAACTCATTTAAATTCATTGTAAACTCTATTTTTAATTAGTGTTCAAAACTTCAAAGCACGCTATTCTTCTTGCAAAAGACAAATAAGCTTTTTATTGTTGCATTTTTTTGAGTAAATAAAGAATGTTACAACAAAAAGAATGAACTCAATTAAAGTTGCACATTTTAAAAGTTTCCAGTTTAGATTCCCTTTTCCCACAGAGAAGAACTGTTATATTCAAAAGTGAAGCATTCACACATGATTACCATTGCAACCGACTTCAAAATACTCAACATTTATAAACTAATGAGAAACAAATATTTTTTAAACAAAGTGATTAGAAAGCCATTAAAGTCTGAAGCATCTAAACAAAACCAGTGTGCACTCATTTGTAATATTCTTTCCAACCCAATTATTCTGCTTATGCACGAGTTTTTTGTTCGTTGTTAATAAAATTTCAGTGATAAAACATGAGTACTTAAATGCAATTAATAAAACGATGTATATAAGTATGTTATGCATTCATAAAACATAACATTGTCATTTTACTGGAGATTAAAACTAAAATTAAAATTAAACAGGAAACACTTGTAATTGTAATGACTTTCTAAACACAAGTTTTAAACAACTTTGCTGAATGATTTTATTAATTATTAAATGCAAAATGTTGTTTTCAAATAAATTTAAATCACAACTACACATGTCTGCTTAAAATATTGAACAGCAGTTATTAAATTCATGATCCACTTTTTAATTAAACTAATTCCACGCCCAAATAAAAGGGATAAAGGGGCATCGCACAACCTGCAGCTGACAATGATGTACTTTGTGATGGGATTTGTTGCAGAAACATTATTTGTTACAGAAAGCGAATTACTTTATCCAACAATACACAACATTTTAAAAACAATATTTGCCCCCATTAGTAAACTTTTAATTAAACTGTAAACCCAAAAAACAAGCACTAACATTAATATTTTTGGAAAATTTTATCCATATAAAGTTGGAAAAAAATATCAATCTTCATGATTAAAATCAAATAATAAAATTTTGAAAATTTTGAGTTTTTTCATCGCATTTTTATTCCTGCTCTACCCAATTCCCACTTTAAGTAACACTGCTCTATCGGCTGAACTAACAATGTAGTAATTAGTCTTAAATTTTTATTAGAATTAAATCTCTATACGCATTCAAAAAGACTTCTTTAAAATTTAAATTGATTCCATTCTTTTTAAAGACTTATGTTGAAGTATAAATGTTCAAGAATGTCTGGAAATAATGCCCTTAAAGTCTTCTGGGGGTGAATATGGACAAAGTGAAAAGCATAACTAAACGTTAAACTTGAAACTTTTCAAAAGGCAATTTAGTTTGCATATAATGAAAATATTTCAAAGAATAATGACTTCACAAATCGAAGAGAGATGATGGCGTATAAAAACGCATGGAACATAAATCGTAATTACCTTCTTTTGCAAACTAACACGTTCACAGTATATTGATCATATTAAGGGATGAAAAATTAAGTTCCATGTGCAAAATAACATTTCCATTTAACTACATAAGCATATTATTCGTCTGACTTTCAAAATGCTTAATACACCATTTTTGTATACAAATTAATTCCCATTGTTCAAATATTTTTGAATGAAAGTAACGGAACACAGCTGGAATTTATATCAAATCAATTCCGTCAACAAAATATAATCATTTGATTTAATAATCACCAAAAATAAATTAAACGTTGGTTATTAGCCATTAGGGTGGATATCACAAGCACACACAGCAGTCTTGTTGAAAGGAGCAGTAATGTTCTTTATAGTCAACCTTTTGAAATGTTAAAGAAATCCAATCTCACAGGACTCAGGCGCCGCTATAGCAGTCACATATTGCATTTATACAAAACGAGGAAATGAAAACGGTTCCACACAAAAGGGCCTCCTATTAAATCGAAATGAGCCATTTCAAATTTATTTCTGATGGAAATGTATTCACTTGCTGGTGCTGCGGTAAAAATGTCCGTGTATGAGGGAGTGGACCCACCCGCAAGTCGCAACACCACTCTATGTCTCTTCTGCATGTTATAATATTATTATATCTCACGTCTACTCATTTTTTTTTCGCTCCACCCGCCCCGCCCGTCGCGTCGCATGTTCAACGAATGCTGAACATGATATTGAATTGGAAACACATTAACTTGCTTATTCAAATTATGTTATGGATTTTAGCAAAGAGGGCGAGTACGAAAATTAGGAAAAATGCGACAGGCTCGCAAAATGTAAATCACAAAGTCCCACCAAAAATCGATTTCATGTATTTTAAAAGCGACATCGCAGGGAAAGCGATATAATACTTTGTAATTGGGGTTATATGTATCGAAGACACAAACTAAATTTGTGGTTGACCTTGACGAGAAAATGAATATGACCTTACAAACCAAACACAATTTTTTGTAAAACCTAAATAATGTTTTTTTTTAATTACATTAATTTGATCAATATTTAAATAAGAAAAAACGCCTTAAAGTGAAAAAATTAAAAACAGAAACAGATTTCGGTACATTTGCAACAGAAACAGAATCAAAAGCAGAATTCAAATTATGTTGCAACAGAATCTACGGACAGAAAATGGACGTTTGTCAACAGAACAGAAATTTAAGACGAGTGGTTTCTGATTCTAGTTTCTGTCACTCAAGGCTTTGGAGTTTTTTCTATCCCAATTCACAGTAACAATTCTCGTCCAGTTTTGATGAAAATGCGTCAAGCCGTTTTCGAGTTCTGAAAAAACAGCGAACGTACATCAAAAGCCAAAGTATTTTATTTTCTTATTTGGAGTGACAACTTGAGTCTATTAAAATTTTTCATTTTGAATATTATAACCTGATTAAAATACTTCCGTAATATCCATACTGGTCGTGCACAAAATAACAGGCATAGAATTTAGAATACATTTTTCGAATATCTTCATAACTGTATATTTATGGGAGCATCATTCCAACTAGATACTTATTAATTAATTAAAACAGAATGTACAATTTGGGAAATATTACGGCGGTTTTCCCTAATAACGTGTATTCACAGTTTACTGTACCAATGAACCATACCATATTATTATGGAACGACGAGCTTCAATTTCACATATTATTTATTCACTGCAAAATGGTGCAGCTGCAATTTTTAATTAAATTTTTTGACAATTACAAATTGTGCATATATGATGAAATTGCATTATAAATGTTATATGAGTAATATATTTGTTTTGGCGTCATCCTCGATCCTATCCTCACGAGTCATGGCACACATTTAGCGGTTAACTCCATTACACAATTTTGTTTTTAGAGCTCAGTGAATGTGAGTAAATTGTATTTGGGTCGAGTAAATGAGACACAACGCAACGTGTAAAGGTTAAAGTTGATTCAGCAATTAGCGATTTATAATTTATGTCAGGCTCCATCAGTCTCATAACATTTAATATCCCATAGAGGTTAATGTGGTGAAGCATAAAATTGCGAATTTACACCATGTCATAAACATTTGCGCATTTTTTTTCATGAGATACTCGTAGGCATAATAAAAATATTATGTCCCTGGTATTTGTACCTTCTGTTTTCTATGTGCATAAATTATAAATTACGTTTATGAATATAAAATAATTTTGGTTATTCGAAGTGAACGAGTGTACGACTAGACGTCTGTGCTCTGCAGAGATTTCAAATTTCAATGGGCTCAGAGCACTGAACACGCCTATATCAATACCGGCGGTTCATATTAGGAGACTGTTATGTTCGTTAATTTACCCTCATAACTTTTGAAGTTTTAATTTTCAAATTTTCAGGTAATTTAGAAAATGCAAATAATTTACCTTAGGATTTTGAGAATATCTGTCTTGTATAATTAGATTCACAAATTACAGTTAAGAAATTAATATAAAATTTAAGTAAAGTGAAACTCAAATGAGCTTTTCAATCTACACAATTAAATTCAATTAAAAAGTGCAGAAGTTTAAAACAAAATAGTAAAAAAGACAGACGCTCGAAAGGAATTATAGAATGCTATGTTCAAATTTTCTTATAATTTTTTCCTACAACAAAAAAAGTAAATTGCGCGGTTTGTGAGTTTAAAAAAATGTTTTGTGAAAAAATCTGCTAAAAATACTTACTAATATAATTGATTTAAATTTTATATTGAAGAAAATATGTCGACAGTTTACCAGATAAGCGCAACACATGCAGTTTTGCATTGTAAATTCATTGGCTATTCCTCCTTCAGTGCCTACCGGATTGTTCACACTCATTGAACCGTGTTTGTTTATCCCCCATGCTGAACGCTTCATTACATTAGCTTTACACATGTGTGAATGCATCCTTCGTAATTCCGTATTGAAATTTATTACGTAGTTATATTAAGCTTTACAAATAAATATTTTTACACTTTAATAATAATATTATATTCTTTACTTTATAATAAAAATATTAACTTCTATAATAAAATTGGGATTTAGGAAATAAATTCAGTGTTGCCATTTTATCCGTTTTGTGGCTATAAATTATCCATTGTTTTCTTATCAAAAATGAGTTGCCATTTATTATTATTTTTTATTTATTGATAAAAAAAAATTAATTGTAATTTTTTATAATATTTTATTTACTTTCAATTAAAGTCTTAATCTAATAGAATTGATTAAGAAAAAATTTGGATACTTCAAAATTGAGCATTAAGTTCTTCGTAAATTGCTGAACGAATTTCCATAACTTTTCAACCATTTCTTTGTCGTTCTCCCGCCATTGTAAAAGGGGTGGGACATTCCAATTTGATACCTTATATTATATAAATATTCTGAACGTTACGAATAAAATTAAAAAGGCAATTTTTTAGCAATTTTTTTGCCAAAAACAAATCTTGCCATTTTTTAAAGTTAACAATAAATATTTAATTCAATGACAACACTGTCTACAAAATCCTTATTATACACAAGAGCTTCATAATACACAGTACATAGATACACGCGATGTGGGTCAGATAAAAAGAATGTTACCAATTTTTAAATTTTGTTCTATAAAGAATTTGTATATGGATTCTGTTCAAATTTAAAAGCCTGTACACTATACGGCCCCAGGCTACAAAACTCATAAATCCAGACTCATACAAATCATAGAACTGAAGCAAAATAGCAATTTAACTGCACCGGAAGTTTGCAATGTCGCCTCCTCCCACTTCGAGTCAATATGCTTCCTCGAAATTGGAATTCTTATTTGGTTGTATGACTTATGAGTGATGACGTATGACGCCTCATCTGATATTATATGCAGCACTACACATTTGTGTATTTCCATTGCACTGGAAGTCAAAATCCTAAAATTTATCTCATGTAAAAAATTTTAATTTAACTCTTTAATTACTTTCACAATTTTAATTTAACTCTTTAATTACTTTCACACTTTGATATGAGTAACGAATTGACTGAAAATTTTAATTAAATGTTAACAAGCGATATTTAATAAGGGCATCATTTAATTTTGTCCTTTAATTATAACAGTCGTGACTGCAGTTGTTAATTATGACAAGTTTTCCCAGTAAACCGCTATATCTCAAAAAGGGCTTGCAAGTGTTTCCTATTAACAAGGGCAAAATCATCTCGCTATGAATTATTCAATGTGCACAGATATAACAGAATACTTAATACCGTTTTAACTCCATTGTGTTGTCAGAAGATAGTTCACAACAAAGGACTAACATTTGCGTTATACTTATTTCGTTCGCAATGTTAATTTAACTGTGTGCATTGAATATTAACAAGGCTTCTCACACTCCCCCATTGTCATTTGACGATGCGAATTTCATCAACTGAATTGTCACTGACATTCATCTTATAAATATGCATTCAATTTTTTTTTTGCAATGGTAGTTACTGTACGGGATACAAATCACACAATTGAAAACTCCCTTTGGGGCCTTGGGGGTCTCCAATCAATAAAGAATTGGTGGCATTGGTGCGTGTCACTTAACATTTCCTACCGAAATTGAGCAACCCACATAACATATAGGCCTAAACCGGACACATATTCAAACACACACACACACACAAACGCTCTCTCTCACACACACTTACACATTTATTATTATCGAAATGCTGAAATTAGGTTTGTTAAATGTGACGCAAGGAAATATTTAAATTCAACCACCCGTATCAGATCAGAGGATAGACAGCGCAGGAAGTCACCGCGCGTATATAGAGTTAAAGCGCATCATTTACATAATTCCAATTTGCCTAATATTCAGTTTGAATGTCAAATTTTATGCAATCCGGCATCAACGATGACTTTTATTAGTTAATTGCGCTTAAATGAAACCGCATTTTGAATATTTAATGTGTAAAGTTTTGTTGAATGAAAAATGCACCAATTTGAGAGTGTGAAATATTAAAGTGGTGTATTTTGAATGTTTAAAACCAAACTAGCTGTATGTTTGTTCATTAATAAAGTCCAATTTATCAAAATCGTGTTAGGTGACTAAAGCAAAAAAGGAAAATAGGTTTTGAACAAAGCAAAAATAATTACATTACAATTTGTATGTAAATCGTTAAGGTAGCCAGACCTTAACTCATGCGAATAATCAATGACTCCTTAACTAGCAAGCAACGATCATCTTGTAAAATGTTTCACTGAGGTCGACCTTAATATCTACGAGTATGTGGAATTTGGAAAAGTTCAAACAAGCTTGACTGAACATTTCACAAGGATGGGTGTATTATTTTTTTTTAAATATTAATTGGATTAAAAGGGTACATAGGCATGGCTAAAAGGGCATATTATTTATATTGTTGTTTAACTGTAATCCCTGTACAATATTTGGTTGTATGTGTATAAGTTTTTAAAACTTTAACCTTCTAAAAATTTTACATTTTACGTTGAAAAACTTTGAAGAGATTAAAAAGGAACTACATTGCAGGGAGAGCGATTTGTGAATTTATACGACCTGGTATAAAGTACATTGTGGGCAGACCGAGGTGTGAATTTATTAGAAACCTATAATGCAAAGCATAATGATGACCTTGAATTTGAAAGCTTATAATGTTTTTCTGAAAGAATTGTTTTTATGTTGCGTAAGGTTTCTGAGATATCAAAGAAGAGAATCAATTGTAGTAATAAACGGTAAATGCAGTTTTGTTTAGGTTGTTGTGTAATAAAGAACATGAAAATGACAAAAATCTTTAGCTCCGATTAGAGTGCTTATTCAAAATTATGCTGAAAAAATGATTTTTGGCATTGACATCTGCGTAAAAACACAATATTTTTCTAGACTACCTTTTTAGGACTCAGTGGTCAAAACATGTTTCTGCATCGTTAGATTTTTTTTTCGAAAAAGTTTGCGAATGCAAGAATCTATTACAATCGTAGTGGGACGTAATAAATTAAATTGGTACGAATTGGTTTAACTTCAAATATGTTTTTCGTATTATTTTCTGCAAATACATTTTTATTGGCATTAATAAAAAAAACTTTGGCTATATAAATAATTGATTAAATTTTGTTGCCTGTTATTAGTGAATTTGCTGAGGGATGCTTTGATTTGGGTTTGACTACAACTTTTGTACAAAAGATTTGAAAATAACCAATTGGAATTCATTACACGTGTCCATCATAGTCTATATAGTGTAAAATTACCCAAAATTATCCAAAAGCTCACTTCTTTCATTTTGTTATTTTAAGGACGTATACACTTTCATTTAATGGGAGTACACCGTTCCATGTTGAGTTATTAAGTGAATTAGTTATGTACTAACATACAGTAAGTCGAATAACAAGGACACTGCGTCCTTTCTTTTGTTACGTATAGAAAGCTTTCAGTTTTGCCACCTTTTGTTATGGATACTGCCGTTAGCCAAAATAAAACATTTAGAAGACATAATTATGTGTATAACTGTACATAAGCAGATACAGATTACATAATATGTCTCGTCCTTTATTTATTGGCTAAACGAGCAAAACCTGTTCAAAATCACTAATCGCAATTCGTGGTTTGCATTGACGTAAATAAACTGGCATTGACATAACGATGTGTACCCAACGTGTTGCAAATGCGACCCTACCTCTGTATGTTTAGTTACGGTTTTCGTATCCTTATATATTTACAGCTTGGGGACGGAGAGGCGTGAAAATATTAAATCAAATAAAATATGACAGGAGAATGATAGTATGCTACCTGTGTATGCGTTGTGTACATTTATAAAGAAGATGAAACGTTGCCAACCAAAACAAACAACAGGCTGTGGTGAAAATTTATATCAAATTTATATGGGAAGAATATTGTGGAGAAAGCTGACAAGAGGACCGACAAAGCTTTTGTGTACATATACGGCACACACACACACACACAATGGATGAACACAGAAGATAAGACAAAAATCCCTAATCACGTCGTTCTTCTCAAAACAGTTCCTTATGAACATGCGGCTATCGCTGCCGGTGTGGAGTAGCAATTGTTTTCATTCCTCATTTCTCACGTACCTGCGTATGCCAATTTTTGGATGAAATGTTTCAGGTTTGCAAGGGAATGGGTGCACCGTGCAGGGCTTCTCAGGTGTTCGTGTTCAGAATATCAAATTATTTTTCTATTTATTGTCAAAACAACATCCAGCTCTATCCAAACATCTTGTTGGTGTATAAAGTGTGAGTGTATATATAATGCGGGTGTTTATAAGGTGCGAGTGCCGAGTGGTGACTGGTGACGACTGACAAAATTGTGTTTATAGAGAAAAGGGTAACCGTTGAATAAGAACCACCGCACATGGAGGAGCTATGAATAATTGCCCTTCGCTATCGGTGTATTTAACTATATGGCCTTTTAACTTAATGACTTCGTGCCATTCGGTAGGATTTTGCGATTTTATGCTTGTTGTTGATTCCGTCATCACAGATTTACATTAGAACTCTATTAATGTGGCCGATGATAATAATTTATCAAAATTGATTTATGGGAATAAAATATACATAGTAGGGAGAGCGATTATTACATTTATTACGACTTGGTGTAAACTAGGAAGGTGTATAGGTGATTACTATACTTAAGCCAGAAGTAAACGGCAAATCTAATTGCAACGGTTATTCTAATCTGTTTTAAATAAAAGCTGTAATTATTAAAAAAAAAGGAAAATCGTCAAATTTAAATTTAACAATTTAGTTCATTAAATCCATGAAGAAAGCTTTCCAATTTTTTTGAGCCCCGATTTTTCTTAGAAGTCGACTAATGCTGAAAGTATTCTTTTGACTATTTTAAGATTCCTAAAGAAGGAAGGGTGGACGCAAATGAACACATTTTTTTCCAGACCGCTGTTTTCAAATTAAAGGTGCGCTTCTGCAATATTCTATTACTCGTCGTGATAAATTAAAAAAACATTTTCGCCTCATTGTTTTAATTTAAGTTTGTCTTTATACTTCTTGATTTTCTTCTAAGACTGTAGAAAATGTAATTATGCCATAAGTTTTCCGATTTTCTGACAATAATTGTTCTATATATTGAGAGATATTCCAAATCATTTCGAAATTAAAATTTTAAGCACAACACACAGTTTTATGAAATTTACTTGATTGATGTGATGAGACGACTTTTTAATAAATTTTAGTACGACCCCATACTACAGAAAGATTTTTGCATTCCGAACTTTTTAGGGAAGCAGAAACTCGTTTTGACATCTGAGTCCAAAAAAATGGTGGTATATTCTACATTATTTCTAATCACAATAAAAGCACCAATTTTGGACAAAAATTCAAGGCCAAAATTCAGAAATATCAAGGTCACAGTTTAAAAATTTCAGGAAAATTTTGTGATTATGAATCAAAAATAAATATCCCCGGAAGCAAAGTTTTATATAGAGCTTTTCTGAAACATACGTATTAAGGGCGAAAAAATTTTTTTGTGCAGCATCCCTTTTTCTCCGTAAATCCCAAATAAATTGCATTTGCAAAAATTATATACAAAACTTTGAGTTCAAAAACCACAATCAATATTAAAAATATTTAGTTGTACTTTACAAAATGTCCTTGTTATAAATGACTTTTTAAAGCAATTACATTTCCCATAATTTTGATGAAAAAGTAAGTTTGTTTTCAGTACAAAGTAAGAGATCGTCAATGTAATAAAAGTGTTGCATAAACTGGCACCAATCGAAAGGATAGCTATAAAGTTGTCTGGTGACTTGAGAACATGAAAACATTTTAATTAAGTAGTGAGTCTGCTAGCACTTCAAGTGATCCTTTAATTCCAACAAAAACATTGCAAAATTTTTGCTCTTCCAACTATTATTTTTTGTCTAGTCAGATTTGTAAATTGAATCATTATGCATCTAACAAATAATGCCTTCTCATTCCATTTCACGTCAACTCACCCTCGCTCGCAAAGGCACCACTCAACATACTTTTTTGTCCTAAACCATCAAGGTTTATGTGGACCCCCCTTTTGCTTTTGTTCGCTATTTTCTTTTGGCGAAATTCGTTCTACACTTTCGGCTTTCCCATCCATAAGGATTACCATGTGTTAACAAAACACCCTGTTAGCCTGCATAAACTGTCCAGTGTCCAGTGTCCTGTGTTACGTGTCCTTTCTATCCCTCTATCCGCATACAAAAGGCTATATGGATATAAGCCATAAACACTTTGGTATAATCAATATAAATTAGTTTTTTTTTTTCCACCACCAATGTTGAAAGTAGGCACTCGATTAACGCTTTTAAGCCAACACACGTATGAGCATAAATGACACCCCTGAATAATTTTACACAGCTGTTTGTTTCAGTATATCCTGACAGAAAGGAAGCGAAATGAAACATTTTAGTGTCCGTAAAACTCGACCGAATGAAAGAAGGAAACTGTATGTAATATGTATACCTATATACGGAATACATTGTGAAATGTGAATTGGGAATCTCTTTTCATTATATATGTACGTGGTCAGTCTCCACTCTTCAGCAATCCATTGCAATGTATATCACGATACTCGTATAACTATGGCTGTTTGTTGTATGGCTCGCCATTGGTGGGCAACATCTATGGCAATACGTGTATAACCAATACAGCCAGTAGCCACATCAAATCATTCTCACCAAATGAACCATAGTGACGATGCGATAAAATCGATGGGTCGGGCCGAGGCAGCTTTTAAAGCTGCGGTTTTTGAAGCTTTAACGTGAGGGAATTCCTTTATTTCGATGCGTGTATTATATCTGTAATGGGCTATAGTTGTGACTTTACTTGTACAGCACCCGTTTTGATTGGAATTACATTTGTGTTGCATAACAGCGGGATGCGGTTTGAAGGAGAATTTCGCAATGTAACTAATTACAATAAAATGCTTTTTAGATTGTGCTCTGATACACAACAGCCTTTTCGAAAATACATAGTTTAAACATTATACAAATTAATTTCGTATTTTTTAGTAAGTTTTGTTTGTTTATGTAACGCCTTCTTAGAATTAAGGAAACTTTAGAAATATTTATATTATTTACTCGAACGTTTGTTTTTCAAGTATAACTTCTAAAATCCTTTATAGTTTATACTTGTGTACGCTAAAAATAAAGATAAACTATACAATGTAAAGCGAATACGTGTCCCTTTTGAATGTATCATTATCCATAAAAATGTCAGTTGTAAGATGATGTCATCAACGTCTTTTTTATAGTCTTGCGCCTTTCAATTTCCATCATTTCATTTTATGAAGACGACATGCTCTTATCTTGTTGATTGTAAAACAGCATCTTAAATGGAGAATGATGTCACTCCATAGTGCTTCAGTTTATATAATGGACAAGTGTGGACTTTTGTTGTGGCTGTTGTTTTCCTATACAGCTGAAATTTTATACAAAGAAGTGTTATTTTTATTTCGGCATTTACGACAATGCTACAGTTTTTAATTTATTACAAAACCAGAGTTCTGCAATTTTAAAACATCTTTCTTTTCACAGCAAAAAAATCTCGGGAGAGCGTAAATAATTTGCAGATTTTGACCTTGAAATGTTCAGCAATATTTCTCTCTTTCTGGAAGCTACAATAATGTGAAAGAAAAATTGCAAAAAATACTTGACCTTGAAATTTTATATTTTGACTGTTAAGTATAAACGGTTTAAAAATGATAAAAATTAATAACATTCGAACGTTTACACGCACACATTTTTTCTAGACCATGTTTCTGGACTCAAAGGATGCTAAAACGTTTTCTGCACCATTAACTATAAAAAATAAAATAAAATTTGCGAATCTAAAAACCTATTACAACCATACTGGGTAGCAATAAAATAAAAAATTTGAACTGAGGAAAATCTGGGAAATCTTCTTTATTATAAAAACACAATAAATAAAACTTTTATATTTTGTGGCATTCATTGTATTAAAGGGTCGCAAATCATTGAATAACAAAAATCCATTTACAAAAGACCATTTTAAACAAAGCTCCCATTTCCCCTTTTTAAAGCATCTTCCCAAATTGGTTTAATTTTGATAAATACCTAATAGGACAGTCCCATACCTCCTGTACGCAATAACAATGAAATCAACTTTGTCCTGGGTATTAAATTGATGCCGATAAAATAATATTTAAAAAGTTTTGCCTACAAAAGAACATGTTTCAAAATTTCAAGATTATTCTAAATTTAACTGAAATGAATATGCTTTTGTACATTTTATGTATAGAGCTTTGTATTAGTTACTATATGTACATTTTCAAATATTATTTCATGAGTTTTTCACACACGAAAATACAATGTTCTAATGCAAACGCAGCTGGTGTATAGGAAAAAAAAAGCTACCCCGTTCGTCGGGTTGTAATTTAATTTAAAGTTAGATTGGATTTTGTGGCAACACCCTTTTTATCTTTTGCTACAAAATATAGGCGAGTTTTCATAATACACCATCCGCACTCACCACACCAAAATGTGTTCACGTATATACTTGTTAGACGTTGCCAACAAGCCGCAAGCAGACTGATCAGCCAATATTATTTGTGATAAAAAACCTAATTGACCTTTTTGATGGTCTTTGCTGCTGACGCTTCTGCGGTTGTGTTATAACTTTTTAAACTACCGAATTTCCGTTTCTTAAAGTGCACGGTTATATACGCATCGAGTATATAATATATAAAAGGAGGGAAGAAGAAAAAAAATCAACTGGATCCCCACAAATTGAATTGGAATTGGGCTTGGGAAGGGGTGGACACAAAACTTGTATACACATACACGATTGAAAAGTGCTTGTATGAAAATGTTTGCAAAGAATTTCACAAAATCCCGGCATCAATTCATTGTTGCTTATGGTAGCACAATGTTATGCGATTTGCCACATCTGGCAGAATTGCGCACGATTTCATTGGAACCATTTTATTAAAAACAAAAAAAAAACAAAACTGAATACGCACAACAGTATGTTAAATGTGATCGATTCATTTAAATGTTTAAGTAGAAAATTTAAATTAAAGTTTAAACTCATTTCAATTTAGCAAAAAGGGGGATGTGAATCATTCAATTAATGTGCTGGAGTGTAATATAATGAAAGAAATAAGAATTACTAATTGCATCGAATTAAGAACGACATCTTTTAAATTAATTACATAAGTAGCTACTTAAACTATGACATAAGAATTAGAAATTGCAGACAATAAACTGCAGAACACAAAAACTGCACACTTTAATGATGTTGTCTTGGTTAGGTGTCTCTAGCGTTTCAAAAAAAACAGAACTCCAAAAGCACAAAAATGCGCAACCAACAGACAAAAAAAAACTGACGAATAAGTCCTTAGGGCTTTTAACCATATATCATTAAATTCGAGTAATGCGGTTTTTAGGCACTAGATTTTTTTAAATTTATTATGAGTTATGACTTACCGTAATGGTTTAATACATTGGGATTCTTCGTTCACAATTTTTTTTGCATGAAAATGTAATAACGTTTTTAATTAAATGGCTCAGCTGTTAATGATTTCATGTTTAAAAGCTCTCTTACAACTTTAATCTTTTTTTAAACATGTCCTAAAATAAATGTAAAAAATGTTTTGTTTGTTCTGTCTAATAAAACATAATTAAGTATTTAAAAAAAAAACTAAAGTGAAACAACTGAAACTAAATAATAATGCAATAAATCCATCAATTTTACATATATAAATCTATTCAATATATTTATTTGTACACTTTATCCGTATTATTTAATATTTATAGACAATTATATTTATTTATATAATACATTTTGATAACATCCATTTTTTTATATAATACTTTATGTCTTACATTATTTATACGTAACCATAAGTATTAAAGTTTTTACACAATACATCCATACAATTAACTATAACAGTCATTTAGTTTTATCTCAATATTGCATTCACGTTGTAATTTTATGTTGGTTCCTAGAATGGCAAGGCTTCTCTGCTTGAAAATTGGTTATTAGTTATTACTTTGTGGTGCAGAACTCCTACATGGTTTATTATATTGACTGGCTACGTTTACAATGAATAATAGCTGAAGCCAAACATTTTTATTTTCAATCTCAATCCTCATTCTCATTCTGTTTAATAAAATATAAACCTAATCAATAAATTTGTAGCAGTTTATCAGCGAGCGTATATGGTTTTATGCGAGAACAAATAAGGAACTTAAAATCCGCGATTGTTTTATTTACAAGTTTTCCAATTTATTTGTATAAAAAATATATAACTGAATATTAGATTATTCCGTATTTATCAATTATCCACCCCCTTCCATCCAGTTTTTCATTCCATATTGTTATATACATTTACATTAATGCGACCGCATGCATACGTTACACAATTTCCGCTTTACACTTTACAGCAGTAAAATAACTTGAGCATAAATTTCAACACAAACAATTAACATTACAACAATGCCTGTCGGTACAGGCGATAGTGGCAAATTGACCGCCCTCGGCCAATGCAAGTGTTGTCAAACGGAAGTGAGGGAATTACTATCGTACGCCACCAGCAACGAGTCGTCCTCGTCGCTGCCACTGCCCGCACTGCGATCGCTGAGAAATTTCTCCAAATTGTCGACACCATCAATGGTGGTACAATCGACGCCGGTTACATCGGAGCGATTTGTTGTGTAGTCACCCTCCTCGTCGTTCATTTCGGCAATGAAACCAACATGATTTCGTGTCGAGGTGCCCATGAATTCTCGGGTCACAATGGCGGATTGAAGTTCAGACCCACGTGATGAGTCGCTCGCCTTGTATCACAACTCAATCACTTCGGGACCGTTCCACGTGACGCCCATGCGAAGCAAATTGTAGAAGCGTGTCACACCCCACATTGCCAGCACCTTTAAATACACAATTATAAATAAATTAAATCATTGCAGTTATGAATCGGTATTCTCAAACGAAGAAGGTAATTATTTAATTGAATTGATTTCATTGTGGTTAAATGTATCGTAATTGAATTAATAATGAAGCAGCGAAATGCCTTTTAAAGATATTTTAGATGTAACAAATGTCTAAAATTTATTCATTGAGCTGAATAAGGATTTTCTACGGATTTTCGGTCTGTTTTAATATTTTTTTGTCTTATCAAATTTGTAAGTTAAGCTCTTCATCGAAATATAAAAATGTGTCATAAGTCATGGCTCATAACATTTCGTCCCCAAAGTCTGCATTTCTTGGAAATTTAAACCCATTAAACATTTATCGGAAGCTTATTTTATAAATACAAATCACACGAAAAGTAGAACAATATTTAAAAAGGAATAAAACATGATATTCGACTTTTTAAAATTCAATATTCTTGAAACTTCATATATTCCATATTTAAAACTAAACCCAAAAGCCACCAACAATTGAATCCCTAAAACCAGAAAGATAATAAAAAAGTACGAGCCTTTGAATTTCATTTATTAGTTATCCTAAATACTTTTATAAAGATCATCATTTTTTGAATTCGGGAAATGATCTCCGCAACAACTTTTGCCATCACCGAATTTTATTCGACAAATTAAGCAAAACACAAAACTTTGGTTGCTATCGCCCATCCTATATTTATTTTATATACTCAGACAGCACAAGCATCTTGTCGTTTACGGAATGAATATAATGTATAAAGTATTAAGATTTATATCTTCGGAACATTTTAGTTGCCCATCTTGAATAAATGTGTCAAACGCCAAACAAATATAACTTTGAATGTGTTTCTCTAACTGCCACAACAAACAACAAAATATGCCAACAAATGGTATGCAATTAAATCGTTGGATAAGAATTTAATGCTTTGTGCATTGTAAGATTAAGTTCAGTCCATAACAAACAATCAAGACTCCACTCTCCACATGCACAGCCAGTCCACTGAGCAGCAAGTGTCTATTGGCAAAAGTTCTTACTTAAATTACACTTAATACGTCTTATAACGTATACGTTAGTCTTTTTGACGCAGATTAAAGTACATAATATATTATTTCTGATTAACTTAACGCACATTTTCTTTTTGCATTGTCTGCCGCTGATTTGTAACTTTTGCAACCGGGGCATATCAATAATTTCATGAAGCAGAGTCGCAAGAAAAAAAAATTTATCAGACAAAAATTTCGACATGAAAAATGTATGTACAGATGTTCAATTTTTAAGGATTTTTTATTATTACAAATTCGTGTAAATTTAGAATAATAAATGCAGAAAAATTCAAAATAATTAACTTAGTTTTAACAACATTTATTGGAGCTTATTGTGTCAAGATTTATATCTGGTCAAATAAAAAAGCTACAAAAATTTTAAGTAGTTTTTGAAAATCAAATTTAAAAAAATAATTTTTGTTTAAATGCCTAGCATAAATGCTACAGAAAATCGTTTATCGTGTGTAACATATTTGATATTCCTAAATAAATGTGAAAGAAAAAATAAGAAACTCTTTTTAGTCTATCAAGTTATTGCCAAAAAAAATTGTTTCGATTTAATTTGGGTTCCGAAATGATGCGTTGATTTTATAAATGAATATAAATTCACACCTCGCTTCCCCTGCGATGTAGTTTTAGGAATTTACCTGTGATTGTTGTCACAGGGATGAGCAAAAATATCAAAAACAAACATGGCCTAATTTAAACATTACGTTTGGGCGCGATTGGACTTGAAACACGTTAATCTGTCATATAAATTGAAATCAACTCGTGTACCATGAATTATGAATTATATGTATGTATTTGTTGTATAAATCAATTTTAGATACAATAGCAAATCGTAAATAATTATGTAAGTAAATACTTACAATAACAACAATTGTTGCACATGTTCATTAATAATTGTTACATATTATATAATAAAGAATTAAAAATAATGATGCATTATTTCAAATATGTTATATTTTGCCGCAGTAACTTAGCATTTTAAATCAAATTGACTCCATGAGGGTCACTGCATTTCTTTACACTTTACTGCAATATGTGTATTCTTCCACACATTTATAAAGTTGAGAACGTCAAGTGCGGAAAATGCGATTAAATCCAAATACTATGTGTAGTTTTATTTGTACTTGTAAATGTACAATCAGAATCGGACGAATATAAATACGTCGCGTCGACCCAAGGCAGTAGCTCGGAAAAAGCGTCAGTGACAAGTGTAAACTGTTGTGATCATCATGCCAACTGATTGGGAACGTCCGAGTAATATTCCATACCCACAAGTATGGTTCACATTTGAAGCAAAGGATTTGGATACGGACGATAATGTGGAATACGTTGTGCAGGATTTGCCGCCACACTTATTTGAGGCCGCACTTGATCATTTTATGACAATATTCATATATGATGAGCCATCGTGTTCAGCTACAGGTCTGATGCACTACAAATTACAAAAAACGTGAAGTTATCTATATAGTGTTCTTTGTGTTTTATCTGAGTAGCTAAAGTAAATTGGAATTAGTGGGAATAGTGCCAAAATAATATATTAAAAATAGAACGAGCAACACGTGTTAATAGTATATTACGATGCATAAATATTTAATATTTGAATGCAGTGACTGCACTTCAATTATCAACAAATATTTTTTTTTTTAAATTCCATTAAAAAACAAAATTTTTTTGCAGAAATGCATCTTGATGAAGTATCATGCGTTGAGATTCGTGAAGTGTGGACGCAATGCTTGCACCAGAAGATTGTTGTTGCCTGCTTCCGTAAAGGATCTGATGAAATTGTTGGTTTAAACATGTTATCTGTTTCATTAAGTGCAAACAAAGGCGAAACACCGGTCAGTGAAAATTTAAAAATTATATGAATCCTTTAATTTGGCAATTTTCCTTTAACTCCTTGTTATATAGAAAATTGAGGGCAAATCGTGGTCTAAAGTTTACGGCCTAATAGAATATGTTTTAAAGCAATTTGACGTGTTCAAGGAATACAATGTCGACAAGTACATCACTGCAATGGGTCTATCTGTAAACCCTAAGTACAGGAGGCGTGGTGTCGGTTTGCAGCTTCTTAAAGCGAGGTACAATACTACAATCAGTTTTCGTCCTTCTTATTTAATTCTGTAAAATTTTTCTGTTGCAGAAAGTTCATCGGTAACGCTATTGGCATTGAAGTCACAGCCACCATATTTACTGCAACTGCATCTCAACGCCTTGCAGCGGCTTGTGGATTTACAACTCATTACGAAATATCGTATGCCGATGCTGCTAAAATTGATCCTCTCCTTGAGTTTAAAAATATTAAGAGTCCGTCGGTAACTCTTGGTGTGTTAAAATTTTAAACATATAAATTTTTTAATAAATTCAATAGTCATTTTAAATTTATTTTTTCACCGTTACAAACTGCAATTCATGAAATCTCTACTAGAGGTATATTATACTTAACTATAATATATTTGTGTATTTTCGCTGTTTTATTCAAGATGTTTTTATTTGTGAATGAAAACACAATTTATGACAGTCATTTGCAAATTTTACACACTTAAATATAATACACTTGAAGATAAGATAAGATGAATGTGGAGCAATTCACACAAGCAGTCGTTTACACACATAAATAATTTACTCAAGCAAAGGAAAATCAACGCAATTTTCCGTAGGCATACAATTTCATTACACTGATTCAACAACTGCAATTTATAAAGACACAGTTGTGAATATTCATTTACGGAAGCTGGAAACGACAATGATTTGTCCTGTCATTTCAATTCCGATTTCATTTCCATTACACAATGACAACACCATAAGTATATTGGGAGTATTCTTACACGTCTATTTAAATTGTTTATGCACTTCTCTATTCATATGAATAAATTAAAGGATCACTTGTCAATTGTCACCTGGGTTATGACTTATTACAACGTGCGTCTGTCCATCATCATATCAAATGTGACAACATATTCAACGTTAATATACATACAATGCATAAAAATATTGAACAACATATTATAATGTTTGGAAAAGGGGACATAATAATATTGAGTATGTAAATTTTTTGAAAATAATTTTTATTTTTTAAATATTTCATAATTTTGAAGACGTTTTTAAAACAATTTAAACGAACTTAAATTGAGATAAATCGAGCCCACAAATATCAATATATTTAAATATCACTTTAAAGTGAAAATGATATTCAGCTACCGAATTTGATATGAATTTCCATAAAACTATTAACAGTTATACAAAAATTATTGACGAATATAATATACAACATTTTTGCCGTGTATATATTTGGAGATAAGAATTATCGCGGATGCATACGAGCCCATGTTTCAAATTTCAATATCAGTTAAAAGTAGAAATAAAAACAGAAAAATAATTTAATAATAAAAACCACATGTTTTTCCACTTCCTTACTCATAAAAGTGGTCATACGGTTTGAATATCGATATTTATTACTTAGGTCCTAATGCATAGTCGAATACAAGACTGACTGGAAACATTCCTTGACCGAGGAATGTTTCCTCTCGTTGAGTAGGCAGAGAACTGTGGTTATATTTTCATTTGCAAATAAAATCTATGAATATGTGAAAAATCAGTACATCGTGGTGAAATGAAATGCAATGTGTTGGTGTGCGTGTGGTGCAATGATAAGACTAACAATTCTGGACGTAACAAAGCACAAGCATAAAATTCAGAAATTGCGGTAAATTAAAAAAAAATTTAAGTAAAATTTTAAAAATAATAAACAACATACTTTATAATATTTAACAACAAATTAACACCATAAAAAACGCGATTAAAAAAAAAAACAACAATAATAAGTTAAAGAAAAGGCCAAAAAAATGGCCTTCTCCTAAAAAGAATTATTTTAAACATTTTTTACATTGAACCACTTTTTAAGTGTAAACTTCAATTTACAAAATTAATATATTAATTTATATGGTAAATTAAAAAGAAAATAACCACTTGAATATATGTGGCTTCATGTAAATTTAAGTGAATATTTCAATCTACTAATATATTAATTTATTATAATAATTTGAGGGGGGTATAACTTAGGTATATATATTTTTACATTGACAGGAAATCGCTACTTAATCACTTTAAATCATCCACTTAAAAGTGAATTTTAGGTGGACTCTTTCTCTCATTGTATTCGATTTATAATGAACTTATTTCCCAATTAATCATACGTAGATAAAAACTTTCTTGTAATTTTTAAGAATTGATAAGCAAAACTCTTTTTTTCATAAAAAACTTTTTATTATCTCACTCCTTTTTGCTGTTAAGCAACAGTTGTAATAGAATGAGCTTTGACAATACAATAATTTACAAACTCGCCTCTATATTGTAATGCTAAAGCTTATCAATATGGTAATTTAAAGATCCGAAGCTACAGCAGCGCCTTACGCATCTGACTCATTTCCACAATGTGAGAGACACACCCAACACCCAACTCCCAAGTGATTGTTTTCAATTTGAGTTGCCCTTAAGCTGGCTTATCTGTCAGTATTAATAAATTAGTCAATGCCAGATAGCAAACGCCTCGTTTAAATTGGTTGTGTATTTCATTTTGTTTTAACAGTTGCTTAACCGAGAAAGCCACGTAAGATTTAACCGTAACTAGAGTACATAAATTCGTCATATAACCGAAATACTTTTGGCCTTGAAATGTAATTCTTTTGTTGTTGTGTATTAAACAAATTTATTTTATATCACAATGATACAAGACATATGTTTCATAGCAACAAAAAATGCCAGTCATTAACAAACCATATCTTATCACTGTTTGTTCATTCACATACTCATATAAATTTCATGCACATTTTTTGGATTATTAGAATTCGCTTGTGGGTATAAAAAATTAACATTTCTTTCTATGCACTTTGGAAAGTGCCTGTTTCAGATTGTTCACGTAACTTTTTTTTTTATTATTATATTTACCCCGTTGGCTAACAATGTCTTAGACATCTTTTGTATTTCCATGTAACTTATGTTTGCTTGGCTTTGCACATTTTCTCAGAACTTCTCAATCGCATGTTCGTTAATCGTAACGTTTTGTCCTCCCGAAAATTACTAATTATTTTTTTAATACAATACAAAATTATGTATTATTAAGCTTACATGTTTTTTTTTCTTAACTAACAATTTATTTATTATAAATTGAATGATAAATTAATAATTTAATTGCAGAATAGAGAAATTTATCCAAAGTATTTAGGATTTAACGGTAATAAAAAAATTTAACGGTTCAGAACGGCTCTAAAAAAAAGCGTGATTGAACACGACTACTAATGATACCATCAAAACCTGGGCTGCAGCATGGCACTCCAGAGTTAAGACAATCAAAGAAACTACTGGGAACAATACTTAAACCAGATGGCACCTCCAGATCCTTGGACATGAGGAAAATAATAATTATAAAAATATATTCTGTGAATGTAAGACTTCAACACACGTCCTTAAATATATTAAGGAACATATTGTATTCGAATTAGAAGAGAGTGCTTAGTACTACTTAAAGCACCAATTTTCATTAAGAATCCTGGACTGAAAGGGGTGGGTCTGACTATGGGACTATACCATGTGAGAAGCAAAAAAAGTTACTGCTTATGTAATACAAATTACAATCTAACCACAATCTATCCATCTCTACTCCACTTGCACACTCAATTGAATTGGTTTTATAAAAATTAAATTTAAGTTAGTAAATTATGTTATAGTTACTTACATTAATGAAAGTTCTTGATAAAAAGAACGCAACTTCCGCTTTGCACGTAGCATCAAAATTCTGAAATAAACCAAAATACAAAAGTTATTAGTTATTTATTTACTTAATACAATTGGTACATGTCCATTTAAATGCTGCTTTCATCAGTGCAACATTTGTAAGAGCAATGTCAATGTTTAACTCTGACAAAATGTTTTGAAACTTAAGTAATTTGTAAACAATTTTACTCTCCCACGAGACCCCCTAGAGAATCACGATGTTTCAAACTACAAACTAACTGAATTTCATCGAGATACTGCTCCATTTATAAATTCAATCAGTTTTTCGTAAACCATCTGGGATTAAGATTTCTTATATTTATCAATATGTTCCGGTTGTAAAAGCCGAAAAGGGTGGAACTAGAATTAAGGTGCACTAGGAGTATGCCGTAACACGTCCGCATGTGCCAAAATTAGTGATTATCTGGAAACGCATAAAAAACATGCAGACATAATACACTCTTTCTTAATCCAACTGGGTTGGTGTAAATGCTTCTGACAGCTGTGATATATTATATAATAGTGTTCTTTTATAGGCGTGTATCTTGTGTATTTTATATGAGCACAAGCATCTTCACTTTTTGGGAAGCAACACTCTATTGATTAGGGTTTGCATCGGTTGATATCATAAATAACAATATGAGTGGGTAAGAAATCCCCGCGCCTTCCGTACTGGTTGTCTCGTTAATTATTGTGATTGCTATTGAAGAAGGCAAAAAAGATGCAAAACTTGGAAACGGTAAAATTGTTACTGAAATTTATCAGCCGCTAAGTGTTTTAAATTGTTTTTTATTTTTCATAACATTTAGTCGTTCACACATCCCAAAAAAAAAACCAATAGTAGTAAACAAAATCCTTTTATAATTTTTACGGGATGCAATGTCGTATAAAATAAAGTGACACCTAATATCTGGAAAGCACTCGCAAATTAAATAAACAAACCTCCCGTCGGTAGAACGACACAAGGGAGGCAACGCGCATTCTACACTCTACAGCCCCCAGGGCGACATACACGGTGTTGAACAGTGACGAGGGAATGCCAAATAGACTCAACCGCAAATAGGAAATTTACAAAATGTTTGACAAAGCCAATAAAAAACAGGTGGAAGGCCGTTTGCGGTAAATATAAGCAATATATGCAATGGGACTGGGGAGTATGGTCAATGGTGCGGAATCTACAATATAGATGAATATGGATGAAGAACCTATACGAGTATATCCTTGCAAAATCGTAGGTATCGTATGAGGGCCACTTTGATATACGCTCGAGTATAACTTGTCGCCTGTCGGGAGACATTTTCCACTATACGAGTGTATAGTGCAACGTATATTTTCATTTTTATTGCTTTGATCAATTTATATCAATAGATATTTTATCATGAGTGTATTCGCTCTTTATCATTTTATATCCGAAAGCCACTTGACAGCAATAAAATATAAATAGGACCATGTATTTAGGGGATGCTCTTACACTCAATAAATCATTCTTGGAAGAAAATAAATGAATTATTTATATTTGTAAAAATTTATTTTATACACGTATTTTTAAGTACAATTAACTTAAATACAGAATTTTAATTAAAGGAAGTAGTTAACCCATAATTATAATAAACATTAGAAAAAATTTGACCTAAATTTTTTAAACAATGTTAAGTCACAATAAAACTATAATAAATTAATAAATTCACATAATCTGTTCACATTAGAGCTTTCACAACATTATTCTGCAACGCGGAGGGAGAAATGAAAAATCATTATCTCTATTAAAGTTGGTGTATCAACAACGAGCAAACACGACAAGTAATGTTACAGGGTGGCGCACAAGTTTATTACCTTTTTTGCAAATTAACTACTCACGGTTGTCATAAATAATTGTTATTATTTCATTATTTTATTTTCTAGATTGAATATTAAAATTATGGTCCAACTAGCTGTCCCAGCGAACTTCGTATCACCCCAACTCATTTTGCTCTATCAGAAAAAACATTTTTTTTTTTCATTACCCAAAATTTTATTTCAATGAACGAATCAATGTCGTAGGTTGGAGTGTGGCGGAAGATCCAACAACATTAAGCAGAAACACAATTAGGGATGTCTCAGAGGTCACTGCAAAGAATTTTGAAGGAGTATCTGAGTCTGAACAAAAATAGTTTTGTTTAATCACTTAATGCTTTTGGCTACATTTTACGCTTAGAGTATAGACGCGAATTATCAAACTTGACTTATTTCTTATGATCTGATATGGCCGCCAATATCGCCAGATTTGACCGCCTCTGATTACTTACTCTGGTGTTATTGAAATCAAATAGTGGACAAGCCACTAATTCTACAACAATTGACAATCAAAATTGTGCAGGAAATAAACTTAATGGCCTTCGGAAGTTTGCAAAATGCTGATAAAAGAGCACAAATTTGAAGGGTTACATTTGCGGGATATATTTTTTGTACATAACCTTAAAAAAATCTTAAATGAATAAATAAAGTTTTATATTTCTTACACAAAAGTTTTTTTTTGTTTTTTATTTGTTTCTGAGTTGTAATGATCAGACGTATGCGGCACCCTGTATAAAAGAGCATGTACTCGTACGTATACCGTTATCAACATTTTATTGTGTATATTTTTTGACCCTCTCACCCACAGTGTTGTATCTTAAATTTAATTCAAATCAGTTGCGTCTTGAAGGTGTTCCTGAGTAGTGCGTGATAATTATGTCGAAAGGTTGGGAGCGTCCCAGCGATATTCCATACCCACAAGTATGGTTTACTTTTGAAGCAAAGGATTTGGATACGGACGACAATGTGGAATACGTTGTGCAGGATTTGCCACCCCATTTATTTGATGCCGCCCTTGACCATATGACAGCATTTTTCATGTGTGATGAACCAATAAGCGAAGCAACAGGTTTGATATTGCAGTTACCAATATGCAAAGCTTTCGAGTTTCGTCTTAACATAAAATTTCTTGTATTACACAAAAGGCTTTGCTCAGGATGCTGTATCAATGAAAGAGATGCGTGTAGGATGGCAGCGCTGCATGCAACATAAAATTTCGGTTGCGTGCTTCCGTAAAGGATCTGATGAAATTGTTGGATTGAATATGCTAAAAGTTAATACCATTTCTGATGAAAAATCTACAAGGGTATTTTCAGAATAACAATTTTCATAACCACTCATTTTCTAATAAACGTAATTAAATGTCTGTTTCAGAAACTTGAAGGCAAAGCCCTTTCTAAAATGGTTGGTGCCATCATGTATGTGGAAAAACAATATGACGTATATAGTCAATGTAATGTTGATAAGTATATAACTGCTTTTGGACTGTCCGTGAGCCCTAAATTCCGCAGAAGGGGTGTCGGTTTGCAGCTCTTAAAAGCAAGGTTAATCACGTCGAAAATTATATTCATTAAACGCGTTAATGCATAAACACTTTAATTCATTTTTCAGGAAATTCATTGGAAAAGCTGTTGGCGTCAATTTAACAGCAACAGTTTTCACCGCCGGTGCATCCCAACGTATTGCGGCCACTTGTGGTTTTACTAACAGTTACGAAATTTCGTATGAGCAGTTGGCAAATATCGATCCTGAGCTTGAATTTAAAAACATAAAAAGTGATTCTTTGGTTTATGGTGTAATGCAAATTTAAATGTACAATAATTTTTTAAAAAAATAAAAAAGGGACATTACGGTAGCAATAACTTTTTTTTAAAGGATATAATAATTTTTGACAATCGCTCTGATTCAGGCAAAATGCCTTATGTTGAAAATTGTCTGAAAAATATCAAAATTATGTTATTTTATGAATATTTCTGTCAATTCGGGCACCGCGTCAGGTTTACATTATTAAAAATTTGTGACAATCCACTGAAAAGCCAAAAAATAAAAAAATAAGAAGTTTTTCTGATAGAGCAAAACAATGTCCGAATTCTGGGCGATACGGAGCTCGAGTTAATTACAATTTTCAGGTGCAATAATGCAATATGAACATGAATGTTTTTATAAAGAATATGAAATAACTAAAATACGTAAACTGTAATCAGTTATAAATATCATTTGAGAGCTTTAGCAGTTAGTGTACTCAGAGTTACTCATTTACTAGATAAGATAAAATTAGATTTATATTCTCAGAAAGTGGTTAATTACTGGTACTAAGTATATAAGTGAATGAAATACAAAAAAAAATTAACAGGGATTAAGAACACTTATACACACTTTACTGTATCTCCAAAAACACCTTTACCATTGTTTAAATAAATATTTATAATAAAATGACTCAGAATTGGTGAAATTTTAATAAATGTTTTAAGGAAAATTTTTATAGCTTTGTTGATCTCATTTAACGTTAATATCCTTCAAAAGCTGCCCACGACTCTTTAGAGTACATTCTGTGGGTCCAATTTTCGACCACTTTCAAGCATTTTGGATGGTATTCTGTGAAAAGCATTATGCGAATAGGTTTGCTTCCAAAACTTCAACCGTTTCGAGTTCATCGACATAAAAATAACCCTAAAAATGGCATCCAATTGGATACTCCTTTAGAAAAATATTTAGTTTATTGAGGGTAATATACTATACTAATATTATATACTAATACATGATTAAATCAGCTGAACGTTTAAATAGTGCAATAAAGTTTAAATACAAGGAAAAGATTAGCGAGATGAGTATAATTGCTTCAAGGAAATGATGTCGACTAATGAAAAGGGATTATTGATTATATTCGTACGTAATATTTAATTGTACAATTTACAAAAAAATTTTGTAAACAAAAGCGCAATAAAGCGGAAAAGCTTCGGATTTTTAATGCTTAAGGAATGCCTTCTTTATAGATATATACCTTAAAAGAGCACAAAAAGTATGGTTGAAATTCGAAGAAAAGGATTTGACGACATCGTGAAATACGTTGAGGATTCGCCACCCCATTTATTTGATGTGACTCTTGAGCATATTGTATTAACAATTTATGTGCACGTCGCATGTTGAACCGTCACATGTATATCTGGTGCAGTATATTAAAAATTACAAAAATCTGCTAACACTTATTCTTGTTTTTACATCAATGTTAATTTGATGAAATTTAAAAATTTTAATTTTTGCCATAAACTTTTGAAGATCGAAAGATTAACAATACCAAAATTACAGGTTTATCTTGGATGTACCACAGCTTCCGCAGCAAAGTATTTTCGTGTTTAAAACTAAAGTATCTGAACAATTTTGAATTACATTTGTTAAAGGCTGTCACAATTCTCAATTAAACAGAACAAGCAGACTTCAGTCTACTTTCTTTAGATGTAATTCAAAAATTGAAATGTTAATTACCTTCATTTAATATTGAAGTTTGACGGCAAAGTTCATAATATGCAGGTCTAAAATGTATGCTAATGTGCAATGCGTATTTACAGACTGCTTTGTTGATGATTTTGCCTTAGGGCTTTATGTTCACCCTCAGTTTCAAGAGGTATTCAGCTTCTTAAAGCAATTAATATTTTAATTAAATCAATATCGTGTAGCAGTAAGATGCATTAACAATGCAAAAGTTATTACCTCAAAATTGTGTTATTTTTTCCAACACACTGGAAAAGCGATTGGTGTTATTTTACAAGATGTGGATTTACAAGATTTACAGCAGACCTTTGTTTTTTGGATAATATATAATTATGTTAAAAATATGCTATTCCATGTAGCAAAATTTAGGAGGCGATTAAAAATATGTGGAATTGTGTGAGAAAGAGACACAATTATACCAGTTTGCAGTCTTTTATTAACATTATGTGTTTTTCTGTTTTTCGTCTTTGGTACTTTGCATTCATGCATCATGCTCTACATGGAATATTGCCATAATAATTATAAGAAGCGCAATATTTCAATTACTTTGTGATGAAACATTCAATTTAATAAAAACTTGTTGTAAATCAAACTGAATTCAAAAGAGGTCCTTTTGTCGCTAATTTAAAAATTAATTAATTTAAAAATATGAACATTTTTTACTATATTGTAGCACTCTGCCATTCATTAAATTGAACATTGAATGATACAAATAATGAGCAGCTCGATTCACAGCAATCCCTTAATTGTAGCTCATTGCTTACCATATTGTATAAACATATCAAATGTATATCAACAGTTTTACAAGCACAGCATGTCAACGTTAATTAATGTTCTCATTTAATTCGCTCACATTTAATTTATTTTAATGTACGTATATGTGTTGCATTGAGTGTGTACTCGCATGTATTGACATAAGCGTATGAATTGACAAAATTAAACTCTCCTGAGTCTCAATCCACTTGTGCTATTGAAATATATTTGATACTCCTATAACTAGTGATAAAGGACTGTACGGGTATGATTTCCGACGTGATACAAACATTTTGTAACTTGTATATGAATACGCATTAATAATCACTGTGTGTCGCAAAAATTTAGAAGTGTTGTTCAGGACTCGACTCTGTTGACGCAGTATTCCATGCGAGATTAGCCACAAAATATTTTTTTTAAATCAAATTACGCTCTATAAATAATAAAGTGTGTTGATAAAAATTAATTTTGAATATTAAACCTTAATCCCAGATGGAAATAATTTTTAAGGGTTTTGAAATGAAATTAAATTTTTTTTTTTTTTTTATTAAAACTATGAACTTATTTAATTTTTCATAAATTTTTGGTTATTGTTGCTGGAAAAAATTTATAAAAACAATTAAAATTTACATACTCTGTTTACATGATCCCGCAAAACATTTGAGTAGACCATAGCAACTGCTTCAAGGGCCATAAACGTGATGAAGCCTATAATCCACGGCACCACCAGTCCTGCATTTTCCTGTTCAAAAATACCAACAAAAAAGCAACACTTTATTAGCTATATTTATAAATGCACAGTGAGAATAAGGTAATTGTACAAAAGCGTTTGCATTTTCTTGTTAATGCAGAAACGATCAAATAACTCAGTTACAAGGATTCATTAAGTACTTATGTCGTTACTAAGAATTAATGCATAATGTTTACTCGTTCATTTCGAATAAATTGGTATCATTGAATTTTGACTAAGTGCTCTACGCCCGGATCTCGTCTAATGATACTCAGGACATTAAATTTAGCAAAACAATGTGTCTTAATAATGTTTGAGAGTAAACATATTAAATTATTGCAACGTAAATAGACACGGTAACAAAATTACGTTTAAATTGTTGAGAATTTGTTTCTTCCTAGTAAATGTAATTTTCTGTACTTATAAATGTACACCGCTCCGATTCAACTGCATGTGCAATAAATTTGAAAGCTTTGTTCCTGTTTTTCAGAAAAAAAAAAACGCTAAATGTTCGTTGGGCGTGGGTAACAAATACGTACACATATTGATTTTACGTCACACAATTCATAGCACAGTGTGAAACTGCGATAGCATTTGGGTAAATTTTAAAATTGCAATGAATGTTTGAACATTGTTTATCCATCACAGGTGGTATTCGAACACCTACTCGCATAATTTTGTGAATCTTTAACCGAAATGTTATGCCATTAATTATTCCAACACTGCGAACATTAATTACAAATTCAAATTAAAGAAATAACCCCAAAGTCTGCCGTCCTTTTCGCGTAATGAAATTCAAATTAATATTTTAATTTGGTTGGAAATGAATTTAATCGAAAACACATCAACCGAATGATGTCTCATGAATATTCGAGTGAATGCTAGAGAATATTTGGTAAGGTATTCATTTTTCATTCAGTTTTATATTGTACCTGTAGCTGTGTATGTATTGCACCTTCGAATCAACACTCAACACAATTTCCACCCTTAGGCCCTATCTCTAACTGTGCAATGAACTTTTTTGGGAGCTACAAATCATTCAAATTAATCACATTTTATTTATCATCTCGTTAGATTGTGCTTGGACATTTATGAGGATAAAAATTTGTTAAGTGGATTTTATTTTTGCTGATTAGGACTTGCACCCTCATATTTTAATAAATGGGCACAAATAGGCGTTGAAGTTAATAAATTATTTAGCATAAAAGTAGAAGAAGCATTAAGAGGATTGTGAACTTTTTGTATTTTAGCAAATCGGAGTTAAAGCAGAAAAAGTGGATGAATGAAATAATTAAATTGGATATTAGCAAAATTTCAACATCATTAATTATTGTTTACAATTAACCTTTAATTTTTTAATTTTTTTATAACTGTATTGAAATAAACAAAGATCTGAAACATCGAAAAACATGCCAATGCTTATTATTAATTTGTGTTTTTAAAATATTAAGATTCGAACTGAAATCTTGTGAATTACTGAGAATTCAAAATCTTTTTTTAATTGCCGAAACGCGAAAGTTGAATACTTTTGTATGGTGGATTTTAATAAATTAAAATACATTGCAGGGAAAGCGATATAATACATTGTAAATTGAATGTGAGGCCTTAAACAACACTATAAAAACAAAATTAAATAAAAAATCGAATTTAATTTATCAAAATAAAAATCGTTTAATTTATTTTATACTTTTTTGGCAATACACAACTGTATTTTGAGTGACTTTATAATACAATAAAATATATTTACGTTTTCTAACACTTTTTTTCTGTAAATTATGATTTGTATTTAAATTTAGAAAAAAATTGTCAAGCCGTTTTCGAGTTATAAAAAAGACTGTCAAATCAGAACATATCGCTATTTAATTTTTTTGGGGGTTTGCATCTTAAATGAGTTTATGCATTACTGATTTTTTTTTTATTTAAAATTTGTAACACGGTTATAAATTTTTTGTACACTCCTTAAATTCAAAAAAAAATTGACAGAAACCAAAACGAAAGCTTACAAAAAAACGTACCACACAAAAGTCAACTTTTCAACAAATAAATTCATTTTCCGTAGCCTTTATTTCATTAATTGCTATAGCATTTGATTGGACAAGCTATTGTGGCTGAATACAGTTCATTAAACGCCATATGCTGTTGCATAGAGCTTTTTTGCGTTGTTATAGGGGCGTAAGAGCTTTAACAATGACATATTGTAAACAATCTTGATGTTGAAAAGACGCGCGTGTGTTATACTTCGTCTTGAATAGGTTTCACCCAACAACAACGAAAAAAAGAAACTGCGCGGCGTTTCTTGAGTACACACACCACATCAAGTGTCTATTGTTTGCGCACTCTTCAAGAATTTGATGGCATCCTAAAGCACCATTGTTAGCACCGAATGTACTTGAAGGCTGTATAAACAGAGTGAACGCTGTTGCCCATTCAACACCTTTTAGTCCCACTTTTTCTCCGACTTCATATTAATTACTTCATCTATGGGCAGTGGCATAAAACTAAGCATTGCTATTAATGGCGTTTCAGACTTTTTTCGTGCAGTTGTGTAATTACATTTTTCACGTAACTTGATAGTGAATTTGGGTTTAGATTTTAAGCCAAGGTAACATATTTCCATGAAAAGGTTTGAATTCAAATCCGAATGAAAAATATGCGTAGGTGGGTGTACTATTACAGTTATAAATCATATTCTGCATAAAATTGGATTTGGTTATGTTGTAACAACTCATCTTCAGAACTTCAGTTATTCAAAATGATGCACACGGAAGATGAAGGGGTTTATGTTATGGTTAACAAAAGTACTCCACAAGTCTGATGTAATCCAAATGGGATTTCCATTGAAAAAATTTAAATGGGGAAAAAAAAACACAAACCCAGCAGCAGTTTGCTTTGAAAAATATTCAAGCTCTTACTTTACACGGTAGACACAACATAAAAAAATTTATAAAAAAAAAAGATAAATGTTTGTGAAAAAATGCAACTTTAATAACACACTTACCCGGTATATCCCAAAGAGCAGCAACACACTTAACACAGCCATACAAAGTTGCGTTCCGATGATCGCACAGTATGCTATCTGCACCCCTATAATACAAATACCAATAGAAACAAATAGCTGCAATTAATCATATCAACCAATAACACTCGCCTATCATAAAAAGATTTATCTGCGCTGCACACCAAACACATCAATAATACCATTTTCTACGTTTCATCCCGTGCAGACTATACAGCGCATTTATTTATTAGACCGTCTCCTTGAAACGTGAGCCTTTTTTTGGGTCGCTTTTATATAAGACACGCTTTTTCCCCTTGTTCTCGTTATGTGTACTTTGCTTTGTTTTTATTCCCTTTTGTTGGTCTCCTTTTTAATGAATTACACGCACACATTACGTGTCCTGTGCCGCAATTAAAT
Source organism: Sylvicola cinctus (assembly GCA_963854165.1). Lineage (NCBI taxonomy): Eukaryota > Metazoa > Arthropoda > Insecta > Diptera > Anisopodidae > Sylvicola > Sylvicola cinctus. Next base: position 46,593,414 of record OY974083.1, read on the forward strand.
TCGCAGTAGTAAACAACCATCGCAACATTAAATTAGTGTACTCCGTATGGAGAGACACCACCAACCCCCTCAAGCAATGAATTAATTCCTTGCATGAAATTTACTGGAACCCTCATCGAATCTGTCTTAATGTCAGAAGGGTTGCTAATTACTGGGATTTGCGTACATGATTTGGAATGTGAAAACTGCAAAGCATGGAGTAATTTGAAATTGATTATACTGAAGCAGACCACATTGCTGCTGCAGAATATACATATAAATATTCATTAGTCGAATATACAGTTGAGCACATGTGTACACATGGGATTTTACATTATAATAGTATGTGAGTATGTTGTAAGCAATACGCTTATATTATACCATATATTATAGTTAGAGCCATGTGTCATTGAACAATAATTACTTATTTTGTATAAAAAATGATAACTTTTACAGTGATTGAACTGAAATTAATTACTCCACAATTTGCATGAACATGTTGTGTAAACTAATAACACATATGTAAATGTGGTATCTGTTTTGGCAGGATGTAGATATTGTTGGTATGAAAATTCAAAAAATAATTCTCCCGCAACAAGATTAAGCGGCAACCTTCAAGCATTTTGATAAAGAGTATCTTCCTCATTTCCTATTAACTGAGTTTTTGACATTCATTAAGAGCTCATTATTTTCGTAGGTGTTTGCAGAAGTTTTCGTTATAGCTAGAATGAATTTAATAAGTATCACTCAAAAAAAACTACATCGCAGTGAGAGCGATGTTTGAATTTATATCCGACTGCCGAGTAACAACATTTTAATAAAGTTTCTGAGATATGGCTCCTCTAATAATGCGGGAAAAATTCCATAAAATACAATATTTCTGATGACCTTGAATTTAAAAAATGTGACCTTAAAATTTTCAGTAAACCTTTGTGTATTATCAAAAGGTACAATAATGTGATGGAAATTTAACTAAAATATTCAAGATTTCGGAGAAATAAAAATTTTGACCTTGACACGTGTAGAAAACAATTTATCTCATCTAAAGCTGTAATAATGAGAAAGCTTTTTTTCATATCGTTTAGGGCCTCATCGAATCTGTCTTAATGTGGAATTTGACTGCGTTCGCAGCTCACCCATCACCCTTTTTGCCAGAAGGATCACGTAACAGGATATAAGGTAAATGTAGTTTTGTTTAGAACACATTTATGGATAAGCGTTAGAAAAATGAACAAAATCGTTAGAGCAGTTTTTGAGTTAAAAGCGAAATAATATATAATATTTTTTTGCCAATAACTTGCCTTTGACCTTGAAAAAATTTAAAAGAAATTCCTTTTTTTTTACATAAAATTTTATAGAAATCCTTAGTGTAGTTTCTGGAACTTGGTGAGGAGTACGGCGCAATTCGCAGACATAAATTTGCTCATTTTTTCTAGACCACTTTTTTGGACTAAATTAAAAAGATTATGATAATGCAAAAAAAAACCGTAGTAGCTCCATCGACAGATTTTTTAAATGAACAAAATACGAAATAACTGGCACAAAAAAATATGAAGAAGAAGAATATTGGTTTAGTTTGTATTTTCCCGGTCAATCCATTGCGTAAACATTTTCGAATGTCTTTTCTTGGCAATGAGGGTAATTGAATGCATCAAATCTTAAATGATTACTGAAATGAGTATGTAGTGAGTGTCGCATTGCTCGCCACGAACTCACTCAGCATTGTATTTGAATAGGGTGCAAACTGTGAAGACTGAAGATAACAAAATGCTTTTGCTTTAAAAAATGGGGTTTTCATGCTGAACAAAAGGTCAGAGGGTGGCAAAATATTATGGGGTTACGGCTGGTGTATAATAGCGTGTGCAATATCTTTCTTTATTCCTTGTTATAATATGTTTTATATTCGTAATATTATATACGGGTCATGTGTTTTTGTCACCAAAAACCTTTCATAAATATATAATATGCGCTTGAGCAGTTCTTGAAACCCCACCCACCACCACCCCCCTTTTGACATGTAGGTATATTAGTGCATGTGTTCATTTTGTGTGTGTGTCCAAGTGTCTTGTGTCTTGTGTCGTGATAGGTTATGCAATATGCTATGCACTTGTGCATATAACACCTTTGGTAAATTTCAAGCAAATGAATAAAGCACATATGGTGACAATGGGTTGTGTTTGCGGTGGTGTGCCCAAACATAACAATAAGGCTCCAATTAAATCACCATAATGTATTGGCATTATGACAATTACATAATTACATATTCCAGTGAATTGTTATGCACATATGGCCGCAATTCAAACTGAAATAATTAGTTTGTTTTAAGCTGTACCAACGTTGACTTTAATTACACAGTCATTAGACTTTGCCAAATTGGTCTGGATAACATTATATACGTGTTACAGTCTAAACTCTATATAAATGTTGTACATTTATAATGCACAAACAAGTGCAAAGACATTATATAAGAAGTTTTACTCACCATAATAAACATCCTCAAGCTCCAGGTACTTTTTAATATTAACATTGATTTTCCAAGCGCACAAAAGCACTACCAGTATTGAAATATTCTGCAAACAAGAAAAACTCGTATTACAAAAAATGTTTCGGGTAAACTTTTAATTCGGTCATATGTTGCATAATAATTTAAAACTGATGAAAATGTTAAAAGTAGTTTTGGAAACTGCATGTTACGCAATACAGTGAATTTGCATAATATTGCTTCTTTTTTTGTTTTAAACAAACACATGGCAATTGGCAAGAGCTGCACAAAATATACATAATTTGTGCATTTTATATTCGGCAAGACTTAAGTAAATATCTACACGAGTACATACATATTTAAGTAAAGTCCTCTGTTTTGGCTTTAGGCGATTATAATTTGATCTCTTCTTTAAAATTTTAATAAAGCAAAAAAAAACACGCAGAAATTGCAATAAAAATAGTTTTAAAGAAGTGAATTAGTTAATAAAGCAAAATTCACATCTCTTGCGATGTTGTTTTTTTTTAATTTAATATCTACAATTTATTAAATATAATTTAATATATTTAAACTAAACCACGATGGCAATAATTTTTTTATAGAAGTTCAATATTTTTTGACAACCTGATTGGCCGGAATTTGACAAACATCTAAATTTACTTTACCAAAAATATTCAAAAAATATCTCAGGACTCGTAATTTAAATAATATTTGTTGTTCTTAAATGATAAAGCATTAATTAGCTTTTCAGATTATTAAGAAATCGGCTGTCAAAAAAATAAACTTATTTACAAAGACTTTTAGATGGTAGCACGCGATTAAAAAAAAATTAATTAACCAATTAGAGGGCTTGCAAAATGATATTGCCATCGTGAACAACGTTATTGGTTTAGTTTAAAGATATTAAATTGAAAAAATACACTGAGAGTACTAAATCACATAAAATCCACACTTAAGTGGATAATTCAAAGTGATTACGTAGCGATTTGCAGTTCATGTGGAAATTCGTTAACCCAAAGTGGATCCATTTTAATAATTCGACTGTGCATGTGAGTGTAAGCTACCTAAATTTATATATTTGCATTTTGCATGTTGAAGTATCCTCTTAAATTTATATGAACCACATATTATGTATATTCCAGTTTCGATTTTAATTTCCATATAAATTTATGTATTTGTAAATTGCAGTTTCCACTTAAAAATGCGGATATTCCATATAAAAAATTATAATCATTATTTTTAAAGTGGAAGTTTTCGGTTTTTTCTTGAATTTTGTATGTCCTTTTTTTTAATCACATTTTTTAACTGTGTTAATTTATTAATAAATCTTATGAAGTCTATGTTCTATTAAAAAATATTATATTTTGCTTTCATATTTTTTTATTTACCGCCGACTTATTTTTAAAATTTATTTTAATTAATTTTCTGTTTTTATTTTCGTATAAATGTTAGTAGTTTTGAGAAAATTCATAAAAAAACTTGAATATCATTTTATATGTTTCCACATAATCTATAGTATTTGAATATATGTATTGATATTGGTGAGCTGGATTTCTCTCAGTGTAATAATATTTCAAAGAATAATAAGAATAATTTGTCATTTTTAATGGAATAATTAAAAATGTATTCAAACATAATAAATTATCTTAGAAGTTAGAACCCATACAATTTACAATTGCAAACAACATTATAATAGAACGAGTGACTCTCCTTATAATAGACAAATTTAATGAATTCAATAGATTCATATGTTCAAGCACAAATGTATATTTAATGCAGTTGCGTAAACAAACAGCAAAAGTGATTGCAAGTGTCTAAACTCTAACACACCAAACAACAGATTAACGTTAACTTCACTAAAAGCTTAATAGTTCCATAAACTTTGGGCACTTGTTGTATAGTTGTCATACTAGCGCAGCGCGTTTTCCATACTACAGAACACTCGTACATGCAGTTTAAGTAACGATGTTGTACTTCAAGTTGTTGTGTCTAGTGTGTTTACAGTTTTAAAGCTTTTAGGACTTTTCAACTAAATTACTTTTTACACGCAATCCACCCAACCGCTTGTCATTTTATCAACAACCCTTATTTTCTTCGTTTCACTTAAAATAAATAAATAAAGCTGGAATGAAAATAGACGCTTTGATTTCTGAGATTGGTTCGGGCAATCACGACACAGTGAATCACTCGAATATGCTGAATATACATTCATCTTTAAATGTATTTATATAGTTTCTCATATTGCACTTAAAGATGTTTAGATTTAAGCTTTAAGTTCAAGAACAACCCTCCTTTTAAACTTTAAGTGCATTACAGTACTTTTAAAGCTGTCTTTCTGCTCATACACTCATAAAATATGCAATCACATACCAGTGTGTAGATGGCACTCGTCATCGCTAAATGCTTAGCATGCAACATACGGCAGCATCCTTTCTCGCGCAATGGTCCGTACGGATAGAGAATTGCCGATTTCATTATATTTATACGTTTAACAGATTTATGTGGATTATGTGTTTTGGTCCGCCAGCATCAAAAGTCATGTCCAAGCAAGCAAAACATCTGAAAAAAACAAATGTTCTTTAAATCGTGTAATATTTGTTGTCGTAGAAAATAAAGAAATGCCCCAAAAAATGCTTTTGTGTATTATTTTGTTTATGTATTTAAACGCTTCAACTCCGAATGATATCTAAGTTTCGTCATCAGTCCCTTTTAAATCGTTGCCAAGGATTTAAATGTAAGTACAATTGTAATAAGAATGCCTAACAATATACAGTTTTGTGTGTAAGAGGTGGTGAATAAATGCAAAGACAAACAACAGATACAATACCAAACACAATACCATGTTTATTCGCGAAACTGGAATGTGTTCTTACGTAAGACAGCCTTTATTTAATCCAAAGCTACAAAGCTGTTTTCGGATAAGAGGGAATTTGTTTTTATTATTCTTGGTGTTATGTGGGGTAAAATATTAATTTGGATTAGACGAAGGAAACGTAAAAAGCACCACACACATCCACCCCCACAGTCCGGATAGAAAATATTATAATTAATAAAAGACATAAGCCAGCTAGAGGCAAAGAAAAATGTATGTAAATAATAAGAAATAGGATTAAGACGTTGTGTTGTGTTTAACGTCTTATTATATATTTCACTGAATGCGCATTATAGTCTAATGTATTATCATCATGTGCAATTATTAATAATAATTTTCTGCAATATGGTTTTAGCACACTTAAGATGTTTAAATAAGGTGGAAAGGTCGAACTTGGTACACTTATAATTATTGTTCTTATTTCTTGGGGATTTGTTAAATGCGGTTGGAATATGAATTAGGCATGATGAGCATTTGTGATTTAACCTCTGTGTTTTATTGTGATATCATGTAAGTTGTTATAATTGATCAGAAGTTTTTCCAATGTTCAATCAGTTGGAAAATATGTTTAAAGAAGTTTAAACTTTTAAGTTACGGTAACTTTTTTATTTGCAGTTTTATTACCAATCTATTTGAGATTATCACAGTCACTGTAGCAAGTCTTCATTTAATTTACCTAAAGGTTTTTTTTTTTAATGAAAAGAACTGTGATTTTAAATCCGATTCACTATTCAAATGAATAAGAAAGCATTTGGATTATACCAACTAAAAATTCACAAACTTTTCGATTGATTTTCATGCAAGAAAGTAAAGTACTCAAACTGTAAAAGCACTGTCATGAATTTTAAGCATTTCACATCGCTCACAGTTATTTGTGCTTAGTGCTTACGAATGCAAAATCATGGTTTCCCAAGCCATTGTATATTATGTTCTTAAACAAATTCAAATTTCACAATACACTGCTGAATTGGATTTAAACTTCTTGAAATTGCGAAGATCTTTTGTTTAAACAATTATAATTGCAAAGTAAACTCATCGCATTGAACGCGCTTTATAACCTCAGTCGCCTCACAATAAAAGCGACATTTCAAGGACATGCCGTATCGTGTTCGTCTCTGGCCAAGACACATCTAATTGGAAGGGATATGGGTACACACCACCAGCAATTTGTTTACTCTCCTCTTTTTGTTTCTAATTACACAATTTGCAAACAAAACTTCCATTTCTATAGAAAACATCAAACGATACTGAAAAAACATCGAGCACAAGAACAAAAAAAAAAGCAACAAAAATCGAGGCTCAATCCCCAGAGTTATAAAGAAACTTTGTTCCTTGTTTCCGATTCAATTCAATACGTTGCCTTTTGCTTGTTAATTTGGCCCCTTTTTCCTGCGTTTACTTACGAGTACAATTTTTCTTATGCACACACACTCACACACACACACACACACAGTTTATTCAAATTACGTTAATGATGTGTCTATAGCTTGTTACGGCCTGTTCAGACTTGAGTTTGCTGTGGCCTGTGTCTATGTTACGCATCCTGCAAGAAGTTTATAGCTTCGTTGAATACCCCCGACCGACTTACCAAACAACTTTCATCTCTATGGCCAGCAATTATCGAAAATATATAACAAGGTGAGATATACTCGTAAATATCTAGAGATGTTAATTCCACAATTATGTGTAAGGAGAAAATTTGTAGCGAAACGCTCCATTTCTGTAAAAGTAATTTCACAGCCAATTTTGTTTCCAGAAGAGGGATTACATTTTGACCTTGTGTGGGATTTAATTAAATCTTTGTTGATATTCAAAATACTGAAGGAGATAAGTAAAAAAATGTAGGCATGTACCTGAAATATTTCCAAAAGCTATAGCCTGTACAGTTGAAATTAAAGCTTTGTATAGTGATGATTGCCTGAATGCTTGGTTTAAATTAATTATTGAATTTTGGTTAATGTAAATATATTGCAATGTAATTAACTCATATATATTATTTATGTTAATAGACAACATATTAACAAATAAATCGGACATGAAGCGTAAATCTTAATTTTTAAATATATTTTTTTCTTATGTTTCTTCTTTCTTGAAATAAATTAAGCAATTTTCTTTTGTTTTTGCTGTTTATGCTTGACACTTGACCATTTAACTTTTAATAAATTCAGTTATAAATGTGTTTGCTATCTTCACTCATGTAACTGAAAGTTTGTTTACAACAAAATATGCACAAGTTTCTCAGTCAACATAAATGCACATTCGAAACTCCAAAGCCCAGACCAATATAATTTTTTTAAGACCTAATATTCTGGTTTCTAAAAATATTTAGGAAACTAAGCCAATGAGCGATAGTTAGAAACCAAGATTAAAAAGAATCTATTGGTTCAAAGTTTTCTAAACTGTATGTGCATGACACAAGAGATTTCAATTGTGTTTTCAAATTTAAATGCCAAATTAATAATTTAGATTATATTTCTTTCAAAGATGTGATCGCTACGAAATTAGCACAATTTTTTGTTGTGACTTTTGTTGTAATTTTTGCTGTAATTTTTAAAAGGGTTAAAAAATTATTGGTGAGACAGTTAAAATTCAAAATCTAAAACAAATAATTTAAATTTTTTAGGACGTATACCACACATTTTAGTTCAAACCTCTTAAATTTGTATCCACAAACGCTTAATTTTAAGCAAATTTAAGGGGGCAGTCTCGATGGCACTCAATTAAGTCAGTAGTTAAGTCGTTAATATGCTTAAATATAATGTCACTAGCTAACATTTAATAAACCTTCACTTGATCTATCAAGAATGTCCCCCGTAATCATCTATTTAAAAGAGTTCAAGACTCATTTTTTAACAAGGCAAATATATATCGCTTATTAGATCACTCGCCACGAATGAACTGGTGGTTTTTCATATCTGCAAAATTAATTTAAGCTAAATTTTGAGTCTAATGCTATAGGACAATTTAAGTTATTCTTGAGAAATACGGAATATTTATGATGTTAATATAATGGAAAAATGATTAAAATCGTTTGTCAAAAAAACTGTTTTTAAGATATAAGTAAGTACGATGTCTAAAACCAAAAAATTGAGCTTTTACATTCGGAATACAGTTTTGTTTATGTTCTTCACAGCAAAATAATATTCAAAATAAATTCAATCTGATATGAAAATACGGCCGACTTAAACGTCTTAATTCACATTTATGTAATTTTTTAATTCGACTCCAGAGATGTCAATACTGAAAAGATTTTGTTGTTATTCTGCGATTGTTGTTATGGTGGCATAGCATATTATGTTGGTGTGCATATAAACTACAAACTAAGTGATTGTATTAAACTACCCTATAAATTCTCTGACCTTTCCCAATTAAGTTTAATAATAATAAACTAGACAATCTTTGGTTATTTGAACTTTAAAAGAAAAATTAATTCTGAGAATACAGAGATAAAAACTTTATGAACTTGTGGGACAATTTATGGTCAACGCTTGGAGTATTAAGAGCTTTGAGTTAAACGGCGAGTGTATGTGCACACTCGCATATAAAATATGTCGAGTGTTAATTGCTGTTAAAGGATAAATCTAACAAAGCTTTTGTTTTAATCGCCTGAGTTGTGAGTCTTAACTGTAAAATATTTTCCCGTAGATGCAAAAAAATAAATTATACTTTATGTGTAATATTATTTACAGCATTAAAGTTTAATGTTTAGGAAGTGAACGGTTTTACGATATCCTTAACACAAATTTGTGCTTGTTGACGAAATTTTTCAACAAACCGCATAAATCATGAATTTGATAATATACACAAGAGAAATTTGCATATGATAATACGTTTTCACACCCATAGTTATGCCACATACATATTTTGTGTACACATTATGTATATAGTCTGTAGTCTGTAGTCTGTACTCAAGGTTGCAAAAGCAGAGAGCATAATTTTATATCTTGAAATTCCACCAACGTCTCAACATTTTTGTGTATACGCGTCAAGCGAACGTATTCAATTATGGACATTACTACAGTTAGCATTATGCAAGATTGGAAATCTTATGAGATTGTTCGTATTACAGCAAAATACGCCCGTATATACCTAGACGTATTGTACAGGTCTGCTACAGAAGTTACATTTTCACCCAAACGGAAAAATATATTAAATGAATGTTCATTTAAAATGATAAATCCCATTCGGATGGTAACGTCTAAATTCTAATCTTTTGATTTACATATGCATTTGTATGATCAAGGTCCTTTTTTTTTTCAGCATTTTGGAGAATTAAATTGCAATTGTTTTGTGTTGCTTGGTAAAAGCATGTTAACAGTGATTTATGTTTACAGCTTCTTGAAGTGACGTTAAATTAGGTTTCTTGATGTATCACATTTCATTGTTATACATCATTTAGACAAAAAAAAAAACGTCACATAAAAATTTTCGCGCAATGCAATTCTTATGTCACTCTTAAGCACAAACAGTTGTACTTTCTTAAGTAACTTGCGTCGTTACTTGGCGTTTTAAAATTAATACATTATGGCAAACTGATATCAATGCATGTGACAATTATCAAACGTGTTTTATGATATTTTAAAATCGTTGTAAAACATCCCTTTTTTAATCCTTTTTTTTTGTTGTAGTATGTAATCCATTTCCATCATGCATTTATCAAACGAAAACATCAAATTTTTGTTGTTATGGGTGAATCCTATTAGTTTATTCATTTAACGCGTTAGATTTAACGCTTTTGGGGATGGGGCGAAGATAGCAAGAGATTAGAGAGTGCGTAAGAGAGAAAGAGGAAGTGGTGATGTAGCGTTCAAGAGAAAAGAGGATCGATTCCAAAAACTCTTTACATTACAAATTGGGAATCCTTATGTAAAGATACATATTCAAAAGCAATTACAGTTGAATGGTGTTCGTTAAATTTGCTAAAGCTTTCTGCGAAAATTAACAAAAACGGTTAGAGTCAAACTTAGACGACTATTTAATGACTTCTTAATTTCACAGAATGCAGTACGTAATCACTTGTATTTGATTACAGTTTATCGCATAATGATAAAGAATTTTTGTTAACTTAAAAATAATGAGAACAGCGACTTACGGTAGTGTACAATTTACTGTTTTATACAAAATTGTGTCTGATCCAATTTTCTTAATAGTTGTAATTGGAGACGACATTGATCAGGATAACATTACAATCATTGTAAACGATACGTTGACAAACAAATTTAAAGAAACTATTAAAAATTAATGAACCCATGAATATTCCAAATAAGATGAAGGATATAAGAATACATATATGAATACTGAAGTTGTTATTATTATTGTTTTTGTGATTAAATTTGTGTAAAATGTTTACCACAATTCATGCATAATAATCTAGAGTCTATAGCCACTATAATCACTGACATCAATTATAATTTATGACCAAGAAAATGTCAAGTATACCCCCACTTAGTTTTGCATCGTGTATGCCACGTGGTAATCCTATAACAGTATCTGCATGCTTTTATATTAATATACCAAAAAATAAATTTTGATTTAAGTTAGACAAAGGTACGCCGTGCGGCGAACAACAAGGTACAGAGAAATTAATGTATTATATGTATATGCTTTGTGAGGAGTCGGGACAGAATCAACAAGGATCCTTATTCCTCATTCACAAAGTTCCTCGCAATCATTTGCATAGAAATTGGTAATTTCCTGTACCGAATTTAACTTCTTCTTACTACAATGTTCTGCTTGATTGGACAACATCCTTGCAAAAAAGCCACACGCACACTCCAACACAGATAATTCATGTTATGATGTACAAATTCACGCAAAAGTGTTTAGCAACTGGTTAGTTGTTTAAAGTTTAAACCACCCATGAGTAAACCATTAAAGTACGCTATTATGTACGCATTCATAGTTTTAATTGAATTTTAAATCTATTTATGCAACCCCTGTACAGTGCGTATCATTTGTGTTTATATAAGGGGTATTTAAATCATCTGGGGATTATTAATAACATAATGGTAAATATAGGTAAAAGGTACATACAGTAGGCGAAATTCAATTATTTCCACTTTGTTATTCGTTAATAATACGAAAAAAGTTAATTGTTTATGTAAAATAATTGACATAACGGTTTTGATAATTAAATAATAATGATTTTTAAATGTTTGTGGTGCAAAATTTAATTGGTTCAGCTAAGTTTGAGGTGACTACTACAAAAGTAAGGTTCTGTTTTTAATATAATTTTATTTTTCTCTGATTTGTGACAAAAATATGGGAAATACATAATGTCTTTCAAAGGATTAAGAACGGAAAAATTGAGGCCTCCAAAAAACTGAAAACAACGTCATTCTAATTTCCAAATTTGTAAAAAAATAAGGGAGATCACACACTTGCATAATTTATTTCCTTTTAAATGATTTCAATTATAAAAAAATTAATTTTTAGATGACAATTCAAAATTACGAAACGCCTCAAAAAAAGAGATCTTTCGTTCTTAAATTAAAATTTCTTCAAATGAAATTAGAAGCTACAGAGAACTGGACTTACCAGTTACATTTCCAACGCGACCAACATATTTTATCATGGTCAAAAAGGCTTTAGCAAGATTAGACTCATGTACAGTTAAGGGTTTCCGTGTTATGGAGTGGAATTAATTGAATTTCGTTCACTGTAGTTTGAATCATATAATATTTAAGAAAGCAATTCCGTAGTTATAGTTCATCAATTGATATGCACACCTTTAAAATGATACCCTTAAATTGAATGTATTCAATTTCACAAAAGGTTTAAGGTTTATGTTTGTGTAGAATATTAAATATTACAATACAATGTGCAATGTACATGCTATGCTGGCTAATAAATTATCGCCACACCCGACATTAATCCTGCATAATGTGAAGTGGTAAACCACCATACTGGACAGGATGTATCTGAGAATGGTATAGCAGAATACTTACAATTAATCATCTCGCCTTATGTCCATATATTTAAACAATACATAAATGTTTATATAATAGATGCTGCATGTATATGTAGTTCGGTAAACTCCGTAAAAGGATACTATTTTAATTCGCAAAAGTGGTCTAAAGGATCACCATTAAACGAATCGTTTCTTAACAATGAGTGAGTGTTGCTGTTCTATTTGTCTGTGCTATTTGCTTTATAAATCGAGCACATATTCAAGTATGCAATGCATTCACAAGCCAAACGAATTAAACACAATTCTAAGGTCTTTGCACAATACATTGTGTTATGGGTATAAAAAGGATTACAAATTGGGAGTATACTCGCATTATTGGGTGTACCTTTCACGGTTGTACACTACACAGTTATGTCACAGATATTTCTCCTCCAGGATAATATCACAAACAATATATGGATACAATAACATGTTGTATATAATGTGTTTGCTCAGAAACTTGGGGAATCCTTTAATTACTTTGTTTGTCGAGAGCACAAATGTATATGAAATATTAATACAAAATTAAACATCCATGCGATGGAGAGTCAACAGTAGACGAGTGTCATCAGCCTTTTTGGGAGGAGTGAATGGCACAGGACTTTTTGGCTCCGGTTTATTAAACCTCTTCACACAATAACTATAGTTATATAGTCAGCGAATAACCTCTTTCGCGTGTCATTTATTACGTGTTTGTCTCTTTAATAAATGGATGATAATTCACGCAGTTTTTATGCCTTCGGAGAGAATGTGCGAGGATAAGTATAAGAATATATTATATATTATATGAAATTGTATACTTAAATATAATATAAAAGCAATTTTATCTCCTTTCTGTCACTTGTTCATCTTAATTATGAAATAAAAAACGATTTGATGAAGCATATACAACTAATGGAATCAGTCGAAATATACAGCAAAGTGCACTTCGCAAATGGGTCGCGTATGCGAGGTTTTTTAAAAAGGTTTTTCCATTTCCATCCACTGAGTAGAAGCAAGACTCTGCTTTTATTTTGTATACACTTTTAACGGATTGTATTACGTTACGGTTATGAACGTGTTATCGTGAAATTTTTCTGTATACATTCGCAATTCACATATTATATAGCATTGTAAAAGCTCGTCCATTCCCGTTCATATATTATTTGAAAACGAATATTAAACATTGGCTGATGATCGATTTTTTATACTTACATCCGTTCCCTTTGTTTCCTCAACTGTGTGTACGTATCGTGTATACGCTTGTATCTGCGGGGATATCTCCAAACAATCTGCCTGAATTAAACAATTCAGTCAAAAACCTATTGAGCGAATTTGTTTACAACGTAGGTACATAATATTAAATATTGTGTCATTCAAATCTCAATGTATTTATACGGAGTTGTTTGTTGCCTTTTTTTTGTTTCAACTTAATAAATCAGGACACACTCACGCGTGTTTTATAAAATCTCCACTTCACTTGGTTTGAACTCAATTTTTAATAATTTATTGCACACGACTTGTTGTGTTTTGAAATTGGAAATTTCCAAACGCCCTATGCACAAGTACGTAAATATTTTTATTGTATTGTTTTGGATGACGTTATTCATATTACACTAACTCAGATCACTGATAAAAAACGACTGAGAAAATCAAAACAGAACATTACATTTTGTGGGTGCTGTGGATTAAGTTTGCTCTTTGGGTGTTGTGCAATGCGCATGTTCTACCTCAAAGGCGGGGATTATTATTAAACCAGAAAATCGTTCAGAGGGGTTTCCCAAAATGTTTAGGGGAAGTATAGTTTAAACAATTTAAGTCAGCAAGACTCTGCATTTATGTGTGTTTGTATCCTTAATTTTTTTAAATTTAAAATGCGTACGCAAATAAATAAATTTTAAATTAAACGCAGAGCAAAAAGATAAGTCACAGTTATAAATAAATGCAAATATGAGTGAAATTGACTATTTGAGTATATTGGTTGTTGTCTGGAATAAATGAAAAAAAATTAGTACAATAGTTATAAATTTAAAAAAGTCAAACATTTCTTACCATTCACATACAAACAACTGCAGTTTATTCAAATATGCTTTTAAAAAAACTTCTTTATAACTTCTTAATTACTTCATTGGGTCTCAAAAATAGAACTAAACGCGGGGTGAATATATTGAATCATATCAGTTGTAATTGAACTCCTACCATTTACAGCAAATGCCAACTTATTGCACTCCTTAATGAGAAGACTGGCAGCAAAACATGCAACAACTGATGGATTCGGGTCTTTTGCCAGCTTTGCCCAATGCAGGTAAACAGCACATGCTCCAACCAACAAATCACCCTGTCCACCACACCTTCGCTGTGATCCGCCCGGAGGGCATTCAATCACCTGCGAAGTTCCAGAATCATAAATGCGATCATGCAGACCCTTTTCCAAAACTGTCACACCACTACCAAGCTTCTGCATACTTTGCGTAACATTTTCTCGTTCATTTCCAAACAAGCGTAAAAATTCAATAGCGTTTGGGGTCAAAATAGCACCATTATAATCTTTCACGAGGTTGATGTCTTGGGTCAGCAAAAACAACCCATCCGCATCAATGATTATAGGTTTCTGGATTTCGCGACAAAATCGAATTAGTTCGGAGATTGTTTGTAAAACAGCACTCTCGCGTCCCAAACCAGGACCAATCACAAGGACGTGCAATCGATCAAGCCACGGTTTCATTTGATCCAAGGCCGTCGGAGAGTCCAGTAATGGATGCACAATCAGCTCCGGACTGTAGGATTTTATTATGGGTGATGCCGCGTTGGGACAAAACACGTGCACCAAATCCGCACCGACCCGAAGGGCTGCAATTGCGGCGAAATATGGGGCACCCGTGTACTCGGCGGAACCTCCCACAATGCCGATGCGACCAGACTCACCTTTGTGGGATTCATTTCGGAGTGGCGGTATAATTGATCGGCTGCGGGTTAGTAATGAACTCGCTGTATCACACATAGTACGTATTGATTGGTGAAAACAAGACGTTGTTAAGAAGTTGGTAATTTCTTTAATTTTAATTACACGCAAATGATATTGCATTGAAAACAAAGTGCACGGCAGGTCACCGGCCACCGGGTGATGTTCACAAAATATTGTACAATTTTGTTCACATCATTTACCTGCAATATGTACATATATATATTGCTACAAAACGTGTAGAAAATATATATGTATTTTAAATGAAAGGCATTTTATATTATATTTTAATTTTATATTTGTATTTTTAATTTTATTAACAATATCACTTTATTGAATATTACATCCGTTTAAATTCCTTATTTATTAGTTACAATTAATACGAATGGAAAATCATCATATGGATTTTAAAATACTCACTTTAAATTAATTTTAGGATAGGTAAGATCAAACTTTCATCCCAATTTTTTAAGATTCAATCTAAAATTTTTTTTTTTCAATAATTAGCGATTAATTACATTACATGTTTGTGCTTTAATTTAGTACATATTCCATAATATTATTGATGTACTACTTATCTTATAATGTTATTAAATATAATCGTTAAATATATTTGTTACAATAAACTTTACATTAGGCTTGCAAATTTTGCACTTCAGCACATATTATGGCACATTCGAGGAAAAAAGGTTACATATTTTAGAATCATCTAACATTCTGGCCAAATCTGCAGATCATCCTAGAAGTGTGACTCTAAGGGTCTCGACAGTTCCAAAATAACGGTTTGATTCGGTTGTACTGAAAATGAAGCCAGATGGAGTTCGAATCAGACCGAGCGTTAAAAACCAATTATTATTCAAATAGGTATGAACAATTAAATGAGCGTATTGCATTGATGCAAAAACATAATGTTAATAGCTTCTCGTAAACTTATTTGTAATTATTATTATTGTTATAATATAAACAAAAGGATATGTATAATATTAATTAATAATAAGCTTCTCTCAACATGCACAATATTCGACGCCAAAAATATACATTAAAACATAAATCTGCATTCTAACAAACATATTCACAACATATATAAATTAACATAAAATTAGCACCGATGAACTTTCACCTCAAAAAAGAATTAATGGCGTCTGTGCAGCCTCCTTGGCAGCCCGTCGCGCTTCCAACTCGCGCTGTATTTTCCCCCCAAATGCAGCATGAACGATGACAAAGTCCAAGTCATGTCCAATCGGAATCAAATCAGCGATTGAATGTTTTGTCTGATATGATTCCGGTTGGCGTGGCGCCAACTCCTGTGATGGAACGACTGTGACGGTTAAACGGGTCGCAAATTATTAATAATAAAAAAACAACAAAATGACAGAAAGTAAAACGATAAATTCTTAAAAAGCCAAACCCATAACATTTATAAGATTGATTCAAATACAAACGATGTAAGATTAGATATGTACGTTGTTAATAATTAATACATTTAAACAATAAACTATATAAAATACTTGGAAATGAAAACAATGAAGCAATTGCACTTAATTAATGTTCAATGTGTAAAAAAAAAGTATCAAGACGTCGCGATTTGGTTATGTACCTATTGTTGATGATGGCGCTTGGGAGTCATTGCCATTCATTGGTGGTGGGGGTGCGGGCCTGTTAAATGGATTCTGACGACGTGGTGGAGGTTTTGGTGCGACTGGTGATTGTTGTGTGGGCGTTGGCGCTTTTGTACCTTCAATCTCTTCTAGTTGTCTCTGTAACTCGGCTACCATCAATTTCATGTACTCGTATCCGGCACACGTGAGTGCTTTCATCCATTGTTCCATCAAATCTTGAGATTCCGCACTCAGCACATACGTTCTGTTGTTCATGCCGTGAAAAACAATTTGGAAGCAATATTGTTCACCATCTTCGGCCAATTCTGTTTTGAAATTAAAAATTTAAATGTTGTGAGCCTCTTAAGCCGGGAGTTCACCATAGCATACCAATTGTGCAGCCCTCAAGTATAATAACACCAAGTGGTTCACGATCCCCCCGTTTTTCAAAGTAGAACAGCAGATTTCCCTTGAGGACAAAATAACGACGCTGCCACGATCGATTCACTTCACCCCGTTTGCTCAGCCAACCCTCCAAATCGACGGGTGGCGATGTCGCAAACATTGTTAAATTTTTCTCGTTTATTTTCATGGTGTTTTTATTTCTGAAAATAGAAATTCGTCAAGGTTTGTGGGAACAGAAATATTATCGCAACTACATTACAAATTATTAAAAACAAGGACAAATAACTATGTTCGAATGAAGGTTGGGGTTTTTCTTTTTTAACACACTCAAGCACGCATTTTATCACATAATTATCTTAATTTTGCTAATAATTCATATTTCAATAATAATATTTTAGAAATTCATCAATCTAGGCGTACCTTAAATAATATTACAAAGAGAAAAATATATTCCAAAAGTCAAAACTGCATTTAAAAAAAAATTATAAGTAAAAAAATTATTAATGCCTGCTGTCAATTGTCATTCGAATGTATAGAATTGGCGCAACAATATATATTTGCGTTTATATATAAAAATGTACAATTTATTTGCCTGTCAGAAAATTAAGGATTATATATTATTTAATAGATGTTAATTTGAATTTTGAACACGCATATATTTTATTCATTTGTTTTCAACAAAATCAATAGTATTAAAACAAATACACCCTGTATGTCATTATGGTGACGACAACAACAAATCATTTAAGTACATAAAGTACGTCACATTCTCATTGTGAACTAGGAACACAAAATTTTGTGTTTTGTATTACATCTGCCACCTACTTTTAAGTGAATTTGAATATCAATACAAATTGGTGTATCTCTTGAGTATTTTTGCAGATGGTTTGAGTTTACGTAATTAATACATACTGATTTGGCTTTAAACATTAAAATAAGCTAAAAATAACATATACTAGCGATACTCTATAAGTTACAGCAATTCAAAAATACAGCTAAAAATAAGATTTCAAAGGCGTACGGCGAAATTTTCTAAGATGATGCCTTCCGCTTACGGACAGATTACCCGGAAAGATGAAAATTTTGTACACTTTTCTTTTACCCGACCATTTAAAGCAATTATTGAAAAGATGTTATAAGTACGACATTTTTGGCTTATAAGGTAAAACATACTTAAGTGTATTTAAGTGTGAATTCATAAAGCTGTATTTTGAGAGTCGTATCCACGTTGATTTTTCCAAAAAACGGTTTCTTTACCTTTATCTTAGAACAGATCGTTATATTTTTTCTGATTTTTTTTTGCATACATATTATATGTATATCCCGAAATTTGGGATTACAATATTACATTTTACCAAAACAAAAAAAGGGAACAATTTGATTACGAATAACACTAATAATTGCGAAATTATAATGTTGATATTCGAACCTATAGTTTGAATACTAACAAAGCAACATTAAATTGCTTGTTCGATAATGTTCAATAACTACTATCTTAATTCTTATCGCTTATTACAAAATGTTCTCCCCATTACCTGGAAAATTTCTATCTATGGTCAGGACTTAATCGATTCATTTTTCATGTTTCTTTTTATTTCCTTTAACACTGCATATTACCAAAGAAAAGTAAAAATGTGTAAACCATTTTAGTTTCGTTAAGACTTTAAACTGTGAATGTTGTGTGATAATATTTAAATTTGGTTCAGATGATATACCTTAATTCGAGTTCAACATTATGACATCAGAAAGCCAACAAAAAGTAATACAAATTTAACAGTTTGTTGATAAGATTTCAAAAGTTTAATAGTTCGTTCTTTAAAAAAATTAATCGATTCTGATGTAGTTGTTACAGTTGTTAAATGTGATTTGAATCTAAATATTTCTAATTAACGAATAATTAATGAATTTTTCAAAATTCAAAATTTAAACGGTTTTTACGAATTTCTTATTATTGCATTTTACGGTTTCAAATGAATATGCGTTGTTGCATTTTGTGCAGTTGTTAAACTTTTTTTATCAAGACACCCTGTACTAAATCAATCGTTTAAATATTTCGAGATTGAACGTGACATGAAGCTACAGGAATATATAAAATCGATAGCACATCTGCATATACACAACACATACGTACATAAAAGTGATTTTCAAAGAATGGTTTATTGAAATTTAAATTGCCATTATAATAACATTTTGCCTACGATATTTCTTTTAGTTAATCCACAATCGTTCAAGAAACGACACAAAAATAACAAACATTTAATCCTCAAATTTAAATCAACACAGAATATTCCGTAGTTTCTGTCAGTATTAAATAGAACGATTCAAATTATGTGACAATCGTTGCTTCGGTTGGTAAAACAAATATTTGTACATAATATATTTAATAGCGTTTTTTGATGTTACAATTAAATTTATAAAATAAATTCGTTATTGTTTGATCTTCTGTTTCAAATTTGTTAATTCTCAATTCACCTGTGCACTTAAGTGGTGGCAAAAAAACAGTAAAAGTGATGACTGGTGGTTGCCAACGTTGACAAACACACATATTTGAGCACCTGTTGCCAGCGATAAGAAATTTTATGAAAACGTTTTCCTGTTTTGTGTGTCCAATTTTCATGTATCATTAATACCTGTGTTGTTTTATCATATTTTGTGTTTTTTATGTCATTTTGGGGTTCTTATTAAAAATGGTATTTGCTGTTCAAAAAAATCGATTTCAGAGCGTAAGTTGTTTTAAGGTATAATTGAAAAGATAATGATCTAAACAGTGTACCACTTAGCACTATCATATTTGGGTGTAAATTGGTTGAGGGCAGGTATTCAATAATATTAACTAACACAATAATGCTCATTAAAGTAACCGTCGACAATGTTAATTTGATATAACTTTCAATTTTAGTGTTTATGAAAACCGTTTATTTCTACATTTACAATGGATAACCTTGAACTGTTGAAGCATTTGCCTTTACATAATTAATATTAGTTACAGTCTAGAGACCATACGGACTATCACCAGTCCTCCACAATCAGCATAGTGCATTAAAGTGCCTACATTACACTAATTGGAATTTTTATATGATATAACTAAGACCCTAATTAAGCCGATATTACTGATACAGCCACGTTTATCATCAATATGTTTTCAAGGAAGTTCAATTTTTATTTCACATCACTTATTTTTGTAGCTTCCATTAAAGCCAATGCATTTGTGTCTTTTAAGACCCTAAGGAATAAACTAATCGATTCTAGAAAGTGGAAAAAGACATCTTTTATCTATATGTACTTAGTCTCTAATACAAATATGTAAATCAAAAATTGAACTGGATAATGACAACATCTTACAATAGTAGGTAAATCGTTTCTATATCCGATTACAGATTTAATTTTTTAACAATGCATTTGCTGTAAAAAAATACTGCATGTTTCAGTTTCATAATTCCACAGAAATGATAAAAATCTTTCACACGTCATACATTAATCATTTTTGTACCGTTACCATACTAAGGAATTTGGACCTAGAAATCATTTTTCTAATCCCCAATTCATGTAGCAGTTGAATGAAATTCTTGTTTTGTGTAAAACTCGTTCGTTCACAAATCAATGATTCGGTATTATAGATTAAAGCAGAAATGTGATACACGTTTGTTGAAAAAAAAAAAAAAATTAAATCATATGCAAATGGAACTTGGATAAAATGACTTGAACCCCCAAAAATTGTAATTGGGTTAAGTTTTACCGTTTGTTTGTCCCATTTTTGCAACAAAAATCGTCAACATTGTCGACTACTAATTGTATAGAACAATATAATATGTCGTCCAGTCTAATGTTTTATGCATGTTAATCTCCTCCGTTTCTTTTGACCTCTGCTTCCACTTCTTTTAATCATCGGTTTACCTGCCTGTTAACATATGCAAATAAGTATAAACATATAACACACACACATTTAAAACCGTCCGTACCACTATTAAACAAAAACTTAACGCACAAAGTTCAATAACCTAAGCAACATTTTGTTCACTCTATTTTGTCTGTAAAATTTGTTTAGTTTCAAAAATCCAAGATGCGTCGCAACTTCGCCAGCATATTAAAATTCTCAATCTTGGTAATTGTCATATCGGGTCTCACCATCTTCCTCTTCAAAACCTTCCACATGGTGCAGAACATCAATGCTGTGATAGATCCCCATCCGCCAGCGCCCGTTGCAAACGCATTGCGTCATCCTAGACAAGGTGCATTTTTTGCTGGCGCACAAAAGAACAAGAAAAACATTAAAATTGATTGGCATGACACAAGGTACATACAATATGAGATGCTGCGTGAAGGACTGGGCGAAGGTGGTAAACCGGCCCATTTGCCACCTGGTAGTGAGCAAGTGGAGAAGGAGATATTCAATCAAAATGGCTTCAATGGATTACTTAGTGATCACATCGCTTTAAATAGATCTATACCGGATATACGACACAAAGAGTATGGAAAATTATCTTTTATTAATTAAACACATTGTAATGTTTAAATGCAATTGCAGCTGCAAGAATATCAAATATTTAAGTGAGTTGCCAACTGTAAGTGTGGTCGTACCTTTCTTTAATGAACATTGGAGCACATTACTTCGAACATGTTACAGTGTACTGAATCGAAGTCCACCAGAACTGATTGTGGAGATTATTTTAGTTGATGACCATAGTGATAAAGGTATCAATTTTTTTTTTACTTTTACCAATATTTAATTAAAATGACTTTTATTTTAGAGTTTCTTAAAACTAAGTTGGATAAGTATGTTGCCCTGCACTTGCCTAAAGTAAAAATTGTTAGACTACCAGAACGCTCCGGATTGATAACGGCTAGATTGGCAGGCGCCAAAGAAGCTACAGCGGATGTATTGATATTTTTAGACTCGCACACAGAGCCTAATGTAAATTGGCTTCCACCTCTTTTAGGTAGGTATTAACTATTAGATGTTTAATCTTAAGTATAAGAAAAACAATTAATTTCCTTTACCTATTATGAATAATTTCCAGAACCGATTGCCCAAAACTACAAAGTGAGTGTTTGTCCATTTATTGACGTTGTGGCTTATGATACTTTTGAGTATCGTGCCCAAGATGAAGGTGCACGCGGTGCATTTGATTGGGAATTTTTCTATAAACGTTTGCCACTCTTGCCAGAGGATAAAAAATATCCAACGCGTCCATTCAAGAGTCCCGTTATGGCGGGTGGCCTATTCGCCATTAGTACGAAATTTTTCTGGGAACTTGGCGGCTATGACGAGGGTCTTGATATTTGGGGTGGAGAGCAATACGAGTTGAGCTTCAAAATCTGGCAATGTGGTGGCGAAATGTATGATGCACCGTGCTCCAGAGTTGGTCACATCTATAGAGGAAGTGTTCCATTTTCTAATCCAAGGACAAATGATTATCTGCATAGAGTAAGTATGCATGTTTTTTATTTTTTAAATCCTTTGCTCTATTTTTTTTACTTCGATATAATAGAATTACAAGCGTGTTGCTGAGGTGTGGATGGACGAGTACAAAGAATATTTGTATAAACGTGATCCTTTACGTTACAAGTTGTTAGATGCCGGAGATTTAACGAAACAGAAAGCAATACGTGAGAAGTTACAGTGTAAATCATTCAAATGGTTTATGGAAGAGGTGGCATTTGATTTGCCACTTAAATACCCACCAATTGAGCCTCCAGATTTTGCTTCAGGCGCTATTAGAAACGTTGCACATCCACAGTATTGTGTCGATACACTTAATCACAAATCAAATCAACCTCTTGGAATTTATACGTGTGCCACAGATATTAAAAATCCACAAGCTAATCAATACTTTATATTGTCGTGGCACAAAGATATTCGTCATAAAGGACATACTCGGTGCTGGGATGTGCCTAGTGGTGATGCTAATGCTGAAGTTATTATTTACGACTGCCATGGACAGCAAGGGAATCAGTTGTGGCGATATGATCCGGTAAGCCAAAGATTATGGGTTTAGTTGAAAAATTCCACTCATGCTAACTGTTTTATATTGTGTTTGATAGGAAACGAAATTCATTGTGCAAGGATTGAATCGACGTTGTCTAGATGCTGACATATCAGAAAAGAAACTCTTTGTCAATCCATGCGATGCAGACAAACCAACAATGCGTTGGGAGTTTGGATTTGTTAACCATACGGCACTTGCCGACTACGAAAAAGTTGGTGTTCAAATAACAAAAAAATAATTAAAATAAAGTAAAACCATGGCCATAAAACGTCTAGTCGGTTAACATGCAGGTTAAATTAAATTGAAGAATTTTTTAAAGTTCAAACCATAAAAGGCTATTGCTGTTTCTTTTTCTGAAACTACAGAAATTTAATAAAAAAAAACTCTACGTCTTGTTAATGGAAAATTAGTCTAATTGTTTTTATTATTAATTTATTTAAACTCGTATTGAGTCCATTAAATACAATTGTTGGGGTAAAAAGCAAATAGTACAGCGTTTAAATTTATTTCGAAGCTGCTTCAAGTTCCCTAAGCACAAGCTTCTTGTATTCATCTATGCCACCCTCAACACTCTGCACAGTACCATCACCACACACCCACAGTTCCTTACAAACCATGCGAATCAGGCGCTCGTCGTGAGACACCAAAATTACGCCACCCTGTATATACAAAAACAAAATTTAACTCAAGTTATAAATTCAATACTGTCAATCCAAATCCCTACCGTATATTTATTAATAGCCTTCCCCAGTGCGGCAATCGTCTCAATATCCAAATGATTGGTCGGTTCATCAAGTACCAAAAAGTTGGGACGTCCCATGCACATTTTTGCTAATGCCACACGAGATTTTTGTCCACCAGAAAGACTGCCAACAATTTGTAACGCCAAATCACCGGAAATGCCAAAGCTACCTAGCTGACGACGATACTCTTCAACGGGTTTGCCTGGATAGATGAGCTGCAGCAATTCCACACAACTTACATTCATCTCCAACTGGTCAACGTGATGCTGGGCAAAGTATCCATATCGAAGGCCACGATGAGTGTGCATTAGACCACCGGTTGGTGTCAATATTTGCATGATAATTTTTAGTAGAGTAGATTTTCCAGCACCATTTTCACCAACAATGCAAATACGAGAGTCAAGATTCGCATTGAGGTTGACGGTGGTAAATATGACTTTGTCGTCACTGTACTTGAATGCAACCTCACTTAATGTTAACACGGGCGGGTTCAGTGGGTCAACCTCGGGGAATTTTATTACAACTTCAACTTCTTTTTCAACTGGCTTTAATTCAGGACTGAAATGTAATTGCAATTAGAAGTTGTTTTCATTTAACACTTGATGGTACTTACAGTTTCTCTAGCATTTTTATTTTTGACTGTACACTAGATGCTCTGTTTGCATTGTATCTAAATCTATCAATAAATTCCTGTACATGCTCCCTATGTGCCATTTGAGCTTCATATTCTCGTCGCTGAGATTTCAGCTTTTCCGTTCTTGTCTTCTCAAATTGCTCGTAGTTTCCTCTGTTAAAGAAAGAAGAACGTTAACTCTTAACCAGAAAATATTCATGAACGAAGAATCTCACTTGTACGGATCTATTCGTTGCGTATTCAAGTAAAGAATGTCAGTGGGTACGGTGTCTAAGAAATTACGGTCGTGAGACACAACCAACAACGTAGTGGGCCAATTTTGCAGGTAATTCTCTAACCAAATAATTGCCTTAATATCCAACATATTAGTGGGTTCATCAAGTAACAGTAAATCAGGCTTGGAGAACAGAGCTCGCGCAAGAGCAAGCCTCATACGCCATCCTCCTGAGAATGTTTTTGTTGCACGAGTTTGCATATCCGTTGTAAAACCCAAACCATTCAATATAACGGATGCCTTAGCTGGAGCTTTGTCGGCCTCAATATGCTCGAGTTGGGCATACACCTCGGTTAACGTTGTGCTTAATGTGGGATCACTTGAGCCAGCATTAATTTTGTTTTGCAAATCTTTCTCTTGCTTCAGCAGTGCTGCCCGCACAAAATCGCACTCAAGCACACTGGCTAACGCTGTTGTGTCATCGCCAACCACCTCCTGCTCCACATGTAATATTGATATGTGACTTGGAATCTGCAGTTGCTTGGTTGAAATCATGCGCAACAACGTGGTCTTACCGAGACCATTACGTCCGACCAAGCCATATCTTCGTCCATGGGATATTGTAATATCAGCATTTTGCAGCAGCACCCGATCCCCAAATGAGACATCAAAGTTCTCAATTTTAATGTCCATTGAACGATTGCTACCTTTTGCCTCCATTTTATTCTCCTTTTTACTCACCACTTGAGAAGCTGATGCAGTTTGTAAAACAGGAGCTGCAGCCACTGGTCTAAAATCTTGCCGTTTTTCCTGTTTTTGTTGAATTTTTTGTTGGGCTTTTTGCAGTTTCTTTGAATCTACTTTCTGTACGAATGAAATCAAGAATCAAGTAGTGTAAAACTATTTGCAAGTATGTATGCCAAAAAATATTACCAACGATTCGTCCCTAGACACTACCCAAATACTTTTAACATCTTCTGTATTTGTTTCTGAATTTGCGGCCATTTGTGCAAGATTTATGGGCGCATCCAAAACCTTGTGCAAAGACGCTTTTTCATCGCTGCTTGGCTTAATGATGCTCATAAACATATCACAAAGTTTTCTAATATCATTTTCGGATTTATCACTTCCGACCTCTTGCAGTATAGCACCAATAGCATCGAATATCTCTTCGCTATCTTCAAAGTCTTCAGCACCTACCGATAAAACACCTGTTCAAAGAACGATGAGATGGTTTTTTTTTTGATTTTCTTAATATGGACAAATGGTGGTAGTACCTTCCACGTACTGCTGAACATCATCGTCAATAGCTGGAAACTCTTTTTTGAGCAAGTCCGTGCAGGCAGTCATTCTTAACTTTATACGTTGATTTATAAATCGGCCACGTCTTTAATTAGAAATTTCTTAGAATCTGGTGTTATTTAGGTTTTAATACTTATTATTATCAGAAAATTTGTGAAAACGAATATTGTATATTCGTATACTAGAGGTTGGGGACACACTGCGAAATCGGGCACGTTTTGACTTTTTAACAATTTTTCAATTTCTGAAAAGAAATATATATTTTTGTGTTCATATATTTGTATTATAGCGCGCTATATAAACTCAAATATATATATTATATTTTAACTTTGTAGAATGAAGCCCGAAACTGGCCGAATTGTTGTACAAGTAGCTTTAAATACTGCAAATTGCAGGTAGATGGCAGACATTTCCAATTCAGCAATCACGTTTCACTGGACACCGGAATCTGGACAGAGGACAGCAGGCTGCATCGCGAGAGATACAAATTAAATGAGTGTGCAATAAATAACTTTTTTTCTTATTTTAAACAAAATATCTATAATAATAGAATTGATTGAGTTTTGGTAGTAAATATAAAAGTAATTCAAAATTCTGCCATTGGTACTTTTTTTTTTTTTTTTGATTGGTCGTATCAAGGCACCAAATTTGAAACATCTCACCTTGAGTGCATCTAAGCCTAATAATTTGTATGCTTTTGGCAAAAATTGTCCGAAATTAAAGTATCTTTAGCTGGTTTACTCAGATTTCTTCACGCGTCCGGGCTATACAGATTTTAAGAAGATGGCTACCGTGACTCCTCTCTTGGAGCACTTTACGTTCTCGATGCGTACATTATGTTTTGGACGCCGTGTAAGAGTTAACATGAAATGTTTTGGACAACATAAACATCTAAAGGAAGTGGACATTCACTCTGACTTAAGCATTGATATTGAGAGCTTTATAAGCGATATGTGCCTGAATGACCAGCTTACTTTTTTTTAAATTTAAAGGGCGTACACATTAAAGTTGATAGTGTTCGAATGTTAGCCAGAATGAAAAATTTGCATACATTTAATGTATCTAATTTTAATGGTTTTCGCGATGCAAGGGATCGAGATTTATTTAGGGATTTGCCGCTATATTCACCTAATGTAATGAAGGCAAAAAACCCCGACATAAAAATTGTCGCACTAATGAGTGAATTTAGTGACTACGAAAATGATTTTTAATAACATTTTAAGTATTTTCATTCCATTTTTTCAACAATCATTTATAATTTCATATAATGCTTTATTATGTTTAATTTTGTATCAAAACGAATCATTTTATACCTACAGCTATATACATAATATGTATATGTGAATACAATAATGCCTTTATAAAAATAATTCAATATTTATTTTATTTCAAAACCATCAAAACTTTTTTAAATATTTTTTTAATTTTATTAGTCTGCAGGGAAATTTATTCTGAATTCATTTGGATTTTATTATTTTAGCTAACAAAGAACATACATATTTCTCGCGTTCGATTGATTGAAATAAACATTTTTCCAGTTGCTTCGGTGTCAGAGGACTCCCGCCAGGTTTATGGACAAAACATATTTCCGAATTTGCAACCACAACAGAAACACTGGCCGAAGAATGTTCTTCTTCCTTCCCGTTTGGATCACTAATTACAAAATTGCTGTAAATAATCAAAATTATATTTACTACGCTAAATTTCACAAAACACCATAAAGGAAACCACTTACTCATCAAAAACCATAAAAGAAGTCGAAACCGGAGTGTGATTAACATTAATTAATTTACGTACATCTTCATTGACTTTAAATATGTGTGTGTCATTGTCATAAATTACTTCGGGAAGTGTAACTGAAACAAAAATTCCAAAAATTATAAAAGAAGTTATTAACAATTATTTCAACACGCGTACGAGTATTTAATGCAGCAACTAATGCTATAACAGCAGCATCCAAAATGCAGCCATCATGGTCAAAGCAAACCAAATCGCAATACAGCACCCAAACTAACTTCTCTTTTACAATGCACAACTGCTTCAGATCAATGCATCCCGAATTGGTGACAATTTCTGCTAGAGAACTGCTATATATTTGTGCATCTTCTGTGGGTGGGCCAGGACGATATTTTGGTGAACAAAGTGGTGACAACTCAATGCTGGGTACAACAAATCCATGTTCCGGCTCCGTGGATTTGGGAGGCGAAAGCTCCTAAAACAATAATGGTAATAGTGTAAAAATGAATGTTAAAAAAAAACGTTATTAAAATACTCACTGCTTTAATGCCGCAAACAACAGTAGTATTCCCAATTTTAACAACAGCTGAACCGTCGGCAGTGGAAAAGGAATTTACGTTTATGGAAACTGGGCGGAAGTTGTCTAACCCTCTGCCATCTGGTCGTATATCTGAGTTTAGGCAGTCTCTGTAATACTTAATCGTATGGAGCAACCTTTGAATAATACAATTTTTTAATTAAATACAGATTTATGAGGGCGCGAGCATGATCCACCCTAACCTTAAAATTTCAGAAAAATAATTATTTTTATACCTGTATTGTTCTGTCATGATTAAAAGACACTGTTGCTAAAAAAAATCACTTAATTGAGTAATTCAGTGAATTTAATCTTAATGCATATTTAAATATCAAAAAATTAAACAAAAGTAATTTGCGGCGGAATTTAACACTCTTTGCACTAGAATCTGACATATGTTTTTTTTTTTTTTTATATATATTTTTGTTAGGAATCAGGTATATATAATATATGATAAATGCAGATCATACTATAGCAGATTGATTAATAATGCAGGATATAGTGGTCCTGTAGAGTAGCAGCTTTGATAAAAATGGTTAAATATGTAACAGGAAAAGCTTTAATAAACACGATTTTTTTGCAATTTAACGTTTTCCCGAAAACAGGAAAAGAATATCGATAATATTAAAAGTTCTTTGTGTGCTTAGGCCTAGTTTAAATTACTGAAAACACCTTGTATTATTGTATATATAATCTCATCGTCACTTAATATTTTTATATATACCTACGCAATATGTATATATATCTAAAAACGAACAATGAGAGCGAGACAAACACATAAACTGCAGAATATGTATAAAACATGAAGCATCTGCGCGATCGCAAGCGAATTAATATCCTTCTTAAACATATTGCTTCATGAGTTTGAGTGAATAGGCACTACACAATAGTCACACAATTTGCCGCCATTTTGGCTTTTTCGTGTTCTGTCCTACTCACTCTTGTTGTTCGTTGACATTAACTTATTAATTCAAATTCACAACGCATTCAACGGTGGTCGGTGAATGCGAGGCTTTCCCGTGAACGCAGCTGTTATTCATTGGTAATTAATTAAGAATTTGTATTAATGCCAGTTTTTTTACACGTTTTTAATATTTCTTTTGGCAGAAAGGTACAAATAATATCCAGTGCTGGTAAAAAAGTATTTTTTATTGTGTAAAATGCAGATATCTATTGTGAAT
The DNA here is from genome assembly GCA_963854165.1 of Sylvicola cinctus. NCBI lineage: Eukaryota > Metazoa > Arthropoda > Insecta > Diptera > Anisopodidae > Sylvicola > Sylvicola cinctus. The sequence continues at coordinate 46,623,015 of OY974083.1, forward strand.
TGTGAGAACGCGTTGCAATGATATTGACTCAAATTTGAAAATCGCGTCATCTTTGTGTCCGTTTAAAATTGTGTTTGCTTGCTCCGTTTCTTCGTATCGTTTTCATTTCATCTGTTGTAATCAGTTTAAAGTAAATTATTACATTTTTGGTTCTATTGTAAACCTTAACGGTGTAAAAGTAACCGCATAATTATAAAACAAAAGTGGTTTTTATTTCCATTTGCAAAATACAATAATTAAAACAAAAACAAAATGTTAAAAAAAATGGCGACACAGCCGATTCGCATACACGAGGACTCCGAAAAGGAGAATCCTTCCCACAAATTTGTGGACAATAAAAAGACGCACAAATTGAAAGAACAACGGCCAACATTATCGGTGCTTGGTAATATTGCAAACAATACAAAACGATTGGAAGCTACCAAAAAACGCACGGTAATTTGAATTTCATTGTATTCTGATGCCCCGTTGTATGGGATCGTTTATTGTTTTGTGTGTTGTATTTTTTTATAGGTGTTTGGAGAGACCGCTCAGCTCAACAATGTCAAGAACGAGAAGATTGTTGATAAAATTACGATTGCGGCCAAGAAGGCTGAAACCCTTGAGCAGTTACCGGCAACTCAATATAAACCGTTTTGTGTTTACGAAGACAGCACTGACGATAATGACTTCTCAGAGGTGGTTGCATCGCGAATCGAAATTGTTTCGATTAAAGAATCGATCCCCACTATTCGGTAATTAATTGGTTGTGAAGGCGATTTTAAATGAGTTTTAAATTACATTGGTTTCGTCATCTCTTAGGAATCCTCTTCAGGAGATCTATCCAGTAAAGAACGATGAACCCATGTCGGTGGAAAAGATAATCCCCATGTCCATTGAAAAATTCCATCAGCAGCACCAGGAACATGATCTTGATGAAGATAGCGAGAAGTTGCCATTCAGCAACCAACGCCAAGAATGCGAAATTTTTTTCAATGTCCAGGAGTACCAAGACGATATTCTTGATTATCTTCATGAGGCCGAAATGAAAAATCGACCAAAGCCAGGGTACATGTTGAAACAGCCCGACATCAATTACTCTATGCGTACTATTCTAGTTGATTGGTTAGTTGAGGTGTGCGAGGAATACAATTTGCACAGTGAGACACTGTTCTTAGCCGTATCTTATGTGGACCGCTTTCTGAGCTTTATGTCAGTAGTGCGCGCCAAATTGCAGCTCGTCGGTACCTCGGCTATATTTATTGCATCTAAATACGAAGAGGTTATGCCACCAGATCTATCGGAGTTTGTATACATCACAGACAACACGTACACCAAGAAGCAAGTTTTGCGCATGGAGCAATTGATCCTTAAGGTGTTGTCATTTGACCTGTCACGTCCAACACCTTTGTACTTCAACAATGCGTACGCAATAATACACAATATGACTGAAACACAGGGACATCTCGCAAATGTAAGTAGAGTTATTTATTTAGATACAAATAAAATGCTTAATATATCTATTTTCTTTTGATTGTAATTAGTATCTTTGCGAGCTTTCCTTGCTGGATAGTGATCCATTTTTGAAGTATCTACCATCCCAAGTATCGGCCGCATCTATAGCGTTAGCACGCTACAATTTAAACCAAGATATTTGGTCAGAGGAACTTGCACAATCAACGGGATACTCACTTCTGGAATTACAGGAGATCATTTTAAATTTGGCAAAGGTACACAACGCCGCTAGTAACTTGCCACAACAGGCTATTCAGGAGAAATACAGAGACAACAAGTGAGTTACCAAGAATATTTTTTACATAACATTTTTCTTATTGCTTTTGTTTTAAATTATAAATTTAGGTACTTGGCAGTGTCGACGTTGAACCCGCTCGAATTGGATGAAGGTCGGTTAAACAAGGCAGTTTGTATGATCAGACAATAATTGTTATTATGTTCCATTCTATGAATGGAATGGTCGCAGCGTTGATGTTTGTTATCATACAATTATTTAAAACTTACCAGTTTTTTTCCATCTTTGTGTTTTTTATCTTATTAATATTTTTTCTGCATTGAAAGTATATGTTTAAAGTAGTGAATAATCCCAAATCGGATATTACTTTTTATTGTCTCTGTAACACTGCAAACTTGTTAATTTTTTATTATAATATTATTTTAATTGACAATTGATTTTAAAAAAATTCACTTTTATTTTTTCACTCAATAATTTTGATGATAAATCAAAATACCCCTCATATGGTAATTGAAGACAAACCTAACCGGGAGACAATATTTTATGTGATGCACTACTCATCACACGTTTTAACTTATCATTTCATTTTGTTTTTTGGCCAGTTTAAATTTTGCTTAAAATAATTAATTTAACAAAGCCCGGAGGCTTTTGCGAGGAAACAAATTTCAGAAAAGTGTGGTATTATTAGTGTACCTTTATGTCCTTTTTAAACCTAATTTATTTTAAAATATAACTTGATAAACTGAGTAATAGTTTCGCGTCACCTTTGTTCCTTTTGACTGGCATATTTTTAAGTATGATTATCAAATCTACTATTTAATAGTGTCCAGTAAAAGCGTTATTTTAAAAGACGATCTTAATGTATTTATTTCTAAGTTTCTGAGATTCATTATTTGTATTGCCGTTGTGCTAGTATTTCAGCAGATTATTTCTTCTACGTGAGTTTTGTACAAATTTATTTGTCTGAGTTAACGTAGTTTGGATGAGGGATCAAACATGACATTGACAAAATACAACATTTACGCTTAATTAATGTAATTTTTCTACTTTTCTATGAATGTTTTTTAAATAAATATCAAAAAAAAAGAAACGTTTAGTTTTATTTTTTAATAATTTCAAACAAATTGCTTAAGTTTTCATCGATACGTAGTGTTTTTAATTTTCTATTTAGCAACACAAAATCGGCTGCTTCAATTTCATCCAAAGGATCTTCATGCTTAGGAAGATTATTTAAATATCTCTCAGCGAATGCCACCATTCCACACCAAAGTCTAAAATTAATTTCAAACCCTTCCGGAACATTTAAATATTGGAGAATCTGATGAATTTTTTCCAAGCTGCCATGAAAACCGAGCACATCTTGCAGGGCGTCGTTTAATTGGGACACTAGTATTGTACGATCTTTATCCAAACCTATGGGCTCAACTTCATTCATGACCACAGCATTTGGATCCAATTGCGGCAAATACTTGGAGAAAACGAACCTATAGAGTTGCTTAATATGTTGGTTGATATCCACGTGTTTGGACAAATACGTGAGTGGTGTTAATGCTGCAAATAAATAATGAATCATAATTTAAACGTATTATATATTAATATTACTTAGTTAATTAATTAACTTTTTAAATGCAATGTATTAATTGGAATGCTAAATCTGGTTGAACTTCTTTTAAATCGTCGTGGCATTTGGAGCCATTTTTCATGATCGGTTACTTCTAGACAAAGTTCTTGTTTTAACTCCTTTAATGCTTTGCTTTCTTTACCCAGTTGCTCGGGAGAAATTGTACGAAAGGCTTCTTTCAATGCTCGATGCATCTGGAAGTCAAAAGAAATTTGTTATTCTTGTTTCTTGGCGCATAACTGCATCAATTAAATCTACACTCTTACATAACGATCAAATGTTTCCTCAACCACATCAAGACTTATACCACGAATTAATATTTTCAACTCATCTTCGCCTAAATAGCTAGCAGCCCGATTAATCGCTTCAACATTATCAACATCGCTATGCACTAACGACATTCGTGGTGCAGCTGTACCGTTGGGAATTAATGAAGCGCGATTGCTTTGATTTGGCGAATCTGGACCCAACGTTGCTATCTGCGTCTCCGGCTCCATGCTGACCATAAATGTTGTTAGAACTTGCGCTTTAGATTTTTTGCGTTTCTTACCACGACGTCGCGGAATATCATCTTCATCTCCATCATCTTTATCATTAATACAAATAATTGACTCATCCTGTGATACACCAGTCTTACTAGCTTCTTGGAGTTTACTCAATTCCAAGGCTTTCTTATTTGCCTCTTCCTCGCACAATCGCAACTCCCTTTTGGGAGGACGTACAACTACTGCGCTCTCGGATGATGATGGCTGCTCGTTAGTAGCACCCAATTGACTTGGTGACAATTCAGAGGAAGCATTCCAGAATAGGGTCTCCTGACTGTGACTGCGTCGCAAATCCAAAATCAATTGTTTACGTTCTTTGGCTGCAATGTTACCCGGTTCGGGTGTAACACATCGTCGAACATTTAAGAAAGAGCCAGCACTTGTGCGAGTGCGCACACTCGCCACCGTTGGTGTGGGCGTCATGGGACGGGAAGCTGTGCCCGCATATCGACGGAATAAGTCTTCGGGAATATTTTCATGGATATCATGCAACGTTCCTTGATAACGCCGAGTTTCATCTCGTGGCCCCTTGTCCCATGCTTCCTTGGCGTGCTTTACCTCGTCCTTTAATTCGCTGGGTGCGGGATGGTTACACAAAATTGAGCATGATTTTGCAAATGGATTATATAAGCCACCAAATGGACGTAGTGTTAGCGGAATTTGGCGAGCCACGGCGCAGCGCAAAAGTGATCGCTCATCGGGAACCTGTGGGCAATGTAATTCGACATAATATGACTTGTGAAGTATGACCATTAAATAATTCTGGTTTACTCGTTTGTATCGCCTAACTCTGGTTTTCGTGCTTTCTACCAATCCAGTTCGACTCATCCCTTTCATCGTAAAACTTGTTTTTGAGTTTAAAATGTGAATGAATTCGTATTTGAAGAACTTTTATAAATTATTAGTATTGATTTAATAACTTCAAAAATTTCCTCGGTAACAAGGACGCTGGTAGAAATTTTTTTGTTGCTCACTACACAAAAAAAGACAGCAACGCTACAAGATACACCACTTGCTGTACAGTTTCCGAGTTTATCATCATTCGGTAAGTGAAATTAATATTTCAAAAGACATGCAGCATTATTTTTAAATTGTGAAAATATCATTTATATAATTATTCAATTGGTAATAACCCTGAAAGTCTCTTATTAAATTATGTCAGCAAGAACATACCAAGATTGTTCAACTGAGCCGAAAGTCTAGCAATCTAATCGAAAACCAATAAGCATATTTAGGGTCATTGTTTACAACGTAATGCTTAAGTTTAAAGTTAAACAAAATTACCATAGGTAATTGAGATATAAAGAACTAAGCAAACAGCGACTATAGTTTACATTCAAGGATCAAAATTAATTTTCATTCTCTAATTACATAATTGGTTTTCTTACTGCACCGAAAATGTACCGAGTTAGGAGTTTTTTCCATGTCATGTAAACGTACATTTCACATGATATCAGAACCACTTAAAGTGATCGTTGTAGACTGATAATACCCTTGAGTCATGATCTTACTCCAGTTACTTAAAAAAGTTAGGCATTCAATTAAAACGTGTTGGTTAGTATACGTGTTGTACATTTTGATGCTGTAAAAAGAACAATTAAATCATGCCAATTTAAAAAATAAAATATATAAATAATTCAAATAAAAAATGGTTGTACAATTTAATTAAAATAAATGTTTTTTAAATTTTTTATTGTTTTTCTCCCAAATAATAAAATTGTATAATACGTTATTTAATAAATCTGAAAATGGATATCATGGCATGCAAGATACATGCGCTGAAAATAAAATCGTAACAAGCAACGAACTTAAGCTTTTTAAAATTGTACATACATAAAATCATATTATTTGGTATTAAATAAAAAATAAAACAAATAAAAATGTGTCGGTAAGTTGGTACTAATTAATCATAAACACTACAATTATTACAAACGATGAAATAAATCATCACCTAAAATCAATTAACAAAGTTACAAATACATTTAAAAGAGCGGAAAAAACTTACAAAATAATTTTACGACATAAGCACAATCACTGCGAAATTAAGATTTTCCCTCCAATCATTTCTAATCATAATAAATGTGCTGTGTCAGCAAATAAATCAAAAAAATATTAACGATTATCGGAGAAAAATTAAATTCAATGAACAACAACAACAACCGGTATATGCGAAAGTTTTATCATTTTATTAATAATAACTGATCAATATTATTGATAATAATTTCGATCTTTTGTGTCTGGTATTTTTGTAATTTTTTTTTCTATTTTTTATGTTTTTTTTTTGGTAGAAAGTAAACACAATTATTATTATGCAATGTGGTTGTTATATCAAACACCGGTCGCCACAACAAATAACTCCCAAGTATACACAGAAATTCAAAATTCAAAAATGTAACAAAAAGCGAAAGTGAACATAACGCTAACATTTCTAAATAATTTTAAATCTGTTGTATGGAGCGCAGCGGTGGGGTTGTTGATCGCGAAGCAAGATGATTATCACCGGCGGTTGTGGCTATTGACACCAATGTGCCAGTAACAACAGCTGGAACCGATGATAACTTGTCTGAATTAACGCCAGTCGATAGTAGCGACTTCTTGCTGGGGTCCATTGCCACATCCGACAACGACAGACTGACGTCATTTTCTTGTGATTGTGCTTTTAATTGTCACTTGGCCTCGTTCAAATTTTGGTACCGTGGCTTGTTGTGTGTGAATGGCAAATATTTGTACTTAATCATATGCTGCAAAATAGTCAAAGAAAAGAGAAAAATATATTTTTATTAGTTGCGCTATTAAACGAATTAATTAAGTCAATACATGACGTCATGTCTAATTTGTTACCATCCAATTACTAATATGTAATAAGTGTTTAGAATTTAAAACAAATTACCTTAATCTGCCGTTTCATTGTGATGCAAAACAATGTGATAAAGTACATGACGAGTATTGGCCAGAAGACAGGTACATTGAATGCATCAAAGAATGTGCACAGCATGCCAATGACCGTGCTCTTTGCGATCGCATACCAAAATTTAAACTCAGGCAGACGGCGGATGAAGGGTCGGAATTCCTCATTGGAACGTGTCGGCAACTCTGGACCTTGATCATCGTCCAAATCCAATGCCGGATCAATTTTTGGCGTAAGAAATGCTATAAACAGGTTAAGATGATAAATGCCGAGAGCATAGGTAACAATGTACCATCCCTGCTTTAGGAATATTCGTAGTAAGAATAATAGCACAAGGACGGCGGCGGCCACCCATCGCACTCGTGTATGTGGAGTCCATTTATCTAACAGGCCTTGATAGAATTGCGACAGTCGCAGAAACAACTGTGACACTGGATTTCTGGTAGATGTTGATGAGGCTGATGTTTCTTCATTCATCATGTTCCCAAAATGTGTATAACGGCTTTGGGTGATAAATAGTATTAATCTCTTGAGGACTGCGTTTGGTTGATTGGTTGGTTGTGTGTGTTAGTGTGTGTGTGGGGGAAAATTATAGGCACACGTATTTCGTTTGGGGTGCTAAATGTTTAACAAAATATAAACCAACTTTTTATTTGACGCAACCTGAGTAATTTCAGAGCGCACTTCACTTAATGAATATAAATATTATATTGTAATTGTTTTTTTATTTTTGTTTCTTCAACTGTTTCTCAGTCACACCACTTTTTCTGACGAGGTTGGTGAATTGTCACTTTTAGAAATTTTCATTCTCGTCACCACATTTCACACGAAAAAACTATCGACTGAAACACCATTATCAAAATGCCTTAGGTCTTTCTTTTGGCGGTAGGCATAATTTGGACACTCAAAATTCTAAAAAACATCCATTCGAAAGATTTAATTCATTATCGCAGATTCCATAAATTTACAAAAATTAAAATTAAATTATGCTTTGAAAGCAGCGAAAAAATATCTACACGTCAAAGTTGCAAATGATTTGGCAGAAAGCACCGCACGACTGTGGTAAAATATATATGAAAAAGCGCTGCGTCTCATTCATATTTTATATATCACATTGGGCTACATAGTTCCAATTGAGCTCTTTTGTCCCAATGTTACCACAACATGAACCTAATTCGATTTGTCTGTTAATTTTTTTGCAATTTCAATTTCTTTTCCAAACTTTTTAAAACCTACATTTTGAGTTGTGATTAAATTAATTATTCCTAATTAGCCTTTGAGATCTGCTGTTTGTTAGAGAGGTGGCAGTGTTCCACTTCTCCTCATTGCCCATGCAAGTTTGTTTTCACTATTAAGTAAACTTAAAATATTTTATTGGGGGTAGCTATGACAAACAATAAACAGAATTATGTACGAATATATACTTGGAAATTTTTAATTTATATAATTCCCCATTTCAATGCCAGAATGATATATTAATTGATCAAACAAGGACTCTATAATCGGTAGCCCTTTTTAAAACATTTGTAAAACAATTGATCACACCGGTCGACATGGATAAACCAAGATTCATTTTGCACATAGAAAAATCTCTTAATTTTACTATATTTGATGTAAAATGGATCCCAAACTCAGCTAAAATCGCAGTACTAGGATGTAAGACAAACGGAAACGGAGTTCTAAAAATATTTGAACTTAATGAAGGCGAATTAAAGGAGATCGCCGAACACGAGAATCAATCACCGTACAAGTGTGGCTCATTTGGTGCGTCTTGTTTGCGGCAACATTTTGCTGTTGGTGATTTCGATGGCAAATTGGAAATATTGTAAATTTAACTTTATTCAATGTACATATTTAAATCATTAACAATTTTTTATTATAAACATCCAACAGAGATTTGAGTCATCATCGAAAGTCTATGTACAAGGTGCAGAATGCACACAAAGGTTACATCATGTGTATGGATGGCATAGGCGGGGTCATCGGTGGTGGAGCCCCAGAAATATTAACTGGTGGCAAAGATGGTTCTGTTAAAGTTTGGGACGTGCGTCAAAATGAAGCCGTCATCAATCTGGCTCCCGCAGAATTGGACAAATCCCGTGAATGCTGGGCCGTTGCGTTCGGCAACTCATTTGATACTGAACGAATGATTTGTGCTGGTTATGACAATGGGGATTTAAAAATGTTTGACTTGCGCAACTTGAAGACACCGCGCTGGGAGGTGAACGTCAAAAATGGTATTTGTGGTGTTGAATTTGATAGACCAGACATACCCATGAATAAGCTGGTTGTTACTACATTGGAAGGATGTGTGCATGCGTATGACTTGAGAACGCAACATGCAGAAAAGGGTTTTGCATGTGTCACTGAAAGGGATGCCGGCAGATCATTGGGCACAAATGGTGTGATTAGTGGTGCTAAATCCACTGTCTGGTGTGTTAAACATTTGCCACAGAATCGGGATATTTTTGTAACATGTGGAGGTGCTGGTTCTTTGAGATTGTGGCAATAGTAAGTCTGTTTTAATAAAAATGTTTAAATTGGTATTTTAAAAATACGTATTTTGCAGCAATTATCCAGCGCAAAGATCAAAAGAAGCTAGTGATGGAGCTAGAATAGGTGTTGCTGGAAAACAAAATATGTTATCTGCCATAACGGTTGCCACTCAGCCTGTAACATGTTTTGATTGGAATTGTCATAAAATTGGTTTGGCTGTTTGTGGGTCATTGGACCAAACGGTTCGTGTTTTGATCAATGATAAACTTAAGTTGTTTAATTAATTTAATAAAATATTTTAATATATTATAATTAATGCGTATTCAAATATGGAATTTGTATAATTTTTGGAATGTGCAGTAGTACAGAGTTAAGTATTTCTCCTCATGCAATGTGGTCCACGAGAATTGTTTTTTTTTCCTGATTTAAGATAGAAAATAGTTTCATATTGTATACATATATTTAATTGGCGTCTAGGGAAGCCCCAAGTCTGGACACGGGATCTTGGCAATTTTTATAACTGGAAAATACGTCAATAAGTCAAAAATCAATATGAATATGTAAGAGAATATATATAATTCTACCCGAAAATTGCTCAATTTCATATTTGATAAATTTATTACAAAAAAATAGCAAAACCTTTTAATTTAATTCTATTATAGTGATGACTGATGAGGTTAACATTTTTTGAAGTCTTTAACTATATAATTTTTAGAAGTAATCAAATTGAAATTATACAAACATTGTGATGGTATTTTTGCTTCCGTCGCTCTTGTACGCTGTTTATTAATTCTTTGAATTTTATAATTTATAATTTCCAATTGAGATAAAAATTTATACTTCTATGATGAAATATTTGATTCTGCAGTTTTAGCCGGTGGTACGTGAATACTTGGACACCATGTAGATCAGTGACCGCGCTCTGCGCCTTGTGCGCATGCAATCAGCTGTTATAGAAGCTTGAATATTTAATATTGCCAGTGTATGTGTCATGGAACGTGTAGAAAATACATAATATTGAGTATATTGACAGGCTTTTTTGCCAATTTTAATTGCTTGTGACTCTAGTTAAAAATAATCACAAATATCATGAAAACTATATTCCACACGTTGTGATTGTTTAACCTGAATTTGACTTTGAAAGTAAGGATATTTTAAGTTAAAATATTAAATTTAAAATATGAATATAAGTACCTGTATCTATAGAATTAAAACCAGTATGTTTTAGTGAAAAAATGATGTTGTTTGAAATTGATTTTTCAACATCTTGTTTTGTTTATTGGTGCTTGGTTCTTTATGACGAACATATAAAATGACAATTTGATACGTTTTAAAAATAGTATTTAAATAATTCTATTTATACAGTGAAACGTGTCAATGATGAATTGATGATAATTGTTGTCGTAATTAACAATATACCCAGGAGGTTAAATATGCTAACATCGAAATTCCGTGGCTAAGCCATGAGTATTAATAATTGTTGAATGGTCGCAGCATTGTTATATTTTAAGCCCGTTTAATTTTAATTCAATTAAACAATTACCTAAAATCTATATAGATACAGTTTTTTATATGTATAAAGATAGGCAACAATTGTGAACGTTGCATTGATAAATGATAACAAACACCAATGCCGAAAGATATCAATAGTGACAATAATCATCATTTTATTATGGAATCAAATGTGTTAACATTTTGCCACTATCTGAATGATTTACATACACGGGAAGGAAAGTAAAGTGAAACCTTTTTAATTCTACCTATAATCTATACAAATTTTAACTATTCATATTAAAATCAAATACTGTACAGTGTTATTTTATTCCTACCAATTTAATACCCTTGCTGGACACTCAATTTTGTTTCAAGGATATTCAAAATTCCACATTAATAATTTAACCTTGAAATGTACTTAACAAGATAAAGTACGTGATTCCTGCATTTTAAACTTACTGAACATGAACATTAGTTCGTAATGCTGTTATTTAATCTGTTAATTTTGTAATTACCATACTTTCCAACACAGGTAATAACTCTTCATATCATATATTACGATGAACAAACGCTCAATTTTACTTAACTCGCCAATTTTAATATTCAATTAAAAATACATTTTATGAACTTGAAAATTTTAATTTATAGAATAACTGAAATAGTTACTTCTATGCTGTTTATGTGTATAGCATATACATATATATACATAATTAAATTTGGTATTGAACAAAATAACAAATAAAATGAAAATGTGCCAAAAAATGTTCACATCAATTACTATTTCATTTGTTTACTTCGTCCAAGTACGTTTTATATCCAACCATATTCCACATTGTATGGTTCGCTAATAGTTTTTCAATGAAACTCTCTCAATTGCGATTAATTGTTTGGGAATGTGGTAGTCAGCCCTGGGTGCTCATCGCAGTTTAATGAACAGTTAACTGATCGTGTACACAGTACACCCCATTGAGTCTATCTCACAAATCTCAATAGTCCAAAATCCAAATTACTTCATACAGTAATAACCAATATTATTGTCCTATCAGCCGTTTGTAAAAGATTAAAGTAGTTAGTATATTAACGAAGTTGACCGACACTGGATGGCTGTTGTATTTACTATATAGAAAAGGGTATAAATAAGTTTAGTAATTTGTTTAGTGTTTTTAGTATTTCATAAAAATAATATTAATGAGCTGATAGTTGGTTTTGTGTGATCGCATTTAGAGGTCATGGTCCACGACTGGGTCTTTAATTCAAGTGAACACGATCTTGACGTTTTCGGGAAACATACATTTATTACATAAGTAATAGGTATTAAGAACTTATACTTGTTATTGAAGTATTTGTATTTTGCAATGTTTAAATTGACACGCGTTCTGATGGCAACAAAACCTGTTGAACGATGAAGTGTTTGTGTTTTTCCATTCAAGATATTGAATTATTATTCAGCTGCATGGCATATATCAATCCAGTCTCAATCGTTTAATTGTTTGTATCAATTGATCTGATTTTACATGTTGTGTGTTTTTTTTTCTCAATTGTCTGATTATGAAGAATTATTATCAGACAAATAAAATAGTCAATTGAGGAGTTTGTATTAAAACTTATTGAGTGCCTGTGTGATTTTTTTAAAGAAATTGTTTCCACTTTTCATGTCAATTTTTATTTTTTATTTTTAGTGAACACAAGCAATTTGGGAAAACAATTACAGTTGAGAGCAATACTACTCCATAAAAACAACAACAATGAATGGAGTTCCCAATAATAACGAAAAAGATAACAAGTACAATTTTTGAAATTAATAAAGTATTTCCGAATTAATTCTTTTCCGCATTTAGCGATCCCAAATTGCTTCCAAAGTACTTAATTTCTCGAAATGTTCTTCTCCAAAATGATGTTGATCAAATTACTGACTATGAAAAAAAGGATAAAAGAGGTACACAATAATTTAATTTCATGCTTAACATAACTTAACACAATAATTTTTCTTAATTTATTTAAATAGTATGGAATCGATTTTCGAATACCATCACTCATCTCAGTATAGTGTCAATAATATATCAGATTATTCCTGTGGCCAAATGGCTGCCCAAGTATCCAGTGAAAAAGAATCTTCCAGGCGACATTATCAGCGGAATAACTGTAGCAGTAATGCATATTCCACAAGGAATGGCATATGGCCTACTAGCCGGTGTCACACCAAGCTCCGGACTTTACATGGCATTTTTTCCCACAATTGTTTACTTTTTATTTGGAACTTCGCGACACATATCAGTTGGAACATTCTCTGTAATTAGCTTGATGACTGCCAAAGTTGTGCAAACGTATGCAACACTTGATGATGTTGCACTAATGTCGGAGACGAATGGTACCATATCTGAATACCATCCAGTACATGCAATTGCCTACACTCCAATGCAAGTGGTGACTGCTACCTCATTCGTGGTAGGAATACTACAGGTTGGTTTTTTTATACGAATGTTTTTTTTTATGGCGATAATTTAAGTTATGATTGTTTTTAGTTAATAATGTGCTTAGGTAGACTGGGAGTACTGTCCACGTTACTAAGTGAACCATTAGTCAATGGGTTTACAACAGCGGCCGCTGTTCATGTGACCGTTAGTCAAATGAAGGATTTGTTAGGAATTCAGATTCCACGTTTCAAGGGAATGTTTCGTATTGTTTATGTAAGTTTGCTTATGAATTACTGGAAATTTCTTTTTTTCAATAAAAATGTCTTATTGTTTTTGTTTCAGACAGTTATTGAAGTTTTTAAAAGTATTCCGTCAGCTAATTTGGTCACAGTTTGTGTTTCCATTTCCATAATCATTTTTATGATATTTATGACAGAAATTGCGAAGGTAAAGTTTGGATAATTTTGAAGTTTGAAAGTTTCTAACTAAAAACTATTTAAAAGCCATGGGCAGGTAAACGATGTCGTTTCCCACTTCCTGGTGAGTTGATTGCTGTAGCTGGTTCTACACTGATCTCATTTCTTATGCAATTGGGACCCAACTATAAAGTCCATTTAGTGGGAGATATACCAACCGGACTGCCATATCCAGAAATGCCACCGACTGCTCTGTTAAAAGATGTTGCCGTAGATTCTATTGCAATTGCAATTGTCAGTTACTCTATTACAATGTCAATGGCGTTAATATTTTCAAGGAAAAATAACTATGAAATTCGACCGAATCAGGAGCTATTGGCAATGGTTTGTTAACTTTATTGAATTCAATTGCATTTTTATGATTTAAAAAAAAACATTTTAGGGTCTTAGCAATTTAGCTGGAGGTTTGTTTTCGTGTGTGCCTAATTCGTGTTCGCTGTCACGGTCCTACATTCAGGAACAAACAGGTGGCAAGACACAGATTGCTTCGATTGTATCTGCTTTTTTAATTCTTATTGTTTTGCTGTGGATTGGACCTGTATTTGAGTACTTGCCAAGGGTAAATTCATTTTGCGTCATTCCAATTTGATATTTATTTGTTTTTATTGTAATTTGTAGTGCATTTTGGCTGGAATTATTTTAGTTGCACTAAAAGGAATGTTTATGCAGGCTGCGCAATTTAACCGCTATCGAAAGGAAGGAAAAATCGAGACATTAACTTGGTTAGTCACATTTTTTGCTGTTATTCTCGTCGACATAGACATTGGGTAAGATTTGTCATGGAATTTGTCAATTGCATAGATTTCATTTTCTAATCTACCTAAACGATTCTATATTTGTAGTCTTTTTTTGGGAATGACTGTTTCCATTGTTGGGCTCTACCTAAAGGGGTGGAAAGGAACAAGTGCCCTTCTTGGCACTTTGCCTGGAACTGGCATCTACATGGATTTGAATCATCATACAAATATCGTTGAAGTGGAAGGACTTAAAATCTATAAACAAATAGGCCCTATTAATTTTGCGACTCGTGGAGTTGTGAAGAAAAATCTTTACGAGGCGATTCATGTGAGCCCTCGTCTCATAAGAAGTGCCGTCGTGGCAACGAGTCCTGAAAAAGATGAGCTCATTAAGAAACATGGTATGCGTGCATTGATAATGGACCTATCTTCAGTGACCCATGTGGATTGTGCCGGTATTCGGACGTTTAGTGAAATTGCAAAAGATTTAAAAGTGCTTGGTGCTACTTTGTTCTTGGCAGCGCCAATTGATCGTGTCGTTGATTCACTGAATTTGTCTCTAACTATGGGTGAAGGACCGTTCAATGTGTTTCCAAGTGTCCATGATGCTGTGCTATATAGTACGGCACAACAAAAAGGCGATGTTGTCTAATTATAATTGTTACTTAAGAGTTTTTCGTGGGTGCCTTAGTGATTGTTAACATTTTTTGCTTATCGATGTGAGAGTTTTAAAAACTTAAGTACGAGTATGATAACGCAGGCTCGATCATACAACAAAGACAATAATGAATAATGATAATTTTTAAAATTATTGCTTTTCCTAAACAATGAAAATTGAAAAATTTGAGATGTTGCATCTCCTTTGTTGGTATATTGTACTTATATCTCCTGTACTTATGCCACACTGTACATAAAAATGATATTTTGTTATTTATTTTAAGATAATGAATGTGCATATTATGATAGTTAGGTAATGTAGTTATAAATTGTATTTGAAGAAATGTAAAACGGGTAATTATATTTTTCGAGAATTTAGGCTAATAAAGTGAACAATTACGCCATTTAAAATAGTCATAAGTTCTTTTACTCAATTTAAAAAAAATGCAATAACTGAAAAAAGAGACAAGTTTTTTTTTTACAAATGTTTATATTAAAAAAACGGTTTACAGTTTTACAGGATTAAGTTGATTTTTGCCTAAAGAATTAAAACATACATGGCCGTATCGGCATACATAAATTGTAAAAAGCTGATTTATCCCAGAATTCCATTCCTTTCCAACCACACCATCCTTTATTCTGGATTATAGTCAAATCATCGGCACCCGTATAATGTGGATCCAAAATTAAAAATCGAATATCTCCAGTAGTGCTGTTTGTATCAACACCAATAATTGTGTGTGCAAGAACACCTCCTCCAATCATAATGGGTGTTCCCTGTGTTTCAAAATGCAACGCTAACTCACTGCCCATGGTAGACAGTTCGCTTCCAGTTTTTACAAATCGAATGCGAGCATCCACATTGGGAATAAAATACTGCAAACACATGCCAACCTCTGTTGACCCAATCCATTGGCGACTTCCCACAAATGTTCTTGGCTTATCACCCATTTGTACGAGAGCTTTTTGAATTTCCAAATGAGTAGGCACATGTTCACCGGAATATCCCTGCCAACAAAACCAAGAAAACAACGTTTGAAATGATCTGTATGCACATCCCCAACCGTTGTCATCAATGTTGTCCTGCATATAATGATGGTAAGTATATTTGCCTTGTACAATGTATTGTCGGCCCTCCTTAACCATACTCTTAAGACCAATGTGCGTATTGGTAAGGTGCGTCCGTTCCTCTGCAAAGCGATACCTATTTGAACGACGTAGCACTGGCCGAGAAAGTGGCAAATCAAAATGCTCGTGCATACGTTTTCGCATGTCAATCAAATATGAGTCGTTGTCGTTGCTTTGAGACGGATAAGCACACGCAAAGAAGTGTCCAAAATCATTGGGTTTCAACTGAACTACGGTTGGCACTGTTGTTTTATTTTCATGTAGAAATTGACTAACCAGGCAATCTTCAATCAGCCGCAGAGTACGGCACATGCTCTCCACCAAAATATCGTACAAGGCTAAAGAGTTGGTGCTTTTATTTAACATTGCCAAAGAGTCAACAATGAGTGGAACTTCAATCGGTTTGTCTTGCTTTGATTGGCTAAACATTACTTTAAGGGCTCCAGATTTTGAACTTGGAATTGTTTCAGTGTCTAATTCTTTCGTTTTCTTGAAAAACAGACACACAGGCAATATCTCATATTCGCTCAGAGATATGGCTAATTGTTTCTTCTTTGATTTAACTGGTTCCTCAATTTCTTTTGTTGTTGATTTAGAGGCGGCGAGTAAATCGGAAATCTGGGAATCAGAGCTAATCCCATTAATATTAATCCCTGAATTTCCACCAGTTAGAAAAATGTTTGTGCAATTAACGTTAAATGCAGCTACACCGGATGCTATCTGTTATCAAAAATGTTCAAACTAGTATTAATAATCAATAACGTCGCTAATTTAAAAGAAAATTTATTCTTACCTTTTTACGCAATTCTTGCATTGATTTCCTTAACGATGCCTCATTTTGTTCACACCTCAGCATTAGATTGCACTGAAGTCTTGCAAACAAAAACTCTCGAAAAAGTTCTGTTTCGGAAATAATTTCAAAAGGGATCTCCTGAAGTTGTCCATTCTTGAAAACGGAAGCTTTCAATCCCTTCGTTGTACCGACTTCACAGTTTAGTAAAACTGGATTGTCTGTTACATCAACATCCTGTTTAACAATGATATAGAATTGAACACGATTAGAAAGGGCACTTCATTTTTGTTTTCACCAGACCCACCTGTAGAATCTCTTTCATGTGAGCATCCGAATCAGAGCACGATCCAAATTTGATGAGACCACACAGATCCACTTCAGCCGGGAAATTGAACTGATGTTCTCTGTAATTGAACTCTCCATCCGTAGACTCAACATTAAAGCCAAGTATCAGAATGGCACCTTTTACTACAACTCCAAATAAACACCCACTGCATTTTGATTTGACTCCTTCCAAGCGCTACAAGAATAATACAACATAAAATAAATATATTCGAAGAGCGGTCAAGAACTCTGGAACTTACCTTAACTACATATGTAGTTAATTGTAACTTTATTGTCATAACGTTCTTATTTTGAAGAAAAAGATCAGAAATATAAAATAATGGAAAGATTTAAACATAAAATTTGTGAAAATTTAAAATACGCTACGTGGATTGCACATTTGCACGTATATGTACTTCAAAATTGATGAAGTTTTAATTTTCCCATATATTTACAAATAATTATAAATATATTAATTTTATTTAAATGTATAATGTATATAAAGACATGACAAAATATATTTCGCTGTATATAATATATATATGTAAATAAATACTTAAGGCGATAAGGAATTAATCATGGGCGAATTAATACTTAAACAATTTTCAAAACGTATTGCGTTAAATACTTTTGGTTGAAATGATCGTTATTATTTTTCGTGTTTTTGTGAATTTTATGTTAGTTTAATTAAATCAATAGAATAATATAAAAGCATTTTTAATTTTTCGCAAATTTAAAAGCTGCTGTAATTTTAAAAAAAGATACAAAATAAGATTAGCAGTTTATTGCATACAATTATACTTATAAACAGTAATATGTCGCTTTCCTAGAAGTCTATTAAAATTACCGAAAATCAAAAATAAGCCTCAAAAATAAAAAAGTACTTTTAATAACTCTCTTTTTCCCTTAAAAAAAAAATTGGGTTAATTCTTCTCTTATGTAATTATAATTATGCAATTAATGTTGCTTGAACTAACATTAATTGTAAACAAAAATTAAATAACTAATAATAACTAAAATATAAGCGTCTCACAAGCAATTTCACTGATTTGGTAATCACGCGTTAAATTAATGTCAGCATTTTTGATTTGTCGCCTTCGGTTTTAATTTATACATAACACACGTACATTTCGCTGTATTACGAACAATAATCAAAATAAACACAAATAATCGTATGCCGTTGCGTTCACACCACAGGCTGGCAAGCAGTCTTTAAGAAACACAACGCAAATCGCGATGTATCATGTATGTAACCTTTCCAGTTTTATCAATCTTCGTTTTGACTTAATTCACACTGTGAGCTTCGCATTGTGTTGAACTGTTAGTAAAAGCCTATAGTAATTGCTTACAGAATTGCATTTTTTTAACTTTGTACTCATTTTAGTTTACTATTTAATTGTGGTTTTAGTAAAAGTTTATAACATTTTACAGAACAACATACATATTATGTGTATTGGTTATTAAGTGCATCAACAATTAAAAATGCATTCGATTTAATAATTAATTTTGAAAAAGAGGTGTGTATCAGAGTAAGATGTGTAGTATACAATTAAAAAAATGGAAGATAATTGTGCATCGGCCAGTTTGAAAAGTGAAATAAAAATCGTCTACGCTCTTTTAATTTTTGTGAACTGTGCAGACAGCATTTATTAGACTCAAATTTTTTAATGCAATTATTTTTACTGATGTTATGTCATGAACAAACTAATTGACTTAAAATAATTTTTTCAGTTAATATATTGTGGTTCAAGGTCAAAATCGATATCGAACATTTTCAAGGTCAATATTGTTGTGTTGTGCAAAGTGCAAACCATTCAAATCACCCTAAAACATAAATCCATATTTTGTATTAAAAAAGTTGCAGAATAGAAGGATATTATTTTATTCATAAACTCGTTAATTCCTCAATTGAAGTTTTGCCCAAAAACCTTTTTCCGGCAGAGTGCTAAATCCTGTTACCTTTTCCATTTTTAGCGGAATTTGTGTTTTTTCTGATGCAGCAAATTTAAAATTAGACACCAAACTATAAATCAACGCCTTCGACTCCATAAGTGCAAATCTCGATGCAATACAATTGCGTGGTCCAATTCCAAATGGCATGTACGTAAATTGTTTTATGTTGTGTTTATTTTCATCACTAAATCGCTCGGGATCGAATTTATCTGGATTGGGAAAATATTCCGGATCGCGATGGATCCCGTAAATAGGTACAGCAATAAGGTCGTTCATTTTGAAGTTGATCGTCTTACCATCAACAACCAATGTGTATGGTTTCGTGCAAACGCGATCTGTGACTACGCCATTTGGCCACTTGCGCAGAGTTTCTGATACAACCTGGTCCAAATATGTCATTCCTTGTAGCATATCGTATGACAAGGGTTTTCCATTTAGTTGGGATTTTGTTTCATTGACTTCATTGAGTAAATTTTGTTGCACGTCGGGATTTTCAATTAACTCCTGGATTATGAAACACACCAAATTGGCTACACTGTCAAATCCGGCGAAGAAGAAAATAAAGCACTGGGCTACCAAATCTGCAATACTCCATTTGGTGCTGGTTGGCGTTGTTAAACCAACTTTGGACTCTTGTGCTGTTGCAAAACCATCATTTGCGGAACCGGTTTGAGTGTCTTCGCGAACGATTGATCCCTTGAATGCTTGCATCAGTAATTGAATAACATCACGACGTACAAATCCAGATTCTTCTCGCTGTTTCATTGTTGAAGTTACCATGTCCGTGAATTTATTCATAAGTTTTTCAGAATACAGGCGTATCCTAAAAAGCTTGCAGAAACGCGGAAAACTGGACGATAATAATATTTTGAACAATATTGATCCTTTAACACTGGCCAGAATTTGTCCCATAAGGAAGAAGTCGTTTTCTTTATCCTTAAATGAATTGACCTGAGTGTATAAATTATTAGATTGTGTTAAAAAAGTAATTTAAAAAAACGCATATGGAATATCTCACCTCAAGACCAAAAGATGTACTGGCAATGACATCATTTGTAAATCTTGAAGCCATGTCTTTGGTATCGAGAACTAATCCGGCAGATGAAGTTTCGCTCCTTAAATGCGTAATCGCTCTATCAGTTACTTCAATAATTAGCTCAAACATTTCACGCATTTTGCTGCCAGTAAATACGGGACTTAAAGTAGCTCTCATGTCTCTCCAGTCCTGACCCCTCAAACCAAACAAATTTCTCGTCATGAGAGTTTCGGATTCGTTTTGAACCATCCTGCGATGATCCAAAAAGTGGTCGAAATCCTTTACAGTCAATTGTTTAATCAACTCTGGGTCCCGAATCATCAGCATCGGGCGACGCATTTCAAAATTTCCATAAACTCTAATGATTGAACAGTTTGTTAATTTTTGCCACTTTGTCACCAATACTATGTTTTATTGTTTTTACAAGACACTGGTTCAATAAGATTCTTTACTCACTTTGTTCCTTTAAACATATTGTAAACTCGTTGTGAGGAATCCATTAAATTTTCCCGCGCAAACATCGTTGAGAGTGAACCCCCAAAAAAAGGTACCGGCTTATTGAATGGAACTCCTAGCTCTTCCCAATGTCTAAATGTTGAAACGCTCCATTTGTAGGCTAAATATGCGGCAACAGCACCAAGCAGCAGAGTCCATTCGTTCAAGAAACACACGCAAGCCATTTTAAAAAATCGGTTAGGAAAATTTAAATCACGTCTTTTTTGTTAAACCCACAATCTGGGTGTAATTATAATTTGAAATGAACCTTATTTATATATTAAACTTTTTTTTAAACAGTGTTATAGATTACAATACACAAAATTACCCATACGTTGAAACGCATAAGGAAATCTCAATAACGATGGGTTGGTTTCTTTATATTAGCGCAGTGAGATATATCAAAAATGTTATAGTATTAACGATCGATTCAAGGTACTCCCCAATAAATTAATTGAGAGAGTATGCATTTATTTTAATTTCACAATATGATGCCACACGTGCAAGCGAGTTGTCGAGTACAAAATACAAAAAAGCATACTCGTTATCGTTTGCACTTAAATTGATAAAACTAATCGCAGCATAATTAAATACAATTTATTTTAACTTCTTAACAGATTTTTAAATGTCAAAGTATTATCTGATACTTAGAAATAAACCTAATTCGGAAACAAATTCTGATGCAGACTTTTTTTCTTCAAAAGAGGCTTAACGGTTTTTTAATAAAATGTTTTTAATATTTTGAAAAAAAATATTTTTTTTATCGTAACACTCTAAGTTTAATCCGTTATTTGTTTATCATCTTCAATCCTAAATTGTTTCGAAAAACGTGATTGAATCTTTTTTTTAACTAATGTTTAAGGATAAAAAACTTAGTTTTGATTTCTAATTCTTAACGCTTAATTAAGACAAAACGATCAGAAATGTGCGACATTGAAGTTCAAACAATCAATAACTTTATGAATAATATTGGAACATAAAGTTAATCAAAAACACATTTTCAAAACGTGTGTTAAGACCGCATGAATCATTTGGGTTCAACCTCTCAACTCACTGACCTTAGTTTACAGACACAATAATATTTTATCGTCCTCCAGACATCCCAGAGACAAAATCAACATTTGTGTCTACACGCATTCCTTTAAGAACATCTAGAGAAGATGTCAAGATATTCATTGACAAGTCTGGTTTTATTTTGTGTACTTGGAGTAATTACGATTGTCGTGATCGTTCTCGCAGACAACAATGAAATTACGCAGCCCCACATTGTTTTTATTTTGGCGGACGATTTGGTGCGTAAAAAATGGCAGCGTATTTGTACAGCGTTTTTAATCAATGTATTTAATTTTTGTGGGTGAAGGGCTGGAATGACGTCGGATTTCGTGGATCAAATCAAATACCAACACCGAATTTGGACGCATTGGCATATTCAGGGATTATTTTGGATAACTATTATGTTACACCAATTTGCACACCAACAAGGTCAGCCATAATGACAGGGAAATACCCAATTCATACTGGTAAATCTTGCAAAAATTATTGAATTTACTTAATTAAAAAATAAAGAATTTCGTTTTCTCCAATTCTAAATTTTTATGTTTACGATTTAGGAATGCAACATACTGTACTGTATGCATCAGAGCCTAGGGGGCTTCCACTTACAGAAAAAATATTACCTCAATACTTGCAGGAATTGGGGTGATTTGATTGATTGAAAAAAGGACTTCAATTGAAAATGTCTTTTATTATTTATATCTTAAATAATTGTATTCGAATTTCAGCTACTCCACTCATATTGTTGGAAAATGGCATCTTGGACATTACAAAAAAGAGTTCACACCGCTTTATCGAGGATTTAAATCCCACACTGGGTATTGGACTGGACACCAGGATTACTTTGACCATACCGCAGTGGAAGAAAAATCTTGGGGATTGGATATGAGAAGAGGTTAATTTTAAAAACATTGCAAAAAAATATTAAAATAAATATGTATTCATAAAAATTTTACAGGAATGGGCGTTGCATATGATCTTCATGGTCAGTACACAACTGATGTTATCACAAATGAATCAATTCAATTGATCAAAACTCATAATCAAAGCACACCCCTATTTTTGTACGTGGCTCATGCTGCGGTGCACTCAGGTAATCCGTACAATCCATTACCAGCCCCAGATGAAGATGTCGCCAAAATGGCTCACATTAAAGATTACAACCGTCGGAAATATGCAGCAATGGTGACGAAGCTTGATGAATCAGTTGGTGCGATTGTTAAAGCCCTGCATAAAGAAAATATGTTACAAGACACTGTGATAATATTCAGTACAGATAACGGTGGACCCGCGGCTGGTTTTAATCTAAATGCAGCCTCCAATTGGCCACTGAAAGGTGTGAAGAACACATTGTGGGAAGGTGGTGTTCGTGGTGCTGGCTTACTGTGGAGTCCACTCTTGGAAACACGAGAACGAATTGCCAGACAAAGGATGCACGTTACTGACTGGTTGCCAACACTCGTCTCAATTGCTGGGGGTGATGGTGAAAATGTGGCCACAAATGGGGATGGTTTTGATTTGTGGTCAGCATTGTCAGCAAATAAACCTTCACAGCGCACTGACGTCCTTCACAACATTGACGACATTTGGGGTAGTGCTGCATTAACTGTGGGAAATTTTAAGGTTGTGAAGGGAACTAACTATGAGGGAGAATGGGATGGATGGTATGGTCCCATGGGGCCGAGAGACCCAGGTGAATACAATGTTACAAATGTTGTTAGTTGCAACACGGGCATGGCGCTTGGGAAATTGAAAATGCTGCCAACTGAAGGAGATATGCTGTAAGTATTTAAGATGATACTTTAAAAGAACACCTAAAAAGTTACCTAAATTATGGTTACATTAATTTTTTTTTTTTTTAGAAAAATACGTAACGATGCAAGTATCGTTTGTAGACATGATGCCAGTTATCTTAAAAATCATAAAAATAGAGAGTGCAGGCCATTAAATGAGCCGTGCCTGTTTAATATCACTGAAGATCCATGCGAGTTGGTGAATTTAGCTGCGGAATTTCCAAGCATACTCAATCACATGTTGTTAAGTCTCGAGGAGTACAACAAAACCGCATTACCACCAGCTAATTTGCCTATGGATCGACGCGCTGATCCACGACTTTGGGGTTACACGTGGACTAATTTTGGTGATAAGAGTTTAGGTGAACTTGATTAAAAAGTCTGTTCAAATAATTCATACTTTTAACAATAAAACTATTTTTTTAATCTAAATTTTTTTTTGTGTATGTTAAATTTTAACGGCTTTATTGAATGTATACTCGCGGGCATATATATTTTCTAAATATGATCATATATATATACATAATTAGGTTCATATATAAAACATAGTTATATGTAAATTGTATATATACTTTTTTTTTTGCAAATTTAATTGATTATACTCAAAAGGGCTGCAAAGTGCAAAATCTGAGTCAATAACTTAAGAGTCATTGCAAATTCTTCCAAATGTAACGCAGTTTATTTGCGATACAATCGTTTAGTGACAATGTTTTTATTTGTCTTTTCCATAATGTGTGCTTACTGATAATGGCCAACCGTTGACGGTAGTTATTTTAGTCTTCTCTCGTTTGGAACTACTTTATGCTATCTATAGTGCTAGAATACAATACATATTGGTGGAACATAGTCTGCAATCCCAAATAACTGCAATGGCACTCGGAAGTAGTAGCTTCTTGAAAACCCAAACAACCCTTCAGTTGTTGTTAGAGGAAATCAATTTCCAGAGGACTAAAGAGATGCGGCAAATGCTCAAGGATGGTAAATATGCTTGTCTAATTATTTTCGTGTATAATTATAATTGCCGCATTGATAGTGTTCGTGTTTTCAATTTTCATATTATCGATTTTTCCAATCCTATACTTTATACTTTTGTGAAGTTCTATTTATTGTGTTTTAAAATGTATTTACCGTTTAAATAGAATATATAATTAAAAGGACATTCCCTTTTTAGGTGACGGAGGTTTTGTTATGCTTCAAGGAACTACCTACTGGACAGATTTGTTTGTTCGGCACTTCTTGTTTCAAACAGAACCAGCCAACACTATTGACTCAGATGACTTATTGTTTTTTGTACGCAAGAAGCATATTAAAGGTTCATCTAGACATATGCCTAAGTATGAGGTCAGTAAATAGCAATATTTAAACAAATAAATTGCCTTTCAATAATTATTTTTCCAATTTGACAGACCGAAGTTGAAGTATTTCGCAAAGATTCCAAAAAACTTCCCATCGGAGATCCAGATGTCGATTGGGAAGAGACAGTTTATTTAAATTTGGTGATTCACCAGTTTAACTATACTTTAACTCTAGCAATCTGCACTCGCACTAGCCCCAAAGAATTGCAGGTTCTGCGTCGTCATTCCCAAAAAGTTTACGCTTCCCCGAGCCGCCGCAAAATGGACACAAAAGGTGACGGCGAGGAAATGACCTATCCGCACATATGCTTCATGGTGGACAATTTCGATGAAGTTTTTAGTGATATTTTGGTTCGTGACGGTGAGATGGTTTGCGTCGAATTAGTAGCCAGTGATCGTGATGGATCGGTACAAGGGGTCATATTCTTGGGATCAATACGATATGATGCCTTAAAAAAGGTTTACGATGCAAGGGTAAGAAAGAAAATTAATTTTTTTAGGATTAATTTTTATAAGCCATTTTTTTGTTCGCAGCAATCCAGTTTAAGCTCAAAAGTAGCCCAACGGATGACGTTTGGCCTTTTTAGTTCAGGTGGTCCTCAAACGCGATGTGAATTTGTTCGCATGAAGGGACCACAGGGTAAAGGCCATGCCGAAATGGCAGTAACTAAACCAAAGGGCAGTGGCGTTGAAACGCCAACCAGTGAGCCAGGGTAATGAAAAATTTGTACAGTTTATAGCGAAAATATAACAAACAATCATCTATTGGTTTCTGTTACAGCTTTTGTGTAACTGATATGTGGGATGAGTGGGAAGAGGATCCAGATGAATATTACAACTATCGGCATCAACGTAGATTGAGTGATCCTAGTGCAAATTTAAATAACTTTACTAGATACGGCTGGCGAGCTAAAGGAAGCAACGATTGTTCGGGCGGTATTGGAGTTAAAGCTCGTTCAGAAAACGAAGGCCTAGACACATTGGCTAGCGAAGTGTCTGAGATCGAGGCTGGTGATCTCCGAGATGGTATGTTTATTTATTTCATTTTAATTGTTGTTGCGACTAATTGTTTTACGCTCCCTTTTTATTTGTTTTGAATTATTTTCATGTTTTTTAATTCATGTTACTGACGTATAATAATTAATCTGATTTGATTTAAAGTACACAAACAATTCTTTCATCGACAGTTTTTTGAATTAAAATTTCTTCTTGATGTATGTTGTGTTGACTTTTTAGCTTTTCCATATTTTAGTTTGCATGCATGTTGCACGATTGTTTTCAGTTTAACATTATTCTTAGACATGCGAAAAAAAAATTTGTGCAGAAATGAATGCATAATATCAAATTTGATTGGCATGTTGTGTGAAAAAAGCGAGGAAGCAGGACAATTCAATTAAAAACAACCGGGCATTTTAAAACATCACACTGTGTGGTCAAGTCATACTACATTATTATTCTTTTCCCTCAATAATTGTTTAAATAATATTTAACAGAAACAAAACAAAATAAAAAATAGAAAATAAAAAAAACGAAATAAAAGTAGTGAAAGAAGGCCAAAACAACAACCTTTTTCTTTTTATTTGATCTAATTGTAGATCGTCCTGCTTCCTCAGCATCGGACACCAAACTGGCACGGACGGCAGAAACGTGCTGTAATTGTTTTGGACCCAAAAAGCGTTGGAGCGATTCCGCCTCTGGCCAAATGTCTGAAGTTTATTGTCGCACATGTGATCAAGACACGGATCAGGAGGTTGACTCGCCCGCATGCCTAGTAAACATAACACCCAAACGAGAAAAACCAAAGCACAGAAATTTGCTCACAGTTGAAAGTGAACTTGAATTGCCGAATGGTAAAAAGGCTAGCAATAAAACATCCACATTGCCAAAAACCAAAGATAAGACGATTAAAAAAGACATTGTAAAAAGTCCAAAAAAAGAAAAGACAAAGAGCTGTGCAATCATGACGACCGCCACCAATAAAAAGTGCAAGTTGAACGGCAAAAATAATAATCAAAATACTAAATGCCCCGAAGAATATGAGTTGGCTGATGATGCAACCTCATTGAATGGCGACCAAAATGAAGATGTTGTGAAAATGGCTCTGTTAAATGAGCTGGATGCCAAGCTGATGATACGCGTTCAGGGTGCTGAAGAGTTACCCGCCACCCAAACAAATCACGATGCCGTAAATTTAAATCGAACTCCTTCCATTGATAATACCTCAAGTGTTTTGCAACAGCAAACTGAAACTCAGTCATACAGTAGTAGACAATGCAATGATATTAAACGGAATAGTATTGAGAATGATTTTGCAAGAGTGCGCGTGGCTGATAATGACCATCCCCTTCTTGAAAAATGGCAGAGGAATGCAGATTACAACGGAAATAATGATGGCACTGGTGCGGCCAGGCAATCAACGTTTCATTCGCGTTTGTATTCAACGCTGCCGAAAATGAAGAAACAATTTAATCATAATCGACCGTTGAAAAAGATCCCAATGCGGACGACACCCGACGGTACAAATATTTACTACTGGTGTGATGTACCGAAAAAAACTTTAAAAGGTTAATTTCTAACTAATGTTCATTTATTTTATTTCTAATTGTTAAAATTTTTTATGTTTGTGTGCTTGTTTACACGTGCAGTATGTAAAAGTCGAATCAATATTAATTTAACAAAAAAGTAATATTAAGTAATTTAATTCTTTTTTTTTTAATTCAGAGCTGGATGATGGGGCATACAATCCACTTTGGGCAACGAAAGGATTTACTCAAACATTTCATTTTTGGAAGGAACATCGACGTCAACAGTCCACTCCACTTAATGCATTCCTAACATATGTTACACTTCCCTGGTGGAGTATAGCTAAAGGTACAACAGAATAATTTTAAACATTATGATGGTTTTAACGGTTTTAAATTTTTAGATCTTCTTGACCATCGCGAGACACCAATTTTGACATTCTGACTTCAATTACATCTGTATTCTGTAATGAATGCCGGAGTAATGATCGTCAACACGATGACTTATGGCTTGAAAATATATTCACACAAAGTATTTATGTATTGTAATCTCCATCTTATCCTTTGACAAAGCGGCCTATTGTCTTGAAATAAATTTAAACATGTTTTTCTTTCATGTTGGGATAATGTTAGTCAAATTTAATCCATTTATTTGTGATTTCCCCATCGCGGCGCTTGTCAGTAACTATTATTATATTATGTATTGTAAATCGATATTAAATAACGCTACAAATAATAAACAGTTTCTCATGTAATTATTATACATTTTACCATTGTCTTTTATTTCGTTAAAACTCTTAAGTTAAACCAAATGCGTCTTCGGGTCGCTATTTATTTTTCGTCTTTCAGGCTGAAACGAATTCATCGTTATCGCATGAACACACATGACACATGTTAACTGCCCTGAAAGGTCAGCTTGGCGAGATATATTTGAAAAACAAAACATACTCATAAGCAGATGCTCTGGTTGTTTGTTCATGAATCTTATTCAGTGTTGTTTTTGCGTGCGTCCAGTAATCATCGTTTTCACGCAGTGTTTAAGGTTTGTTGCATTGTGACAATTGCCGTAATTAAAAATTAACTTCAATTATTTAAGTAACACTAAAATTGTGACATATTTGGACAATTTACTGGAGTTGTTGTTGCGGCGGGTGCAATTAAGTGAAAAAAACGTTTGAAACCTCATTCATACTTTTCTATATTTATACAAATGACTTGGTTTAAGATTTGCGATTGAAGTGATCCTTCAGAGTTTGCATTAAATGAAAATTAAGCACAAAGGTCACATCTTATCATTCAGCAACAATTTATTTATTTATTCGTTTGCTTTACTATTCATTTGTGAATGTGTGTAGAACCTTTAGGGGTATTCTTTTGCAAATGTTTGCGATAGCAAAAAACAAGCGGCTTAATCTAAAATTTCTTTAATTTCTATATATGTAGATGAATCTGCACTGCTGTACTGCTTTTGTAGTACTTCTAATACTCCATTGTGTGTCGTGTTGTAATAAAGTCCCACAAGGACAATCACGCAACTCGAGAACTCAAGGAGACAATGGATACCGTCTAGCATTTTCCGATGACCAAAATGGATATGAGCCTGGAAAAATTTACAATGGTAACGCGTAAACACGTTTGACTTATAACTGAACGCTTTAGTCTCTTTAATATCTAATTTCTATAGTTCTTCTGCATGGATCACGGACCCACAGTCGTATTCAACATTTCACTCATTTCATTTTGACTGCACAAATTGCAAATGGCCCAACAAAAAATAAAATCAGTCGCGCTGCGGCTAGTCCAAAACGTGTGGGACGCTTCCAACTGTTTAGTGATTCCTTGACCAAATTTCATGATACCTGTGTAAACACTGTGGCTGAATCGGATGATCTACCCAAAACAGAGATTCAGGCGATGTGGGTTGCCCCCGCTTCTGGATCGGGATGTGTGGCACTATCAGCAATGGTGTTTGAAAGCCGAAATTCATGGTATGCTGATGATGGTGAGCTGACAAAAATTGTTTGTGAGATTGCACCAGCGAGGAATGCCGTTGATGAATGCTGTGCCTGTGATGAGGCGAAATATAACGTAACCAAATTTATGACATAACAATTTTTCTGGATTTATTTTGAATATACATATTCTTACTTTTATTATATTTTCGCAGTTCATTTTTGAGGGAATTTGGTCAAAGGAAACACATCCAAAGAATTATCCATTTGCTGTTTGGTTGACACACTTCTCGGATGTCATTGGGGCGTCCCATGATTCAAACTTCAGTTTTTGGGGCGAAAACCATATCGCCACAGATGGTTTCAGGTCACTAGCTGAGTGGGGTTCGGTGCGTGCTTTGGAAACTGAATTGCGTTCAAAGGGCCCCCGTCTCAGGACTTTGATCAAAGCGGCTGGATTATGGTATCCCAATGTCAATGACAATACATCGTCAACATTTAAAGTAGACCGCAAACATCACAAAATATCATTAGCGTCGATGTTTGGCCCATCTCCTGATTGGGTTGTTGGAATAAGTGGCGAGAATTTATGTTTGCCGGATTGCACTTGGAAGGAATCTGTTGACTTCGATTTATATCCTTGGGATGCCGGTACTGATGATGGTATTAGTTATATGGTAATTTTTTTTTTAAATTTTAAAATAATTTATCAATCTCAATTAATTATATTAATGTAATTAGTCGACAAATGCTGAGACGCAACCAAGAGAAAGAATGTTCAAAATTACAACTATGTATCCGGAAGATCCTCGAGCACCATTTTACAATCCGACAACTAAAACAATGACACCTCTGGCCAAACTTTACATCAGAAGGGAGAAAATAATTAAGAAAAACTGTGATGATCAATTCTTGCAATCTCAGGTTCTTGATGTTTCGGAGAATACAGAGGATGAAGCAGTCACACGACGTAATTTTAAATACTTTAATTTTATCATTTTTTTTAAATGTTTGTCGCAATGTGACTCTATTACTACTCGTAGCTGAATGCGATGTTACAAAATACACCGAATGGACACCGTGCTCCGTTACTTGCGGCAAGGGCATAAGTACTAGAACACGTCAGTACAAAAATCCTGACCAAGCTGCTATTGGCCAGTGTAATCGTCAGCTGACGAGCAAGGAAATGTGTGTGGCTGCTGTTGCAGAGTGCGAGTATGTATTCAAAGTAACTCAAGTATTGCTCGTTAAAACTGATCGCATTAATCCATTTTTACCCATAAAGAAACTCTAGTGATAGTGAAGAAGAAGATGGTGATAATCTGGCACAGAGTGAAGCAAATGTCAATGATAGGGGTGAAGGTGTCGGAGTTTGTCGCACTACAATCTGGTCAGATTGGTCGCCATGCTCAGCGACGTGTGGCATTGGAATTTCAATGAGAACTCGCACATTTATCGATTACGCTGGCCGTAAAAAGTGTCCCCATGTGTCCGTGGTGGAGAAACAAAAATGCATGGAGCCAGAGTGTTCAATAAACGACTTGGAAATTCCGAACCCCGATTGTCCAGCAACTGGATGGAGTGATTGGAGCCCTTGCAGTGCAACTTGTGGATCTGGTGTTATTATACGTACACGAATTCTTTTGCTTACTACACAATCCCAAATAGAGGAGTGTGGCAAGAGTATGGAATTAAATCAACAGAAGCCATGTTCTAATAGCATTGAATGCACAATTGATCCAAATGCAGCAAATGGTAGGCTATAAATTAAAATTTACCATTTTTTTGTAATTAGAATCCTTTTTTCATTCAATTTGTGAAGGGTTGTGCCAGGAACCGCCTTTATACGGGGAATGTCGTGGCAATTTTAATCGTTATGCATATAATCCTAAGACTGCAACGTGCGACACGTTTTTGTACAGTGGGTGTCGCGGAAATAGAAACAATTTCCCTTCCTTTGATAATTGCATGGAGACATGTCAATTAGGTAATTTGGTTGCTGTCTTTTTATGCAAATTGTCATTTTACTAATTTGTAAATATTTAAGATCCATCAAGTGTTCGCAATACTTTGACACCGGTGGAAACTTCCAAGGACTGTGTTGTGTCAAATTGGGGAGATTGGACACCATGCAGTGTTATTTGTGGGAATGGAATCTCGGAAAGGCGTAGAGAAGTAGTGAGAGTGTCTCAGAATGGAACCTGCCAAAAGAAATTAGTTATGAAGAAGAATTGCAGAATGCCACCATGTTAATTCACAATAATAATCTAATATTTTACTTTAATCAACAACAACATGTTACAATAATTGTATTTAAGGGGTTTTTAACAATCTAGTGGAACTACCAATAATTGTTGTTTTAACTTTTAATAATTAGAAACATACTACAAAAATGTTTTTAATAATGCCAAGTACGATGCAGATGTTCGTATTATCTGTAATAAAATTTATTCAATTGAGAAACGTACATCTTTTAAATCTTCCAAATGTTGTGTAATTTAAATTAAACTCACTGCTCCGAATGTTTCAACTGATGCCACAAAAAATGGAACTGAAATATTAGATGTCTTCTGTGAACGCATTATAATAAACATGACGATTTGTGCTGTATCTCTGTTGCATTTGTACCATTCAAACGAATAGGCGGCTACACAAATTTCAAAGCTCTAAATAATAGTGGGGTATTTTCATTAAAATAAATTAAATTAGTTGGTATCCCTGAAAACCCACAGTTATCATTATAAAAGTCCCACCAATTGCATATGCAAATATTTGCATAGATGCCGATACAGTAAACGCGCCATATATCAATGTCTCTGTAAATCCTAAATCTAATTGCATCAATAGCAACGTAATACAAATAATCAAAGATGATGAAAGAAAATGGAAAAAGATGCACGGAGCCAAAAGATCCCTTAAATCCTTACACATTTGGATGGCTGTTGTGTGTCGACGAACCACCGAAACTAACCTCTTTGCAATTAACTTATTATCCTCTCTAGTGAATCTAACTACATTTCTGGTGTCATCTGAAATTTAATAAAATTAAATTGATAAATTGAACGAAACCTTTGGATCACTCTCATTGCCATAAATGTCTTTCATAAGATGTTCAATTTCATAGCAAACTACTTCAAATTCGGCTGATATATTAAAACAGAATGCAATAAAAAGTCCATCAATTCCGGTAAACGTGAAAATTGTAACCACTCCTGAATAACCCAGCAAAATGTAAGATATAATGTATCCCACGAAAGGACCCGTTGTAATAAAAGGATCACTATAAGAAAGCGAATTAATAATGTTTATTTAAGTTTAATTTTTTTTTTTTTTAATTATTACCTTGCTATAAATGGTAAAAGCCTTGTAATGTTTTCGTCCTTTACATAATGATGAATATTTGTAACGATTGGTCGAAGGAAATATGAAGAATTCACAGCGTGCCCAAAGACATAAAGAGACGTTCCAAAAAAGGCTGCCAATTTCGCATACTTTTTATATATTTTAATACAATCCTTTCGTTTTTCTAAATAAAATATAATTAACATGAAAAAAACGGCTAGAAGTAACCCTAGTTATTACACAGAAATACTTTTTACACAAAACCGTTTCTAAATTTAATAACAAAAATACCATTTGTCCAGTACTTTTTGATGATTTGGACAATTCGACTTATTCCCTTCCGTTGTAAAGCTAAATTCACACACTTTATAGCACACACAGTTTTCGTGCAACAAGGGCAGAATGCATCAAGTGCTAGTGGTAAATCATCCCGATGGAGAAATGCCCATTTCACTTCAGCAAATATAACCACCAAAAAAAACGCCATGTGAGTTGTGGCCAATACGGTGGTCAAATTCCATCCGTAACTATCTTCTGGCCAAAGACCTATTTTTCGCAGGACACTCCGTTGTAAAGACAGTAAATTTTTGGGTTTCAAAGGACTCTGCATATTTTATTTTTACAGCTACAGTTCGAACATTTAATGCTATTGCAATGCAATTGATTTCAAGTACTTACTGATAAAATCATAAGAACGTCCGGACTATTTAAACCAAAAATATTATCAATCGTGCTTAGAGTTAGCCTATAATTTTTGATACACTCGTTAAAAATTATTCGTAGTTGCAACTCCTTTTCTGGATACTACAAAAGTATAATTGATTGTGGAGGCATTTATTTGACCCAAAAGGTCAATAAGGCATGCATGCGAAAAGCTGCGATTGTTAAATCTTCAATGACATTTGTTTTTAATAAAAGAGTTCACATGTGCTGCCGTTGGCGTGTCTGCCATTGCCGTTCTTGCCGCTTTCGTATTTAACGGAAAAACTTGAAAAAGGTCGTTCCCTGAAACTCTAATAACAGGGTAGCAGAAACTGGCAGCAGTATATTTTAATTTCTGTTTCTGCCGTTGTCGTCTCAAGGGCTAAAGATCAATTTTTTGAAAAAATAAAAATTCTAAGGGTCAATCATTGAAAACTTATAAGGATCAAGGATAAAAGGTCAATATTTAAAAAAACAATAAAAGTACTTTATTATATTAATTTTTTTTTAAATCAGAGGAAAAAAATTAATTAAGGAGTTAAAGGTTAAATTTACTTAATTTCTGTTGTTGTGGTTCATGTTGCCATTGTTGCAGTTTCTGCCAGTGCCGTGGTTGTTCCCGTTCCCGTTTTCGTTGAAATTCGCACCTCGCTTTCCTCACAATACATTTTTTTAAATTCGTAAATATATGTTATCCAGCAACAAATTTTAATCACGCATGCACAGTTGGTCAGACAACCACCAAATTACAAATACGTGTGTCATCAAATTGAGCATAATTTAGCACCTTAACCGCACTCAAAGTGGGCGAGTAAAATAAATACGAAATAAAACAAATGAAAATCACGATTCATCCTACTTAATCACCATGTCCATCACTCACCTGTTGAAAATGTTTTTATGTTTTTTATACATTACTGCTATTTCTATTTTATTATGAACTAAACGGTAAAGCGGTGTTTGTTCCATAAAGAGCATGGGATCATATTAATGCAGTTTTAATATTTCTATTTTATTTTATATTAGGACAGAGGAATCCTTCCCTATATCGTTCCTTCGATGTAATGTTGTGGTAAAAAAGGCAAAAAGTTGGACTCAAAATAATTATGTTTGCAAAATGTTATGGCGTTGAGATGGTTAAACCGTTGTTTAAGATTTCAAAACTGCTCTTCTAATCTAAAATTAATTTAGCCAAAAACGTTTGCTAAATTTTGATTAATATCAGAGTGTTTGGTGCGATTCGAGAACAAACGATTTATTGTTAAAGATTAATTTTAAAGAGACATTGTAAACCATTCAATTTTTCGCGAGGTTATTTTTACTAACATTGGATATTGGGAAATCAATTTCCGTAATTAAATTTTTTAAAGTAGTAAATTTTATCGTGATTAGATACGATTTTACAGTTTTTATATACATATTTCATATTATACATATTTAAATGAATCCTTACAAATTACTAGCGGTAAAAGACATCAAGGGAATCCCCTAGGGTTCAGACTTCTGACACAGTTTTGCAAAAAACATCAATGAGTGCTTGATGATTCACTAATGAATTTCTCCAAGAAAATTAATGAACCATCTACATAATAATCATCAATACATTCAAATCTATTATTTTTTTGTATCCTCTCCATAGCATTTGTACTGATTACATATTATTAAATCGCAACTGATATTTACAATCAATTACCTCAGACAATAAAGCCTGAGAAAGTATTAAATAACGCAATCTTGGGTGCTCTATAAAAATTATTGATCAATAAATTAATAATATGTTCAATGATTTTACGGGTAGCAATAAAGAATCAAAATTGAGGAGGCGTAACTGTGAAACCCATCGGATTTGAGCTTCTGCTTTAAAGGTAGTTAAAAACTGTACAGTGTGGCGAATGCGTAGTGCGTAAACTTTTGAATGAACTTTTGAAAGCAATTTATTGAGTTCCTTATGACTTATGAGAGAGAGGTTTAAACTTATTAATGTTTTGATTTATGTCTTGAATATACAATTATTTTAAGAAATTTATTTAGTTTATTTATTTATTGCTTTAAAAAGTACTTAATTGTATTTTTTTTTTTTAAAGGAAAATGTCCGTTAAATTTTTTTTAAGTATTTCTAAAGTATAAATTAAATCAATATGGTGCCTCATTTTAAAAAGACGCAATAATTTCACTCTTTCCTTAAATTCTAGTTGAACCAATAATTATCATTGTCAAAGGAGAAATTTTTCTTTAAAAAAAGTTTATATAAACGTCAAACAATAGTGAAAAATGGTAATTGTTGTAACGCATTGTAAAAATAAAGCAGCAAAATGTTTTCAATTATATCAAAAACTCAAAACGAATTACTTGGAATATCAAAATTGGTAATGCGTTTTTTGTCAGTGTGGCCCGAGAATGAAAACAATATTCTCACCTTTATGAACATTGTGTTCGGCTCGTTTGAATTGTGCTTCCAATGGGCCCATGGAATTCATCATATTAATAATTTGGCAATGGCCCTAGATAGCATGTGCGGCACAATGTCTGAAACCGTAAATATTATGAAAATGGTAATTGTGGTGTATTATAAAAAACAATTTCGAGCACTTATTGTGAAACTTCGATATCTTTACGATAATGGTGAGTAAATAGAACGTCTGTCCACTTATTAATTATTGTAGACTTGTTATAAAGATAACAACAAAAAAACTGCATTTAATCGTAAATCAAATCACTCGTTTTTCAGAAAAATTGCCAGCACATCGGAAATTACACGATGACGAAATTCGTAAGGGAAATAAGTTCGGATCGTTAGTGTTATCATTTTCAACAAGCACCGCAACATTTTACATGGTACGACCGTTAATCAACATGGCGCTAGACAAAATGGCCGGCAGACCACTTTTTAAAACATTTCCCTTTCCACTTTTGTAAGGATATTTGATTGTTTTAAAGGTTAATAAAAATAAACTGTAAAGTTTTAAATAGGGTTCCACAGATTGGCCTTGAATTACCTTTATTTGCTGTTATTTATATAATAAATACCTACATGGGCTACGTTACATCATGCGGAATTTGTGCAACGGATTCATTTTTTCAAAGCATTTGCTTTCAAATTGCAGCCCGTTTTAATATTCTCCGGCTAAGGATGACTTCACTTATACAGGATAATCTTGGTTAATTTTTAAAATAAAATGTTGTTTTTTTTCGGAGCATTAAAGAAAATTATTTTTCAAAATTTCCAGGTGACACAAGTGACTGCATTAAATTTACACCAATTCAAAATACGAAGCTCTCAATTGCACTAAAATCAATTATAAAGGATCACTGTGAAACAATGGATTTATGTGCCACTGTGGTGGAATTATTTACACCAAATATTTTGCTTCATTTTTTGTCTGCCTCGTTAATTATTTGCGTGTCCTTGGTGTTGTTAATGTTAAACGTAAATTAAAAAAAAAATATTTGTAAATTTAAGTTAACAAATTGCATAAAAATTTTTTAGGCCGATGGCAGCAAAGTTAGTGGTTTCTTGTATGTCTCTTATACAATGGCTGTATTATGTCAACTTTACATTTATTCAGTGGCTGGAGACCACATCTTGAACACAGTCAGTATTGTGATAATTTAAATAACAAAATTCTAATGATACAAAAATTCGTGTTATGGCAATACATTTTTATATTGAGTTAAATCAAAAGTTAAATATTTAAAAAATTACAGAGTGGACAAATTGCAGAAGCTGCCTATTTCCTGGAGTGGTATAAATGCGACCGTAATGTACAAATTATGATTCTCATGATTATAATGAGGTCACATCGTACGTCGAAAGTGATTGTGCCGTTTTTTAACGTTTCGCTACCGACATTTGCCACGGTGAGCAAGTTCACTCAATAAAATTTTTATTTTTTCACGTTTTTCTAGTTAACATTTTTTTAACGAAAAATTATAAAAACATTTTTTATTGATTTTTCAGTTAGTTCAAACGGCCGGTTCGTATTGTGCATTATTGAACACATTTCTTCATTAACATAATGCTTGAATTTGAATGCGTAGTGCGACTTCGTTATGTAATCAACATATTCGATAGCTATTAATAGTATTATAGTTAGTAGTGAAATTTGTTAAAATAAAAAATTAATATTTATAAAAGTAAAAAATAATTAGAATAATTATTAATTATTAATACATAATTAGTATTGTTATTTTAATTGTTCCATTTCACAATAATTATTTTAACTGCAAACAAACATTAACACCTCTTGGCTATAATTATTGTATTAACAACGTATACAATATGATTAAGCGAGTTAATTACTGCCATTATAAAATGAATCATGTGTCACACCGCAATCCGCACAGGTCACCACCGTCCACCACTCACCTTTCGTGGTTACATGGAATCTGCGATTTTTGTAAATTGGAAATTCCACTCTTGGTTAATGATTGTTGACTAACTATAACCTATTTTGTTATGAGTCTTTGCAGTATAAAAGTTAAGTTGATATTTTATCCAACCCGCTATTAATCACCTGTAAATAATTGAAGATGCGGTTTAGGATAAAACAAAGGGACAATGAGTGTCTCGTACATTTAGAAAATGTTGGTTTTAGCTCAAATGAATTGCTGATTAGTTGCAAGCAGTTAATACAAAACTCTTTGTTTCATTAATTGCCAAACAGTTAAATAATACAATTACTTATTTCATTCAAGAAAATGACAATGATTCTTTTGTCTTTCACCATTATCACTTTTTTAAAGAACTCACAAACTGCTTGTCTGATATAATTCTTGTTTAATCTTATTAATTAAAACCACCGCTACTACTTGACTGATTTCTTTGAACTCCTTTTTAATTTGATCTGGGTAAGTTACTTCAAGGTCAAGTTTTTTCCAAAACACTGTTTCGCTTATACGAGAACTATAAAACGGCTACGCTGATTTCGTTAATTTTAACAGTGTTTATCCATAAAGGTATTCCAAAAAAACTGCATTAACCTTTCATCCTTAAATGAAATCAATGAATGAAAGCAAAAAAGGGAATGGGCGTAGAAAAACCCCATATGTTCTGTCACTGCAACCTTACATAAAACCCTAAAAAAATCAGATGTATGATGTGTTTTCTAATTTAAAAACTTTGCCAAACATTTTAATTTCAAAATCGAAAAATTCAAGGTCAACATATTTATATCTCCGAAACGTTAAGATTTTTTTGAAAATTTTCTTTCACGTTATTGTAACTTTTCAAGGTCAAAATCCAAGGTTACGTTTTCTATATCTCAGGGAACATTTCTGAAATTTCAGTTTAATGAGAAACCACCAATCTTGTGTGTTAATTCTTGTGGAAAATCATTCGGGTTTGAATTTATGCTGATAAAAGCTGCAAGTCTGAGATCTGGACATAATACAGAAAATCTAAACTGCAGTCAACATTCTGTATAAGGAGTTATAATGTACACAACATTTTAAATATTCTTCATTATGTTATAGTCGTGACTTGTGAGTTGTGACCAACCTCTGGATGCACCTCTGTCTGCGGACAACATATGGACTATAGCCTATGGCCTATGGGCTATGGCACTTCGTTTGAATGCAGTGGAAATGTTGTACTACAACCATACATCATTGCACGGAACCTGAAACATATAAACCCACATATATGGACAATGCCTTTTGCGGGTATACAAGTTTCGTGTGTATAGAATTAAATTGTATACGCGCACAATACGACCAATTCAGAGTGCGTACATTTTACAAACGCAGGAGAGTGGAGACTCGTCATTATTCTTCATATATATATGTTAATATACCCAGTATCCCAGTGTGTTGTGGCTTTTTAGCCTCACAAGTCACAATTGCGTTACATAGTATACACATCGCGCTTATAAACATTTCATTAAATTAAACATAAAACAGTCTGGTAGAGCATCCGTGACTCCGCGAGTGGAATCATTCATTCAGTTCGGTCGACGCGCCTGCGTTCTTCATTGCTTCTTTCACACAGAGCTCTAGACATTAGAGTGTTGTTGCATACGCGGTCTGACATTTAACATCTGTGTGTGCGTTCGATCTTTTGTGCTCGTATTTTTAATTAATATTATTTAAATTTAATGTAGTTAAATTAATGTAATAAATAACCGCACATATTTGTCAGTTAAATTGTGTGAAAATCAACGAAATCAATCGGTCGGTGCTGCAAAAATAAAACAAGTAAAAATCATATTGTTATGTGCACCCTGGTGTGGATATGACAGCAACAAAACTGTCGCAAGAAATTGAAAATAAAAGGGCATCTATTATGTACCGTGTATGTTGATGTACCTACCGCACCAAACATAGTATAGCTCATAATAACTGCAGCAATGAACTGTGCATGCATTGTCTGTTTTGAAATTTGAATTTTATTCGTTTATGTGCCGCAGATTATCGAATTTATGTGCGTGTAAATAATAGAAAATTAAAGCATTACTGTGACTGCAGTTATACATGCTATTCAAAAAATTAATGTGCTTTGTGAATAAACGAAAACAGATCTAAAAAGAAATATAAAATGTGCAAAGTTGAGGCGCCGCCACACTTTGCGGCTGATGACTAATAATGAGAATTTCGTCTAATTTTCCCAAAGTTTTTGTTGGTGTAGTCCAATAAAAAGAAAAAGAAAAAAAAAAGAAGTTTTATCACCCAATCTGATTAAATAGTGATTAAAGTAGTGATTATATAAATTAAATAGTTTAATTGTGTTGAAAATTTATTGCACCATAAAAATGCATTCAAAAAATAGTGGCTCAATTTTTGTCATACAATTGGTGATACTGTTCGTTTGGATTTGCGGTGCAGAAATGCGTCGACTAAAAATGGATCCTACCCAGTTGACGCAATACAGTGATCATGTAGTAAGTTTTTGACCTGATTTCTGTATTTTGTTCTAATCAAAATTCATTCAACGTAAAACTATTTGAATTTTTATTATTGCCGTGGACGCATAGTTTGTTTGTTTTATGTACGAATCCGTTGAGTCGGTGCATAGAGACAACAGTATATAGACATTAATAGGATTATATAGCCTCACAAAGGGCTCTCTATTAATAGTAAGTCGCGTCGGCGGCAAGCACGCTGAGGATATTAGTTATAACAACATCCAAGAAATGTATGGCTTGTGTGTTTGTATTTTCTTAATTTGAAATTTAATTTATAACTTAAGAGATAATAAAACAATAAAAATATTGTTTTACAATATCGTACTCAAAATTATGAAATTTTAATTGTGAGGAAATTGTTTATATGTACGAGTTTGTGAAGCAATTATGAAGCAAAAAGCAAGACACTTTAAAGTACATATAAACAATTTATCAACAGCGCTAATGAATTTATGGGTCATTGAACGTTTAGCATGGTAGACTAGACTTACGAAATATGTGTTAAAATCGCCAGTATTTTAAACATAAGCGTACGAATATATTTGTAAGAGACTAACTATATACATTTTACTCACTAACTGCAGTTTACTATTTTTGATACAAATTCTTATGCAGAAATAAAGGGTGCTCCAATAAGTTTTCTGATTTTATTTTATTTTTTAAATAAAACACATAATTATACAATGTTTTGATGAAAATATTTATTTAAATTTATTGTTTTGTTCACGCCATTTAACTTTCAAAAATAATTTCCTTAAAGTAATGTTTGTTATTAAAGCTTCAACCGTTTCGGGTTTATTTACGTAAATAACAGATTTCACATATCCTCACAGAAAGTAATCAGATCAAAAGATCTCGGTGGCCAATTAACAGGACCTCTTCTTTCATCGTTCGTTTTGTGTACTTCATTGACTGTAACTCCTTCCGCATTTTTAAAGAAATGCGGTTCTATAATGCCACTTCCCATAAACCCAATCAAACCGTGCATTTTTTGGGTTTCTTTTGGTGGTTCATCGAAACAAATACGACAATTTTGTTTGTTAATGAAGCCGTTTAAACAAAAATGGGCTAAACGTGTTGGAAAAATTACCCCCAATGGGATCACCCTTTATAAAGCAAACTTTTAAGTTGTATGCAACTTTGAATCGGACTAAATAAATAAACAACGAGTTTAAAGAAATTTCCATTTTAACTATATGTAGTTTATTTTAGAATTTTCTTTCATATTCTTGTCTTCGGATCATTTAATATTGTGGTCTGTGGTACACGTTTCATTGACTAATTAATGGGTTTTAAACATAAAGCAAGACTTAATAAATTGGCTACTTTGTATTCAGTGATCAGTCCATTTCCTTATTCAACAATTAATGCATTTACAACAAATAACAATACAGACAAAAGTATAATAAAAACTAAGAACATAAAAAAACCTTAACATTTACTGATAATAGCTATACTACTCATTCTTGTATTATAATTTATAAATGCATGAAAAATTAAATTATCTTATCGCATTGCATGCGTACGAGTGTATGCATAAAGCCAGCATTTACAACAGAAACTCAAAAAATGTATGTACTGTGCAGTTGCGAGTAAAAAAGAACATGTATTCTAATCGGAAGTCACTGACTACTAAATTTATGTCGGATCCTTTTCCGCAAACGCATGTGCGCTCCACAACCCACACTATTATTTTATGAATGTCATAAAATGGGAGTCATCATCCAGGCATCTAACCGATTTCGTATAAGACCGTTGAAATGAGTTGTGCATTACGATGTCATGCCTTGCAACATTACACGGTTGTTCTTTTTGAAATGAAATTTAGTACAAGTTTTTCTACTTGAACAAGTTAAAGGAAAGTGAAAATCAAGTTTTAATAGCTGCAATTGGTTCATGGTTGACGGTTGTATCGCATATATTTTTACTACGGTATCGGTTTCAATCGATATATCGACTCGATCTGTATTTGTACATAACGACTGCGCGAGTGTAAATGGTTTGTCCACAATGTACATTGTGCAATGAACCAATAAAAATGCATTTATGTATTTATTTTGGTAAACTTTGACTCATCAAAATATTGATTTTCAATTAAATACAAATTATTATCGTTACTAATTACTCAACATAAATAATTGACGAATCTTTATTATGATCTGAACTCTGACCCGACATTTATTTTTGTGACAAATTTTATTTTTTATAACTTGCACAATGTCTTTTCTAACAAAACTTTTTTTGAAATGTTTTTTATGCATTTATGTAAAAACTTCCGGTATTAAAATTAAAGGTCAACATTTAAAGCAACACATTTCACCGGATGTGCCCAAAGTTCTATGTTGCACTCCCTGCAATGTCAACTGTTTTTTTTTGGCAGCCAGACGTTAGTCATGTAAATGCAAAAGAGTCAGTAGGGACACCTTTTTGGGCCAACACGATGCATTCCTAATTAATTGGTATCCGCTATTCATGTCATGTATTTAATTTGAATATTTTTGTGGTTTTATGTTGCCATAGTTTTCATGACTAACTGTTTTACAATGACGTCACATCGTTGTTATCACATAAAGACTGCCGATGTAAAAAGTCGAGAAAGTTTTAGAGGAATGATCTGCATTAATATGTTGGGCATGTGGCATTTCGGTGCAGGTGTGTACCGTATTGTGTGTCACTTTGTTAATTTCACACTGCCATTAGGGGGAGAACATGTTATGAGTATTTGGGCAATGACACATAATAATATTCATTCATATTTATTAGAAAATTTAATATTAAAAAATGTGCAGTTTTTGCCAATTTATTAAAATAATTTCACGGTTGTTTAATTTAAAACGGTAAACGATTTAATAAAAGTTAATTTTTGATCTTGAAATAACACTTGGACATGTTTTTCAATGATCGACGAATAGTTCCCTTCTATTCAGATCTCATTCAATTTATTTTATTGCTCTGAGTTTTTAATAGAACAATATTTGGATTATAAAACAGGGATACTTTCTCTAGTCAACATAAGGTGGCGTTCTATTTAAGGAATAGCTTCAGAAGGCTGTATTACTTTTTGAAATTTAATTTTTTTTTAAATCTTTGTTCATCGGATGTACATTTCAATGTGTCAAGACATATTTTATGTGTAGTGTTGATCGATTCGACACATTATTGATATTCTTTATTCGGTTAAGAATGTTTTAATGCATTTTATAAATTTTTTAACAGGAACTACCTCACACGTAAAAGTAAATATATAGTCAAATCACAACTAATGTGAAATGTTGCATATGATCCATGTGTACGTTTACTATAAAAAGGTGTAATAAAAAATAACATAAGTTAAAATAGTCACGCTTCAATGGTGTATCACGCAACTTGAATAATAACGTTAGGAAATGATGCGACCGTACTGCGTGCCCCTAAAGATAAGAAATTTAAATAATATTTCCTGCCAACTAAAGTGGAATTACAAAACGTAAGCGTATACATTAAACAAAAACCTGTGTATGAATAAGTAATTTCATTAATAAAATGATTTTTTTTTAATAATAATATTTATGAATTGATTATTTAATAATTTGAAAAGGATGCAACTAATAACTATTAAGTGTTTGTAAACTAAATATTATTTCTTTTTGAGTTTAAGAAAGTATGCCTAATAATTCCCA
Organism: Sylvicola cinctus; assembly: GCA_963854165.1. Taxonomy (NCBI): domain Eukaryota; kingdom Metazoa; phylum Arthropoda; class Insecta; order Diptera; family Anisopodidae; genus Sylvicola; species Sylvicola cinctus. Next base: position 46,667,098 of record OY974083.1, read on the forward strand.
GATGCTGTAGGTTTGCCTTCTGACTAAATGTTGCAGCTGGCGTGAATTAGTTTTGAGTTTTCCCTCCAAATTGGAATCACATGTCGAATAGACCACGTGTAGACTACAGACTACTCATAAAGTCGTATAGTTAAGTAACTAGAACCAAAACTGAAGAAAAATACCTAAAAATATAAATATTTCAATGTCACACCGATAACTATTTCAACAATTCACCTCAAAGTCAAAGTGGAGTCCATATCCTCTCAACTAGAAAATTCTATAAATATTATTTAGCTTTACAATCGACATTGACAACCAGTGCCTGTATATAATAAAGATGAATACATGTTACATAAAACATATTAGAGTTTCGCTAATTCACTTTTCCAATCACAATCTTAGCATTGACATGTTAGAGACTTCATTGTCAACTGTGTGAGAAAAAGATTTATAAATATTATTTATTGTTGAACAATTTCATGTCAATTTCAAGCAAAATATTTCCAAGTCGATTAAAGGTCAAATACAATTTTTGAAATAATTTCATGACACGTTTTTCAGCGTTCATTGTGGTGTAGGTAAACGTAAATACGTGCAAAATCACGGAAATGCAGCACAATTTAAAAGTATTTAGATGATTTCAATTTTCAATTACGTAGATGTTTTTTCAACATTTTATTGAGTTTAGTATTTTCTGAATCAAGTGTTTGCTGCAACTACATTCCGACTTACCTAATATATCAAACTATGGAATGCATCCAACACTTCATCATTAAACACTTTGAAATTTTTAATTTGAGATTAGTTATTAAACGTTTAATGATATTTAATTGATTTTAAAATTTATTACAAATACGTAAAAACGTGTTGTCAGAAAGGTTACAATATTATTATATACGAATAAGAATATGCCTGTCACAATTAATAGTTGCGTTCTATTGAAATATTATTTGGTTTATTTCAATACAGAATTTTATTTGGTTCCGATTTGGAACAGAGATACTTCCTCTACTCGACAAGAGGTGGCGCCCTTTTGGGGAATAATTTCAGAAGGCTGCATCACTTGTTGGTAACATAATATTACAAATAGTTGACATAGTAAGTCGATATATGCAATTAATATTAGTTATGTAGTTAAAGTAATATTCCCGTTCCAATCTCCCAGGACCTAGAGGCCTAAATTATAGATAAAACTTTACTAAATTATTACTTTAGCGCCACTTACGCCCAATAGAGTAATTATTATACCAAATTCAATTATTTAATATTAAGCAATAAGTGCATTTAAATGTCATGTAACTCAATCTTCTGTAGGTGTCGACATAATTATAATTATTGCTGAATTTTTTCAAAACCAAAAATAAGATTTAGTTGAAGAGCCTACATCCTCGCTTAAACTAAAAGCTCAAGCAAGAATTAGGCCAATTATAGCTTAAATTTTAATCCATGTAAAATTATTCTCGTCTAAGTGTGAAGTGAAACATAAAACAGCATCTTCGTCCGATTTTCATTAAGAGCGTGAACAACAAACGCGTTATGTTCTTTCGCCAATTGAAAACACTATTATTATTATGTATAGTTCCGAAACTGGGTGGAGAACTCATGCTGCCATGCACTTTTATTTGTGAAGAATGCACACACTGTATAAACATTATGCGCGACTTTATGTTTACACAGTGCAGTGTACTGTACGTGCAGATGTTGCTTCGACGCATGTAAACATAAAACATGCTGTGATGGTTCTGTGCATATTTAATTATAGTTCATACAGCTACCGCAGGTTTAGCTATTTAAATGCATTTAACATTTTAACATGGTGTGCATTTACTTGCATTATAAATTTACACATTATATGCAGTTCGGTTAGCTAATATGTTTAATACGACATATGTAATTGCAAAATGTAAAAGTGTATTTTTACAGCTGCTCGAATTGTACAATATAAAACAATGGAACGACGTAATCTTTTTATTTAATTCATATTTTCAATAAAAACTGAAGCGTTGTGCAAAATTTGCAACAATTAAAAAAGTAGATGATCGTCAATTGCTGAATTGCTAATTTTATTTTGCACGCATCCCGACAGTAATTTAGATAACAATTGAGTCGACCTTTAAGTTTTAGAATTTAATTGAATGAGAACTAACCACTAACCTTACGTCGTGAATTTTAAGAACATTATATTATTATTATCAATAATTATTTAGTAGAAAAACAGCACAAATTGTGTGAAATTACGCAGTTAATTCCATATATCAATAACTAATTATATTAAAGATGAAAAAGTTCTAAAAAATACCATTTCATTCTTTTATTAAAATAAAGAATTCATAAAAATAGAATTTCAGTATTTATAAAATCTTAACAAAAAACTGGGCCACGTATTTTTAATTATCTTTTTAGTATTTAAAATTAGTAACTAATCCACCTGATGAATACTATTTTCGAATGACGAATGACTTATATTTAGATCTTCTTGTAAAAAGAGTTTTGTTTATTTGTGTTTCATTGAAATTTCTCCATTATTGACTGCACTTAAAATAAGCTTTCCATACAATTTCCTGCTTCCTTAAAATAGGCATTCAATGAAATTATTATAAAGACTTTGTTCGTTTGGAAAATCATTCTCACAATATAGCAGTTTTGTTATTTCACGTGAAGTTACTAATAAAAGCGAACCCACAACTGTACATCGCAGATTTTGTCAATGTTATTTTAAATCACTGTCTTGCTTTTGGACATTTTGAACATTTATATTCTTATATTTTAGCTTGATCTGTCACATTTATTCAACGACATTTGACTTACATATAATGTTTAACGTCATTGTTTCGATTTTACCTTCAAAAATTGAAATATGAACCTTTCATTGAACTTTGCATACATTTATGTGAGCACAAAATGTTTAAATAAAACTTAAAAACAATCTAAGTAAACGGAAACTTGGTAACAAGTTAGAAGAAAACTTATACATCATTTTACGGCGACTCTTCTTTTGCCAAAAGATAATTGTTGTTAAATATTTCAAGTATAATAACATTATTACTATTCCAGAAGTCTTTCTTGGCCGAATTTTAAAACCGCAAAATGAAAAAACATATTTCAAATAACTTAAAAACTTTTATTTTTTTTGATATTTTGTCCGATGGTTATGAATGTATTCACCTATTGTCAAACATGCACATTTGTCCACAATATTTGAAAGGTTTGTAATAAATGTTCTGTATTATATAATATATAATAAAATAAATAATAATAATATTTTATATGCAATACAACAATAAAATAGATCTTGTTTACGTTTGTTTATCCGTTCGGTATTTTTGCTACTCTATTGGCCGCCAGATGACGCTTCAAATAATTTTTGCATAAAATAGAAAAAAAATAGTTTCTTAAAATAAACAATATAAGATCTCAATAAAACGGAACTACATATTACTATTAGCAAACAATTTTTTTAAATTATGTAAAATTTCTCTACGAAACCAAAACATTTTTAAAACAATTTTAAACGTTATATTTAAGTAGTTGCATAATTAAAGTTTAGTTGCAGTCATATGAAAATTGTTGAGGGAACCTTTCTACCACGGATTTTACTTGTAATAAGTAATTACTTATAAATAATAACTAATAAGTCACCAGACGTAATAACAACATTATGCCGGAAATTTAGTCTCCTTTTTCACAACCAAAATCCCAAAAACTCTAACAATGTGATGCACGGCTTTCCCTCTCAAGCACTTTATTGGTAAATGAAGAATGAGGCAAGCATATATTTTTATCCAAACGTATAAATTATTCGCCAAATAGTTCCACCTCACTTTGCAATTCTCATAATTTAAATTTCGCGAATGTGGCGTTGAAGGGAAGAGCAAAATCCTAATTTAAAATGGTTCCCATTACTCATGTTGGACGAAAGATGAGACACTCCATTCCCCAAAAACTGTCAAATTATTTACTCGTTTATTATGTACAAATGATATTTGGCCGGAAACGTCTTAAAGTTGAGTCTGTACGAGTACATGTATGCAATTGTACCGTAGGAGTTAGGACTTTAAACTACTCGATGACATATTCATTTCAAAATTCGAATGCACACCGCAGACTACGCCAACATGAATGAACTCACCACTCAGGATGCTCACATCTGTTTTAAACAAGAAGCAACTGTACAAATCATAATCATATGTGTACTTTAATTAAACATGGGAGCACATTATATAAAATCTAATCATCCTAGAAAGTGTACATTAGAAAAATATTGGTACCTCGCAACATACACTTACTCGTATATTTATACATGGGTGACAAATAAAGTAGACAATGAATGTTTTGCTATTCTCTCTATGTTGTTCCAATACAAGGCTGTCTAACAGTTATTGGCAATTGCGAAAATGTTTTGTATATATGGGAACTGGGAAGTATTAATTTATGTAATTAATGGCCAATTGGATATAAATTCGTTTTGAATCACGTTTTACGAGTGAACACGCGTCAACACAGACAATGTACACTTGGCGCAATTAAGCTAAACGAGGGGGCATTGTGACGTATAAGGATCATCGATTCACAATATGAGTCATGACATAAATTTTTCAATTAAGATTTATTTAACCTTTACGTGTAACGGTTATTGGCCACCACGATCGCATGCAGTGGATAATAAGTGAGGAATTTTGTCTTGTGGGAATACGTTGAATCAATGAGTTCTCTTTTCTTATTTGGAAATTGGATTATGCACATACTCGTATACTGAATATTCAGGTAAAATATTTGTCTGGTGAATTTTTAAGTCAATATGATCATGTGTATATTTTACAAAAAACGTTGCACCAAACAGGTATGTGGCTTACCTGAAGTCAAATACAAAATTTAAGTGAATTTATAATCTTTTGACAATGCGTTTCAGTTGACAGCTGAACAAATGCATGCCACATATGTGATAAGTGCATTTGATTTATTTGTCTCAAAACAATAAACTGGATAGGCTAAAGAATTATTTTACATATTTTTGAGTCTGTATAGATTTAACATATTATTATAGTAATATTTACAAAGAGTATATATTTAAATTAAATACGCAATTGTATACAAAATGCACGATGATGCACATTGTTCTCGTTTTTTTTTTCAAGTTCAAGAAGCGTGCTTTTGTCAATATATCGACTTACATACGAGTATTTAATGAAGTCTACAAAGAAAGTGAAATGTAAATTCAATTCCAGCAGTTATACATATTTACACAATATCAATTTTTATTAACTTAAGTTTTCTTTATTATATTTTTATACTCGTACTTCCTCGTGATTTCAACAAAAAAATAACAGCTACATCGCAGGGAGTACGAGGTGTGAATTTAGATACGATTGTATCTTAATTACAATTTAATAAAGTTTTTCTGAGATATGGATTTTTTAAATTTTGACCTTGAATGTTTTTGTAAAATTGTTTCATTTATAGAAATTAGCATCTCTTTCTCTTGCTAACCCTACTGCCTAGAACTAACTGTTTTGAATTATTTTTATTATACTATATAACTACGATATTTTTCAAATTACACCTTGAAATGTTCACTAAGTTATGTATCTTATTAAAATCTGTAATAGTGTGAAAATTTTTTTTTTAAAGTTTAGGGTTTCCAAATATATTATGGCCTTGAATTTTCATTTTTTCTGACCTTCAAATGTTCAGCAAACTTCCTTATGTTATCAAAAGCGTCAATAGCGTAAAAGAATTTTTTCATTTTTTGTGGAGTTTTGGAGATAGAAAAAGTGGGGTTTGTTCGCATTAACTCCCTTTTTCGTTAGAAGGATCACATTTAGGGATGCAGTTTTGTTTAGAACACTTTTATAAGTATAAGTTGTGAAAAAGTACAAAATTGTCGGAGCTTTTTTTGAGCTCCCGTACAAGAAAAACAGTTCTTTGGCAAGAACTTGACTTTGAAACATCTCACTCTGAAGAAATTGAAAACAGTTTCTTTTTGTTCATACAAATTGGTATAATAGATTAATTTTTGAGATATGGCGATGGCAATACATTTGCACATTTTTTCTAGACCACTTTTTTGTACTCAGGTGGTGTCAAAACGGGATTCTGCATCACCAACTTTTTTTCGAAAAAGTTGGGAATGCAAGAATTTTTGTTTTCCCTTGGGGTCGAAACTATAATATATAAATTTAAAAAATTCTGATTTTTCTTTGTTTGTGTGTTTATATTAACTCATTAAAATTTTTCCAGCAAAATTATCTTATGGAATTTGGTTATTTGCCAAAAACGGACATTGAAACTGGCAATTTGCGCACTGAGAGTCAACTAATTCACGCAATAAAAGAACTGCAAGAATTCGGCAATATTCCAGTAACGGGAGAGTTAGATGAAAATACACGTAAACTAATATTGCGGCCACGATGTGGCGTTCCTGATAATGTGGCCACTGTGGATTTTTTGCCACACAACGACCAGCATCGACGCAACAAGCGATTTTTGATACAAGGCAGCAAATGGCCACAAACAAAAATAACGTGGAGGTGAGTTTTTAAAACTGTCTTTTTTTTAAATACTATTAGAACTTAGAAGTATGTAGTGATCAATTAAAATGTTATTTAATTGACAGTTAACATAACATTAAGTGTACGAAAAGGTCAAGTGGCATGTACAATTGAGTATTTGTATGAACTTATATGCATGAATAACTCAAATGATTGTTTATAATTAATTTTAAATTCAAATTGTTAATCAATAGCTGTCACGAGATGATTATTATTGTAATCATATTACAGTCTATGTGGCGTTATTCAAATTTCGCTCGTTAAGACTTTAAGTTTCCGCAATATACTCGGTTGTTTATATTGCAAACTGTTTACAAACATGAGAAATACTGATAGTTTACAAACTTTTACTAATATATAGGTTATCAAAATTAATTATCATAAATAATCAGATTGAAGTTAGTATATAATAACTTGTAAGTGGTGTAGCCAATAATTATTAGCGCCGCATGTACGAGTGGGTCTCGGTAGCAATATTAATTGCATTAAAACGATTAGGCAAATTATCGCTTTAAGTACTCTGCACTTGTTGCTCTTTTATACACAATACGTATAAAAGAATACGACTTAAGAATAATTATTAAGCACACCCATTCCTCGTTTAACAAAGTCTTGTTTTGTACCGTGAAAATTGTACTCTTATTACTTCTAAAATATATTTCTTAAATAACTATTCGAATTTCTGTACTCGTCGTACAATTTTAATTTAAAGGAATTAATTTTTATAAGAATTAATATAACAAACTCTTAAAGAATATATTTATTTAACATTATGAATTTTTCTTTAATCTATTACAACAAACTGTAGCGCATTCTCTCGTTGTAAATTTAAAAAAAATAAAAAATAAAAAAGTTAATGATGCCGAAACAAAAGACTTCAAGAAGTGATCCAGTGTGAATTTGGTTCATTGTAATTTTTTTGTAATATTTCGAAATCGTTCGTTTTTAAATTAAGAAGTAAACCAAAGTTCAGATCTACTTGTAAAACGAGGAATGGGTGTACACGCATTGCAAGTAAAAATTACATACCGTCTCGTTTTGATTGCATATTCATTCATTCATTGTGTTTTCGTAGGCGCCACATAGACGTTACACTAAACTCACTAAAGTGCTATTTCCAGTTTTCACGCCATTTATGTGATTAAACGACAATAAAAAATAACATTTTATGCAAAGCATTCGAGTGTAATATTAATATTAATATTATCCACTGTCTGTGTCTTTGTCATTAACGATGTGCCATAACGTGCGTGCATTCCGCATTGTATTGTATTTGCCGTGCATATTTTGCAACGGCACTTTGTTTGTTATAATATAATATTAATTTAAATAAAGTCTCGTATGTGCATCTAAAAGTTTGGGAGTGGCTGTATTCGGTCGTACAATAGACTATATTAAATTAATTAAGGTGATTAAATTGCAATTCTATATTTCATAAGTATTAAGAATTTAAATGGGCATTTAAAAACCACATTTCTTCCATAATTTTGATAAAAACAATAAATTTTCTAAAATGCTGCAATTACAATGTTTCCTAATTACGTATTATTTATAAAATTTTAAGTGGAAAGAAAACTTATTGATGTTCCGTTATTTCAACAATAAAACACAATAAATAAACTCTGTAAAAATATATTTGTGCATTTCCTCAAGTTGTTATTGCAAACCCCTATAATAAGAAAGTGAGTTTGTTTATTGTTTACAAACTGCATGCAATATCTTTGTAAGTCACATCAAAGGCGATTTGTGCAATCACACTGAAATATTTAAAAACACTTTAAACTGCAAATTTGCATGCATTCAGGCGTTTTAATACATTCTGTGCTTGGCTTAGCCTTGCTTAAGCCAACTTAAAACATATTTCTCAATATAACAACACTTTCATTTAAATTTAGACGAATAATCGATTTAAAAAAAAAAATGTTAATTGGTTCATTTTGAGAAGAATTGTCATTTAATTAACATTTATTTATTAACATCCATTTAATATTCAGTCTCCAGTCTAATATAAAAATAATTTTAATAGCATTATCCCCTCGTGTTTTTATGCAACAGTTTAATTCAAGTTTTACTATCGCATAAGACGAAAGCTTTTACATTTTATTGATTGTAACTGTGTGCATGTATGTACAATGTAATGAGAAGGGACATCTGCAGAGACGAAATCCACTAGATTCTAGAATATTATTCGAAACCCTCCATACCACATCATTCGGCAATAAACAAATAAAAATGGGGAGGTCCGTCTATCTGGCGCCGGAAAACTTGTTACGCGTAAGCGTTACGAGTAAACTTGCAAATAACGTTCATACAAATAAAATTAACGCATTCTTCCTTGTGCACTTCATAGCATGGGAGATATTTGTGTTATCTGAACACTGAACACGCTTTATAAAATAATAGACGCATCCGAGAAGAATTTAATGAAATGAGTTTGTCAAATTAAACTAAATCATGTACGTTGCAAGAAGGACGCAAATTTTTTAATCACGTCACTATTAATCGAATAATTTTACTGTTATTTAAATAATTAAATAATTGAATAATTGGTACAAGTATTTTTGACAAATCTGCAGCAAATTTAGCAATTAATATTCTCTCGGAGTATGAAGAGAAAAACAACCTAAATTTGAAATTGTCTTTACCATAATAATTTGTATAACAGCTCATTTCAATATTTATAAAAATAAAACAGATTGCAATTGATTTTTATTAAAATGAAAATTATATTAACTCAAATTAAAATTTAACTACGGCCATATGGTTTTTTCTGTGAATTATAACTGATAAAAGCCGTTAATCTCACCACATTGCCAAAATAATACATTTACGAGCGCATTTAAAGCTGATTAATATTATTTTTCATTATTGTTTGCTCTCAACTAATGACAATCTAGTTATTAAGTGTTAAATAAAAAAAAAAGAACTCTTCTAATACCCCGTGGTCCCCATATGTTCAATTCCATATTATCCTAATTATACTGCGGACAATATTCCCTTTGGACATAATCACCACCATGTTTAGACAATAATCACAAAACTGTATAAATATAACTACAGACATTGAAATTCAATTTGATTTATAAAATATTTTGTCAATATCAAGGAAACTGTTAAGCAACTAAATAAAAATTGATTTGAAAAAAACTTAAGGGCTTGGAAACGTGAGGGAAAAAAAATTACACGCTTCAATTGAAAATGTATAATTTTCTATACTTTCGATACTTTTCATTAATCATTATAAATTAATGTATATTCGGTTTTTAGTATAAATATATTTCTGTCAAAAATGTTTTATTTCTTATTTCCAAAATCCATTTTTCGTTGTTTTTTTTCTTTTTTTTTTTTACATATTTTGTAAAAACGTAATCTTGTGCAAAAAGTTACAAAAAAATCTTCAGTCTAATAGCAGTTAATTTCAATATTTCTTTTAATCCATTATGTCTTTAACAAAATTGTTTTGTTTTTTGAGTCGCTTATGATATGTAAAATGTGTTAACGGATATTACGTGTCCGTTACATTATATATTGAAAATTTTCAACAATTAACTTGGATCTATTTAAATTTCGACGGCTGTATGAAACTATGCTGTGTTAAAGATATTCAATTTCCGAACAAATTTGAAGTTGAGATAGAAGAAAAATAAGAAAAAAATCGTAATACATATACAGATTATACATCCTTTTTTCCACTGTCCATGAACATTGCGCATACAGTATAATATGTCGCTGATAATATGTAACGAAGGCGTTTACATTATAAGACTATGACTTCATAGTCAGACTATAAGTGTTCAAATCTTGAGAAA